>CM069241.1:19266990-19884409 GCA_035582765.1 Acer negundo | reverse complement strand
AACCCAATTAAATACACCAGTAACACACAATTAAACACACCAGTCATAACCAATTAAACACACCAGTCACAAACAATTAAATACATCAGTCACAGCCAATTAAACACATTATTGTAAAATCTATAACTTGTAAAATCTACACTAGCCACAAGGAAAATTTGGAAAAGAAAAAAAAAAACATAATCCGGAAAACAAATTAACAAACATAATCAAGCATGTTTTTTTAAATTTGAAATTTTTTCAAAACAAAACAAAACAAAACATGAAATTTGTTTAAATAAACAATACCCAAACTTATGCATAACCACAACCACCTTTAAAATCAACAACTAACACATAAATCCAAACCTTTTTAAAATCTGGAAAATTTTCAACAAAAAAAAAATAGTTTTTTTTTTCTTTTAAATCTGAAAATTTTTCAACAAAACTGAATTTGTTTTAAAAAAAATCTGGGTTTGGGTCGCCCGATCTAGATTAAATCGTGGTCAGACCGGAAAACCCATCGAAAATCTAGAAATTTTTTTTGAAAAAACGAAATCTGAAAATTTTTGTTTAAAAAAAATTTCTGAAAATTTGTAAGAACCTAGAAGAAAAAGGTGAAAGAGAGAGATGAGAGGAGAGGAAGAGAAGAAGAAGAAAGAGAAGAGAGGAGAAGAGAAGAGAGGAGAAGGCGTGAGATGGTGAGAGAGAAAGAGAAATGAGGTGGGAAAGAAGAAGAAGAAGAAGAACTCGTGAGAGAGAGAGGAGAGAGGAGAGAGGAGAGAGAAAGAAGTAAAAGAAAAATATTACGTAGAAATAAGAAAGAAAATGAGAGAGAAGGTTTTAAAAAATAAAAAGGGGTATTTAAGTCTCAAGGGTTCTTTTATAAATACAATCAGTTTACTTATACCGATAAAAAATAACTTAATTTTTGGATAAGAAAGGGTATTATATATATTTATATATGTATGAATGATCCACGTTTATCGGTGAGAGCAAAGTTTCCTCTATATATATATATATCCCTAACCAGTTGACTTGTTCTGTGTCTTGTGTGTTTTGAGAAGCTAATCTACAACACCATGAGTGCAGTAGCTGAGTTTCTGCCTAAAGAGTACGGATATGTCGCTCTGGTTCTCGTTCTCTACTGCTTTCTCAATTTCTGGATGGGTTTTCAAGTCGGCAAAGCCCGCAAAAAGTACTCTTCATATGCCCTATTTAAGCATTTTTTTTTCATACAAATTTGATCGTGAATCTAACAGTCTAGTGAATTTTATTGTTTTGTTTTTGGAATTATTTTTTGAACAGGTACAAGGTTTTTTATCCGACCCTTTACGCCATAGAATCCGAAAATAAAAATGCAAAGTTGTTCAATTGTATTCAGGTAAATTGTAATTTTGGCTTCTTGTTTTTTTGACCTGATTGTAAAAAAGTTGGGTTTTCTGGGTGCAGATTGTTTGGATTATTGAAAATTCTTGGTTTTCGGGTTATTGGCTTGTAAAGTAATTTTCTTTTTTTGTTGCATATTAGTTTATTTATTATAAATTTCTTGTTTTGGGTTATTGGGTTGTAAAATTAATTTGTTTTTGGGGCAGTTTGTTTGATTATTTCACAATTTCTAGTTTTTTGGGTTATTTGGTTGTATATTAATTGGCTTTTTTTTTGGTGCACATTAGTTGGTTTATTGAAAATTTATTGTTTTCGGATTATTGGGTTGTAAATCAATTGTTTTGTTTATGTGCTACTTGTTTGGTTTATTGAAAATTTCTAGGTTTTTTTTTTTTTTTTTTGTTGGTTTGTAAATCAATTGTGGTTTATCTATCCTTGGAGAAGATTGTTTGGATTATTGAAAATTTCTTGTTTTTGGGTTGTAAATTAATGGTTTTTTTTAGGTGCAGACTGTTTGGATTATTGAACAATTCTTGTTTTTGTGTTATTTATTTTCTTGGGTGCAGAGAGGCCATCAGAATTCTCTGGAAATGATGCCAGTTTTCTTCATACTGATGATATTAGGAGGAATTGGGCATCCTTGTATTTCTGCCGGGCTTGGACTTCTGTTTACCATCACTCGTTATTTCTATTTCTCAGGCTATGCTACTGGCGATCCTCAAAAACGTCTCACAATTGGGTTTGTTACTCATTTTTCTTATAGAATCTTGTTCTAATTATATTAGTTTTCTTCAATTTTTTGTTTATACCTGTTATAATGCAATGTGTGGGCAAGTTTTGGTTAGTTTATAGTCAATGTACATGCTTGTGAATAGATAAGGTTATAATTTTTATACATGAACACACATATATACATCAGCAACACAACTTATAGACCATAGATCAATGCCTGCCAAATTTGATCTTAGTCGTTAGTAGGGAACCGGCAGTTGTACAGGGTAGAATCATTTTTTTTAGTTAAGGGTACAAAAGATTTCAAAAGACATATTGTTGTAAACAAATTTTTTTTTGGGATTCTATTTATTATTATAAAATCTAGCAATATAACTATCAAGACAATATCCATGGTCCTTTTAAGCATTTTTGCATATGTTGCTGATATATTTGTGCTAAAAAAGTTTGACTAGAGGAAAAAAAAAAATTAATAAACAAATAGATTAGAAATTGGAATTTATCTAGTACAACTTTTTATACTCTATTTACAACATAATTTTAGTGGTAGGAAATTACGGCATAGCATCTAGAAACAATTAGGCTAAATAACCTTAAATGACAATTAGGCAGAATTCAAGTCAAGATGACAAACGTCTTCAGCTGCTATGATGACATGAAAACTTTGTTTTGATGGGCTGGCAAAATTAGGTGAGTAGCGAGGTACTTGATTTTCTTCTACACTTGTGTTCAATTCCCATTAACAATTATAAATTTTGAAGCCTTAGCTTGTCTATAAATACCAAGCCAAATTTGCTCAAACCATTGAAGCTTTGAGCTATTTCTTCTCCCTTAACTGTTCACCACCGTTGTCCAGAAAAAACATCATGTTTGATTTGCATTTGCTTGACCTCTCTTCTTTACTTTCGTCATCCCATTCTCAATTGAGATGAAAATGAGAAAATGCAGCCCAAAATCAGTTTCTTAATTGAAGCAATTGCGAAGAAAATTAAAGGGGGAAGGAGAGCATTTGGGTTTTACTATATCCGGTGGCGACACAATCATGTGCGTAGTGTAGTGAAGAGAGATAAAAATGAAATCTATGGGAAAGAACATTTAAGGGAGAAGAAATCACTATTAAGATTGGATGGTTTTCAAAGAGAAAATTTGGCTAGGTATTTATAGGCAAGGTAAGGATTCGAAATTCCTCATCGTGGTTGGAAATTTAATTCCCAAGTGTAGAAAATCAAGTGTCCCGCTACCCACCTAATTTTGCCATCCCATCAAGTCTCTATGAAGACAAATCAAAGTGATTGGGAATAGGGAATAGTTATCCAATTAATATTAGTTATCAATAATTAACTCCTTAAGAGATTAGTTTAGGTTTGTTTTATCTTTATCAGGTGTTTTAGATGTTTATCGATTTTATGTTAGCAACTATAAAAGGCACCTTCAGAGCCTTTTTATGATTAAACTTGATGAATGAATAAAGAATAGCTGTGTTTTTCCGATCTCCTTTCTCATTTCTCTTCTAGTTCTACATCAATTGGTATCAGAGCAGTTGTCTTCAAGTCATCATTGCAGCTGATGAAAACTTCACAAAATCTCCACCAAAGTTTCTTTTGTCGAATTTGATCTTAGTCGTTAACAGGGCATTGATTTGATGATCTTAAAATTGTGTTAAGATTCTGTGTTGAAAAAGAGGGTGCTGATCCACATGTAAGGCTAGTCCATATTGTTCCACTTCATTGGGATAGATTTTTGCTTTGACTAGATTATAAATGCATATAGAAATAATTATTTCAAATAGTTTGTATTTCTTTCCGAGAATTGAGATCCTCTTGTAGAAGTAAGAAAATGAGAAACGACATTATAGATGTCCAGGTTTTGGAATCATTTTGTATTAAAGGGTACTAGAGATTTCAAAAGTCATATATTGATAAACAAAATATTATTATGGATTCTGTTTTATTATTATAAAATCTAGCAATATAGTCATCAGGTCACAATATTCACGGTCCTTCCAAACATTTTTGTGAATACAAGTGTTTAATAAGTTGAATGAAGCAATGTTGTGCTAATTTCAATAAATTTATTTCTTGTGCAGAAAATTCGGGTTCCTGGCTATATTAGGGCTCATGATTTGCACAATTTCATTTGGTATCAGACAGGTTCGTGGATAAACATCTGCTGTTTATCTTTCATTTCCCCTTCATCGCAGTTGCTTGAACCGTTAATAAATGCGTGTATTGGCTCACCGACCATAGTTTTGTTCTTAATCAGAAAACGAGTATAGTTTTGTGTTATTGATTGATGCTAAGAATATACATATGCTTGAAAAGTTGTAAATTCTCGATGCTCCTAAGACTCCTAGCTAGAAGCATGCTTATGATCAAATATTAAAGTTTGTTAAATTAATTTTATTTGTGTTTTATAATTATTGTATTATTTTTAATATTGACATGTGGTATGTTCTTTAAATAAAGACAAAAATACCCTTAAAAACCGTTAACTTTAACTAATGTCCGAGTGTTCTGCTAATAGAGGGACATATTTAATGGATTTCTTAAAAAGTAGGCACTATGTGTACCATAACAAAAGCAAACACATTTTTTTATAAATAAATAAAAATTGAAACTTATATTTTGTCCAAAAACATTAGGGACTAAGTTGTAATTGTCTCTAAAATTAAATTATTTATGAAAATCGTAATATAACAAATTTAATAATAATCGAAACAATCATACAAACTTTATTTTTGATAAAAGGGACAAAGTAAAAAATTTAAATCATTAATTAAAATTTAATAAAAAATAAAGAAAATGTTAAAAGTCACACGCGAGTTCTCAACATATCACATGTCCTTTCTTAATTTTATTTCAAACTCTTTTTTTTCTTCTTTACCGAGACGATATTACTACGAACTTGCTATTAATAAAATGTTCACTCTTTTCCATTTAAATATAAAAATGTCACTCAGATGAATATATGTCTACTAGAAAAGGGACAACGGTAAAAAAATAGTTCACGATGAAAGAAAAATAGGGTTAATTCAAAAGTGAAACTAATTCTATCATATTTATCATATGGAAATATAGTTTCAATCCATGAATGAACTATGGATAAATAAATTAGGATTCTGAAAATAATCAAATTACTTTTTCTTTTGACATTTGTTAATTAAACGAAATGATCGATTTTACACAAGTATAAGCTTTGGCTGATTACAACCTAAATGAACTTTGCAACAACACCAGAATACTATTGTAAATCTCACAACAACCAAGCAGCTGAAATGATCATCTTACAATTAAAACGCAGTGATAAACTTCTGGATCCTTCCCTGTGCGCGCTCCTTCTCATCCGGTCCATCTAAATCACCAATATTGTCGTGATACTCCTGTGATTACAACAAATTCAGCATATGCTGCTAGAAGTTGGCAGTAAGCTTGTCTTTTTTAGACATCATTTTGATTCTTTATACAGCAACAGAGTTTCCTTTGGTTTTACAACTCAATGGGATACAAAAAGAATTAAAACAAATATGAAGAAAAAGAAACAACCGGAGGTTTAATATTTTGCTTTTCTTTTTACTTGTTTTTCCAAGATCCAAATGGATATGAGCATTATAGAAAGCATGTCAGTGTTACACTTCCTAATCAAATCAAGTCATTATCAACTTTCAATAGCATGGCTATCATCAAATCAATAGAATTCATAGCATGAAATAACCTAAAATGTATTTAAAATCATACAGATAAATGAAGATCAATAAGGAATCTATGGTTCGTGGAACACCTTCTTACCGAAACAAGAAGTGATAACATGACACAAGTATCGAGTCCACCCATGTCTGAGTTTCATATACTCGGTTAGGTGATAAGTGGATCTATTTATATATTAAAGTTTTTAGCATTATGAGCTTTAGTGAAAAGCATTTTGGCAATAAAACTTAAAACATTTCACTATTGATAGTTCTTTAACATCCATATGGCTACTAGAATTTTTCGGCATTGTATGCTGATAACACATTTCTCAACTGAATTATGACAATTATGTCAAGTCACATATCATAACCTGAAAAGTGAAAACAAGATGCAGTTGTAAAGCATGTACCTGAAGTACATCTTTAACATCCTTCTTCGTAAGCTTTTGCTGCTTGAGTAATAGCTCAATTCTTGCTCTCATTTGAGAGTGCCTGCACAGAAAATAATAAGCTAAAATTAGGGCCGTGAAAAATGAAGTTTACATATGAAGCTCTCTCATAGATGAGGCATAAGTAGATTAGATGCAAACACTTACTCAGAGCACCAAAGATGACCTAAAATAACAGCAATTAACTGCATATTCCAAAAAAAAGGAGATTCAGAGGAAAGGTGAATGCTACATATAAAGATCTTTATCAACTATAACACAATACGTGCCTACAACTTGTGCATTTAACATAAGATTTCACTAATATAACTGACAAGGAATCCACTATGACCATTCCTGACCTGAAGAGTGTACAGTCCAGACTCTAGCTTCCGATTATACTTTTCCTCTTCATCCATCTGCAAAAAGTAGATAAATATTGTAAAGAAAGATTTTAAACTGGAATATGGAACTGAAATACCAACTAGAAAAAATAAATTACCTCTAAATCATCTAGTTCAAGGTTATTCATTCGTTCAGTTTCTGTTGTAACTCTATCAGAATATCTGTATAACAATTTGTGTTCATTAGCGACATAAGGCCAAAAGAAAATATATTACAACCCACCCCAGGTATGGCTAAAACACCTTTTTGTGGATGAGGTGTAGCATAAAGTAACGAAAGAAAGAGGAATAATGGTGCATTCACTCTTCATTCTTCAAACAGAAGAAAGTTAAGGCTGTTCTTGTGTCGTGCATATTTGAGGAGAAAAGGAACATATGAATTAATCATTTTTGCTAGGTAAATTACTAGACCATTACCTCATATAGAGCTCCATAAGGCGGTCTATTTTTTCACATTCGTTTTCCACAAACTTACTCAACAATCTTTCTCTTCTAGAACCCCTCAGAATTCCACCTGTAAATCATCAAATGATAAAGACGAAAATAATACTTGGCAAAATATCTTATATGTCATTCGTGCATCTCGATAGTTGTTCAATGCAAAGTGTTTAATTAAACTGGATGAGCATATGCATATCACACAATTTCTTTTATTTCAAGAGATAACATAATAGCTTGTTACAAAACTAGATGCCTTTTTCCAGTCCATCATGAAGTGTGTAGTATCAATGTTGAATAAACAGGTAAAGAAATTTACATTCAAGTTTTGCCATGAAAAGTTTGTGTATTAACTCGAAGATCCTTTTGAAAACTTTATAGCAGTTATGAATGCAATTGCTGCAAACTAATTCTTCTCAATTTTAACTTGAAACCCAAATACTTCATGACGTAATATATGCAAGTGTTTGTGCATGTAGATAGATAAGAAACAAACAGAATTTGAATAGAGTATGCAGCAGTACACTAAAACCTCTGAAAACTAAAATCTTGAATGAACATCTCTGCACCTCTAGGTACCTCATTAACCTCAAAAATGAAGATCTTGTTTTATTTAGAAATCTTCAGCCAAGTGTCTATAGCTATCTTGGATTTCTTGGCATGTCCAAGGGGCTATCACTACAAGCATCTTATTGAAATTATTCAACTGCTTTACATCATTCTAAGTAAAGTGAATACACTCGATTAACTTAGTAGACTCTGCAATTAAAGTAGTACGGTAGTACCTTATAGCATACCAATCAAACTCCAGGCAGCAGACCTAGGTTTGGGAATTCTCAACCCATAATTTAAAAACTTTAACCCAACATTGCAATCACCAGGTTGGACTGGGACTGTTTCTACCTACTCAAGACAACAATTATCCCTGAAAGTTCTTAAATTTGGCCCTTATTACCCTAAATATCAATCATCTACTTGCATCAAACAAGTGATGACATTTCTATTAAGGTCCATAATTAATAAAGCATGTCTTTATCAAATTAGCCACAGTCACAATCTTAAGCTTGGCAAAAATCTAAAAAGGAATTTGATAATGAAGCCATAACAAGCTTTTCAATAATTTCAAAGTAAGGCTCAACTAACAAATACCTTAAAGAAGATGATGAAATTGTTAGATGATGCGAGTGGCATAAATAATAAAGCATCATTAAAATCTAAAGTATCTAAAGTTTTAGAGAGTGTGGAACACTGAAACACAAAATTAACCATATAAATGAGAAACTGACAGAGCTTATTCAGGACATGGAGATTAAAGGCTATCTGTAACTAATTTTGACTTTGAAAGCATTGGGTTGGCTATCATAAAATGACCTTATTTTTTGACCATTGCACCAAAGGTCCACACCAAGATAAGGTGGACACAGGATAAATACCCAAAAGTATCCAAATTATCTCAATTCCTCAATCATGGACAAAACTGTGTAGGTGGTTCAAGATAATTTCATGGAATATATCTAATACAAGCTGTCAATTACTTCATCGTACATACTCCAACAAAAAAAAAAATCTATACATATCCATTATACATTTATACGTACTCCAATACATATAAACTACATGCAGAAAACCAACTATGAAAAATCTTAACGGTGTTCACTTGCCTGCTTACCAAATAATGATGCAATCAAGGATATAACACGCTCCTCCAAATCCTCCTGATACCTCTCTTTCTTGTTCTTCTTGCTCATGGGAATCTAAAAAAGGGATAAAAAGATAAAAACATGTTATTATTATTATATCTTCTAACTGGCTACACATAAGTGGTCTAAGCAATCACGACTTTACAGAAATTTTACTAATATAGCCCTATGCAGTATGCAAGAAAGGAAAACATTAAAAGTTTTTTTTCCTACTCATTATGGAGGAACCAAGAACAACAAGCACCCATGTGAAGAGGATTAGATAGTGATGCAACGCAAGAATGGTGTGCTAGGGTGTCAGTAGGGGACAGACTTTGTGAAAATAATTTTGGTTTTTGATGGCCTGGAGTAAGTGAATTTGTTGGTTGCAATTCTGATTTCTGCGAAGAAAATTCTTTGAAAAAAAAAATTAGTGGTTCATGAAATTTATTCTGTGTGGCAGGACAGGCTCGGTATCTTTGATTTAAGGGGCTGTCTTGCCAGAAGAAGTGGTGGGAATAGACTACTGATAAATTACATAGGGAATTAATTCAAGTGGAAGTGCATTAGGACAAAATTTTAGAAAAGAGAATGCTTAGGTATCAGCACTCAGCAGGACATATGGACAGTGAAGCTCTTGAAGAATAACAAGGTAAAAAGCTGTGATGAAATATCGGACAGAAGAGAGAAGAGATTCAAGAAAATAACCATAACTATAACTATATATATATATATATATATAGATTTTCATATTTTACCAGTAAATATTTGTTTTGAAGCTAAGAGCCTTGGTGAAAAACAGACAATATTGTTACAGTTTCGGTTGTAGTGTTACAATCTCCACACACCTTATAGGTCCACTATTGCATTAAACAAGAAGCTTAACTTCACATTGCTTTCTTTTGATCATTGTTGGTGGAAATAATGTTATAGGCACATCGATTCTGTCAGAGTTTTGAATTTGTGAGGGAAGAGGTTCAATCATCAATAATGACGAAACTTTAAAAAGAAACTTTGTTTATTTCAATACTCCACATCAGGCAACTAGAATCACATTAATATTTGAAAGCAAAATAGCATTTCTAAGATAAAATGCAAACAGAGCAATGGTAGCTCCTTAATCAGCAAAACATTAAAATCAAATAATAAAAAAACAATCAAAGACAAAAAAAAAAAAAGAGGGGAAAGAAGAACTTGCCTTACCCATGAAAGCAGCGAAAGCTGTCTTCAACCCCAAAACATCAACAAACCGTTCGCAGGCAGGCGGGTACTTAGTCATGGCGAAATCAAGCGCCCTTATGGCGGACCCGTAAGCAGATTTCTTCTGCTTCATGATAATAATCATCAACTCGACCCCCTCCGCCTTCACGAACCTCTCCTTGTTCTCCAATGGCATCAACAGACAACACAAACTGTCAAACAAGTTCTCCAGCATCTCCTCCTCATCCGAACTCTTCGGGTCCTTCGACTTGTACGTTGCCACTGCCTGCAGTAACACATCCACCCCGTTCATCTGCCCCAACCGCTTCTGATTCGCAGTACTATTCTGCAACAAAATCGCCAATATCTCGGAAGCATATTGTTTATTACTGTCAAACTCTCGGATTTTGATCTTCCCCAACAACCACCTCAACAGTTTCGTCTTCTCGCAGACCAATTCAGCGACAGACGGCTTCACTTCAATCAAATTCTCGATCGTCGCAAGCGTATTATACACCGCCGTCATATCGTCCGGGTCCGAATCCGATAGCCTCTGTAGATTCTGAACCAGGAGCTCCAAGACATTGTTTTCAATCAACGAATCGACGAGAACCCTGGCAGGCTCGTCACTGTCCTCCAAAACGTCCTCGTCGGTCAAGTCCTGGAGAAGCTGTACAACGTCGTTCGCGATGTCGGAGTTATCGTGCGAGAGTAGACCAAGGATCGACGGGATGGTGTTTAGGTTGACGAGGTCCGGGTAGAGGTCGGGCCCGCCGGCAAGGACTTTGAGCTTCTCGAGCTCCTCGTGGAGGTCGACCTCCGTCTCGGCGAACTTCTCCGGGTGGTCGGGGTACTTGAGTCGAGCCTCGATGTTCTCCTTGAGACGGCGCTCGAAGGAGAGGACCAGCTTCTTTAGGGTTCGCTGGTCAAGGACTTCGATGTTCGATTGCGACGACTTCTCCAGGGCTTCGAGGAGTGACGCGTCGATGTTGTAGTTGTTGTCGTCGTTGCCGTTCGAAGAAACGGAGCCGGTTCGTCTCCGCTTGCCGCCACCGCTATCGCCGTCCATGACGCGTGTTTGGTTTCGATAAACCCTAGTAGAGTTTTACACTGGAAAGTGGAGCTCCGGGCACCCTCATTTCATGATCATCGTATAAATTTTAAATTGCGCAAAATAATCTTTGATGGTGCGTTTGGCACAAAAACGGTACAGGATAGGGACGGGATAGTTGTTCTTTATTATATTTAAAATATCTAGTTAAATGTACTATTATACGTTTAGTATAGATAGACAAGACGGGACAAAAGGTTTAAATGAACAAAGTGCCCCTTATATATAAATATAATATATTAAAAATTATTATAATATTTAATATAATATATTACAATAATATATATATTATATTTTATGGCCTACCACACAATCTATAAAGAGATTCTCGCTGTCAAAAATGGAATCCAGAAATTTGATTTTCATCTCAGGACAAAAAACTTCATTATTGAAATGGACAACTCGTCTTTTCCTAAGGTCCTCGAATTTCGAAATAAGATTCCTCCCAATCCCCAATTACTAAGGCTAAAGGATTGGTTTTCCAGATATGATTTCACTGTTCGACACGTGAAGGGCCAACACAATATAATAGCTGATATGCTCTCTCGACCATCAGCCATTCATCTCATCACCTCCTACGGCCCTATACCTCTCATCCTCATGGCTACATCAGCATCATCCTCCTCGTCTCCAAATCCTACAATGAGGACTTATCCACCAGAGCTTCTCGAAATCGTTCCTCCTACCACACAACCTTCCCTTGCCCGTATCCAGGAATTCGCTCACTCCCATCTACGGACCTATTTAGCCCAGATCCAGAGCCAAGGAGTCCGGCATGAATTCTCCAACAACATCAGGCCTTTCTTAGACCCTTTCTTAATGCCTCCCTTTTACCTTTTCACCCCTCAAGTTTTATGGTTCCTATGGTGCATGTCTGTACTCCACCACTATGCTGTTGTTTTCCCCCTCCAAGCCTTATATGGTTTTGTCCATGATCCATCCCAAAAGGACTCTCTCCTCACAACTTTCTTGACCTGGTTCAATTCCCTTTCGTTTTGGCGATCCGAACTCACCAAACTCATGGGTTGTCACAATCTATGGAAACTTGATAAGGAATCTGCCTCGGCAGTTTCCTGTATTTGGATATTCCATCGACCCTATCGTTTCAACCCTCACAAGAGACTCCTTTGGACGTCAAACGTTTGCTATGAATGGCACACCACATATGATTATCCTAAACTATACCCTCAGAATCTTCAGGTCCCATTACTCAATTTCCTTTGCGATGTCAATGGGGTCCCACCTCATCAGTGTTATCTTTTCCCATCTATCATCAGAGACCCTAGCCTGAGTTGGCATCCATTCCAAGACTCTGTCCCGGACCACCCACAAGAGCACAACGACCACGACACATGGCCCTGCCACATTTGTGGAGCTGAAGATTCGGATGACGACTATCATGCCAATTGCAACCTGTCAAGCCCGTGACTTTGTCCTTACTCTATAATTATGCATGCAGAACGTGGGTGTCTTGTTTTCTTTATGTATAATAATTACATATGTAATCACGAGTGTACTTCCGTGTATACATATGTATCACATGTATGTTTTGAAAATGTCGGTATGCTTTATTGTGTCGGTGACTGTACTGTTGTTAGCCAACTATTTTGCCACGAGTTTGGCATGACACTGTAAAATAATTTGGAAGTTTTCATCTTCTCTCCTATAAAAGGAGATGAGATCTCTCTGTATAATCATCGAAAATAAATAAATAATATCTGTGTGCTTCAAAACCATGACTTCTTAAATATCCTCTCCTTCTCTTCAATATTTCTTTGTGAGATAATAAACAGCTTGTAATAGTCCTAGTATGCTCTGTGCTTACCTCTAGTTGAGGATCCTGCACATCATAAATAAGATTTTGATTCTTTGGCTTAAGGTCCTTAACCATCCTTGTCGCGTTACTTTGTGAGTACCCTGTTTAGACCATGGTAAGGTCGTTAAATGGGGAAAACATTAATACTAAAACAAGGGTGTTTTAAGGCTCCCTGCCACCGCCATGGTATGTAATATTTTAAATAATAAAATGTAATAATATTATATTATATTTTAAGCAAAGCTCGGGGGGGGGGGGGGGGGGGGGGGGGGGGGGGGGGGGGGGGGGGGGGGGGGGGGGATTCTGAGTCCAGGAAGAGAGTTAGGCTGTTTTGAATCAAATAAGGAAATATTGAAGGAAGGTATTGTCACTTATGGCAAATACGACATCATCCTCAGCTATTTCTAATTTAGATCCCGTTCGACTTTCTTCATCCATCTCTTTACCTGCTTCTGTTAGACGAACCCAGTCTTCTAGAATCCAAAACCTTGTAGAATATACCCATATCCTAGAAGCCGCTCAAATAAATGAAACCTCCCTACCACTGTTAAATCCCTATACTATTTTCAAACGAAGTAGATCCCTTGCTACACGGATCGACCATCTCGTCCATCATAGATCTCCCCCAACTAAGGAGTACATACAGTCTACGGCTCTTGACAACTGCTTGGTTCCAGCCACTTCGGCTGAGCAGTATGTTGACCTCGAAATCGGTCAACAACTGATTGATCATTGGATCAGAGAAGGGTACTCTCACCTCCATATCGGAGCTGTCAGAATCATCCTCACTCTACATGGTCGAAAAGGATTACCTGTTACTGCTCGTGTTGCTCTCCTCAACACCATCTATAAGGAATATGAGCATGCAATTATTGGCACTTGTCTATCTACGCTCCATGCTGGTAGTATATCACTCACATACTACCCTAATTTCAATATCCCTTTGAGAGATGCCAACCTCCACAACTGCCTCAAAATACAACTTCAGATCTTAGAGGCACCCATGCTGCCAAATTCCTACATGGCAACTCTTCATCACCAGATCGCCTACCGGCTTCAAGATCATGCCCTTGATCTCCCCATCCCTGGCCATAATGGCGATACTATTTTCATCAAGGCTGAACGTGAAGATGAAGTTCCCACCATTATCCAGATTCCAAAGCAACTGCCCCGGGACAAACTCAAAGAGATCATGCCTCTCGAATGGATCACAAACTATGAGAGGGCTTTTCAGAACACAACTCCTGTTGTTGCCTCGGACACCAAATATATCAAGGAAAATGATGGCTCCATTAAGACGGTTTATGAACCTCTCTCTAACGCAAATTTTCCTTCCAGCTCTAGTCCTAGTGCTCCTCCTGTGTTCCAGGCGCTAATGATCCAACCAGTTACCACTGAAGATGACATCCCGATCCATAGCTTTAAAGCCAATGGATCTCCAATCTACACTGACAAAATCAATGGCCATTTCATTTGGGACGACGACCCCAACATGTGTGACGCTGACTGTACCTGTCGTGACTGTCTACCAGACCTCACTCCATGCAAAACTGTTCGCAAACAATACAGACCAGATGATCCAGACAGCCCATGGATAGGCTTAAAGCCTACAAACAAGAAAGCCCTTCCAATTTATGACAGAGCTTTACAAATCCTCCGATCAGAAGGTCTTTTACCTACTACTCCACATTTGCCTCCACTCATACCTTGTTTTATGGCTTCTAACTATGACCAAGACTTCCCTCCTCTGGAACCCTCTTCAAACCCTGAAAGGAATCGTTTTTCCAGACCTTATGTCCATACTTCTGAGGTCTTACCCGATGGTTCCCTCAAACAACCTACCCAAGCCGAGCAAGTTCTTAATTGGCAAACCCACAATGCCAAAGTACAAAATAGAGTTCTCAACTCTATTGACCAGAAGATCGACCGAGTCACACACCATGTATCTCGACATGAGAATCAACTCCAAAGTCTCGATACGGTCTTCCGTGATATGTTTTCTGATCTTCAAGCCCAGATCGCCAAACTTGACGCTGATCTTCACCGTTATATCAACCATGGATATTTCGGTCCAGAGTTTGATAAAAAAGAAAGAGAAATCAGACGTCTTAAAGACCAATTGGAACAAATGAACAGGGACCACTCATTCTCCACTACCTCCAAATTTGTACCAAAGCCTTATTCTTCCTCTCAGTCTTTGTTTTTTCCTACATCTCCTCCTTATTCTCCTCCCTCCAGACCTCTGGACGCTTCTCGGTATTTCAAATCCACTGGTGAATTATTTCGCAAATATCCTCCATTGTCCTCACCACTTCGGAAACCTACTTCCAGACCCTCTTCTTCCAGACAGAGAAACAAACAACCTGCCCCACCAATCAACCCAATTCTGTATGCTTCCCAGCATCCTATCCATACTTCCAACAAATTCCTCCCATCAGATGAACCAGATGTTGACACCTCGTCAGACACCTCCTCCCAGTACTCCTCTCAGTACACCTCTGGCGCCGTTACCACAGCCACCTCACAGCACTCTGATTCACCTGAAATTACCGATCTCACACAAGTTTTTATGGCCTCTCGAACGGATCCGCTACCGTCCACCCGAACTTATGACTCCTCTGAAGAATCCTCAAATGAACCCCCACCTATTATTGAGGAACCACCAGAACACCAGGTTCCCAGACACCCTCACGGATCTAGACCTACTAATGGTCCTTGGTTTGATCTCGGAGACTCAAACTCAGACTCATGGCGTAAGAAGATCTCAGAAATGAGCGCTTGGCTTGACCTCCAAATGGCCAAATCTGAACACAATCAAGAAGCAATCCTCAGAGAATTCGTCTCCAGATTCACTGGTTCTCTTCGCGATTGGTACCAAGCCCTTGGAGAGTATCGCCAATTAAAAATTGTCCGAGCTACCTCAACCTCCGTGGTAATGGGCATCATTTTCAGAGAGTTTCTTGGAGATCCTGACCAATTCTATAAACAAGCTAGGCAAGAGTTCTTCGAGATGCGATGTTGCTCGCTCAAAAGGAAAGACATCGATTTTCATTATAAACGCATGTCTGGCAGATACCACATCCTCGGCGGCATCAATGACCAGAGTCTCAAGAATGTTTATGTAAATTCTCTCCCTGCCGAGCTTCAAGATGAATTACACAGAAAGATAGATTCCTCTGGCAGACCCTTCACTGACATCACACTAGGTGAAATCCATATGTTCACCCTAAGTGCTTTGGAGAAACTTTGTGCCACTCAAAAGGTTTTCTCCAAGATGCTCAAAGAAGGAAAACGGTATGAAATCCAATGCAAACAACCCTTGTACCAGATCAAATGCAAGTCCTCAGAGCAATGCACTTACAAGACCAAGAAAGACAATCATTTTCAGTTTACCAAGCGAAAAGGCAAGAAGAAGTTCAAATTCTTCAAGAAGAAATCCCGGCGTACATGGAATCAGTCTCAGAAATGTTTTATCTGTGGACAAAAGGGACATTATGCAAAAAAATGTCCTAATAAAAAGGCTAAGTCTGCTAAACTAATCCAACAGCTAGCAGATGACATTCCATTTGACGCCGATATTGAATCTATCTTTTCTGAACAAGACCATGCTGATGACAATACAGTTTTTGTATTACAGGCTCAAGATTCTGTCTCCACCATTTCAGACTCAGAATATTCAAGTCTCTCTGAAACTGATTCTCTTCCAGTCTCCTACAAGGCAACCCCTGTCATTCTCCAAACGACACCGTCCGATGCACAACCAGGACCTCAAGTTCCAATCCAAATACTTCCTGACAAATATGCCAATCCTATTGATGCCATTGCCTACATTGACACTGGTTCCATTACTACCATGATGAACCCTAAGATTCTTCCTCCTGATGCTTAGAAGTCTCATGTCCGGTATTTTAAAGCTGCTGATAGGAAGATATTCACGACTGATATGATTACAAAGACTAAAATTGGTCTCAAGATATTCTCATCCTACACCCTTTGGACACGTGTCATTGGAACCCCACTTCCTGACAAAGATATCCTCATTGGTTGAGATGTTTATTGTCAATTCAAATCTCTTCGGATCCTCCCTACTGGACTCAGATATAAAAGAGACTTCAAAGCATTCTCTAGTATTCCAAAGATCTTCCCCTTGTCTGACATCCGACCCTCCTTCCAGGCAATTCAACACAAGCTTTTACAATTCTGTGCCAACAGTCATGCTAATTTCCACCATCCAAATCCTCTATGGAAAAATCCAGATTTCTTTATTAAGCTTCCTTTTAAGCTCAATGAAGATGTCAACCCTACAAAGGCCTCTCATTCTGGAATGTCTCCTTCCGACCTTCGTATGGCCAATGCTGAATGTGATGACCTACTTAAACAAGGACTCATTGAACCTACCTCTTCGCCCTGGGCATGCCAAGCCTTTTATGTTGACAAAAGAGATGAACAACTTCGGGGAAGAAAGAGATTAGTCATTGATTACAAACCCCTCAATCTCTTTCTTAGGGATGACAAATTTCCAGTTCCTAGAACCAATACTTTGTTTTCTCAGCTCCCTGGTGCTACTATCTTCTCCAAGTTTGACCTCAGAGGAGCTTTCTGGCAAATTGGTATTGATCCAGATGACAGATACAAGACGGCGTTTTGCCTTCCAAACGCCCAATACCAATGGACAGTTTTACCCTTTGGGCTTAAGACTGCCCCCTCATTATTTCAGAAGGCCATCACTAGGATCTTCCATCCTATTCTCCACTCTGCCCTAATTTACATCGATGATATCCTATTGTTCTCTACTGATGAAAATTCTCACAATCATCTCCTCCACCAGTTCTATGATCTGGTTAACCAATATGGAATCATGCTCTCTAACAAAAAGAGTTCAGTAGGACAAACAAATATCGATTTCTTGGGCATGCACATTTCAAATAGAAAATACCACCCAGGCCCTCATCTAGCCAGCCAACTATTGGAATTCCCTAATTTAACCACAGTCACAATTTTGGCATGCAACACTACCGAGATTTCAACCTGCTGGCGTGATACTGCAAGTCTCTGCAACACCCAAAGAAAATCTCTTTGACAGAGCGGATGTTGATGGAACAAACTCAAAGAGACGCCAAATCTCTCCTACCTCATCCCATCCAAGGCCAACTCAGAACCTCAAAATCGACAGCTAGTACACATAATGGGGGCCTCTACTGGAAAAAGACTACAAAGCGACGCATGCTAGCGGCCAATTCAAAGTCGCCCAGCAGCACTACCACACAATCTACAAGGAGATCCTCGCTGTCAAAAATGGAATCCAGAAATTTGATTTTCATCTTAGGACAAAAAACTTTATTATTGAAATGGACAACTCGTTTTTTCTTAAGGTCCTCGAATTCAGAAATAAGATTCCTCCCAATCCAACTATTGAGACTAAAGGATTGGTTTTCCAGATATGATTTCACTGTTCGACACGTGAAGGGCTAACACAATATAATAGCTGATATGCTCTCTCGACCATCAGTTATTCATCTCATCACCTCCTACGGCCCTATACCTCTCATCCTATGGCTACATCAAGATCATCCTCCTCGTCTCCAAATCCTACAATGAGGACTTATCCACCGCAGCTTCTAAATCGCGTTCCTCCTACCACACAACCTTCCCTCGCCCGTATCCCGGTGAATTCGCTCACCCCCATCTACCTGACCTATTTGGCCTGCATCTAGAGCTGCGGAGTCCGCATGAATTCTCCAACAACATCGGCCTTCTACACTTTCTTAATGCCTCCCTTTACCTTTCTCACCCTCAAGTTTTACGGTTCCTATGGCGCATGTCACATTCACCACTATGCCGTTGTTTTCCCTCCAAGCCTTATATGGTTTTGTCCTACGATCCATCCCAAAGGACTCTCTCCCTCACAACTTTCGACTCGGTCGCCAATCTCTTCCTTTTGGCAGTCCGAACTCACCAAACTCATGAGTTATCATAATTTATGGAAACTTGATAAGGAATCTGCCTCGGCGGTTTCTTACATTTGGATATTCCATCGACCCTATCATTTCAACCCTCACAAGAGACTTCTTTGAACGTCAAACGTTTGCTATGAATGGCACACCACATATGATTATCCTAAGCTATACCCTCAGAATCTCCAGATCTCATTGCTCAATTTCATTTGTAATGTCAATGGGTCCCAATTCCATCGTTGTTATCTTTTCCCAACTCGTCACATCACAGGACTTAGCCTGAGTTGGCATCCATTCTAAGACTCTGTCCCCACCACCCACAAGAAGACAACGACCACGACACACGGCCCCGCCACATTCAAGGAGTCAAGATTCGGAGACGACCATCGTTAACTGCAACCCGTCAAGCCCGTGACTTTGTCCTTACTCTATAATTATGTATGCAGAACGTGGGTGTCTTGTTTTCTTTATGTATAATAATTGCATATGTAATCACGAGTGTACTTCAGTGTATACATATGTATCACATGTATGTTTTAGAAATGTCGGTATGCTTTATTGTGTCGGTGACTGTACTGTTCTTAGCCAACTATTTTGCCACGAGTTCGGCATGGCACTGTAAAATAATTTGGAAGTTTTCATCCTCTCTCCTATAAAAGGAGGTGAGATCTCTGTATAATCATCGAAAAGAAATAAATAATATCCGTGTGCTTTAAAACCAAGGGACACTCTTAAAATCCTCTCATTCTCTTCAATATTTCTTTGTGAGATAATAAACAGCTTGTAATAGTCCTAGTATGCTCTGTGCTTGCCTCTAGTTGAGGATCCTGCACATCAGAAATATGATTTTGATTCTTTGGCTTAAGGTCCTTAACCATCCTTGTCAAAGAAGGCATTTCGTGAGTACCCTGCTTAGACCATGGTAAGGTCGTTGCTCGGGGAAAACATTAACATAGCCAAAAACAAGTGGTGTTTTAAGGCTCCCCCGCCGCCACCGCCATGGTATGTAATATTTTTAAATAATAAAATGTAATAATACATATTATATTTTATCAAAGCCTTGATTCTTGGAGTCCGTGACAGAAAGCCAGTCAAGCTAAATCAAATAAAAGAAATATTGAAGGAAGGTATTGTCACTTATGGCAAATACGACATCATCCTCAGCTATTTCTAATTTAGATCCCGTTCGACTTTCTTCATCCATCTCTTTACCTGCTTCTGTTAGACGAACTCAGTCTTCTAGAATCCAAAACCTTGTAGATTGTGTGGTAGTGCTGTTGGGCGTCTTTGAATTGGCCGCTAGCATGTCCACAGTAGCTTTTTTGTCCGTCCTTCTCTTCAATGAGAATGGCCCCCCAACATGTGTCACTAGCATCAGTTTGGAGGATGAGTTGGCCTGTGGATGGGATAGTGAGGGCCGGAGGAGATTGAGCAATCTCTTTGAGTTTGACAATAGCATCCGTGTGACATCTGTCCCAAGGAGGAGGATTTTTCTTTAGGAGAGCTGAGAGAACTGAAGTGTATCTTGTCACGTGGGGCAGAAAATCTCTGATGAAGGTGATTATGCCAAGAAATTGTTGAACTTGTTTTGTGGTTAAATTGGAATTAGGGAATTCCAATAGTTGGCTGGCTAGATGAGGGCCTGGGTGGTATTTTCCATTTGAAATGTGCATGCCCAAGAAATCGATATTTGTTTGTCCTACTGAACTCTTTTTGTCAGAGAGCATGATTCCATATTGGTTAACCAGATCATAGAACTGGTGGAGGAGATGATTGTGAGAATTTTCATCAGTAGAGAACAATAAGATATCATCGATGTAAATCAGGGCAGAGTGGAGAATAGGATGGAAGATCCTAGTGATGGCCTTCTGGAATAATGAAGGGGCAGTTTTGAGGCCAAAGGGTAAAACTGTCCATTGATATTGGGCATTAGGAAGACAAAACGCTGTTTTGTACCTGTTATCTGGATGAATACCAATTTACCAGAAAGCTCCTTTGAGATCAAACTTGAAGAAGATAGTAGCACTAGGGAGTTGGGAAAACAAAGTATTGGTCCTAGGAACTGGAAATTTGTCATCCCTAAGAAAGAGATTGAGGGGTTTGTAATCAATGACTAATCTCTTTCTTCCCCGAAGTTGTTCAGCCCTTTTGTCAACATAAAAGGCTTGGCATGCCCAGGGCGAAGAGGTAGGCTCAATGAGTCCTTGTTTAAGTAGGTCATCACATTCAGTATTGGCCATACGAAGGTCGGAGGGAGACATTCCAGAATGAGAGGCCTTTGTAAGGTTGACATCTTCATTGAGCTTAAAAGGAAGCTTAATAAAGAAATCTGGATTTATCCATAGAGGATTTGGATGATGGAAATCAGCATGACTATTTGCACAGAATTGTAAAAGCTTGTGTTGAATTGTCTGGAAGGAGGGTCGGATGTCAGACAAGGGAAAGATCTTTGGAATACCGGAGAATGCTTTGAAGTTTCTTTTATATCTGAGTCCAGTAGAGAGGATCCGAAGAGACTTGAATTGACAATAAACATCTCAACCAATGAGGATATCTTTGTTAGGAAGTGGGGTTCCAATGACACGTGTCCAAAGGGTGTAGGATGGGAATATCTTGAGACCAATTTTAGCTTTTGTAATCAGATTAGTCGTGAATATCTTCCCATCAGCAGCTTTAAAATATCGGACATGAGACTTCCAAGCATCAGGAGGAAGAATCTTAGGGTTCATCATGGTAATGATGGAACCAGTGTCAATGTAGGCAATGGCATCAATAGGATTGGCATATTTGTCAGGAAGTATTTGGATTGGAACTTGAGGTCCTGGTTGTGCACCGGATGGCGTCGTTTGGAGAAAGACAGGGGTTGCCTTGTAGGAGACTGGAAGAGAATCAGTTTCAGAGAGACTTGAATATTCTGAGTCTGAAATGGCGGAGACAGAATCTTGAGCTTGTAATACAAAAACTGTGTTGTCATCAGCATGGTCTTGTTCGGAGAAGATAGATTCAATATCGGCGTCAGATGGAACGTCATCTGCTAGCTGTTGGATCAGCTTAGCAGACTTAGCCTTTTTATTAGGACATTTTTTTGCATAATGTCCCTTTTGTCCGCACATAAAACATTTCTGAGACTTATTCCATGCACGCCGGGATTTCTTCTTGAAGAATTTGAACTTATTTTTGCCCTTTCGCTTGGTAGTCTGGAAATGCTTGTTTTTCTTAGTCTTGCAGATGCACTGCTCTGAGGACTTGCACTTGATCTGGTACGAGGGTTGTTTACATTGGGCTTCGTACCTTTTTCCTTCTTTGAGCATCTTAGAGAAAACCTTTTGAGTGGCACAAAGTTTCTCCAAAGCACTTAGGGTGAACATATGGATTTCACCTAGCATGATGTCAGTGAAGGGTCTGCCAGAGGAATCTATCTTTCTGTTTAATTCATCCTGGAGCTCGGCAGGGAGAGAATTCACATAAACATTCTTGAGACTCTGGTCATTGATGCCGCCAAGGATGTGGTATCTGTCAGACATGCGTTTATAATGAAAATCGATGTCTTTCTTTTTGAGCGAGCAACACCGCATCTCGAAGAACTCTTGCCTAGCTTGTTTATAGAATTGGTCAGGATCTCCAAGAAACTCTCTGAAAATGATGCCCATTACCACGGAGGTTGAGGTAGCTCGGACAATTTGTAATTGGCGATACTTTCCAAGGGCTTGGTACCAATCGCGAAGAGAACCAGTGAATCTGGAGACGAATTCTCTGAGGATTGCTTCTTGATTGTGTTCAGATTTGGCCATTTGGAGGTCAAGCCAAGCGCTCATTTCTGAGATCTTCTTACGCCATGAGTCTGGGTTTTAGTCTCCGAGATCAAACCAAGGACCATTAGTAGGTCTAGATCTGTGAGGGTGTCCGGGAACCTGGTGTTCTGGTGGTTCCTCAATAATAGGTGGAGGTTCATTTGAGGATTCTTTAGGGGAGTCATAAGTTCGGGTGGACGGTTGCGGATCTGTTCGAGAGGCCATAAAAACTAATAATATTATTATATTATATTATTAATTTTTAATAATATATACCATAAGCTATTCATCTCATCACTTCCTACGGCCCTATACCTCTCATTCTGATGGCTATATCAACATCATCCTCCTCATTCTCAAATCCTATAATGAAGTCTTATCCACCAGAGCTGCTAGAAACAATTCCTCCTAACACACAACCTTCTCTTGCCCGCATCCAAGAATTCGCTCAATCCCATTTACGAACCTATTTGGCCCAGATTCAGAGCCAAGGAGTTCGACATGAATTTTCCAACAACAGCAAACCATTCCTATACCCTTTCTTAATGCCTCCCTTTTGCTTTTTCACCCCTCAAGTTTTATGGTTTATATGGTGCATTTCTATACTCCACCATCATGCCGTCGTTTTCCCCCTCCAAGCCTTATATGGTTTTGTCCATGATCCCTCCCAGAAAGATTCTCTCCTTATAACTTTCTTAACCTGGTTCAATTCTCTTTCCTATTGGCAGTCCGAACTAACCAAACTCCTTGGTTATCATAATCTATGAAAACTTGATAAGGAATCTGCCTCGGCAGTTTCTTGCTTTTGGATATTCCATCGTCCCTATCGTTTCAACTCTCACAAGAGACTTCTTTGGACGTCAAACGTTTGCTATGAATGACACACCACATATGATTATCCTAAGATGTACCCTCAGAATCTCCAGATCTCATTGCTCAATTTCCTTTGCGACGTTAATGGATTTCTACCCCATCAATGTCATCAGAGACCCTATTCTAAGTTGGCATCCATTCCAAGACTCTGTTCCAGTCCACCCACAAAACCCCATCGAGCGTGACACATGGCTTTGTCACATTTGTGGAGCTGAAGATTCGGATGACGAATATCATACCACTTGCAACCTGTCAAGCCTGTGACTTTGTCTTTGCTCTATAATTATGCATGTATAACGTGGGTGTTTTATTTTCTTATGTGTAATAATTACATATGTATCACGAGTGTGCTTTAGTGTGTACATATGTATAACGTGTGTGCTTTATTGTGTCGGTAGCTATACTATTATGTTGGTCACTGCACTGTTCACCTTTATCTTATAAGCTACGAGTTTGGCATGTCACTGTAAGTTAATTTGGATGTTTTTCATCTTCTCTTCTATAAAAGGAGATGATCTCTCTCTCTCTCTCTCTCTCTCGGGGGGGGGGGGGGGGGGGGGGGGGGGGGGGGGGGGGGGGGGGGGGGGGGGGGGGGGGGGGGGGGGGGGGGATCATCGAAAAATTAGAAATAAAATCTGCGTGTTTCAAAAATCATGAATTTCTAAGTATTCTCTCCTTCTCTTCAATATTTCTTTATGAGATAATAAACAGTATGTAATAGTCCTAGTATGCTTTATGCTTGCCTCTAATTGAGGATCATGCACATCAGAAATGAGATTTTGATTCTTTGGCTTAAGGTCCTTAATCGTCTTTGAGAAGTTGCTTTGTGAGTACCTTGTCTAGACCATGAGAATGTCGCCAAGTGGAGAAAACATTAATACTGAAATAAGGACGGTTTATTATTATATATAATATTAATATAAGATATATATAATATATTAAATATTATATATATATATTATTATATAAGTAATAATACTTAATATATTATAATATATATTATTAATACTTAATATATTATATAATATATATTATTTAGTATATATTAATATATTATCTATTATCATATATATTATAATAATATATATAATATTATTATATATTATTATTATTATTATAATATATATATATATATATAATATATAATATGTTATTATTATAATAATATGTATTATTAATATATTATTATTATTATTATTATTATTATTATATATAATATTACACAAGTTTGTGATTTTTTGAAGATTTAAGGGTAAAATGGTCTTTTTGAGACTTGTCTCATGCATGGGACAAGTCTCAAAAAGACCATTTTACCCTTAAATCTTCAAAAAGACTTGTCTCATGCATGGGACAAGTCTGGCCTAGGGTCTTAGGTGGGACAGAATTTGGTGATTTTTGTTCCACCTTGTCCCTTTCTGTTTTATACTAAAGTCGTACCAAATATGGGACAAGAAGAAATTGTCCTACGTTATCCTGTCTCGTCCCACATACCAAATACACCTTGAGTGGCTCACAAAATATTCTTACAACCATATTAATAAATCAAAAATTAAAATTATTAATTTTACTCCCAGCATCCTTTATGCGTTAGTGATCGTGTCTAAATTGTTGTATATTTCAGTCCTCTTTTCCTTATCTTTTGTCTCATTTTCTTGTGTTTTTACATCTCTTATGGGCTTTTTGATTGTAATTACAGGCATTCGTATATTTTCTAGTATTGGAAGCGGAATTCGAGATTTTGTGCAAAAAAGGGCTGAAAATGTAAAAACTTATGCAAAACATCCAACTTCAAAGGGTCATATCTCTCTCCTCAGATCGAACCATGTTTCGGATTACATATATTTGGAAATTCCCAAAAGTCTACTTTCCAGTGGTTTTTATGGATTGCAATTTCAAGTCTCCTAGAGAAAGTTATGACTATTTTCAGTGACAAAGTGCGGGTGAGTGCGGGTCAGCCAACCGCACACCACCTGCACTCCGCACTCTGCACTCTGCAACACCAAATGATGGGTTTTTAGGCCATTTTTTAGGGGCAATTTCGCCTTTTCATGCATAAATCGTTCCTTAACCTCCCAAGCCTATAAATATGCCACTTTCTTCACAAGACAAAAAACTCTTGACCTAAATAACCTAGAAACCCTCTCTTCCACACTTCATGTTCTTCACACAACAAAATAGAGAGAGAGACCTTCAAAGGCATCCATGGAGGTTTTCCTCCATGGATGTCTCACCATCACCACCTTCCACATACAACCACCCATCTTTGGAGGAGATTCATGAGGAAAGAGCCACCCTCTCTTGTCTATGAGGAGGAAGAGCTTCTATAGAGTTTGGAGATCCGAGTTGACACTTTTGGTTTCCTTTTTTTTTTTTACTCTTTTCTTGTATTTTCTTTATTTGATGTGTATCCCCATTAGGGAAATATGTAAACCTAACACCAGTTTTATTTATTTGTTTAACTTGTATTTAATATTTTCAAGTAATGTCTAATTCAATTGCTTTGTATTGATACTTGACTTGTGTTGAATAGGCTCGACAACCCTCCTAAATGCATGTTTAGGGATATCTCTTGTCTTTACATTCGTGGTATGTAGGTTAGAAATTGATGTGTTCATGATTGGGGTTAGGAATAGATTAATATAATTTACGAGTAGATTAATCAAACATCCCTTGATTGTGTGTATGTTGATGGATAATTCGAAATGCATGTTTTGGATTGATTTGAGTGTTTGAGAATTAGGGCTAAGTAGGTATATCAACTCTTGGCCTTGATTATGCTCTTAATTGTTTGGGTGAAATTCATGATAAGTACCTACCATGCCATTATGGATTTCGGTTTTTTAGACCTTCATGCTTTATACGACCCTTGGTCGTTGCTCGTGCGATATACCCTCGGTGAGTAGTGATCAAGGGTCTTAATTTACACTTAATGCTTCCATTATATGGTTGTTGCTTACACGTGATAGGTGAGTAGCGATTGATGGTCGATCATTTAATATTCCCTTAGGCTACCCCTTGGTCGTTGCTCGCACGATACACCCTCAGTGAGTATTGATCGAGGGTCGGCCTTTATGCTTAATGTAGTCTTTTTATGGTCGTTGCTCACGCGATACACCCTCGATGAATAGTAACTGTGGACTATGCAACTATCCCTATTTTCATATTTAGAGGTTGTATCAAAGGCTAGGTTGAACCCAATCTTGTAGTGTTTTATGAGGTTGGTTTTTATGAGTGGAATGTCATGGTGGTCATGAGTACCTTGTGTGTCCATCTATTTCCCTCTCCAAGCCATCTTGATTTTAGTTACTTAGGGTGTTTGTCTTTAGGAGTAGATTAATTTAGTTAGAAGTATATTAACTTAGAAAGGTAAGCACCCGGTTACATTTCTATCTTTAGTTATCTTTTTGTTTTCTTATCTCATTCACACACACAAGAACATGCTACACTTCACACACACCACTCTTACCCTTGCCATGTTCTTATTTATATTGCTTTAATAATAACTAAAATGTGAAAGGATCGACGGATGACACCTCTCTGTGGACGATACCCTCGCTTACCGTTTTACTAGTTTTCAAAACTTTAGAGCACATTGTGTAGGATAACTTTATAAATTCTTTTGAATTTGCAATTTCCTAATGACAGAATGAGCGCGTTTCAAAATGGCACCGTTGCAGAGGAGGTGGCCTATTCGTTGATTGTCTCTAGTTTTAGTTAATAATGTAGTAATGTAAATGTTAGGATTATGCTCAATAACAAGAGTGTAATGTTGTAATTAACAATCATTTTCATATTAATAAAGTGATTTCTGGTTTAACAAATCGTATAGCATTTATAGTTTGTATTATAATTGTCAAAGTAAATAATCATAAGGTCTAAAGACTATGGGAAAAGAAGAATTGTTCGTACATCTGGATATGTATGTGGTAGACACAATTCTTTAGTTAGTCTTGAATATTGTTCACAACTTAAGTTAAAGGTTGGGCACCTTTATCTTGTTAAAGTTGTAGAATTCTTTTGCTAGCATTTGAGTGGGATCAAATGAGATATGATGAGTCTAAAATCATCGGAGTGTCTTCGAGCAAAAGGATCTAGTGCACTGGGTGCATTGAACTGGATCACAATGAAAAGCTTTATCTAGAACCGTCAATAGATAATAGTCTTTTCATTATCAGGACAATCGGAGAGTCTATCTTAATCCTGAGATAAATGATGGACTTATGGTTACAAGTGATATCATTTGAGTTATCAATGAGTACGATTATATCGCATAGTCTATCCTCGGTAGTTTGGTGATATTCATTTGTTAATCGATAGAGGACTTCATTTATAGATATGGACATCGTGACTCCATTTAATTAAATGAAAGTATAATATCATCATATAGATGTTTTGAGGTAATTGGATATTAAATCTCAACGTTGAGTTTTCAATAGTGTCTATTGAAAACATGGCTTCTGGACAAGTCAAAATATCCAAGTTCAAAACGTGGTCATATGAGTAAATATGGTAACTTGGAGAGTTATAGGCGGTCTATGAACTCTTGGCGATTACTGATATTAATCACGAGGATACACTATCTCCAATATGATTGTCTAGGGTATGAATGAGGAGCATCTTCCTTTTCTATCTTTATTTAAGAGTTCAGTTTTAGCTCTTTAGTGGAATGAGTTAAAATTAATGGATCGGACCTAAGTGAATCATTTGTTGATTGTGATTAGGTTATGTATATTGAAGCTTAAATTTAGATGGCCCGCCAAGATCCCCAATCCACACGGACTTGCATGGATCACTTGATATATTCTACCGGACCAATTTAAGGGTCCATCTAGAATTGCATTTAATATATTAAGAATATAATTTGCACATTATTTAAGTAATGGGCTGCTCAATTATATTAATATATTAATGAAAGACATGTGGGCTTGTTTCTTTTAGTAAGAATGGGTCTGGTTCACATGTGGGCTTTTTTATTTAAAGTCCAATGGATTAAATGAAATAGGAAAATAATATTAGGCCCATCTTATATATAAGTGGGGCGGCTAGGTTAAGGTTTTGACCTAAAAATATTATTTTGTTTCATTTGTTTTAATTAAATAAGAATTAATTGATTTATTGATTAATTGTTTAATTAAAGAAACAAATCTTTCCTAAAAGTAAAAGACTTGTTTGATAAGTAAATAAATAAATTAGTATTATTTATTTAATCAAATAAGGAGTCTTTTTTTTTATTTTATTTAGTCAAATAAAAGAATAAAAATAAAAGAGTTGGATTAGGGTTTGAAGTCTATAAAGTTAAAAAGAATTAGGGTTGAATTTCAGTCACCCTATATAAGTGACATGATGAAATTCGGCCAACCCTAATTAGATACTACATAGAATTCGGCAACCCTAAAGGAAAAAGAAGAAAAATTCGGCCAACCTATATATATGTTCTTATAGGGTTCGGCCACATCAATGAATTGGTGCTTGAGTTTTTATTTTCTTTCTTCTTCTTCTTAATTCTAAGAGAGTTTTTATTCTAGAGAGACAAAAAGGAGTGAAAAATTATTCTTTGATAGTATACAATTGCTTAAACATCAATAAGCTTGTGTATACGATATCGATCTAGGTTCACGCGAGTTTCGATCATAAGATTGTGAACTCAAAAGTGACCGGAATAATTTTGACATTCTTTTGATTGTTTTGTGACTAACAAAGAAAAGAAAGTATTTGTTTGGTCCATTCACAGGTTTGCAATTCAAAGGAAAGGGAGACCACGCTCCTAGGTGATCCACGTTCGTGCTCGGATTGAAGGTCTTGCGGATTACCATCGACGTAAGTCAATCGGATCACGCGACAAAAGGTAATTTACTTTTGTTAACATATATGCATGTTTATTGATTAAAAGGGTTTAAGGTTCATAAAGGAAAAATTTTAAAAGTCACTAAATCGTTTTTAGTATCGCTTCCGCTGCGTTTACCACTTTTATTTATTATTTTTCCCTACAATTGGTATCAGAGCCTAGGTTGAACCCTTTTAATTAATTAACGTATATATACGTGGATCTATTTCTTTTTATTGTGATTATGCATGTTTAGAAAGAGATGGCACTCTAGGTATTCAAATATATAATTACATGTGATGTATGGATTTATATATATTTTATGTGGTTTGTTATTGCTCGATTTTGGCCCTAGATTTTCAATGTAATTTTTGTTTCGGAGTTGTAACAAGAAGGGTGGTCTATTATCGCCATAATTCCTTCTTGGTAGATTGCTAGGTTTTATTTTTTTTTATATATATGTGCAGTATTTTTTTAGGGTTACTGCAGTTTTTTTTATTTATTTATTTATTTTTAGTATATGCAGTTTTTGGTATCTAAAAATACTGCAGTGAATAAAAAAAAAAAAAAAATTAATACTGCAGTATTTATTATATATATACTGCCGTAATATATTTAGGTCTTGGAGATTCGAAGACACGAAGCAAAACGAAGCAACCGAAACCAAGTACGAGCACCGTGCGCACCCTAGGAGTGGATTGGGCTGCACATGACAAGCCCAAACTTTGGTGGGCTGCGCATGGCAGCCTTGTGTGGCCTTATGGGCTGCGCAAGGCAGCCCCTTTGTGGGGTTGTGGGCTGCGCACGCCCATGGGAGAAGGCCGAAGGATGAGCGTATGGTTGATGGGCCACCTGAAGATCTTGTATTCCTGACAAATTGTAATTTACTTGTTTTTCTAGGATGGGCCAAAATTGTTGCTATTTAATTTATGCTTAAATATTACAATATTTGTTATTGTATGATAACATGACATATAGAATAGGAGTGCCACGCATATATCTCTTTTGGTATGAACATGCATTGAATGATTTAGGTATCTAAATTGGCATCTAGATAACTCGGTAAATCATTCTATGGGATTTAATCACACGCCTTAAATAATTGAGTGGGAGAAGGTGTTTTGGTAACACCTATGGCCTCCAAGGTTAGTTGAGCTTTATTATTTATTGGTAATCCCCCCAAGGGGCGTCCATGAATGGAATTTAGCAACATACTTCCTTACAAGGATAGACTAGATAATGGACTCAAACGAGATCTACTCCCCAAGGAGGGATTTTCGTGAGAGAAAATTGAGGGTCGATATCTTGGTAACACACTCAATGTAATTTTATTGATATCCTCCCAAGAGTTCTTGTCAGTAAAATTGCAAGGCTAAAATTGAAAACGCCGGTTGTTATGTTAACAATTAGGTGGGACCTAGTCTAACTAGTAAATGGAGCGAACTCCCAAAGGAGGCGTAACATTTATGGGTGTTAGATCACCGTTGAATTTTATGATCGAGTTATTTATTTAATTCAAGATAAATATTTAAAAGTGCTTTATCATGATTATTTACTTATATATGTTTTGTTTTATTCAGAAATCATGACCCCATCACTTATGAACATCCTGAAAGATAACACTTTAACTGGAGATAATTATGTCACATGGAAAAGGAAAATTGGGTTGTTACTGCAAAGTGAAAAACATAAGTTTGTTCTAACTACTCCTAAACCACCTGCTCCTAATAATGAATCTAGCATAATGTGTAGAGATGAGTATGAGCAGTGGAAGACTTCAGATGATATGGCAAAATGTTACATTATGGCCACTATCTCCGACGTGTTGCAACAGCAGCATGAAGGAATGGAGTCCGCTGCTGATATAATGATGTCTCTAGAGGAGATGTTTGCTATGAAGTCTAGGACGACTAAGAGAGAGGCAGTGACTGCTTTTATGAATCTTAGGATGAAACCTGGACAGGCTGTGAAAGATCACATGATGAAAGTCATAGCACATCTCAACATTGCTGAACTGCATGGCGCTGAGATAGATGGTGAGACAAAGATTGATATGGTTGTCAATTCATTGTCAGATTCCTTTGATCAGTTCAAATTGGACTACACTTTGAACAAAAAGGAATACACCTTACAAGGCCTGATGCAAGATGTTCAAAGTGCTGAAAAGATCCTTGTGAAAGGCAAAGGTCAAGAGATTCATATGGTTGGTAAAGTTGCTACTGTTAAAGCCCGTCAAAAGGTCAAGAAACAACAGAAGAAAAAGCAACTTGGGCCTATCAAGAAGGAGACCAAGAAAGTAACCAAGATCAAAGGGAAATGCTTCCTTTGTGGTGAAAAGGGACATTGGAAGAGAAATTGCCCAAAGTCCCAGAACAAGAAGGAAGAAGGTAATTTGAATTATCTAGAAACATGTTTTTTGGCTGATTCTACAGATTCTTGGATCATAGACTCAGGAGCCACTAATCATGTTTGTTATTCCTTGCAGGGGTTTCAAGAAAGGAGAAAGCTGAGTAAGAATGAAATCAATTTGCGCTCGGGCAACGGAACGTTAGTGTCTACAAGTGCAGTGGGAGATATTAGAGTTTATTTGGATTCTAGAAGGCATTTAGATTTAATAGACGTTTATTATGTACCTCAATTCAAGAGGAATTTAATTTCAGTTTCTTGTTTGAATAAATTTGGATATTCGGTTACTTTTAATAAAGTTTTTATTATTAGTAAGAATGACAAAATTATTTGCCAAGGTACATTGGAAAACGGTCTATACTTTTTGCATAGAAATATCTCTCACTCGTTAGACACAGAAATAACGGAACCTAATCATAAAAGAGTAAAATTATCAACAGATGAAACCTACCTTTGGCATTTACGCTTAGGTCATATTAACCTTAATAGGATTAAAAGATTGGTAAGTGACGGACCTTTAAGTGACTTAAAGGTTGATGATCTACCAACTTGTGAATCTTGTTTGGAAGGTAAAATGACCAAAAGGACGTTCTCTGCCAAAGGTGCAAGAGCCACTGAATGTTTAGGATTGATACACACCGATGTATGTGGACCTATGAGCATTCAAGCTAGAGGTGGATATGAGTACTTCATCACCTTCACGGATGATTACTCAAGATTTGGTTATGTGTATCTCATGAGACATAAGTCTGATGCTTTTGACATGTTCAAAGCATTCAAAGCTGAAGTGGAAAATCAGCTTGAGAAACACATAAAAATCTTGAGATCTGATCGTGGTGGAGAATATCTATCTGGTGAGTTTCAGCAATATCTTATTGATAATGGGATAGTTTCTCAGTTTTCTGCACCAGGTACACCTCAACAGAATGGGGTAGCAGAAAGGAGAAATATAACTCTTTTGGATATGGTTAGGTCTATGTTGAGTTATTCAACGCTTCCTATTTCTTTTTGGGGATATGCTTTACAAACTGCTATATACATTCTAAACGATGTACCATCTAAGTCTGTTCCTAAAACACCGCATGAGTTGTGGACTGGGCGCAAGCCTAGTTTACAACACTTAAGGATATTTGGTTGTCCTGCGCATGTGTTAAAAGGAAAGACAGAAAAGATGGAGTCCCGTTCAGAAACATGTATATTTGTAGGGTATCCAAAAGAAACTAAAGGATATTATTTCTATAGTCCTTCAGATCTTAAAGTATTTGTTTCGACAAATGCTAAATTTCTGGAAAAGGACTATATGAATGATTTTGTGCCTAGAAGTAGAATTGTCCTGAATGAGATGTCAGGAGATACAATTCCACGAGAGGTTGCACAACCTAACCCAATTGTAAGTTCCGATCCAACACAAGATCAACAACCTACCATTCCTCGTCGTAGTGGGAGGGTTAGAACACAACCCGAAAGATACATCGGTCTGGGAGAATCAGTGGAGAATCTCCCGGACGACGATGATCCCTATACGTACAAGGAAGCTATGGAGGATGTTGATAGTCGCCATTGGCAAAAGGCAATGCAATCCGAGATTGAATCTATGTTCGATAACAAAGTCTGGTCCCTTGTAGACTTGCCTAAAGGGATAAAACCCATTGGGTGCAAGTGGGTATACAAGAGGAAAAAGGTATGGATGGAAAGGTGGAAACCTTTAAAGCTAGATTGGTAGCTAAAGGGTATACACAGAAAGAAGGTATCGATTACGAGGAAACCTTCTCTCCTGTGGCCATGCTTAAATCCATTAGGATACTCTTATCCATTGCAGCATCTTTAGATTTAGAGATTTGGCAAATGGACGTCAAGACAGCTTTCCTAAATGGAAGTCTTGACGAAAGCATCTACATGATGCAACCAAAGGGATTCATTGAAAAGGGCCAAGTGGATAAGGTATGCAAGTTGCAGAAATCCATATATGGATTAAAGCAAGCATCCAGATCCTGGAACATAAGGTTTGATCAAGCTGTCAAAGGTTTTGGATTTATTCAGAATCCTGACGAACCTTGTGTATACAAAAGGATTAAAGGCGACAAGTTGGTTTTCCTGATTCTTTATGTTGATGATATACTACTCATTGGAAACGATGTAGGTGTATTAACATCAGTAAAAGAATGGTTAGCAAAACAATTTGATATGAAGGACTTAGGAGAAGCAAGTTTTATTCTAGGTATCCAAGTAATAAGGGATAGAAAGAATAGAACGATTGCATTATCCCAAGCTTCATACATAGACAAAATCTTGTCTAGGTTTTCCATGCAGGATTCCAAGAAAGGTATGTTACCTTTCAGACATGGAATCAAGCTTTCTAAGGAACAAGTTCCTAAGAATGAGCATGAAGAGCAATTCATGAGTAGAGTTCCATATGCCTCGGCAGTTGGAAGTCTCATGTATGCAATGCTCTGTACTAGACCAGATATTTGTTTTGCTGTTGGCATAGTTAGCAGGTTTCAATCGAAACCTGGACCTGATCACTGGACGGCAGTCAAGCATATTTTCAAGTATCTTAAGAGAACGAGAGATAATATGCTTGTATACTCTGGAGGGGATTTGGTTCCCGTTGGGTATACAGATTCTGATTTCCAATCAGATTCTGACTCCATAAAATCCACATCAGGGGCTGTGTTTACTATTGGAGGAGGAGCAGTTATATGGAGGAGTATCAAGCAATCTTGTATTGCTGATTCCACCATGGAAGCTGAGTATGTTGCTGCATGCGAAGCTGCCAAAGAGGCTGTTTGGCTCCGCCAATTCTTGATTGACTTAGAAGTGGTTCCTAGTGCAAATAAGCAGATCACTATCTACTGTGACAACAGTGGAGCAGTGGCTAATTCGAAAGAACCAAGGAGTCACAAGAGAGGTAAACACATTGCAAGAAAGTATCATCTTTTAAGGGAGATTGTTCAAAGAGGTGACGTGACGATTACCAAAATCGCGTCAGCAGAAAATCTAGCGGATCCCTTCACAAAGGCTCTACCTCAGAAGAGTTTCGATGGGCATCTAGAGAATATGGGCTTGAGAGATATGACACATTTGCTATAGCGCAAGTGGGAGATTGTTAGGATTATGCTCAATAGCAAGAGTGTAATGTTGTAATTAACAATCTTTTTCATATTAAATAAAGTGATTTCTGGTTTAACAAATCGTATAGCATTTATAGTTTGTATTATAATTGTCAAAGTAAATAATCATAAGGTCTAAAGACTATATGGGAAAAGAAGAATTGTTCGTACATCTGGATATGTATGTGGTAGACACAATTCTTTAGTTAGTCTTGAATATTGTTCACAACTTAAGTTAAAGGTTGGGCACCTTTATCTTGTTAAAGTTGTAGAATTCTTTTGCTAGCATTTGAGTGGGATCAAATGAGATATGATGAGTCTAAAATCATCGGAGTGTCTTCGAGCAAAAGGATCTAGTGCACTGGGTGCATTGAACTGGATCACAATGAAAAGCTTTATCTAGAACCGTCAATAGATAATAGTCTTTTCATTATCAGGACAATCGGAGAGTCTATCTTAATCCTGAGATAAATGATGGACTTATGGTTGCAAGTGATATCATTTGAGTTATCAATGAGTACGATTATATCGCATAGTCTATCCTCGATAGTTTGGTGATATTCATTTGTTAATCGATAGAGGACTTCATTTATAGATATGGACATCGTGGCTCCATTTAATTAAATGAGAGTATAATATCATCATATGGATGTTTTGAGGTAATTGGATATTAAATCTCAACGTTGAGTTTTCAATAGTGTCTATTGAAAACATGGCTTCTGGACAAGTCAAAATATCCAAGTTCAAAACGTGGTCATATGAGTAAATATGGTAACTTGGAGAGTTATAGGCGGTCTATGAACTCTTGGCGATTACTGATATTAATCACGAGGATACACTATCTCCAATATGATTGTCTAGGGTATGAATGAGGAGCATCTTCCTTTTCTATCTTTATTTAAGAGTTCAGTTTTAGCTCTTTAGTGGAATGAGTTAAAATTAATGGATCGGACCTAAGTGAATCATTTGTTGATTGTGATTAGGTTATGTCTATTGAAGCTTAAATTTAGATGGCCCGCCAAGATCCCCAATCCACACGGACTTGCATGGATCACTTGATATATTCTACCGGACCAATTTAAGGGTCCATCTAGAATTGCATTTAATATATTAAGAATATAATTTGCACATTATTTAAGTAATGGGCTGCTCAATTATATTAATATATTAATGAAAGACATGTGGGCTTGTTTCTTTTAGTAAGAATGGGTCTGGTTCACATGTGGGCTTTTTTATTTAAAGTCCAATGGATTAAATGAAATAGGAAAATAATATTAGGCCCATCTTATATATAAGTGGGGCGGCTAGGTTAAGGTTTTGACCTAAAAATATTATTTTGTTTCATTTGTTTTAATTAAATAAGAATTAATTGATTTATTGATTAATTGTTTAATTAAAGAAACAAATCTTTCCTAAAAGTAAAAGACTTGTTTGATAAGTAAATAAATAAATTAGTATTATTTATTTAATCAAATAAGGAGTCTTTTTTTTTATTTAGTCAAATAAAAGAATAAAAATAAAAGAGTTGGATTAGGGTTTGAAGTCTATAAAGTTAAAAAGAATTAGGGTTGAATTTCAGTCACCCTATATAAGTGACATGATGAAATTCGGCCAACCCTAATTAGATACTACATAGAATTCGGCAACCCTAAAGGAAAAAGAAGAAAAATTCGGCCAACCTATATATATGTTCTTATAGGGTTCGGCCACATCAATAATTGGTGCTTGAGTTTTTATTTTCTTTCTTCTTCTTCTTAATTCTAAGAGAGTTTTTATTCTAGAGAGACAAAAAGGAGTGAAAAATTATTCTTTGATAGTATACAATTGCTTAAACATCAATAAGCTTGTGTATACGATATCGATCTAGGTTCACGCGAGTTTCGATCATAAGATTGTGAACTCAAAAGTGACCGGAATAATTTTGACATTCTTTTGATTGTTTTGTGACTAACAAAGAAAAGAAAGTATTTGTTTGGTCCATTCACAGGTTTGCAATTCAAAGGAAAGGGAGACCACGCTCCTAGGTGATCCACGTTCGTGCTCGGATTGAAGGTCTTGCGGATTACCATCGACGTAAGTCAATCGGATCACGCGATAAGAGGTAATTTACTTTTGTTGATATATATGCATGTTTATTGATTAAAAGGGTTTAAGGTTCATAAAGGAAAAATTTTAAAAGTCACTAAATCGTCTTTAGTATCGCTTCCGCTGCGTGTAACACTTTTATTTGTTTATTTTTCCCTACAGTAAATATTTTATAGTTTTCCTTTGTTTGTGTGTTTGTCTGTTATTTTTCTTTATTCTTAAGCATATGCGTTTAATATTATTTGAGTTGAATTTCTACAAGGAATAGAAATTTTCAAGTTGATGAGAAATCAAATCAATGTTGGAGTGGTGGTCAACAATCGCGAAGTAGAGCGCAAAAAGCCAAGACCACACAACTTAAAAGAACAATGAGTGCATCGATTGCACTCCAACAATCTCATCAAGCAAAAAGCAGTGCAAAGACGACCTAAGAGGTTGATACAACTAAGGATGCGAGTGGTGTTGCGAAGAACATCAAGTGAAAAAGATGTTAGAGTGCAGCAAGAGATAGTGTCTCTGCAAGCTTCTCGCCAAATTGGAAATTCGGTATTGACTCCTCTAACTGTTTCTATATTTTGATATATATTACCCTACTTATGTTTGTGTAACTTAAAAGTTTATGGGTAATGTTCTTAATGTTGAAGCATGTTTGAGTGAGTTGATTGGATGTACCAATATGCACATAAATGCTTTGGGAAGTGTTTGATGTTATTAAATGTGCTTGTCAAATAGTTGTTGGATTGGGCTGAAATCGCCCGTGTGCTTTAAATATTATAATGCTATGTTTATATTGTTTGTGTCTTGAGTTCTTGCCTTCCATGCTTTGTTTATTCATTGTCCATGCATCTAATGTCATATAAAATATTGAAGATAATGTTTAGATTAGGTTTGGGGGTGTGCATTCATTATTTGAGTCATTTTTCTATTTAGTTTTTCAAGTTTTTCTTTGACCTTCGAGAAAGTACCCTGATTTGAAAATTTTGAGGTCAAATGTTTCGATTAAACTGTACCTTTTGGTGAGGAATTAATTATTTCGCTTGTTTTTCTTTCTTCGATTTTTCGATACGGTTCCAACAGTATAAAGAATGTAAAAATCTGGGTGGTAGTTCAAAAGTTATGAATATTTCTTCGACCAAAGGTTATGGGTGATGCGTTGTTTTGAAAATCCGCACGTGAACCATTTTCGACATCTATTTACACACTTTTCCAATTGGTATTTTGAAATGTTTTCTAAATGAAACGTGTGCATTTGCATGTCTATTTTCATGTGCCAAAATTTGAGAGGTTTGTATTGAGCATTTTAGAAAATAAGGACTAAATAGAGAACATAGGTCGATTTCAAAAGTAATCGGTTTTTGAAATGTTATCCTCCATGTTGAGATGGTCTTTCGTATTGTGTTTTTGTGTGTTTTAAGATTGCACAATTTATTTTTCTCTTGTTGACTAATTTCTTATCCCTCAATTTGATAAAATATGCATGCATATGTATGGGAAAAGCTAGGTTTCGGGGAAAAATCTATTGTGCGATTTGTTTAGTAATTTTAAGTTTGTTTTTCTTAAATAAATGGTATAAGCTTTGGTTTTGCAATTGCTTGAATTGAAAAATATTGTTGCCTGAACTCTCTAATATGTTTTATGAGTGTATAGATTGTTTATAGCATCTTGAGGAAGCGATTTTTGTAGCTTGTGCGTTAATGCTAGGTTCTCATCTCTTGGAAGGATATAATGACAACTTGTGAGTTTTGGAGGGACGAGCAAGCCAAGAGTGCTCATAAAAAGAACAAGAGCCTTACCTTCATGAAGAAGAGCAGCAATTTGGAGTTCGAAGAGCTGAAGTGTCATGTCAATGTCTTGCTTAGACAATAAATAGAGTGTGTGTGGGAGGCAACCCACCTCGGTTTTGTTTTCCTTGCTCATTTTTAGTTTTTGAATATTTTCTTGCATTTGTTTTTAAATTACTTTAGTTGAATAATTGATGGAGATTTTAGTGGATAGTGTGTTGATGGTGTTTTTAATGTTGATATGATAGATCAATTTTGAATGATGATGTTTTATTTTTGGATATTATTGATTTATTATTTTATTGATGATGAGCCGAAGGCTCTTGTGAATGATGCATGCAAGTGTATCGATTTAATTGCCATATATAGCCCAACTCATTTTGGGGGTTTTGATGCATGCATATATATATATATATATATATATATATATATATTTATATTTATATTTATATTTTGTGCTTATTGTTTAGTTTGGTTTGGGGGTTGTCACGCCCTCACTCCGTCAATTTTAAAATGTTTGTGGTCAATTGATGATGAAGAGTCTATGTACTTGAGCTTAATTGAGATATTTCATGAATTGCCTTTTATTAGTTGAGCTTATTTTTGAGTTTTTTATTATTTATTTTTTTGGGCATTGATTGTGCATGATTAATGCCTAGGTTTGTTTTGAGTCATGTTAGGTGCGCACCTCTAGGCCGGACTCTATTGTCTTCAACATTGAAGACAATGTTGAGTTTTGGTTTGGGGGTGTAGACACTTTTTCAAGTCGTCTTTTTGAGTCTTGAGTCTTTTTGGTGTCAATTTTTCCAAACTGTCATATGGCCAAAATTTTCAAGTTTTCATTAGCTTAGGTGTGATGCCTTGAGCATGTGTATGTGGCGAATGTACTTATGTGTAGTGTGCTTAATTGAGTAGTTTGTTGTCACTCTAAGGTCTCACTTGCACGTCATGGGCTAGTCCCATCCTTTTTGTGCTTAAGTTGAGGGGACTCGGTGCTCTTGCGTCTTGTTCAAATAGTGGAGACCACCTAGTGAGTTCACAAACACAAGCCTTTGAAAAAAGCACATTTGAGTGTTTTCACTTCAATTCTTACACACTCTTCTCATCATGTGCATCATATACCATAGGACATTAAATCTCATATACATAGTGGATTGCTTGATGGATGCATTCATTCCCTTGATAGATGAATTGTGGAAATGGTCTTAGGCAATATGTGTGCATTCAACTACTAAAACAAGCCTAAACACATTCCTATGCCCCTTATGTGTGCTCCAAAGCCAAACTTGAGGCCAAACACATACCCTTTCATTTGGTACCACATACAACCATATAGCCATAGCCTAAACATCTGCCTGCCCTTGTTGCTAATCATGTTAGGATGTGTAATAGTTTTGTGGTGTGAAAGGCGTAAAGCTCTATATGTTAAATAGTGTGTACTTAGGCAATCTTTATAAATGTGCTAAGCAAATGGCTCAAATTGTAAAAGTGTCAAATTTGCATTTATTGCCAAATTGCTAAATGTTAAATGTGCAAAAGAAAAGAAAAAGAAAAAAAGTAAAAAAAAAAAAAAAAAAAAAAAAGCTTTGAATATTAAAAGTAAAAGTATTCAAACAAAAGTAAAGTACAAAGTGAAGCACAACTGTGTGTGAAAGTGATGCCTAGACGCTAGAGTTCAAGTATTGTATGCAAGTAGAGCTAAAAGTATGGGTGTGTAATGTAAGTGTGTCTTAGCATGATTGGTGATTTTGAACTCCAATTCCTATTTTTTCTATCACCTCATATCACCCCATGGCCCCATTACAACAAAAAGGGAAGACCTAATTGATCTATGATGAATCTAGTTTGGGGATGTTTGTTGTAGCATGATCGTATGAATTTTTTTTAACGATTTATATTGTATGCAATGCATTAGATTCTTATTCATTAATTCTATCTTTGCATACCTTGCATTGAAAGTGAACTTAGGACTCCGAGCGGAAAGAAAATAGAGTTTCCATGTGAGGCTTAGAGTCAAGGCGAATTATGCTCGAAGTGTGAGAGTGAGTAGTTTCCAATATGAGAGCGCTTTTAGGTATGAGATTCGTGATTATTCGAGTTTCCCTTTCGTGCCTTCAAGTTGCTCAAGAACACTTTGCATGAGTCTGCTTCTCTCTATCACACTCCGTTACATCTCACCACTAGTTGGAAATACGGCTTTTTGTTTTGTCTTTGTTGGTGTCTAGGAAAATTTTAGATTGAGTCAGTTTATTGTTGTGTCTTATTTGTTTAATTTTGTGTTTTGCTCGAGGATGAGCAAATGTTTGGTTTGGGGCTATTTGATCGTGCCTAAATTATTGTATATTTCAGCCCTATTTTACTTATCCTTTGTCTCGTTTTCTTGTGTTTTTGCATCTCTTATGGGCTCTTTGACTGTCATAGCAGGCATTCATGTATTTTCTAGTATTGAAAGCGGAATTTGAGATTTCGTGCAAAAAAGGGGCTGAAAATGTAAGAACTTGTGCAGAACATCCAACTTCGAAGGGTCATATCTCTCTCCTCAGATCTAACCACGTATCGGATTATATATATTCGGAAAGCCCCAAAAGTCTACTTTCTAGCGGTTTCTACAAATTGATATTCCGAGTCTCCTAGAGAAAGTTATGACAATTTCAGTAATTAAGTGCGGGTGAGTGCGGGTGAGCCAATCGCACTCCACCCGCACTCTGCACTCTGCAACACCGAATGACGGGGTTTTTGGGCCATTTTTTTAGGGGCAATTTCTCCATTTCATGCATAAATCGTTCCCTAACCTCTCATGCCTATAAATATGCCACTTTCTTCACAAGACAAAAAACTCTTGACCCAAATAACCTAGAAACCCTCTCTTCCACACTCCATTTTCTTCACACAACAAAAGAGAGAGAGAGACCTTCAAAGACATCCATGGAGGCTTTCCTCCATAGATGTCTCACCATCACCACCTTCCATATACAACCACCCATCTTTGGATGAGATTCATGAGGAAAGAGCCACCTTCTCTTGTTTATGAGGAGGAGGAGGAGCTTCAATAGAGTTTGGAGATCCGAGCTAACACCTTTGGTTTCCTTTTTTTACTCTTTTCTCGTATTTTCTTTATTTGATATGTATCCCCATTAGGAAAATGTGTAAACCTAACACTAGTTTTATTTATTTGATTAACTTGTATTTAATATTTTCAAGTAATGTCTCATTTAATTGTTTTATATTGATTCTTGACTTGTGTTGAATAGGCTCAACAACCCTCCTAGAAGCATGTTTAGGGATATCTCTTGTCTTTACATTCATGGTATGTAGATTAGAAATTAATGTGTGTTCATGATTGGGGTTAGGAGTAGATTAATATAATTTACGAGTAGATTAATCAAACATCCCTTGATTGTGTGTATATTTATGGATAATTCGAAATGCATGTTTTGGATTGATTTGAGTGTTTGAGAATTAGGGATAAGTAGGTACATCAACTCTTGGCCTTGATTATACTCTTAATTGTTTGGGTGAAATTCATAATGAGTACCTACAATGCCATTATGGATTTCGGTTCTTTAGACCTTAAAGCTTTATACGACCCTTGGTCGTTGCTCGTGCGATATACCCTCGATGAGTAGTGATCAAGGGTCCTAATTTACATTTAATGCTTCTATTATATGGTTGTTGCTTACACGTGATAGGTGAGTAGAGATCGATGGTTGATCCTTTAATATTCCCTTAGGCTACCCCTTGGTCGTTCCTCGCGCGATACACCCTCGATGAGTAGTGATCGAGGGTCGGCCTTTATGCTTAATGCAATTCTTTTATGATCTATTTCTTTCTCCAAGCCATCTTTATTTTAAAACCTTAGGGTGTTTGCCTTTAGGAATAGATTAATTTAGTTAGGAGTATATTAACTTAGAAAAGCAAGCACCCGATTACATTTCTATCCTTAGTTATCTTTTTGTTATCTTATCTCATTCACACACACACGAACATCCTACACTTCACACACACCACTCTTACCCTTGCCATGTTCTTATTTATATTGCTTTAATAATCACTAAAACGTGAAACGATCGACAGATGACACATCTCTGTGGATGATACCCTCGCTTACCGCTTTACTAGTTTTTAAAACTTTAGAACACGTTGCATAGGACAACTTTATAAATTCTTTTGAATTCGCAATTTCCTAACAATAGAAAAAGCGTGTTTCAGTTAGGTACGTGGGACGAGATGGATAACGTTGGACAATTTCCTCTTGTCCCTCATTTGGCATGTCTTTAACATGGACTGGACGGGATAAGATGGGACAAAAGACACCAAATTTTATCCCACCTAAAACCTTAGGACAAGGTTGTCCCATGACATGGACAGATATAAAAAGACTACTTTACCTTTTAAATTTTCAAAAAATTACAAACATGTTTAATAATAATATGAGAACTTCTCCTTACAATCCACACATTATCTATTTATACTTCAATTTAATTTTTTTTTTTATTAATGACAATTTTAACCCAAATTAAAATGACTAAACAAGACAAAAAAAATTCCAAAGACACCCCAAACTAATTAAATTATTAAAAAAAAAATATGTCCTAAATCATTGGATTAAATATTACGTATTAAACTCTCTCTCTCTTAAATTTATTATTACCATATTAAATACTCTCTCTATTATTTTAAGAAAAAAAAATAATCTTATCTCAATACTTTCTCGATCAATCTCTGATTAATAGTTAAAAAAAAATAATAAAAATAAAAAAAAAAAAAAACAAAAAAAAACTTATGAATATTTTGGATTTTTACTAAAGTAATATATAAATAAATATATATATATTTTAAAAGTCAATACAAATACTTTGTTTTTCAATACACATAAAATAGATATATGAAAACTTGATTTTTAACAACTAGATTCGATTAAACTCAGAATTTCTAAGAGTAATGAAAGAATTAAAGTTCTCTTGGCAATTACATACCTAAAGTAACAAAAAACATATTCATATTTTTATTTATTTTTTTTTTTTGAAAAATAGGGTACTTTTTTTTAATTTTTAATATATACATATATACGGTTCCAAAAAATCAAGCTTATTTGTAAGTTTTTTTTTTTTTTTTTTTTCTTAACTGTTAGTCTTGCTTGAGAAAGAATGGAAATAGAAAATTAGAAATATACATTAGATGAGAGAGTGTTTAATATGTAATGATTAATAAAATGATTTAGAAGAGATAATTTTTTTTTTAATAATTTAATTCAAAAAAGATTACTTCTTGGATGAATCAAAAAACTACGATTGTTCGATTTAACTTTTATTAAAATAAAAGCGAGTGCTTTTAGAAATTTATTTTTTAAATGGAGTGTCTTTAGAATAGGAGGGCCAACAGATAAAAAGGATAATCTTGGAACAAAATGATGTATCTTTTTAAATTTTTAAATTTTAAATTTTGAGAGTAGAGTGCTTTTAGAAAAGAAGCGTAAAAAGAAAAAATTAGATTGTCAAAAAGAGCTATCTAATAATATATACTATTACATATATATAATATAATATACAATATATAATATTTTAGTATATATAATATTATATATATTATATATTATTAATATATAATATATGTAAAATATATTATTATATAATATATATATATATATATGTATATATTATTGCATGAATGCTTTGAATTCGAGTTGAAAGTAAATTATTCTGGAATAAATATATATAAGAGGGACACTCTGTTCATTTGAACATCTTGTTTCATTCTGTCCTAACCATACCAAACACATAACAGTATAATTAATAGTTTTGTCCTAGGCATTCAAAATACAATACAAAACAACCCTGTCCTGTCCAATCCTCGTACCTAACGCACCCTTAAAATACTAAACTATCCTTTTAAGTGCATATATATATATATATATATATATATTTCTTATTATACTCATTTTTCTCATTTTAGCCAATTTTCTCATTACACCCATAGTTTCAGAATTTGTAAGTATAGGTTTTGGATTTGAGTCACCACTATCAAAACGGTCATTAGATGGGGAAGTTGTTTCAAAATGATCAATTTTGGTGAATACTGTTACACAAATGGTCATTTGCTTTTTTCTTTTCTTTTTTTTTCTTTTTCTTTTTTCGTTTTTTGTAAATCAAACCAATTGAACTATTGGTTCTTCGATTTCATAATACTGCCCATGTTCAAGTCTGTTGCAACTAGTTTTTTTATTAAAAAATTCATATTTATTTGTGTGTTGAATTACAAATTTCGCATGAAGAGACATCGAGAAATCATGTTTTTATTAACAAAGCATAAGTGTGCAGTTGAGAGTATTTTTTTTTTCTAGAAAACACTTTTGATAAAAATACAAAAACAATTATATATAAAAAAAAATACCAAAATTATATTCTTTTGTTAAAATTTAAATTACCATGTAATATTAAAATCTATCCTAAAAAATACATGTTCAGAATAATTTTTAAAATCAAACCAATTGAATTGATGGTTCTTCCATTTCACGATACTGCCTATGTTCATGTCTGTTGCAACTAATTTTTTTTTTTTTTGAAACCAAATGATATTCATTTGTGTGTTGAATAACAAATTTGCACCAAGAGAAACGGAGAAGTCATGGTTTTCTATTAACAGAGCATAAGTTCCTATTTGAGAGTTTTTTGAAAAAAAGAAAAACGTTTTTGATATATATAAAAAAAAAAAAAAAAAACAAGTTCTTAAAAATATATATCAAAATTATCTTCATTTGTTAAAATTTAGATTACTATGTAATGTTAAAATTCCCCTAAAAAATACATGTTAAGAATAGTTCAAATTTGATGGCCACTAGTAATTCTAGAAAAACTTAACGGTGTTATAATAGAATGGTTATTAATGTCACAGTATTCACCAAAAATGGTTCTTTTGAAACTAATTCCTTATCTAATGATCATTTTGATAGTGGTGATCCAAATTGATGGTCATCGAGGAAATCATCCATTTAATTTTTAAGAGAACTGGAGAGGTCTTGTAAGTTGTAGTTGTAGAAGCAAGTTCAATGCAACAAAGCCTTCTTGGCTTCTTGGTCCTCTTGTACGAACTCATTCAAATACACCAGCAGTTTCAAATACACCAGCAGTTGAAGTTGATCAATTATATTGGTTGCACTATTTCTCTTCATTTGCTTCTACCACTGCAAAAAAATAAAATTCTTACACCTTTCTACATATTCAACTTCTTTTTTCTTAAAAAAAATATTAAAAAATATAAATAAATAAAAAACTATTTTTTCAATCACCAAGCAAACCAATTTTTTTCATTTAATTTTTTTTTTTTTTAAAACACTTCATCCACCAAGTTTTTAGGTTTACAAACCAATTAAATTAATAAGAATTTGTATTTAAATTAAAGTAAAGCGAGCAAGTGAGTTGTGTTTGAGATCTATATAGACTTGATCGGGGTTCTACAATTGTTTTTTTTGTTTTTTTTTTGTTTTTTTTTTTTTAATTTTAAAGTTCTACGAGACTACAACTGCAACAACTTTTTATTCAATTATAAAACAATAATAAAAATTAAAGTAAACATACCTAAATACATCCAGAATCTATGAAATCAATTATTTGTTCATCCATTCATTGATTATATGTGAAAAATAATTATATTTTCTGATTGATGTTGGGTTTGATTAAGTATGTATTATTAGAGTTTATGATCGATTGGATGTTCAACTTATGGGTGTAGTAAATAAATTTAATTTCCAATTATAAAGCCATGTATTTTAAGTAAGAGTACGGATATTAACATCTGTAAAACTTATTAGTACACCCATTTTTTAAAGTACACCCATGTCTAACATTTTAAAAATAAATATTTCTATAAACACCCATCATAATGCCAATAGTACTCTCATTGAAATAAATATATTTATTTTAATACATAACACTCTTAAATTATTATCACACCCAATTTATAAAAAAAATCATATTCTTTTTAGAATCAAATCCTCTTTTAATGATAATCCAATTTACTTTTGGAAATATCTCAAATGTAGAAGCCTTATAAAAGAGAATATGTGGAACTGTATATGGAGTAAAGAGATTTTTAATCTGGAATTCTCTTATTTATACAGCTAACTAAAAAAAAAAAATTACTAATATCTACAACTATCTTAAAAAAAATAAAAATAAATAAAAACTTGTTAATATCTATAGCTATCGTATTAAAAAAAAAAGTTTATTGATAGAATTCATAACTATACATAAAAGAAAGATAAAAATAATATGATAATCATGTGATAACGAGAAAGTTTGAAACTTAAAATAAAATTAGAGTTTAATTATGGTTTAATATAAAAATTAGGGTTTATTATAAGAGTTTTTTTTTTTTTTGAAACGTAAGTTTTTTTTAATAAAGAAATGTAGTTGAAAATATAGGTGTAATTAATGAGTGTATATAGTATTTGGTTTATTTTTAATTAAAGTAATTTGTCCTTATTGGTAAATTTCTATTAAGATATTTTTGTAATTAAATTTTTAAATAAAATATGAGTGTACTAATAAGTTTTATGGGTGTCATTATCGATACCTTTTAAGTAATTAAATGTCATGGTATTTTAGAAATAAAAAAGTTTCATTAAAATATGGGTGTAGAAAGATATTTTGTGAGTGGTAATAGAGCCACCCATAATCATTCGGTTTAAAATCACAAACCTCCCTGAACGTTAATCTATTATTAGATAAGTAGGAAAAAGATGTGTTTATTCATGAACATCCCCTGGGTTCCTAAGGCCTGGGTTCCTAAGGCCTTAATGTTAATGTAGTTCTGTTAGGATTGTAAAGGGGAATTTGTACATTCCTATATTCATAATTATTTTTTTAAATCTACCTTCTCTCGCTCTCACCTTTCGTCTATGCCTTTATCTATCACTCTCGATTCTTTCTAGCTCCTATTAATTCACCAATGCTTCAAATGCTGCTCTCTCCTTCTCCCTTCCCCCTCTGGTTGGATTTGGAGTTTTTTTTTGTTTGTTTGTGTTTGAGGTTTGATGTTTGATGTTTGATGCTTGATGTTGGAGTTTTGGAGGTTTCATGTTGGTTTGGTAGTGATGTTGATGATAGAGACTGGTGATTGTGAAGGTCGGTGAAGTGGTGATCCATGCGATCTCCATCGAACTGTAGAGATCTACACGATCTCCACCACACGTATCTCCTCTATTCGATGGAGACCGTGCTAATCTGAACCGTTCAATGGAGATCCACATGATCTCCATCGCACTTATCTTCACCGTAAGAGATTCTCCACCACGCGATCTCCACTGTGTGATCAAACAATAGAGATTCGCACAATCTCCATTCTAGGAGATTCTCCGCCATGCGATCTCTAACTTACGGTGGAGATCCTTCGATCTCTATCATTATTGTTTGTTCTTCATTTTAAAACAATTTTCTTACAAAATTTTATCTTTTTTCTGAAAACATTTCCCAAAACACTTAGCAATCTATTTTAATCAGTTAAAAAAAATAAAAAATATTAAACTGGTAATAGCGTAATATTCTTTTCATATGGTTAACAAATGCTTTTAGAATCTAGGAGATGTTACTGAGTAAACCCATATATTTCTACACATACAATAATAGTTGTAAGGTATGAGTGTTGTACGGTTGTTAATTTTAACCCTAATCATTTTAAAAAAATAATGAAAAAATAGAGCAATTATTAAATAAGTCCAGTACTTTGTTAAAATTTCAATTAGTTTGCGACTATTACAAAAGTGACCAAATTGATCCTCACATTTTTCTCGAGTGTCGAATTAGTTCGTCTAACTAACTTTCATTAGTCAACTTTAACCATTAAGGGGTAAAATTATACTTTAACACATGAATGGTTTTTAAATTAAAACAATTTAATTCAAATTAATTAACCTAACTCTAACTTAACTCAAATCTAACCTGAAAATGCCACCCACTAAAGTGTATGAAGAACTTGAACTAGGCAAGCAAAATGTTTTCTCACCTCACCATTTTTTCTTCTTATCTTCCACTTACCTACCACCATATACAAGGCACAAACCCAAAAACCAACAATCTGGTGTAGTCAACGGCGACGACAACAGCACTCCACTGACCACCCAAAAAACGACCCAACTATTCAATGAACGTCTATGTTGGTTGCAAAAGAGCAACAAAAATATAATCAAACCTTGCAAGTGCACAACTTGTAAACGATAACATAGCGGTTAAGTATGGATCGTTCCCACGAAAATTAATTATCACTAAAATAATGAGTGTATCTAAGACACTCTAGGACTCTAATCTAACTAAAAATAAGAAAACAAAGACACTTAACTCACACACACGAATAGGGGGTTTTGATTTGATTATTAAAACTAAAGAAAATTAAATAAACAACTAACTAGAAATGCAGTAGAAATATAATGAGGAAAAATATATAGAAAAACACTAGTTATGATCTTCTATTCACCACTAAATAATCATCCAATCCATAGACAAATAATGAAGTTGCAGATGTCAAACATGATGAAGATATTCACAACAAGGTGTTGACATCCCACTCAAGTTGTATTGATTCTCTCTTAGTCAGTATGTAAGTTGCATGACATTTGCATAAATATATGTATTCCAAATTATAACCTAGCATGGACATTTACTAGATTTAATAATAGGAATCTATTAAGAACAAAGAGAATATGAATATCACACAAACCCTAAAACATGGCATCTATTCTAGGTAATTCATGAATCCATTTCCCTTAATTAGGTCTTATTCCAATTAATTGTTGCAACCAATGATAGATTCGTATGGTGTCCGACTTGTATCCTTGTAACATAGATCCTAAAATCATACTCCTAAGATGGCCAATCAAAGAAACAAAAATAATAGAAAAAAATTCTTATGGAGAAATTGAATTCATCATGTAAGAAAAATAATACTTCATTAAACAAAACTTGTCTATGGAATTGAATTCATGTCTAGGGTTTCAAGTTAGCCCTAACCAATAAGAAAATTAGCTATAAATAAAAACTAGAAAAATATACATCTAAACTAAAGAAAGGTAGAAGAAGAGAATGTTGATGGAGTCTTCAATCTTCAATCTTCAATCTTCAATCTTCAACTCTCCACACTTTTGAAAAAGCTCTTAGCATTTATAGGCGATTCTCCTTGTAGATTCTCAATTTGCTTTGATGTAGGAAACACACCAAGTAGGAAATAAGATTTAAACAAGGAATGAGAATTTTTTCCTAACTTGGATTTCCTCTTTTGATGATTGACTCCTAATTTGAGTTTAGGAAGTTCCCCAAACACATCTTGATCTTCTAAAGTCATTAGGATTTGATTTAGAAAGCTTTGGGACAATTCTAGGCTAGTTTGAAGTGGAAATCCGCCAAAAATACATAACATCGCTGCTTGGGTCGCTCTGGAGGTCACCCGTGGTCCAAACCGCATAATTCTTCTGATGTGTATCGTTGCCCAGGTCACTCCGTAGGTCATCATGCATGAACAACGATCCATCTTGTGGTGGGCTTTTACAACTCTGACATTTGGTTACTAAATCAATCATAACTCCCTTTAGAAAACTCGAATTGATGAATTGTTAAGTGCGTCGAAAAGTAAACTTCCGGGGCTTTCTGAAAACATGTAGATCTCAACCTATTTCGATCTGAGGAAAGAGATATGGTCTTCATAAGTTGGATGTGCTGTATGGGCATTTCTTCAAACTTTCTCTAAAATCACATTTTTGTCTTCAAACTCATTCTAAGAGCTATCTTCTACACAATCTCAACAAACATGTTAAATATTCAATTATACTCAAGAACATAACATAACATAAAACATAGGAATTAGGAATATCAACATTTATCGACCTAACAAATACCCCCAAACCTTACTTTTGCTAGTCATCAAGCAAAATTGAAACAAAAACAAAAACAAAAAGACTTGACCCAACAAGACTCAAAAACTAAAAACAAATAAAACAAAAACGACAAGACAAATTCGCATACCAACAAGAATCAAAGCACACACAACACACTTACTCAAAACTAAAAGCATACGATCAAGAACATGCATTATATCTCGTGCCTCAGCCATTCACCAAAATTCTCAACTCGCAAACAACAGATTCAAAAGCCATGGAAGGAATTGTCTCAACTCTATGTCCTCACAAGATGTCGCTCAATTTTCACTTGGAACCTAGGCAACAATCTCAACAAGCATATGCGATTAAATTTATGCACAAGAAATTTTCAATTTATATGTCGCATATGAGTATATAGTAGAAAGAACGCTAAGATTTATGCAAATAGATCTCATGAATGGAATCAAATACTAAGAACAAGATAGAGCATATACTTAACTCAACTCCCAAGCTAGAATTCCCAAAAGATCAGTTAGGTCTTTCTTTTTGGTTGTAATAGAGTCATTGGGTGAAGGGTTAATAGAAAGAACGGAAAAGGAAATTTAAAGAGCCTAAGATCATGCCAAAAGATGTATCGTGGTATGTCAATGCATGGACATCTCTTCTTTGAATCTTCTTTGTAATTAGGCTTCTTCATCAATTTCTTCAACTTCTTTTTCAATCATTCTTTCTTTATTCTTTTCATTACTTTGCTCTTTCTCTATTCTTGCTGTTTTTTTCTTTTAAGAACTTTTGATTCAATTCTTTGCCTTGTTATATACATGTTTTAGAACTTACCTATGCTCATCTTCTTCTTTTCTTCATCTTCATCTTAAACTTGAACTTGAACTTCATCCACTCGACATGATCCCAAGCTATAGGGTATAGCCAATATATATTGGGCATATGGGATAGGGATGATGTGGGTGATGAAAGAAAAATGCTCATAAGTGTTTGGCTTCAAAATGGCTAATGGAGCACACACATTGGTAGGAAAATTTAAGGCCTTTTATGAAGGTAAGCACACATTGCCTAACATCACTTCTTAAGGTTCATCCAACATAAGAACAAAAGCAAAATATGTGATACCTTTTAAGAGAGAATAGTTCATTAGTATCCAATGCAAAAGCCTAATGAGATAAATCTAAAACAATTAAGAACATGAAGAGTGTATAGGAGTAGAAACAAATAAAAACCCTCTTAGTTTACGCAATTTAAGGCTGTGATACTCACTAAAGTAGTCTCCACAATTCTTCCATAGGCAAACAAGCATGGCATCTTCTTACTAATCATTAAGATTCAGGCTTTAACTCAAAGCATGATACACTAACTATCAATGCAATCCTAAAGTTAAGAATTCATGTGCATAGCATGAAATTAGACTCAAATCAATAGCAAACTTGTCAAAAATGACACAAAAACAAAAACATAAAAATTGACTCAATTTTCGATAACAAATTCTGCTGAAATTCAAATCTGACCTATGTCCACATTCAAGTGCGCATCTCTAAAAATACTCAAAGATAATTTCTCAAAATTTGACAAAAGAAAATAGACATGCAAACAAACAATTTTTATTCATAAAATATATCAAAAATCGATTTGAAAAAGTATGAAAATTAGCGATGGAAATAGCTCACTCGCGGATTCGTGAAACAAAGCATCCCTTTTGACCTTTGGTTGAAAAATTGATCATAACTTTCAAAATACCGCCCAGAAAATTACGTTCTTTATACCGTTGGATTCATATTGAAAAATCAAAGAACCCAACATGAACGAAAAAATTTATTTCCTTGCCAAACAGTACAGTTTTAACCAAAACATTTGCTCAAAAAGTTCTCTAGCAGAACACAAAAACTCAAAAACTTAAAAACACACAAAAACAAAATGAAAAATAAAACCACACCCTTAAGCCTATTCTAAACATTGTCCTCAATGTTTAAATAAGAAATATATGTATAATGTTAGACAAGGTAAGGAAGAGGAGTGACACAACAAAAATAAAAACAAAAACCAAAAGGAAAGAAAAACCTAAATGGGTTGCCTCCCACCTAGCGCTTGGTTTAACGTCTCGGCTCGACGCATTCAGATCATCACTTCAATCCGGCTCAGGAACCTTGCTGAAATCATTCACCTCAAATGTATCCGCCTTCTTTTCATTGCAAATCTCATCAATGAAAGTTTTCTTCTCTTTATTGCTCTTTTCATTCATCTCCCTTTTAACTTGGAATGGTGGAATTTCTTCAACCATGTGAACGGTTTCAATAGTCCTCAAAGTGGCCTCGTTATAACTTGAAAAACAGTTGGGGTCGGGTACAATCAATAAGGCTTCGGTGCAACCTTGGATCACGGTTTGGGTTGCAGGACTTCTTGAAAAAATTTCTTAACCCTCATCTTCTTCTTTTGTTCACTTTCCTCCTCTTCTTCATTCCTAAACTCTTCGCCACTTTGGTGTGTGATTTCTTTGTATGACTCAATGTTACCTGTTGGGTTTTGAATCACTTCACTTGGAAGTCTTCCTTGATCTCTTTGGCTTAGCGAGATTGTTATTTGTCCAATTTGTTTCTCAACATTCTTGATAGATTATCTCGTTTCCTGCATAAAAAGATTCAAATAGTTCTTCGAGGAGGTGGTTGAGGTGCGGTTTGTTGAGGCATGAATTGGTATTGCATTGGTGGCTATGGATATTGATGTTATCCTTGATTGTAAGTGTTGGAGAATGAGTCATTCATTTGTTGCTTGTAGTTTTCTTGTGTCGTCTCCTCCATATAGCCTTCTAGAATTGGGCAAGATTTCGATGAATGCCCATGATTTGTGCACACCGCACACACTTGAGCTCTTGGAATCAATTGCTACACCAAATTAGTCAAGTTAGCAATTTAGGGCCTATAATCATTTGTACTTACCTCATATACATCGGCTTTCCTTGGAAAAGCTCTTCGATAGTTGAATTGTTGAGAATTCTTAAAAAGACTCTCAAATATCTCCATTGCTTCTAAGGCACTCTTATTCATCAAACATCATCCACTTGTTGCATCAACCATTATTCTTTCAGAGTCAAGTAATCCTTCATAAAAATATTGCATGAGCAACCAATCTTGTACTCCATGGTGTGGACAAGAATTGAGAATTCTCAGAAAGCATTCCAAATATTCATGTAATGGCTCATTGTCAAGTTGTTGTACTCCCATAATTTCTTTCCAAATTCTATTTGTTCGTTGAGCTGGAAAATTTTTTGCAAGAAATTTTGATGCAAGCTCAACCCATGTAGTAATCGATGCACTCGAAAGTGAGTAGAACTACTCCTTGGCTTTTTCTATAAGTGAGAACAGAAATAGCCTCAACCAAATCTCTTCATCCCTCACACCTCCATTTAAAATTGTAGCACAAACCATGAACAAATCTTTGATATGGATGTGAGGATCTTCTCCCGGTTTCCCATAGAATTGTGGCAAAAGACGAATTGTACCACTCTTGATCTCAAAATTGACATTGTTGCTTGGAAGAGTAATACACAAAGGTTGGTCTAGTGCTCTAGGAATAGTGAAATCCTTGAGAGGCCTTATGAGGTTGCTTAGAGCCACTTAGATCATCGCAGGATCTTGATGAGCCATGTTAAACCTAAAATAATAATAAATAAATAAAAAAAAAATAAAAGAAAAAAGGAAAGAAAAAATTAAAGACCTAAAATAAAATTAAATAAAAAAAATTAAACAAAACGAAAAATAAACTCAAAATAAAGTAAGCAATTTAATTCCCCGGCAACGGTGCCAAAAACTTATTGGTTGCAAAAGAGCAACAAAAATATAATCAAATCTTGCAAGTGTACAACTCGTAAACGATAGCACAATGGTTAAGCAAGGATCATTCCCCTGAAGAATTAATTACCTACTAAAATAATTTGTTTATATCTAAGACACTATATGACTCTAATTTAACTAAAAATAAGAAAACAAAGACACTTAACTCATACACACGAATGGGGGTTTTTTGATTTGATTATTAAAAATAAAGAAAATTAAATAAACAACTAACTAGAAACACATCAGAAAAATAATGAGGAAAAATATAGAGAAAAACACTAGTTAGGACCTTCTATCCATCACTAAATAATCATCCAATCCATAGACAAATAATAAAGATGCAAATGTCAAACATGATGAAGATATTCACAACAAGGTGTTGGCATCTCACTCAAGTTGTATTGATTCTCTCTTAGTTAGTATTTAAGTTGCATGGCATATGCATAAATATGTGTATTCCAAATTATAACCTAGCATAGGCATTTACTAGATTTAATGATATGAATCCATTAAGAACAAAGAGAATATGAATATCACACAAACCCTAAAACATGGCATCTATTCTAGTTAATTCATGAATCCATTTCCCTTAATTAGGTCTTATTCCAATTAATTGTTGCAACCAATGATATATTCGTATGGTGTTCGACTTGTATCCTTGCAACATATATCCTAAAATCATGCTCCTAAGATGGCCAATCAAAGAAATAAAAATAATAGAAAAACAATTCTTATGGAAAAATTGAATTCATCATATAAGAAAAATAATACTTCATTAAACAAAACTTATCTATGGAATTGAATTCATGTCTAGGGCTTCAAGTTAGCCATAACTAATAAGAAAATTAGCTAGAAATAAAAACTAGAAAAATAAACATCTAAACTAAAGAAAGGTAGAAGAAGAGAATGTTGATGGAGTCTTCAATCTTCAATCTTCAATCTTCAACTCTCCACACTTTTGAAAAAGCTCTTAGCATTTATAGGCGATTCTCCTTTTAGATTCCCAATTTGCTTTGATGTATGAAACATTCCAAGTAGGAAATAAGATTTAAACAAAGAATGAGAATCTTTTCCTAACTTGGATTTTCTCTTTTGATGATTGACTCCTAATTTGAGTTTAGGACCCAAACATGTCTTGATCTTCTAAAGTCATTATGATTTGATTTGGAAAGCTTTGGTACAATTCTGGATTAGTTCGGAGTGGAAATCCGCCAAAAATATGTAACACCGCTGCCTAGGTCGCTTTGGAGGTCACCTGCGGTCCAAACCGTGTAATTCTTCTGATGTGTACCACTGCCCAGATCGCTTCACATGTCATCATGCACGAGCCGCGGTCCATCCCGCGATGGGCATTTCCAGCTCTGACCTCCGGTTACTAAATCTGTCATAACTTCCTCTAGAAAACTCGAATTGACGAATCGTAAAGTGCGCCAGAAACTAGTCTTCTGAGGCTTTCTGAAAACATGTAGATCTCAGCCTAGTTTGATCTGAGGAAAGAGATATGTCTTTACAACTTGGATGTGCTGTAAAGGCATTTCTCCAAACTTTCTCTAAAATCACCTTTTTTTCTTCAAACTCATTCTAAGAGCTATCTACATAAACTCAACAAACACGTTAAAATATTAAATTATACTCAAGAACATAACATAAAACATAGGAATTAGGGGTCTCAAATTTCAACATTTATCAACCTAACAATCTACTCGAATCAAAAGCGTTCCAACCCACGAAGTTGATGATGTCGACAAAAACAACAATGAACCGACCACCTAGCAAACGACTTTGTAATGAAATCTTCAAGGCTTCCATACATCCTCCTTTTGAATCTTCATTATGTTGTGATTGGGAATCTCAATCCTCAATTAAGCCTAAAAGGTTAAATTGCTTGTGTTAGATGTTGAGGAAAAAAGAATTACCATATATTAATAAATTCAATACATTTGTGAATAAATGATAACTTTATAAATAAATTCACACAATTAAAAATTACCAGGAATCAATTATATAATTAAAAGATAGTGGATGATGATTACTTTTAGGGCTAAGATTAGAATACGGTGATACAATCAATTTAGAGTTTTAAAGTTTTAAAGTTAGAATTTTTTTTAATTAATTATTAAAATATATTCCAACGTTTTTTTTATAGCAATTCCATAACTTTAATAAATTTATTTACTAAATGCAAAGATTTTTTAATAAGTTTCACTTTTAAAAAAATTCCTTATATTAATGGGTTATAACGAATTAACTGTTTTCAAAAGTAAACCCAAAATTGACCCATTATATTACAAATTTTAATAGGTTAACCTATTAACAACCCGATTCAATAAACTAGAACCATCAACCACTATTTTTGAATGAGTTTGGGTCGTATTAATGAATCGTGTGAAATTTTACCAGGTCTACTTCTACCTCTACTTCATTATCTCCAAACGAAACGTTACATAGATAGAACCACTAGAGAAAAAAACGAAGAAGCAATAGAATAAAACTCGTTGGTATGTGAATGTATTAATTTTTGGAGTTTTATAGTATGGTGGATGTCTTCTGTATTCTGTGTACTTGTTATATTGAACAAAAAAATTATACAATAAACTATAACATAAACCACGTGATACATTATTAAAAAAAAAAAAATACATAAAAGTCTTCATAAAAATTGATGCACTTGAAACATATTAACTTTGATAAGAAATAAACACAATCAATTAACAACACAAAAAAAAAAAAAAAAAAAAAAAAGAATTCATTGCTTGTAGGCAAAACATAGTTTAACAATTCTTACATTAGCGTTGTTCCAAAAGTTCAATAAAAGAAAACATATTTAAAACTATAAAGAAAAATGGGCTACTTTTGGGTGCAACGTTACATAATGCAACAAAAAAAAAAAAAATTTACTGTGATTATGTCTTCTTTGGTACATCCACATCAACTAATATGTGATTGTATGTTCTATCATGAGATCACAATAATTTAATTGTGTGATCACATGCAATTCATATGCGATAACATTATATATATTTATGATCACGTGTAATCATATGTGATCACATATTATTTTTTAAAATTGTACGGTGTCATGTTGCACTCAAGAATGAGCCAAGAAAAATATCAAAATAGTCATTCATCCCAACAATTTTTTTATGTTTTCATTTATTGAAATCAAATAGTTTCAAACCAAGTTGATCATCTCCAAAAGAATCACTCATTCCATCAATTCATAAATATCGACTTAAAACGCTTTTCGAGTGTCATTTTCAAGAACTCAAATCTTATTTACTATAGTATTAAGAAACTTAAGTGTCTTGAAACAAGCATGATTATCCAAGTTTGGGATCTCTTTGATAACAATATCCCAACAGCTATACTCTTTAGTGGCAAATGAATCAATAGTATGAGTGAGTTTGTTAACGGTATAACTGAGCTTGTCATTAGCATCTAATTAAGTACTTTTGGTCTCAAATGAGATAGATTTATCTTCATACTTGATTCTATTTTGTTTTCTAGTTGTTAGGGGAATCTCCAAACTCATGGGCTGAGAGCATGAGAGGGTAATGGTGAAGTGGAGTGCTCGGGAGATGAAAGACGATAAAGATTCTTGTTGATCATTTTGTATGAATGACCCAATATCAGTATCATATATAAAGTCATCCAAACCACAATCTCAATTTTTTTTTGTTTACCTCAAATGTTCTCGCATCAATGTCATCCCTTAATTCAATCAAGTGTCTCCCGACAACAGTTCAATTTCCAATTACAGTTCTCAAATTTTCATACTCTATGAAAGTGTCTATGCAATAACTTCTATTAGTAGGATGAGACTAGTAAAAACCAAAATATAATAAGTGTTAATATATGAAACATACACATTAGTAACATGTATCGTTAAACTATATATATATATATATATATGGGCTGCCCTTGGGTGCAACGTTACATGATGCAACATACAAGATTTTGACCGTGATCATGTCTTCTTTGGTACAACCACATCAACTAATATGTGATTGCATGTTCTAACATGCAATCATAATAATTTAATTGTGTGATCACGTGCAATTCATATGCGATAACATTATATATATTTGTGATCACATGCCATCATATGTGATCACATACGGTTATATTGTTTAATGTTGCATCAAAGAATGACCATATATATAAATATATTGTTTTAAATAAATAAATAAAATCTTACCATAAAGTATTCTTCACATAATTCAACACTAGCGGTGGATTTATTTGTTATAGGGTCCCATCCAAACCTAGAACTATGGCGCATAATCTCAGAATAGTTGTTGCATTGTTTAAACCATTTCAAACAACCTAAATATTGGAATAAGTCCTTTGACACTTGAGTTTTTCATTAATAGCATGGAGTTTTTTTTTTCTTTCTAAAGTTATTATTATTTTTTTGTAAGGTTGTTGGTGATCGAAATTAGTAGGTGCATCGGGACATCTCTACTAAGTTGGAACCTCCGTTGCACCCTCATCGATTACAATATCCAAATGTATTATTAAAATAAATAATGAAAAGACAACAAAAAAGTTTAAGAAAAGAAAAGAAAACAAGTCAATAGAACCTAAAGGAATGTCTACTACAAACATAATCATAAATAAAAGAAGTGCAAAAATCTAAAGCAGTCTATCACCATGAAGGAATAATGATACTGGGGGTCCTAGATGCCAAAAAATCTGCAACTCGGTTACCCTCTCGAAAAATATGAGTGGCAACAAAGTTCATTTTACAAATCAGACCCAAACACCTATCCCAAGCTGGGTGCCAACGTGAAGGAACCTTACGAGACCTAGAAAAAAAGATGGCAACCACAAGACCAATACCTATGACAGGTTATCTTGTTCAATAAGCTATTACTATCACGCCATTCACGAGTGGCGACATCAACCGTTAGTTTTAGTAGCTCAGTGTTCAACTTCCACTATCAATACCTTATATTTTTTTTCAAAACTCTTCCCTTTCCTTTTTCATTTGCTTGGCACGAACCTCCCATTAATAATATTACATTACTAATCATTAGATTGTACATGCAATGTGATAAACAATTAAAATAAATAACATAAGAAAAAATGACAATGCTAAAACCGATGACAAGAGATACCAAATCCCTATACTAAAATGTCTTCATAAGTCTTCAAGAATCCCTATTGATCTTCAAAGTACCTATGAGAGAAAATACAAACCAAACAAGAGATCTTCTCCAAAGAAGAATGGTGAGATATTTTCACATAAACAAACAGCAACTTCCCTTATCTCAAACAAAAGTGCATTATCTTAAGCAAATGAATGTTAATCATTAAAGCTCTCCCTAAGTCCCTTAACAATATCAAGCAAGAATTCTTTTCTTCTCCCCCTTAAGATAAGAATTCTCCCCCTTAAGACAAAGTCTCCATTAAAGCACAAAAAGGTACACTTCTCACACATTTGGAACATTTCTCCACACTTGGTGAGGTCTTTATTTCTACCCCTTTATGATAAGAAATAGACAAATGACACATGAGATAAAGAATGAGATATTAAGCAAACAAATCGTGTAGAAAGCGAAGTTGAATAAACTAAGCTCCCTTTAACATATGCTCCTTATTATATTCACCAAGTAGACTTGCTCACAAGGGAAAACACACATTCACACATTTAAGCAATAAGAGAAAATATTTCATCACTTTTCAAAGTCCAAGAGAGAATCATGGATTTTCATTAATCTCTCAAAAATATTCTCACATTGCTAATGAATCAAGTACATAAGCAAAATATGTGTGTGTGTAAATGCTTCAAACATATATACAATGAGTAATTATGATTTCAACATGCAAACCATATCCACACCTATCCATCTAAAGCATTTCCAACCTAGGTCAAACCGATATTCATCTAGGATTTTTGCTTTAAAGAGAATAGATTTCAACATGTGAGCGTGTGTGTGCATGTGACTCGTTTACTCATTTCTAATTGACAATCCAAGCATTTCACAATTCTCAACTATACACTGTTAACCGAAATTTTCCAGCGGAGTGGAATTACAATTAACGACTTTAAATAACCACGATCAAAATTGACCATGGTCGGAGGGGTATCACATAGTTCGATACCTGTGTGATTTCTGGCAAAACTAACATGGAGCAACAATGGTTAAAATAAGGATAAACAACTGTATTATATTATGAAAAAGGGAAAAATACAATGCTTTGATTGTCACAACACAGATTCAATACAATATATGGCTCTCAATTGATCATTGTAGGCGAAGTTTAACACGGTTGGCGATGGAAATTTCGTGCGAGTTGATAAGTAGAACAAAACTGTAGGTTTAGGGTTTTCATACTAAATCCACTCTCTGTTGTGCCTAATGTCGTATATATATAGGTCATGTTTCTTGCATTGCACTCCTACAAATTCGGTCTAGGGTTTCAGCAATTATGGGACTTTTCTTGGCGATAAGCGAGAATGTTATGGGAATTTTAATCCCTAGAATCAAGTGATTCCTTCTTGGAAGGATACTGGTAGTTTTGACTCCGCTTTCAAATGAAACTCTTAAGTGGCAGGAATAAGTCCACCTCTTTATTGATTAAACGCTGGCTTTTTAGTATTCTTGCGTTGGTCTTACCTTGGTGGTTTCCTTGTCTGGTACTTTAACTACCTAGAGAGCTAGTTCTAAGTGGTGTCAGACTCCTACTAGATCGTGATTTCCACTGATCTCTAGGTCGTCTAGGTGTCAGGATACCAACTAATGCTGTAACGGGGTACCAAGATGACACAGTAGCGGGATACCTAGTCTGTGTAGTAGCGAGGTACCTGGTCTACGTAGTAGCAGGGTACCGGGACAATGTATCATGGTTCGTAGGATCTAATTTTTATTTCTCTTGATACTTTAGGGTCTTCGTGTCCTTAATAATTTTCTAGCTTGACTGGATACGTACCCAGAAATACTAGCCTGGATTCTCTCCAAGAGGTAGCTGGATGCTGCCAAATGGAGTCTTTCCACCTTGAACTTGGATGGAAAATTCTTCTTTGGTCCATTGCCAATTTTGACAGTTAACAGAAGTCCCCCTGTTGGAGTTGGGATTTCTAGTTCGCTTGAAGGAATTGACATCCTATTTGATTTCGTACCCCGCCTAGCTGGCTTCCACTACCAAGGAGGAAATCTTCCTTGGATACGCAAGTATTCAATGTACTATCCACGTGTCGAATGAGGACTGCTCCTTAAGTTTAAACAAGCCGTTTTGGAGCAATTTTCTCAAAACCGCCTCGAGCACGTCTCTGGTCATTAATCTGTATTTTCTCTTCTATTATGATAACTGTCCAATATCACCTATAAATGTCCATCTTTCCTTGTCCATTCGTTCACACCTACTTGAATTTCAAAATCAAGAAATCTTTCTTCTCTCTCGAATCTTCCTTCTTTCCTAAAAAATCTTATTCTTCATCTTTTTTCACTAGGATGCATCATTTTTGTAGGGGGTGTTGTACAGCCACCCTTCAAGTGTTGTACAACCGCCTTTCAGGCGCTCTACGACCGCCCTACGTAGAGCGATGTCATTGGTCGATTTAACTGTCGCCTGTGAACCACCTTACAACCGCCTTACGTAGAGCGGGTGTAGAGCGACTGTCAAAATCCCGAGAGCAACCGCCCTTGGTTCGCTTGATTTCCGCTCTACGAGTAGAGCAATCATGAAGAACTTGTTCTTCATTTCCCAAGTGAACCGCTTTACAACCGCCATACGTAGAACGGGTATAAAGTGGTCAAGGCAAATTTTAGGGAAACTTATCAAAACGACGTCACTTCATTTTGCCACTCTATATATATGCCTCTTTTGTTTTAGGTCAGTTCTAAGAGTTACAAAAGAATATTTTTCACTTAGAAAATATTTCAAGAGAAAAATTCACAAGAACTCACTTTTAAACACTCAAAGCTTTTCCTTTGTGCATCAAAAATCATCTTGCATCATCTATGACCATATAGGATGCATCCATACATGGTTTAGCAATGGTAAGGTTTTCACTATTATCTTACATAACTAGTGCCTTTCTTAACAAGTCATCCATTTTATCATTTGTATGCTCTTAGAATATATTCTAGATATAAAATAGAGATTGATTGTGGTATATTGGTTGAGTGTTGTATTTTGATAGCTTCATAGGATTGCTATAATCTATGTTTACCTAAGCTTTAAGACATGTCATTTAGCTATTGATATCTAGGATTGTATTAATTGTTAATCCATCATCCTAGGTAAGCATTTAATGTTACCTAGCTTTATTTGCTCATTGAATATCATCATATATTCACATAGGCTTTTTATCTCTTCATTGAAAACTAAGACTTGCATTGTAACCAGGATTAGGTTACGTAAATCACAAGTAATTGGACTAAGTCCACTTTTAAAGGCCTACGGGTAGTGGTAGCGGGAAATTGGTCGGGATTAGGCCATCAAACCGGGATTAGGTTGTATATGCTATTGCAATTAATGGATTCGAGGTTCGTGTGTAGTTAGGTTTCCACGTAAACTTCAAGTGTTGTTTATATTTCCACACCATATTACACTTGTTGTTTTTATTGACTAGTTGGGGTAATTTCATGAATATTGACTAAACGCGAAAATTGGTAATAATCGTTTAAAATCTATTCACTCCCTCTAGATTAATATTGAACACACCGTTAATTTGTTTCAAAGGTTATTCTGATACTTGAATCAGGATAATGCAACTCAAAGTGTTAGTTGCCTCCTACCTAGGGGATCCTGGTTTTGACCCAATCCTAGTAGGAAGCTAATGGTGACTCTTGACTTTCATAAGGTGAGCTAGGGCACCAAGCAGGATGACCCTTTCCTGGTTGGCCAATCTGGGTACCATGTACCCGGACAAGGGGTCTTGATCTTTAAGCAATTCAGTTGTCTGATAGGCAATTCAAATCACCTTTACATCAGGTTTTCTTTTATGGCGAATCAAGGAATCAGGTATCCCAATCCTTAGGCGACCTGTACCTAGTAGGTGACTTTGACCACTTTAGCACCAGGTTTTTTCGGAGGAGGGTATACCCCGTCTAAGGCTTCAGAATTGCCATGTAGGCTCCCTTGTTATAGAGGATGTGACCGGCATCCAAGGCCACAAATCTGGACCTTTAGTCTGGCTGGCAACTATACCACTTAGGAACTTATGCACCAAATCCTTCTTGGAGAAGGGTATACCCCGACCAAGGCAGTAGGAATGTCATTTGACTTTTCCTGGTCTTGAGACTAATTTTATGCCGAAATTTTCAAGACGAGTGTAGAAGAACCAAGTAGAAGAAAGACAAACTTCTTTTTTGAATTTCAAATCAATATAAAGCAAAAATTGGGGTATATACTTAGAGATATACCAGTCAAGATAAACTACTTCTTCCAAACTTAAGGATAAAACCTCTTGAGGTGATCAGCATTCTAGGTATGATTTACCGGGTAACTATCTATATCCTCCAGCTTGTAGGCTCCTCCTCAGACTACCATTTTTATCAAGTAGGGACCTTCCCAGTTGGGAGCTAGTATCCCGTCAGACCTCTTCCGGGTATTCTAGGTTACTTTCCTAAGGACCGAGTCTTCTTTCTTAAATTTTCGGATCTTCACCCTCCTATTAAAACATCGGGCTATCTTGCTTTGATAAGCTGCAACCCGTTCTGCTGCTCTGTCTTGCTTCTCCTCCAGGAGGTCTAGGTTAGCTCTCAATCTCGTTTCATTGTCTTCAGGCTCAAAATGTTAGACCCTGAAAGAAGTTAGCCTATGTTCAATGGGTGAGACTACTTCCGTTTCGAAAGCTAGTGAGTAAGGGGTTTCCCCAGTTGCAGTCCTCTTAGTAGCCCTATATGCCCATAGCACATTTGGAAGTTCTTCAACCCACTTGCCCTTTTTTTGTTGAAGCTTCTTCTTTATGAGTTTTTTTTACGGTCTTATTAGTGGCCTCCACCAATCCATTAGTTTGCAGATGGGCTGCTGACATGAAACGAAGGTCGATAGCTCGCCTTTCGCAGAATTTCTTGAACTTGGCATTGTCAAATTGTTTTCTAAGGTCAGTGAAATCAACAAACAATGTTTTCCTTGACAAAACTCGTCGTGTTTGCCTCAGTTATCTGGGTGAGAGACTTTGCTTCTACCCATCAGATAAAGTAGTCTATTGCAATTATGGCTTGTTTAGCTTGACCAGGAGTAGCAAAAAGTGGCCCAATAAGGTCTAGTCCCCATACCATAAATGGATAGGGTGTGCTGATCGAAGAGAGTCTTTCAAGAGATAGGTGGTGGATATTTGCTATCTTCTGGCAAGCTTCATAGGATCGTGCATACTGCTTCACATACTGGTGTAGAGTAGGGCAGTAGTAACCCATTCTGAGTACATGGTAGGCCAGGGTTTCGCTTGATACATGGTTCTCGTAGTCCCCTGAGTGTACCTGGGCGATGGCCCACTGTGTATCATCCAGGTGCAAACATCTCGGTAGTGGAAGAGATTTTCCTTTGCGGTATAGGTACCCATTTACTAGACAGTACCGGGTGGAGGTCCTTTGAAGTTTGGGTGCTTGATCCAGATCCATTGGGAGGGCTCCGTTATGGAGGTAATTCGCTATAGGATCCATCCTGCAAAAAAACTAGTCTACCGGGTTCACCTCTATCCCGCTAGCTATGCTAGGATGAGGTCTTGGTAATGCTTGTCCTCCAGTTGTAACAATTTTGGCCAAGACATCTGCTTGGTGATTATTTTCTCTAGGAATCTATTCCATTCTCACTTCTTTGAATCTTGTCATCGCCTCTTGGACCTGTTTAAGGTACGTTATCATGTTATCCCCTTTGAATAGAATTTCTACACTACTTTCGGTATCAATCGGGACATGGTGGACCTGGCAATTGGCTATTTGAACTGTAATCACCATCGGGTCATCATGTGGTTGAATTGTGTTGTATACGTCCTCCTCTATGAAAATAATTTAGATTGCACGAGGAAGGTTTTGGGATTCCTTGGTAACCTTAAGTCCGTCGCTATCTGTAAAAAGTCTAGGAATCTTCCTATCATGATTTTCCCTAGAGTTGTTGGAAGTTCCTACTAGGTTAGACCCGCTACTGATAATATGGATGACCTCGATATGTTGCATCAAGTCCTTTCGTTCATCCTTCCGTCTCTCCTCTGCTTCCCACATTCCCCCTTATACCTCCTTCCCCATCTTGATACTACCACACACCTGTTGCAAGAATTCAACCAAAAGTCCTCCTCTTACCAATCCTTCAATCTGGTTACACAGGCTGTAACATTCCGATGTATTGTGTCCTATGTCCTCGTGGAAATCATAGTATTTGTAACGGTTCCTTCTGTCTGCCGGAGCATTCATAGGACCTGGCTTCCTAAGCAGACCTTTGTCGTGAATTGCGAGGTATATGGTCTCCTAAGAGGCGTTAAGAGGGGTGTAGTGGTTGTACCCGTCTTCTTCTCCTGTTATTCGGGCTACCTCTTTTAATGAAGGGGTCGTTCGGGAAGGACTACTTCGTGTGGGGTATCTATCCCGACGTTGAGAAAAATGTGATGGCCTATATGTAGACCAGTTAGGAAGAAGATTATGCATTCCCTTAGTCGGTACAGGCTTTGGAACTTCTTTTTTAGGACGCTTGGCAGATCGGGCTTCATAATGCTCGATCTTAATCCTGAGTTATTCCTCTATCTCCACCAATTCCAAAGCCATGTCATAAGCTTCTTGGTAGGTTTCAAGTGGATGATTAGCGAATGACCGAAACAGTTATCCAGCTAGGGTCTCCCTTCTACAAACACCCCTATCTAGATTACTTCCTTGTGGAACTTCTCCACATAAGACCTCAGCGTCTCACCCTACTCCTGGATTACGTATTGTAGTAGGATTGGATTTTTAAGACAGGGCTTGATTCCTTGAAATTGTGCATAAAAATCTGCAGTAAGTTTAGTGAAGGAATCTACGCTGCCTAGGGGTAATTTCCTGAACCAGGTTTTGGCATGATCTGTCAGGGTCGAAGGAAACATCCTGCACAGAGCTGACCGTGTAGCATTTTGAATCTCCATCTGGTGCACAAAACTTTCTAGGTGACTTACAGGGTCTTTTGATCCCGAGTATTTATCAAATAGCATCTTGAACTTGGGGGGTAGCTTTGCCTCCCGGATCCTTCTTGAGAAAGGTGTATTCATTTCCCCTAGGGAGTTCTTCTGGGTACCCCGATGCTTACCCTTCCTTAATTCTTCAAGTTCCCTCACCATTTTGGCCATCTGGTCCTCTAAACGCTTGGATCCGTCATGCCTAGATCAGGCTTCTAGACCGTCATTGTCCGAAGTTTCAGATACAATGGACGTCTTCATGCACTCTTCATTTCGATGAAGGTTCCCTCTGGGATTCCTTCTAGGCCTGGTACTTGCGCCCGCATCGGGCTGTGGAGCTCGCTCTTCAGCTATAGGGGCAATAACTGACCGGTTCCTTCTGTAAAGGATATCCGCTGCTGATCTTACCTGTCGAGGTCTGAAATCTACAGGGCAATTTGGAACCAGAATGGGTGGTCCTAGCCTTTCGAAGACCGGTACCCGGGCACCTAGTTCTGGCTCTCCCACGGTTCTAGGTGCTTCGAAGGGTATCCATTGGGCTATCATCCGGAGTTGAATACTTTCCACATAAGCGGCAACCTGCTGTTCCAGGATATCCCGATTGATTTCTTGGGCAGCAGGGGCTTGAAGTATGGAGGTCGCATTTGGTGGGGGGATTGGTGCCGGGTTGTTATTCCTCGATCCTTTCCAGGCCTCCGGACATTCTTAGTGGAAGCGAGAGACTGGGGTCCTAATAGGTTGGGCAGCCCCTGAGAGGATCGGAGTCTCATCTTCTTCCCGGGTAGAGTTAGAACGGCTTCTTTGTAACAATGGAAAAATAGTTCCAACAGACGGCGCCAAAAGTGTTAACGAAAAATTGCCAGCGAGGTGGAATTCCAATTAACGACTTTAAAAACCACGGTTGAGGTAGACTGCAATCGGAGTAGTACCACGTAGTTTGATACCTGTATAACCTCAATTTAAACAAGATGTATACAACCATGATTATAAATAGAGTGAAATCATAGTAAATAATATATCCATCTAAAATGAAATAGAACTCAAAAACATCGATTAAAACTAGACATCAATACAGTAGTGATTTCCAATCTATTCTATAGAAGGATTCTGACACTGTTGGAGATGAAGAAATCGTACCAGTCGATAAGTAGAAAAGTTCTTTTTTTTTTTCTTTTCTGAATGCAAACGTTCTCTTTTATTGCCTCTACCTTACCAATCCAATCCCCATAATTTAGACCAATTGATTAGTCGTGTTATCAGAATTGATAGGCATTGATGGAGGATATCAATTTACATGAGAATTGCTCCATTCAATTACTTCATGTTTCCGTTTATATTTGAAATAAGAATAAGTTGACTTGTCAGGTCTCATTTATGGCACTTTAATTGGAGAAGGGGTCAACCCTTTTCTACATCGCTGGAGGGAAAATTCTAACCTTGTACTTACGTAGTGTCCCTCTTATAGTTTAATATTGGAACCTGGGTGTAGCATTCTTTCCTAGTAGTCTTATTCTTCTGATATTCTTGCTGCTTGGCAAATTGGTTCTATGAGGGATCGGGGTACTAGGGAGGTACAACAACGGGGTACCAGGATGGTACAATAGTGGAATACTAAGATTGTGCAGTAGCAGAATTCCCTGGATCTCATGGCAGCGAGGTACCCGGATGATGGAATGGCAAAGTACTTGGATGTAGTAGGGGGTACCTAGATATAGTAGTGAGGTACCCGGGTGAGGTAGCAGCAGGATACCTGAATGTAGTAGCAGGGTACCAAGACGTAATAGTGAGGTACCTATAAAATATGACAAAGAGGTACTTAGATGTTGCAGCGGGGTACCCTGAGATCTTGTAGTAGTAGGATCATTTTGGATCTTAAACTCCATATCTTGGTACTTGAGGAGATCCAGACAACCTCGAGGTAGGTTGAATCTCGGTAAATCTTCTTCTCATGGTAGCAGGATACTTCTTATGACTTCTTCCTACTTATAATTGGGATGGAAAATTTTTCTTTGGACCCCTGCCATTTTTGGCGGTTAACAATTATATTAGGATTAATAATACTAAAATGCATAAAAGTAAAAGTGAATGATATGTGTTTTGAAGTGTTAATGAGAATGCAATAAAAACTAAACTAGCAATGTAATGACTAAAAATGGATGTGAATGAAGTGATATGACTAAGGAATTGATGGACTCGTAAGCGAAAACTGGGCAATGCAACAAACTCTCAATTAAGCACGTTTTATCTAATGTAACCAACCTATGGTATATAGAATTGACTATTTATCTCTAGCAAGGGGGTCAACCTAGGATGTATAACAAAGACCTCATACTAGCGACTAATCCTTTCTAAGCAACTAACCTAGGGTGTATAATATTAATTGCTCATTGGGATTCTAACCATGAATGCTCGTCTATCTAATTAAGGCTCAACATATTTCTAACGTAGCCATCCTAGGGTGTATAGTGATGGCTTCTATTCATCTCACAAGTGCCGACCTAGGGTGTATAGTGTCGGTGACCCGTTTGAGGTTAGATGAGGTTCGAGGTTATTCAACCGGATTCTACTCGAAGGTTAGTTCTTGTAGAACCACTAATGTAGCCTACCTAGGGTGTATAGTGAAGGCTTCTAATCCTCTCACAAATGCTGACCTAGGGTGTATAGTGTCGGTCACCCATTTGAGGTTAGATTAAGAACAAGGTTGTTGAGCCAGGATTTCAGAAATCCCATCCGTTCAATAAGCAATAAAGATTCCAAATCAACATGCTAAGAGGGTGTATCCAAAAAAATCAATATTGGAAAGCATTCAAAGCAAAAGAATAAAACATAGAGATAGATTGAATATAATACAAAAGAGTTTAATAATAAAAACCCAATATCCATCAACTAATAACATCAACCCCTTAGTGGGGGATTTAGCTACTCATGTTCTTAACAATAATAAAACTAAGAGAAGAGATTGAGAGAAAACCCTTGGTGGGCATCTTATTCCTTGAAGCTTTGATCCAATTCTCCTAATAGCCTTTAGAGAGTAGAGATGGGTTTAGATGAGAGGGGAAGTGTATTAAGACCTAAGATTAACTAAGTTTCTGAAAATATAAGTGTGGGAGCATATTTTTCAATCTAACATAACATTCTATTTATAGGGATTACAAAAATAGGTCACAAAAGCTTAAAAAATGAAATCTGACGCAAGAGTGCTGGTGAGAGTGCAGTTGGGACCCGCACTTTATCAAGTTTCACAATTTCAGCTCTCGGGTTTGGCAAGAGTGCTGGTGAGAGTGCTGGTAGGACCCGCACTTTATCAAGCTTTCACAATTTTAGCTCCCGGGTTTGGCAAGAATGTTATTGGGACCCGCACTCTTAGAGCTTCTAATGACTTTCGTCCTTATTTTAGCATCTTTTGGTTCCTTTTCGCCCGAAAGTCCCATAACATGCTTCTAACACTAGAAATGTATTGTTAACCGCCAAAAATGGCAGAGGGATCAAGGAAGAATTTTCCATCTCGATTCTGGGCTAGAAGGCAGGATCCAACTACCATCGATAGAGAATCCGGACCATAGTATCCCGGAGCAATACCAACCCATCCAGATCAGGGTCTACAGTGCCAAGATTCCGGGTTGACAAAACAAAGACTAGGTCATAGGAACCTTGTTATCTGGTGGATCTAGTATCTCGATATCACGCTCTCCAGGTATCTCGCTACGAGAACAGCTAACACCTTGATACCCGGGCATGCTAAGATCAGGGCTCCAAAGACTCAGGCTACCCTGGGTACCCGATACTACACCATCTTGATACCCCGCTACAACATCAATCGGTATCCTGGTACCTGGACATGCTATTACCACGATCCAGTAAGTCTAATCTCCTGAGTCTTTTCCAAAATCCGCTAGCCAAGTGGCTAAAGCTCCAGGAAAAATGAATTACTAATGCACCTAGAAGACAGGTTTAAAACTACACTGAAACGTCGCCGTTTAAATCAATATAAAGTTGGATTCCTTCCTGCCATTGAGAAACCTATTTGAAAGCAAAGTCAACTCTATCAATACTCCACCAAACAAGGGATCATTCGTGACACAACAAGAAGGTAGAGATATTATCGAAGATCGCCAGCTAATACTCTAAAAATCTCTAGGTTATTAAACTCAATCAAGAAGAGTGCTTGACAAGGATAGAGCACTATATATATAACATATCATTCTACGCCTGGTGGGGGACCGGAAAAAAGAAAAGACCGAGATTTCTACTTATCGACACGTATGAGAGTGTAACCACCAATAGTTCTTTTCCTTTATCTACAGCCTTAGAAGATTTTTATTGATACTTGTATTGGTTATGATTTTCAATAAACTGTGTTATTGATCATATTGTCTTTCTTATATATTGTAAGCATCATACTTGATCTATCTCATCGAACAAACCTCCTAAGGTACCGAACTACTTGATACCTCTCTGACTAGGATCCATCGAGATCTTGGTCCCTTAAAGTTGTTAATTGGAGTTTTCACCTCGTACGAATGTCTACAATTATGCACAAAAAGCCCATAATAGACGCTAAAATTCAAGAGAACGAAACAAAGGATAATGAAATGAGGGCCGAAATATACAACAATTTAGGCACGATCATGTGAAAACCTGTGAAAACCTAGAATTCAAAAAAAAACTAGTTCACATTCAAGTCTATAATTAGACTAGATTAGCTTATGATTTGATGCTATCCTTTTCAATAGCATTTATCATAGTAACACATACATATAGAAAAAGAAAACCCAAGGTAATTGAAGACTTTAAAGTTGAAAACACAAAGCTTAGATCAATACCTATGGAATCCCAAGTTGGTTCAATTTTGTGTATAAAAACACCAAAAAACTTGATCAAATGGCCATAAAATCACTTGGAGAAGATAGGGGACTTGATTACAAAAATTTTCTAACTTGAATCACACAATTCAAAGTTGAAATGAGAAAGTTATGATGTTTGGAAGATGAGAAAGTTGGAGAGAAAATTTAAGCACTCTATCTTTTCAAATTTTCTTCAACTAATGAAATGGGAGGGAAACGAGAATATTTAAAAGAGAGAGAGAGAGGGAATTCAGCCAATCGGAGGTTGCCACCTTAGCCACCTGGTGGAGGCACGTGGGCCTCACGGGGGTAGAGGGGTGGCTGTCTCGTGAGGTTCACACGCCCTCACGAGAAGACACCAAAATGGTCTTTGGCCGTTCTTCGCCTCCCTCGTGCTCCTCTCACGTTCTTTAGTAGTATTCCGGCCTCCAAATTTTGAATTAAAATCTGTCTTTGGATTACTAACCGTGACTCCCTCACACACAGGGATGACAATGAAACTTTGACAAAATGTTATAAATTTGACTCGATACACGAAGACGAAGACAATGCATTATAATAGAACGTAAAGTATCGTAACATCCTACTCGGAACTTGAAAATTAATGAATGAGTAACCAAAACAATCGGAACTCAATAAGGGATAATATACGATCAAATTCAAGTCCAATATAATAAAAATGCAAACAAACAAACACATGAACATACAAGAATGCCATTTCCTTGTTGTAGTTCTACAACATGCATTTTACACAATTTTGTCAATTTAGTTCTAATGCATGAGCTTACAAAATCTCAAGTGTGTGAATGTGTTTTACCAATTAAGCACAACAAGGCAGGGACACATATAAATGCAATGTGTGTATGCCTAAGCCTTGTAAGAGGAATGAGGTCTAAATATATCTTTGTTAAGCAATGAAGCATATTCCTCTTTGAAGACTCCATCTTGCATGAAAAGTTGTCTAGTCTTCCTTGAATCTTGAATCATCATTAATCTAAAACAAATAATCAATACAAGTGAAACATTGTTTTGATATGGAATTTATGCCAACACAAACTAAAAACCTAACAATATATCACCATGCAGCTTATGAAAAACTCATCTTCCATTTTATTATGAAGTGTTTTTTAATAAGTTTCATGAGTTTGTTCGAAAAAAAACTAAGCTTCATGAGTAGAAACAAAAAGAATAAACACAAAATGAATAAAACAATCAACCAAGTGGAAGTGTTATGACCTTTCGATTTCAAATAATCTACGAAACAATTCTAAAAGTTGGGAAATATTTGGAAATCATGTTAAAATAAAGGGTTAAGTGCACAAACGTCTAATGAGTTTAAGTGATATTGTATGCATATTCAACTTTTATTTTAATTGTAGAAATCTCCTTTGAAAAAACATTGACTAACGGTTTGATTGAAGGAAAACTTCGGTCTAGGGGTAAAACTGTCCTTTTGATATATAAAAATAATCAAAAACAAAAGTAACCCTAGATAGTTCTATAATTATAGATATATCCAAACAAAAAGTCTAAAATAATCTCAAACGTTTAGAAAATTATAAATCAACCCCAACGCAAATCAGTGAAAGATCTATATGCATCTTTATAAAACAAATAACAAAAAATAAATAAATAAATAAAAGCTTGAAGAGATCTAGAAAAAAATTTCCAAATCCCTTTAAATAAAATAATAATAATAATAATAATCAAAAAGCTTGAAGACAGACTCCAAATCTCTTTAAAAAGAATTATAAAACAAAAAATTGAAAAGCTTGAAAAGATTTGGAATTCGAATCTTTTTAAATCTCCATCAATGGAGCCTTCATATGAGATGGAGGCTCCATATGAAAAATCATGAGCTAAGAAGATAATAAATAGCCTATGTAAGGGCGTCAATTTGTATTGGCTTCTTTCTTATGTCAAGGCCTTGGAATGAATTATTTAACTATGAGTACTTCACAATAATATAATTGTGTTGCATGATCCCTACACTAATTTGTATTCAAAGATTTTGGGCTCTATTTATCTACCCTATTTTTTTTCCTTTTCAAATTAATATGAAAAAGATGAATAATAATTATGATAAAATTGTATTTAATTCAAAATGTCAACTCCATAAAACACAAGCCAAGAAGTGATATGAAAAAAAAAAAAAAAAAAAAAAAAGACAGATGATGATAGATCAAAAAAGAGGTTAGACAGTAACAATAGTAACAGTTGCATCTTGTGAATAGGGATATTGTTACTCCCTAAAGTGGGAACCGGTCCTCTTCCCGGATGTTAAAGTTGTAGTTCATATGTAACCTCTCATTGATAATCGGAGTAGTATTCTAGATCGTGTTTGTAGGGTCTAATCTCATCAAGTCTCGATAATAGTTGTAATTAAAAAAATAAATGCACGAATATGTGTGCGTGTGCAACTAATCTCTTCAAAAATCAAGTTACGTGATATACCTTTCGCTATTGCTCTTAAAGTCATGGAGATACTTGGAAGCTTGTCATAGAGGTCATAAGCTACCCATTAAAAAATCATCTCCAATGTGGTTTGTCATGAAATACGCCAATAAAAAAAATATGGTCCGAGTGTTTTTATAAGCCAATCATAAAAATGGCACACTTGTGTGTTCTTGTGTTTGTATTTTATTGGTATTGGACTTGATTATGATCTCATATTGTTCCTTATTGGGTTTTGAACGTTTCGGTTACACATTCATAAGTTTTAGAGTTCCGGATTGGATTTTACGAAACTTTCTGTGTGTTTATCGTTCATGATTTTTGTCCTTATGTATTGAGTCAAATTTCAAGTTTTTGATTAAATTTTCATAAACTTCCATGTCCATGAGAGAGTTAGGGTTCGTGATCCGTAAACGGATTCGAATTCTGAGTTTAGAGGTCGAAGAACTTGAGAGGAGCGCAATAGAAGAAAGAAGTGGCAAAGTGCCACTTTGCCCCCTCTCCCGTGGAGGCAGGAAGGAAGGTTGAGGTGTCATGGCCTAAGTGGCTGCCCATGGCCCCCCTTCTCTCCACATCATCTCCCTCCAAATCATTTTTAGTACTCCTCACCCTCTCATTTTGTTCTATGAAGAAAAATTGTGGATAATTTTTTTTTTCTCTCAACTTCATATCTTCATATCTCACTCATTTCATAACGAAATTGAGTGATTGAAAAAGTGAGAGAATCGTCGAGCTGTCCCATTTGGCTATAATGGGTCCAGTACTATTTCTTCAACCAGTTCACTGCTACTATCTTCTTCAGGGGCTTCCCTGAGGTCGAATTCAAATTCGCATGGGGTTTCCTCAAGGTCGTTTTTCTTGGGATCCTTGAGGAATCTTGGAGATCGGGTGTCCCCTTTGGCGGCAAATGGTGATTGAAAGTTTCTGCTCTGATCTTTGTCCATTTTGTGGCTGTTAATCGCAAGGTCGAAGGTTCACCCCCTCCTTCTAGTGCCAGGTGTTGACATAGATTTCTAGGAAATCTAGTCGACAATGACACATGCATATCGGTGCCTAAGGTCTTTGAAGGAATGAGGTCGGGTCGCCTCTCTAATACGCATGAAAAAAAAAAAAGTAAACAAATAACGAATAAAAGATAAGTGCATAAAGAGTAAAGACACAGGTACTTTTACGTGGAAACCCTTAATACAAGGAAAAACCATGGTCGTTGTAAAGACAAAAAAAAGGTTCTTCACTTAAATGATGATTATAGTTACTGGTGATGAATTGCTTGTGTAATTGTTATTCTACCTCTCTTATTTCAGCTAGATACATGTTTATATATGGGTTAGGGCAGTGCCCTAAGCCTTGTTATGCAAGCAAGAAATATTATCGAGCGAAATCCTAGGGGATCGCATCTTGGTAAGATTCTTGGTGAATCGAGTCTTTAGATGTGATCATCTTTCCTTGTGGGCATATTTCTTCAAATCTTCGTATTTATTGCTGGGTTTGTCAATTGCAGGATCGTAAGTGATTGCCTTGCCTAGTATAAGGTCAAGTTTCATGGAGAATATGCTGAAGTCTCTTTTCGTTAATAACGCTTCGTTTCCGCTGTGGGGCGAGCTTAGGTCAACTCGCTTGTCCTTCGAGTAGCTACTCTATGGAGCGAGTTGTTCTCATCCCGCTATTGTCATGCATAGTCCGTTGAGCTGACTTGGTCCAATGTCGTGGATATTTGGTCTCTTGAATCCTGAGTTTTATGCTAACGTGTTGAATTGAGTAAAATTAACCCAAACTACTTGTTTACTAATCGGGAACAATTTATAATGTTTGACAAAATCCAAAGTATTCTATTTTCTAACTTAACAATTTTGGTTTTCAATGAAAAAGAAAAGTCATTAGTTTTTATTTTTTCTTACTCTTACTTGAGAAAGAATGGAGAGAATGAGTTAGAGATATGTATTATAGTAGAAAGAGTTTAATTATGGTAATTAAATATTTAGGAGAGAGAGAGAGAGTTTAACACGTGATATATAATGATTTATGTGAGATAATTTTTTTTTTTGTAACTTAATTCAAAAACATTCTATCCATTGGATGAATCCAAAGGCTAGAATGGGATTCATCCTAACTTTTGTATTCTTAGGTCGAACTGATAGTAAAAAGACTATATATATAGGGTTGCCCTTGGATGCAACGTTAAATGGTGCAACATAAATTTTTTTGACTATGATCATGTATTTTTACGTATTATCACATCAACTAATATGTTATCACACGTCCTAACATGCAATCACAACAACTTAATTGTGTGATTACATGTAATTCATATGTAATAACATTATATATCGATATGATCAGATGCAATCATAAATGATCACAAGTCTTTATATTGTGCAACGCTGCACTATAGAATGGCCTATATATATATATATATATATATATCATTTTTCTAGATTCCAATTTATGGAAAATGCTGCTGTTCACCACTAGATCTCTTCCTTTGATTCTTTCAGTCTCATTGCTCTTCACCCATTGCTGCATTATTGAAGTTGTATTTGTCATTTCTCATATTCTATTCTAATCCATGGCTCTTTATTGTTTGTCTTCACTCTTTAGGTCATATGGATGGGAATTTCCCCCATGGGCCCCACCTCCATTTATGGGCAAATTTTGCCCACAAAACCTAAATGTGGGGGAACCTCCCCTACCCCCCATTTCCTATTTCCTAAATAGGGGTGGGGGTTGGGTCCCAATTCCCTTATATATTTTTGTTTATTTATTTATTTATATATTTTTATTTTTATTTTCTTAAAAACAAAAATCTCTAACTTTGTTAATCTATTACTAATATTTTGGATTGATCGAAGGTTTTAAATTTGTTTAGACTTTTATGTGTAATACACTAATACTATATTATTATAGTTATTTGTATTAATTTTGGATTAAATTAAATCAATTATATATTTGGTTAATTATTGGATTGGACATTGAAACAGGGTGAAACAAAAGTTTGGTCCGATCGAATTCCGAATTCTAAATTCTAAATTCTAAATTTTGGATTTCGAATTGAAAAATTTTAGGATCAAAAATGAAGGAAATGGGAGAAATAGAGGACGAGGTGGAGGCAGGGGAACCTCCCCCCAAACACCCTCATCCCCAGTTCCCCTAAATGGGGTTCGGGGGCGGGGGCGGGGGGGGCCTCCCTTGCCCTATTAGGTCCCCATTCTCATCCTTACTTTAGGACGAACCCAACACCACCAACAGACTAGCTGGGTTGGCCCTAACCTTTTAGAGGTGCAGGACAAAAATCTAAAATGGACCCCTTATTTATTTTTATAGTTATTTCAAATATATATATATATATATATATATATATAAATATATATAAGGTCTCGTTCATATCAGTGCGCACTGATATAACTACATCAATATCAATGCATGTGGACCACTGATTATGGAAAAGTTTTGACAAGTGCATACACTTTAAGTCAAAGTATATAAATCTAATGGTCCGCATCCAATGCAATGATAAAATTATATCAGTGCGCACTGACAAAATTATATCAGTGCGCACTGACTTGAACATTTATGCATATATATATTGTCCCGTTCACATCAGTGCGCACTGATGTGTAACTACATCAGTACCAATGCATATGAACCACTGATTATGGAGAAACTTTAATAAGTTCGTAGACTTTGAGTCAAAATATATAAATCTATGGTCCACGTCTAACGTACTGATGAAGTTATATCACTACACACTAACTTGAACATATATATATATATATATATATATATATAACTTGTTTTTATATATTTAGCCCGAAAATGATAATTTCATTAAAGATAAAATAATATCATATGATAAATACACTTATGTATAAATAAATAAATTTCTCAAATAAATCAAGCAAAATGTGACTAGAAGTACTGAATTATTTATTAATATCAATGTCATGCATCAACATTGTTGCTAATAACTTACAAAATTACAAAATATAGATTACTTGTAAGCATTTGCAAAGTAAATTACAAAATTTAGACCACTCAAAAGCATTTGCAAAGTTCCAAAGTATCTTGGCAACAACTCTTTAACAATGTTTAAACTATCACGTAGTCCTACAAAACAAAATCACAATACGGTAAAAGTATAAAAACATTATTGTAAATGTCTTATTTTAGCATTTTGACAAGCAAAATCATTAGTAATATTTTCAAATTCAATCTTTTCCAGACAAACAACGAACAATAAAACATTGATAACTAAAATAACAAATAAAGTAAAATTGTAACAATCAAAGTGAAACGGAACAATAAAACCTGTCAAGCAATTGGATTCAACAGGTCGCACACTTGCACTAGTCTCGCAAACTGCAGTACTATAAGATTGATTTTTTTTTTTTTTTTGACTGAAAAATACAATCAAATCATTTATTAATTATATGTATCAGATTTATACACGGAAGAAGTAAATCTATTTTTTCTTTGATACTAATAATTGCAAACAATCACACACACATGGCCACAAGCCACAACACAGGTGCGCAACACACGACAGAAGATTAAAAAAGATACAATTAAAAATAATTAAAAAAATATATTAATACCAGACTATACTACCGGTAGGTAGTAACTTGTAAGTAAGTCACTAAGTCTATTTGTAAAAAAATACATTAATACCAAACTAATCTTTTCTTCTCATTCTTCACTCTCCTCCTCCTATAAAGCCCCTCTCTCTTCCTTTATTATTATTATTATTATTATTTCAATTGTAGTCTTTGCTGATTTCAATTTTGGGTTTCTATCTCTTCATATTTTCAAAACCCAATCCTTTTTTTTTCTCAGTAATGTTTAATGATCCACTCTAAAAACCTCTCAAGTTTCAATTTTGTTTTTATATATGGGGTTTTTTTTATTAAATTCTCACCGATGCTTAGCTATCTCTGTTTTCTCTCTATTCTCAATTCAATCTCAAATCTCAATTTTCGTTTTTCAACTGTTCATATTTATTATTTAAAAACCTCATATCTATTTCTTTGTTTTATTTTCTAAGATCTACTTCAAAAAACATTCAAAACTTGAATTTTTATTACTTACACCGATATTTATGGCTTTACTATCTAGTTAGTGTGGATTTTATCGATTCCCATATCATTAAATCATTAATAGTAAGACAATAATAGTTTGTCAAAAAAATTACAATTTGTAAAAAAAAATAAAAATAAAAATAAAAACACCTAGTGAGAGTGCAAATTAAGACTCACAGACTTTGGAAAGAGAGATGCTCGAATGGATGAGAGTATGAAACTGTAAGACTTTAGAAAGAGATGCAACAGACTGCGTTAGGTGGAGAAAAATGAATTAAGTGATGATCAATAATTGAAACCATTGAAAAAGGGTCTTAAAAATAAAAAAGTAAAGGCAATTGGGTATTAGAAAAAGTGTAAGCCTTTTTTATTTGTAATTTTTTTTTTTTTTGAATTGTTGGGCTTTGTTTAAAATAAATATTTGGGCCCATTTTAATTGTCTATAGCAAAATATATATATTGGGCCAGTTCCTCCGCCAAGCAATATAACCAAAGCAGCAAATAAACTAGCTTGACTGCTCGAAATCTATTTATCTTATAAAAGACCAACCACTGGCCAGTTCTTCCGCCAAACAAGTTCTTCGCCGTCGCCTCCGATCAGCCACTACCGGAGTCTAGTCACTCTCTGTCGGCTTTTTACATAGACCATTGCTACACTACTAAAATTCCTTTATCATAATTCGGTTAGTGGTTTTTTTTATCACTGAAACTGGCAGATACATGTTTATGTTTTTGTTTTTGTCTTTTGTTTTGATAAAAAATTGAATCTTGAATGTAATGCGATTGTCACTCAAACTTTTATTTTATTTTTTATTATTTTTGGTTTCTGCTATTATTGTATGTCCTCTGTTTGGTTGCACTAGAAATGCATGAAAAGAAAGAAAAAAATAATAATAATAAAATAAAATAGGGATGATAGCTCATAAATTTAACGTATTCTGGTAAATGGGTATTGCTCATAAACGAAAAAAAAAAATGAGATAATCAAAACAAAATGGGTAGATTAACTTTTGTTTTTTGGTGTTCCATTTCAGATGCCATTTCGTGTTATTTTATAAAGATGTCATTATCAAGGCTTTCGAATCGAACCAATCTGTTGCCTTTGTTGCAACATTCTAGGTAATCTATCATACTTGTTACATTTGAATGGGAGACATATTTATTTTGATACATTGGTTTTGATAAGAGTTTTCATATTGTTCCAGGCACATAGCAGATGTTCCCCGTTTGAATTATACGTACAAGGGAGTTAGTATTAGATATAATGGTATGTGGGGTTTGATGCCAAGATATGGATTTAGCTCTAGTTTAATTAATAAGTCTTACCAGTCTCAATCATTTGGTTTGGGCGGTTTATGGAGACCTAGTTCTTTGCCTAGTATTCACCGTCAGTATGCTTCTCAAGCATCCACACAACAGAAATCGCAAAAGATGCTCTGGTATCTCACAGCATTAGTTTTTGCAATGGTGGGATGTACTTATGCAGCTGTACCTTTGTATAGGAGGTTCTGCCAAGCTACTGGCTATGGGGGTACTGTGCAGCGTCGTGAGGTGAGGTTGAGTTTATATTTCATTTTGTTTCTTGATCTTCTTTTCATCTTTATCGTTCTTCTTTTTCGTGCTTCTGGTTTTATTGTCAATCTCTATAGGCATTTGTTGTCTTTAGACTGTTGAAGAAAAGATTGCTCGGCATGCTAAAGATGGAACGGTTGCTTCAAGGTGCTGTTTCTATGTCTTAGATATCAAAACTGAATTATGTTTGCTTTTAATCATTGTTCTGTGTCTTTTGGCTAGTTAGGAGCAAATACCATTTCACTAGAATCTGTCCTCAATTTCTTTATTTCAAAGTTTCCTTAATTTGACTGATATATTTAACTTTTTCTATGTACTGACCTTGTGTTTAGAGATCATTATATGACCTTCTGGCTGGTAATTATACACCAGATTTTCTCCACATAGTAATCCCAAATAAATAAATGGGAACGGACATTACTAGCTTTAGTGTTATGCATCATTTTCTTGTGTCTCGATCTTGTATGTTAGTTTGACTACCACATGCTTTCTAAAAGCTGTTGTTTTACAAGTATGGATCAATGACTTAACATGGCCTAATTTATTTTCTTCTTTCTATATGTGGCTTCTTTGACATTTCTTTTTTGAAAATTGTTTTAGGGAGATCGTGGTGCAGTTCAATGCTGATGTGGCTGATGGAATGCCATGGAAGTTTGTTCCTACACAAAGAGAGGTGATCTTCTTTCACTTCTAGATCACTGCATTCACACTCACCTGCTGAAGTCATTCAGATTTTCTCTGTGCAGTGTGGGTGCTGTGTTTCTAGTCCTGAATTTCTCTTTTTATCCATATATATACGTGTGTCTAATAGTGTCCTCCTGTAGGTAAGGGTCAAGCCTGGAGAAAGTGCCCTTGCATTTTACACTGCTGAAAATCGAAGCCAAACCCCAATAACTGGTGTCTCTACATACAATGTGACCCCGATGAAGGTACTGATGTTTAATACCCAAGTATTTAGTGATAGTCATTACTCATTAGAGGTCAAACTGGTTCAATGACTATTGTTTTGATTTAATTATAAATGCTTGATCTGAATGGTGATGAGACTCTAGTCTGATATATCTACCTATTTGTTTGTGAGCAAAGAGATACAAAGGAAAAAGTATAATAAGAGCTTCCAATTCATTTGACATCCCAGAAGCATACTGTGGATTTATTTATTGTGTTCCATGTTCAGTTCGATGTCTACTGTTTCAGTTGATTTTGGGTCTTTAGGATGACCCTAATCTGACTTAAGAGTATAGAGGAAGTGGAGGAGAAAAGGCTGCCAATGAAAGGCAAGACTATTTCAAAAGCTAGTTTAATGTAAATGGAACTTTTTGTTGGACTTTGTTGTGAAAAGAGCTACAGCTCTAGTCACATCATGAACCGTATGTATTTCTAAGGAGTTAGAATGCCTTTAGTTCCCGCAGCAAGTGCTCAAATCATAATTTATACACTTATAATTATGTGTCCGAATAATATTTATTAATGATATGTTTCTCACATGTCCGGATGATTTTTGGATATGTTTGTGGAGTGGGTTCTAGTTTCCTGTAGGAGTTTGCTTCAGAACAGTGCCACTGCCCCCTTCAGAGAGAGTTAATGCTGGCAATAATTGAACTAGTGATCTCATGTTATGTGTAGAAATATTGAACAATTTTTGATGTTAGGCAATGTATAAGGGTGTGGTCAGTTCGTGGTTTCTTACCAAAACAAATATGTCTGGTGATCAAAACCCTTATGCTGCTTGCATTTATGTGAAGAACAATTCTCCACTGGAGAAGTTTCGGCTTCTGAATAGGTTTAAGAGGTCCTTCATATACTGGTCTATCATATTTATGTAGGATTACTTTATGTTGAACAATCCTACATTAGAGGGTTTCATGCCATCATGTGTTCATGTTATGACTAAAGGTTGTGTAGCATGTGTTATGCTCGAATTGCTCGAATTGCAATTTAGACATAAAATGTTGTTGATGTGGTTAAATTGTATGGAAGGGGTTGTGATCTGGTTATTACTTTTCCAGGCTGCTGTTTACTTCAATAAAATACAATGCTTTTGCTTCGAGGAGCAGCGCCTTCTTCCTGGTGAGCAGATTGACATGCCTGTAAGTGGTGGTTTCTTTCTATTTTTATCAAGTGTTTTGGAAGCTCGTTTTTTTCGAATGCCCTACCGAACAGCTTATCACATCACATTTGCAGGTGTTTTTCTATATCGACCCTGAATTCGAAACAGATCCTAGAATGGACGGTATCAACAACTTGATATTATCGTATACATTCTTCAAGGTTTCAGATGAATAAAAGAGGAAATGCTTTTCTAATATGTTTAAAGAAGTATTTACATTTTTATAAGCACTTCAATTGAAGGGACAAAATTATTTCATTTAGAGATAGAAAGATTCAGAGGAAATATCACCAAGTTATGATCCAAGTTTTCCGTGTAACTTGGATTTTTCACTAGTCAAAATCTTCTAATAAGTGGAAAATTCATAGGGGTTTAGAATTCTTAAATTATAAATCTTGATTCAAATTGAATATAATTGTTTGAGACAAAAATTGACATGTCTTTATAATATTGGTTGATTTAAACTATGTTTATGTTTATGTTTCTTTTTTTTTTTTCTCCGAATCGAATTACCACCGTCACAAACTTGAGCGAACATAAATTCTCTATTTGAGTTATTATGTGACCACATGATTGATCGTACACTTAATAGTGACAATATGAGGTTGGCAAATGATAAAACTCTTCGTGACTACGTCACGAGGTCCTGGGTTGAGAACATGAGTCCTTCCCTTTCCTCTAAAAATACCTGAATCTATGTACTTTTTTTTTTTTCTAACAAGGAAATATTTTTTTTAAATAAAATTGGACTGATCTAAGGGGAAAAAGCATCACAAACGATCATATGCTGAAAAACCTGAATCTATGTACTATTTTAATATATATATATATATATGTATGTAGTGTTAAACTTGTCACAATAATTTTAAAGTTTACTGTGAGTTTTTAAGAATTGTTGCAACTTTTAATATATTCAAAATTTTAATATAATTTATATTTTAAAAAGTGTTCGTTCGGTAATTCCTTAGAAAAAAAAAAAAAAAAAAGTGTTCGGTAATTATTTCAAAAATTAATTTTGTCTTCATTCTTATTAGTTAAATTTTTTTTAATGCATTAGTTGAATTGTTTAATAATTACTTTTAAAATTATTTATAGTAGCAACTTTTATTTATATATATATATATATATATATATATACGGTTTCGTTTCTATCAGGGCATCCTAATATAACTTTATCAGGATATTGAATGTGAGCCACTCATTTATAAAAGTGATTTGACAAGTGTATACATACCAAGTCAAAGTAGGTAAAACGCATGACTCACATTCAATTATAAAACGTGTGGCTCACATTCAATTATAAAACGCGTGGCTCACATTCAATATAAAACGGATGACTCACATTCAATGTCCTTATATAATTTTATCAGGGCATCCTCATAGGAAAATTTTCATATATATATATATATATATATATTAATTTTCAAGTCAATACCCCTCGTTATATTACTATTAGCACCCTTTAATGAAAGTCATCGGATTTAAAAGATGCTTTGACAAGTGTATGCAGCCAAGTCAAAGCATTTAAATCCAATGACTTTCATTAAAAGATGTTGATAGTAATACAATGAGGGGGTGTTGACTTGAAAAGTATTATATAAATATATATATATATATATATATATATATATGTATATGTATATATATGTATATTAATTTTCCAATAAGGACTTTTTACAATACACACTTTAAACACCTTTGATGAAATTGTATGAAATATATTGAATTTTAATTTGATTTTTTATATGGATGATGAAAATATTGAAATACATTTATGAAAAAAAAAAATTAAAAAAATTTCAGGTGCAAGAACTAATTTTTTCAGATTTTTTTTAAAATAAAACATTTTAAAATAGGGAAATATAAGAAAAAATAGTTCTCAAATTCAAAAAATTTCCAAAATTTACGAAATGTGTATTTTAATTTTCTTAGGATATATACAAAAAATCTCATCGAAAAACATTTGATTACATACAATTTCATTAAAGGTGCTTAAAATATGCATCGTAAAAGTCCTTATTATAAATTTACTCATATATATATATATATATATATATAATAGTTCTCCTATCAGGTTGTCTTGATCACAGCCACATGTTTTAATAAAATGTTGATTTTTTTCTTAACAAACATTTGAACTTATTAAAACATGTGGTTGTGGTTGATCATCTTGAAATTATAATTTCAGGATGACATGATAAGAGAACTCTCCTCTATATATATCTAAGAGTGACAGTTTTCCCTTTATTATTATTATTATTATTATTATTATTATTATTATTATTATTAAAGATCATTTTAATAATTACAGGAACCCAAAGTGCACCCTTAATCTACTAATGTATAATTTTTTTTTATTATTATTATTTTTTTTATGGTTGAAATTAAACCTGGCAAGGTTCCGGTTCGAACCGTGGAACCGGGGTCGAACCGGAACCGAAAAAATCGGAATCGGAATCGGAACAGGAAAACCGGTTCCGATTCAGGAACCGTAACCGGAACCGGGGGAGGCCGGTTCCGGTTCCGGTTCCGGTTCCATTTTTTTCGGAACCGGCCGGTTCGAACCGAATTGGAACCGACGGTTCCGGTTCCGGTTTGAACCGGCGGTTCCAAGTTTAAAAAAATAACATTTTATTTATAAAAATAAAATGTTTAAAAGAGAAATAACATCGAAGAGTATTGAACCATGGTCCATAACTCTTGTACAAGTATATATTTTTTATTTTACATTCTCCTCATTTTTATATAGGTTAGGCATCTCACCACTTTTCTTCTTTATCCAATGTGGGATGTGAGATTTTCTTATCCTTTCTACTTAATCCAAAATGTAAGATGTTTTTTTAATATATGTGAGATGTTTTTTAATCCAAAAGTTCACTTTCAATTCATAGCTTGTCACAATTATGTAATAAGAGAAGAAAATCACAAGTAGAAATCTAGAATAGAAAGGAATATAAGAAAATCTCACATCCCACATCGGATAAATAAGAAAGGTGTAAAGATGTCTAACTTATATAAAAATGAGAAGAATGCAAAGGAAAATATACTTACTTAGTTACTTGGACACGTGTTATAAGTCACGGCCCAATATTTCACAATGTCCTTTTTAACATATTTTTTTTTAATTATAAATTAAACGTTATTTTTTTGTTAAAAAAAATAATAAAAAAATAAAAAAATAAAAAATAAAAATAAAAATAATTCCGGTTCAAAACCGCCGGTTCCTCTGGAACCAGAACCGGCCTATGCCGGAACCGGAAAGGCCGGTTTCGGTTCCGGTTCCGGTTCCGGTTCTAGGTTCCGATGGAACCAGAACCGAAACCGAACCGGAACCTTGCCACCATTAGTTGAAATATTACAATAGCTTAGATTTAAGAAAGGAAATAGACTCGAATCCACAACTTGATTTGAGGATAAACCACTATGTCAACTTTATTTTGTTTAGGAGTATGTATGATCCAATCCAATCCAATCCAATACGATCTATTGGGTTGGATCGGATCCAGAGAGGTGATTGGATCGAATTGGAACGGATTAGATCATAAATTTTAAAATTCATTGGATCGGATCGGATCTTGTATTTCCGTTTGGAAATCCGTCGAATCCGCCAATCCGCCTGAAATATTAGACCTTATTTTTATATTGGACAATTTATTTTATCCACTATTTGTTAATGTAAAGGCCCAACTAAAATACAATTTCTAATGTTACTATTTTGGGTTTTCTTTCTCAATTTCTCTATAGTTAACAATCCACCATCTTCTTTTCTTCTATTTTTTTTCATCAACATCACAACTTATTAAGTTTACATTTAGAGCTGATGTATAATGTTTATAAATTTTTTGAATTATATAAAGTTTACAAGTTATGTCATATATTTTTTTAATGTTAATTTTATTTGAATTAATTAGTAATGTTTGAATAATTTTTTTGATTTTATTTATTTCAGATTATAACTTTTATATATTACGAATGACTTTATATTAATTCGATCCATCAGACCATATTGGATTGGATCGGATCGAATCGGATCGGATCAAATAGTAATTGGATCGGATTGGATCGGATCTCGCTATAAAATTAGATTGGATCGTATTGTAATTTCTTCGATCCAATCGGATCGGATCGGATCTTGATCATGGTAAATCCAATGGATCCGATCCGCCGCACACCCCTAATTTTTTTTACTATAAAATAATGTAATTTAAAGTAGATATGGCGTTGGTTCCGATTCCGACAATTCTAAACCGGTTTTTTTTTTTAATTAATCTTATTTAATAAAAAAAAAATTAGACATGTAAAATTGTAAAAGCATTTTATTGGGTCACCCGAAAATAAAATGATTACAAATTACAAAATTAAATTAAAATAAAACTAAAAAAAATGTAAAATTAGCCTTGCACTTAATTTTTACCTTAATTAAGTTGCATTCGTATCCTCTTGAGATTTAGAGGAATCAAAAACCACGTAGTTCTCTTACCTTTTATTATAGGTTTTGTGATAACGTGGACTAATTATTGTCATGATCATCCGTTCCACTTTCAGGTTGAACATCTTTGAAGAAATCGTAGAGTTCGTCTTGATCGATTTCTTATTGTCTATTTTGCACTTTGGTCCAATCATCTACACAAGGTTACTCAAAACCGAACATTTGAATCCAGAATATTCTTCTCGGCGCTGAACTCTTGTTCCACCACCATCGTAGAAACTGGTGTTAAAAGAATTTGTTTGACTATCATAGCCAAAATTGGAAAGTACATTTCATGCTCATTCCACCAATGTAGGATCTCAAATTTTTTAACTACAGTGTCTTCTATAAACTCAAAAGAGCTACCTAGATAAGATTCAAGCTCGGAATACATGGTGGAGCTTGATGAAGAAGAACCTCATAATTTATTATTATTTTTTTTTTTTTTGGTAACAGATTATACTTTAAACTCATAAATCAGGAGGATGATGGGGACTGCGATACATTTTGAGTTTATGTAACATTTATGTTCAGTGAGGGATCATAAACTCTAGGATATTCATCATATAACTCATACAATAATGCATGTCTTAATTCTATCACAACACATATCAACATCATAATCTATTTTTAAACCTTGTTCATAATAAACAGATAGATATTCAGACAAATTTTCTAATCTACAACGTGGATTAAAACACATGGTAATCAAATAAATATTTGAAAACTCCTTATAATAGTCTAACCATTTTTCCTTAATAGCAGTAACGGACTCCAGTAATTGTGGGTCGCATTCACAATGAGTAAAGACACCAACAATATTAAGACTCTCAATAATAAATAAATTAGTTGTAAGATAATGAACACCAGATAAATTGTTAGTAGCATTATTAAAGACTTTTAACAAACCACAAACTTTGTTACAAACATCCCAATGACTTGGATAAACATTAATGTGACTAACATTATATTGAATAAAAGTAACTAATAAATATCTATAATCATAACTTCTAGCAAACAATTTATAAATAGAATTCCAATGTATTAGAACATCACGAGGAAATCTAACGATACACCTACCATTTTGCTTACAATATATTGCTCATGCTTTCATTGCAGAAGGATGTTTCCATAAAAAATGGAGGGCATCTTTAATAGGTTGAATAAACCGTTGAAGAGTTTATAATCCTTTTTGAATATATAAATTTAAAATATAGCATGCACATCTTTGATGAACAAATTTACCACCAAGATAAGATTTGCATAAATCAAGTAAAGCAAGAATAGAAGCGGTATCGCTAGAAGCATTATCAAAACCAATTGCTAATTTTTTTTTTTTTTTTCAATTTTATACTCTGCAAAAATAATTCTAAGCTATCTAAAAATATTAGCAGCATTATGTGCATCATCAAAAACTTTAAATGTAAGAATTCTTTTTTGGATAGTCCATGCATTATCCATATAATGACAAGTGACACTCAAGTATAAATGCATTCGTCAATGGTCACTCCATATTTCGGCACATACGGAAACACGATCATTATATTTTTCCAACTTTCTTTTTTCTTTGTCATAAATCTTTTCAAGTGTTTCTGTAAACGTGGCTCTAGGAACACGACATGCAACATGATTTAATACTCGTCAACAATAATTAATAAAACCAACCTTTTAACCAAAACTAAATAATAAGTGTTCTACTGCAACCATTCTAGCTAATTCTTCTCTATTTTGTTCATCACTATATTTAAATAATTATTGGTTATGGGTAGCGTACATGGAAATTTGGGCTTGTGAGCCCAATCTAGCATATGCTTTTGGATGTTTGTTTGTTATATGCTTTCGATAAGAGTCATATCCTCCCGAATTGTGTCACTTAAATACTTTTTTATAGTAATTGCAAACCACTGTACTGCTTCCATCTGCTTGTGTAACTTTCTTCATATAGAGTACAAAGAGATCAGATTTAGTCTGCTTCTGTAACATCTCTTCCGCAGGTGGATCAAATTCAAAATCTGGAGGGGGATCAGACATATTTTTTGATGATTAGCTTGTCAAATTAGGGGTGGCGTTAGGATCGGGTTCAGATTTTATTTGAGGGGGAGTATGATAGTTTAGACCTAGGTTTTCATCATAGACCTGGCCACTACAAGAAATTTAGTCTTTCTAGACAAACCAATTTTGTAGGGAAATGTCAAAATTCGTCTGGAAAGGCCTTACGCTACGAAAAACATTCGTCGGCAACTTCGTCGGGACATCATGGTCGGGTAGGGTTTTAGCTGACGAAATTTTGAGTTTCGTCGGCCAAAACATCTTTAGCCGACGAATTTATTCATCGGCTAAGAGTCTATATTCGTCTGCAAAAATTTTGGAACTTTAAAAATTAACCCCAACATCCGGCCACCCCAATGATGACCGTCGCTGGCCCAACTAACCATTGACCGTCGTCCGGCCTCCCCACCATGTACCGCTGCTAGCCAACCCTTGATAATATTTATTATGAATAGTCATTATGAGGAATCGAACCTTGCAATCTCATATCAAAGTGGTAAGCCTTTACCACTAGACTACAATACTTTATCTATTAACATTTGCATTATATTTATATATAACCTATATGAGCTATTAGAAATTAAAAATAACTTGTTAAATAAATTTAAAATCATTCCACTAATCAAAATTCTAATTTCAATGACAAACATATATTAAAAAGAATTTATTGGAACATTTAATAAAATTATATTTTTTTAAACATACATAGTTGAGTTATGGGTCTATACTCTATAGGAGACTGGTGACATCAATTGTAATAAGCATGATTTGGAATACAACTCTCACTACAGTGGAGATATTTCTCTACATGCATCTTGCAATTTAATGAACAAATGTAAAATTAGGTTTGGGGATGGGCTTATTTTTCATTTCATTTTTTGTGTGGTTTTGTGTTCTACGGAGGATATTTTTTTGTAAACTTTTTCCTTAAGACTATATCTTTTGGTAGGGAAATAAATTTTTTTGTCCACGATGGGTTCTTCGATTTTTCGATACGAATCCAACAATATAAAGAACGTAAAATTCTGGACGGTATTTTGAAAGTTATGATCAATTATTTAATCAAAGTTCAGAAGCGATGCTCTAATTTTGTTCAAAAAATTTTCCTTAAAACTGTATCTTTTGGCAAGGAAATAAAATTTTTTCCTCCATGCTGGGTTCTTCGATTTTTCAATACGAATCCAATGATATAAAGAACGTAAAATTATGGGAGATATTTTGAAAGTTATGATCAATTATTCAATCAAAGGTCAAAAGAGATACTCTAATTTTATGCAAACTTTTTCCTTAAACTGTATCTTTTGGCAAGGAAATAAATTTTTTCGCCCACGTTGGGTTCTTCAATTTTTCAATACAAATCCAATGGTATAAAGAACTTAAAATTATGGACGGTATTTTGAAAGTTATGATCAATTACTCAGTTAAAGGGGATGCTTTTAATTTTGTGCAAACATTTTCCTTAAAACTGTATCTTTTGGCAAGGAAAAAAAAAATTTCGTCAATGTTGGGTTCTTCAATTTTTTGATACAAATCCAACGGTATAAAGAACGTAAAATTATGAGATGTATTTTGAAAGTTATGATCAATTATTCAGTCAAAGGTCAAAAGCGATGCTCTAATTTTGTGCAAACTTTTTTCTTAAAACTGTATCTTTTGACAAGGAAATAAATTTTTTCATCCACATTAGGTTCTTTGATTTTTTTAATACAAATCCAACAGTATAAAGAATGTAAAATTATGGGTGGTATTTTGAAAGTTATGATCAATTATTCATTCAAATGTCAGAAGCGATGCTCTAATTTTGTGCAAAATATTTCCTTAAAACTGTATTTTTTGACAAGGAAATAATTTTTTTCGTCCAAGCTGGGTTTTTCGATTTTTCGATACAAATCCAATGGTACAAAAAACGTAAAATTATGGGCAGTATTTTGAAAGTTATGATTAATTATTCAGTCAAAGGTCAGAAGCGAATGTTTGTTGGGAAAAAATTTAGTTAACTTTTCCCTACGGATTTTGAGTTTTGTGGGGAAAGGTTGAAAAAAATTTTACCCTTAGCTGACGAATTTTGAGTTTTGTGGGGAAAGATTATCTTTCCGGACGAAACTTGTTTGTAGGGAAAGGTTGGGAAAAATTTTATAACCTTTGCCAACGAATTTTGAGTTTTGTGGGGAAAAATTACATTTCCCGACGAAACTCATACCCTTAGCCGACAAATTTTGAGTTTTGTGGGGAAAGGTTGCCTTTCCAGACCAAACTCGTTTTGTGGGGAAAAGTGGCCTTTTTAGACGAATCTTACTTTGTCTCCTAATGTCTGGAAAGGCTAAAATTCTTGTAGTGGGCGTTGCTGATACTCGTGACAGGCGGTGTCGTCTTAACCGAGATTATCCGTCATACAACCCTTACCTTTCATTGAAATGGAACACGTAGAACCGTCATCCCTTCCACTTCTTGCCATTTAAAAAATTGAATTGTCAAATTCCTTGAACAAAAAATGTTTAAAAATTGATGTAAATAAATGGTTGGAAATAAATTTGGGAGAGAATTAGAAACTTAGTAGGTAGTAATTGCAAATAAATGAAATTAGAAACTTAGTAATTGACTAATTGCAAATTAAATAAATTGGAAATAAAATAAATTGGAAACTTAGTAATTGCAAATATAATAAATAAGTTATTGAGGGGGAATTGGAAACTTGGAGAGTTGGATAATTGAGAGAGAAATTAGAATTAGTGAGAATTTGGAGGAAATTGGAATGGGGAAAAGTGAATTTGTTTTGGGGAAAAGAAAAGGAAAGCAAAAGGAAAAAAAAAAATCGAATCGTTGGGGACCCAATGGTCTACTGATGTCAATAGGTTAGACCTCCAATGGTTCAACCAAATTTAAAAATAAAATAAAATAAAATTTAAGAAAACACAGGAACTGCCGATTCGAATCGAATCGAATCGGAACCGGACCCACCCTGATTTCGATTATGATTTCAATTCTAGTTTCAATTCGGTTAGCCGATTCAAACCGAACCAACGCCATGTCTAATTTGAAGGGCTTTCGATTTTTCTTAAATTATTTATAACGATTTTGAATAGTTAAAAGTCAAAAGTGCTTTTGTATAGCTGACAGCTTTTTTAATAAAATTAAAAGTATTTTTTGTAATTGTTGGATTTTGTTCAGTTGAAAGTGTTACTTCACTCAAAAAAAAAAAAAAAGTACTTTTTTTTAATAACAAAAATGATTGATTCATGCAAGTATGCAACTGGTGTTTGCAATGAACCAGTATGGTTTATCTTCAAAAACAAGACATCTTCACTCTTGAACTCTCTTGAACTCTCTTGAATATGAAATGTTCCATTTAGGGATGTCAATGGTACAAGTCAAGGACAGGTTTTCCATTACCATCCGCAATACCAATTTGTATGAGAAATATCATTCCCAATGAATACCCACCTTAAAATAAACTGCATGGGTACGAGGATTTCTCATTAAGAGATCGGTTTTTTATCTCATCAGATTAATGTATTTTTTAATAACTCCTTGAAAAATCATATCAAAATTATTGAATAGTATGAAAATAATAGTGTAAGGGTATATTTTATATAATTATCTGGAATTGTGTAGTGTTTCAACAAAGGCCTAAAGGGAAAGTACATGGGAAAAGAAAGAGGGAAAATTATGATAATGGGAGGGAAAATCCCATAACCATACCGAAATTAAGTCTTGTTACTAAAGTTATTTGGTAAAAAAATAATCATAATAAATAACTAAATACTTCGTTAATATGTTGTATTTTAAATAGCAGCATTATAGATTAATTTTTGATTTGATTGTCTATGAAGTATACTTATATGTTACAAATGAAACAAGTCTTTGTCATGTCAATATTTATTGAATTACAAACTACTTTTACAGGAGATGCTCTTAAATTTGTTAGTATATATTAATGGATAATGGTAGACATCCAACACTTCTATCCATCATTTAGATCCAACTTGATGTGGCAACTGACATGAAGTCAGCTGCCACATCACCGCATCATCACACTTTAATTTTATTTTTATTTTTATATTAAAGTACTAGATTTAAGCAATATAAATTATTATTATTTTTAATTCAACTCATTTGGTGTGATGATACGACAGCTAATAAGGAAGTGTCATATCAGCTACCACATCAAGCTGGATATAAATGATGAATAAAAGTGTTGGATATCTACCATAATAAGGATAATGGTAGACATTCAACACTAGGATAATGGTAGACATCCAACACTTTTATCCATTATTTTACATCCAACTTGACATGGCAGCTGACATGACACTTCCTTATCAGCTGACACGTCACTAAATCTTCTAATCTTTTACAAACCCTAATTTTTAACTCCAATAAATTTATAATTTGACTGGTCCTTTCGATTGCTAAACATGATCAGGAAGCGAAGGCTACGCTACGGTCGGAGATTCATCTTAGGTCCCCGCGCATAGGGTATAAATATAAAATAAAATATAAAAAAAAAAAAAAGATGTGTGTGAATCCGCTCCTTCCTACTTACTTAATTATAATATAAGCGGATACTTAGCCTATTGGGAGCTTTTTAGTAATGGTGGGAGCTTACGAAAATCACTTTGCAGGTCAAGACCTTAGGAACAGGTACTTCCTGTTCTTTATTTAAATCACTTGACACGTCATCACACTGCCACATCATCACATATTCTAAACTTTATTAGGATGTGTTGACATGGTACTTCATTGCATCCAACTTGATGTGGCGGTGTGATGACGTGTCAGGTGACAAGGAAGTACCATATTAGTTGCCACGTCAAGTTGGATACAAATGATAGAAAAAAGTGATGACAGTTTTTCTTTAGTAGACATACAACTTATAACACAAGTGTCACATCATCACTTCATACAACCAGTCGTGGTTGATAATTGGTTGATAATTTAAAAAGTGGATGATGTGGCACTTGTGCTATAAGTATGTTATAAGTTGTGTGCTCACCAGAGAAAATTTGAAAGTGATAGATGTCTACCATTATTCTTTTCACAAAATCACTCAATGCACTTGGTGATCTTTGCAATACACCAATTAATAAGGTTATCTTCAAAAACAAGAATTCTTGAACTCTTTTGAAAATAAAATGTTTATTAATTCCTTTTTTTTTTTTTTTCCGTTTCAAAAGGCATATATTTAGGCATATATTAATAAGGTTATGTGGTTTTAGAAACTCTAATCACAAGATTCCCAAAACTTAATTCGTAAGTATTAATTAACAATTCTAATCAAGGTAGTTAAAATTATGTGAGAATAGGGATAAATAGCAACAAATGATGAGGATGTTGTGGGGATGGCACCTACTTTATAATCTAATGTTTTTAGCACCAAAGTATATAATAGGACAAAAATGTCATTTTACTTTAACAACATGTTCTCTTTCTTCTTCTTGAAAAAAATAAATGATAAAAAGCCATGTTTCTTTCTCACTTTCTCAATTTCATTCATTTGAGACAAAAGTTAGTTGAAATATGCAAGTGATTTGATGTGCGAGGATGAAACGTAAAAAAGAAATTGACGAAAAGATTTAAAAAAAAAATAGAAATAACATAAATCTGAAAAAAAAAAAAAAGATTTGGAAAATTTTTCAAGAATTATTTTGATATTTCCTAGATTTAGGGGTCGTTTTTGTTTTTTGTTTTTTGTTTTTTGTTTTGTTTTTTGTTTTTTGTTTTTTTTTTTTTTTTTGTCTAGACTGAATAGTCCTAATGTTAACATGTTTATTTTATTTTATTTTATTTTTTTTATTTATTTTTATCACCACCGAATAGAATGTCAACATGTTTGTTTGTTTTTAAAGATAAAATGGTTTAAAAACAAATTATTTGACATTTATACATTTGTTACTATTAATTATTATGTATTTTTATTTTATATGATACAAACTACTCAATAAAAAATTAACAAATCCTAAACAATCTTTATGTAATAATAATAAGATATTATTCATGATTAAGATATGATAAATAATGATTTAGAATTGGTTTTGATTTTACGAAAAAAAAAAAAAAATTGAAGGTTCAATGAATTTATTGAAAGTGACATGTATGTAAAATATAAAATTATGATAAAATCGGAAATATGTTATCTTTGAGAGGATAATCTTCAAAGAAAATATTTATTATGCAATCCTGTAATTTGGAATGAAATTAAAAGCAAAATTTGTTTACTTTTTATTTTAAGTAGTTTTTTTTATTTTTTATTTTTTTATTTTTAAGTTAGTTGACCACTTAAAAAAAATACAAATAAAACAACTTAATAATTTCAATTCAGATCCACTAAAGTTTAAGTGTAAAAAATAAATGACCTCTTATTTTATTATTTATTAGACTTATTTTGGTTTTTCTGAAACTTAATATTGTTGGTAGTGCAAAAAAGTGAAAAATAAAAACAAAAACAAAAACAAAAATTTGGATGGGCAATAAGTCTTAGTTGCCACCCCAAGCCCCAAGACTTAAAATTAAGTCTCGGTTGGGGACCCGAGGTAGTAAGATAATAAGTCTCGGTGCCCGAGACATTGCCCAATTTTTTATTTATTTTTTTAATCTTCTTCATCGCAAAACTTTTTGACCTCCATTGGTGAAACAACCTCTTATTTTAGTATTTCCAAAACTTATTTCAGTTAGTCTGAAACTTACTAGTGGTAGTTCAGGAAAAAAAAAAAAAAAAAAGGGCTAAACAATAAGTCGTATGTGTCCAACTGAGACTTAAAATTAAGTCTCGATTGGGCACTCAAGGCAGTAAGGCAATAAGTCTCGATTGGGCATCCAAGACTTATTACCTAAAGTTTTTTTTTATCTTCTTCATAACATGTCATTTTGACCTTTTCAACCTCCAATTAAGGTCCATTCGACCTCTAATGGAGGTCACCTCCATTGATGGAGGTTTTTGAAAAAAGAATTCAAAGAAAAAAAAAAGTACAGAAAAGTAAAAATGGGGGTATATTTTGTTTTTTTTTCTATAAACATACTTTTGTGTCATTTAAACTCAAATTATTAAGTTGATGTTAGTCCCAAAAGTAGAAAAGCAAAGAGTGCTATAAATTTTTAGAACCCTAAAATTATTCTTGAATAACTTTTATAATGTTTAGTGTTAAATGTATTTATATTATTATATATCAGTTTTTTATTTTTATAAAAAGTGCTTTTAAGAATTAAGCATAATCCCATGATATTATGAAATAACTATCTTAACAAACTTGATGTTTGCAATAAACCAACAAGAAGGAATCTTCAAAAACAAGTAATTATCATTGTATTCCTTTGAATATGAAATGTTTATGAAATATATTTCCATTCATTCATTTTTTTAGTTAAAAATGCATAAATTGAGTTACAAAAGAAATCAAGAAGAATTGTGTTTGTTCTTAAAGTCATGTCGTTTTAAAAACACTAACCATATATAAAACTTGTAGAACTTAATTAAATTCTAAGTATTGATTAATTAGCCTATACAAAATAGTTAAATTGCTTTTGGGTCTATTTTGTAGTGTGTAATTGAAAATTAATATAAAATCACTCACACTATGTTGTATGCTGCAATGAAGCAAGCTGGAGGCAACTTCAAAAACAAGAAAGCTTCGATGTTGAATTCCTAATTTTAAATATGAATTGTTTATCTTTCTTTTAATTAGTTAAAAATTGCAAGGATAATCGTGTTTATTTTCATTGTCCATCATGTCGTTTTTAAAAAAAACCCCAAAATCTTGAATTCTAAGTATCTGATTTTGGTTAGGTTGAATTTTTGAATCATGACCTAACTCAAAATAAGCCAGAAATACTTAACAAGAAACCCCAATAGGTTAGATAACGGACTTAACAAGAAATACTTTGAAAGTGGAGTGGTTAACAACTTTTGCCTCCCTTCTTGCTGTCGTTTGGAAATCATTTGTTAGATGAAAATGACTTACGAAAAAAAAAACAAAAAAAAAATGCATTTGTGTCGTAATGTTATAGACAACTCAACCAAGCTTTACTACTCAAAACACTAATTAAAAAGCATGTGAGTGATTATCTTCATATATATACTCATAGGTTCTCATGTGGGTATGGTTAGTTTCGCTGGTAAGGTCTCTTCTTATAATGATTTCGACTCTCCCGTAGAAAGGAAAAACAACTTTAATTTCAAGTTTTGACACATACTCTCATGTGCAATGTGGTGATGCAAATAACAAATACATTTTTTTTTTTAATAGTACTTAAATTTGGCGTTAGATGTGAGAGGTATACCAATGTACTAACCTCATCTTATCTAAATGATAAACATATGTTACCTGTTAATGGACATGTGTAATGAGAACTATTGACCAGGAAACTAGAAAACTAAGAGAAAGTGAGGTCAATGAGGGAACTACTTTTACCTTTAAATTTGACACACACACACACACGTGCGTGCGCGCGCACATATATATATATATATATATATATATATAGAGTAATTTTTTAATGAGGACTTTTTACGATGTACACTTTAAACACCTTTGATGAAATTGCATGAAATATATTGATTCTTGATTTGATTTTTTATATGGATGGTGAAAATATTGAAATACATTTATAGAAAAAATAAATTAAAAAAAATTCAGGTGTAAGAACTAATTTTTTTCGATTTTTTTTGAAAATAAAACATTTAAAAATAGGAAAATATGAGAAAAAAATAGTTTTCAAATGTAAAAAATTTCCAAATTTTTACCAAATGTGTATTTTAATTTTCTTAGAATACATACAAAAAATCAAATCAAGATTCAATATATTCCAACAATTTCATCAAAGGTGTTTAAAGTGTGCATCGTAAAAGTCCTCATTGAAAAATTAATATGTATATATACACCAATTTGAAAAAAAAATATATATATATAAGTTATTTAACTGGATTGCTTTTCTTTCTTCAAAAGTTTTTGTATTTATTATTTTCAAAACCAGTGAGTATTTGAATCAGGAAACCTTTTTCTTTTGGATACAATGAGTAAATGACCTTTTTCTCCCTTCGGTATTTTTGTGTTTTTTAAAAAAAAAAAACAAACAAACAAATAAACTGATTGTTAAAAATAATGATACAACTCGGAGTTAAAATATAGTTTAGATATAGTCTTTATACAAAAGAATGAAAAACTTTTACACTCTTTTTTTTTTTTTTTTTTTTTTCAGATTTGAACAATTATTTTAAGATTTAAAATAGTAAGTTCTCTTCAAAGCTCTACATCTAAACCCATTTTTCTTCAATTTTTTTAAAAAAACAACAAACAAATGGCACTTTGGACCTTATAATTTCTCATCTTATAAAGCTAATACCTTCTCATAGTATAGTAATATCTAGGCAAATTTCTTGAGAAAGTTTTTTCTCCACTTGTAATAACTAACAACTAAAAAATTAGCTGAGTAGTCAGTTTTGGTATAATCAAAATGCTCCTCAGCTCCATGAGCAACTGAGCCATCCTAGAAAATAATTAATTAGTTAATTAACAGCATAGGAACCCTCAACCAAGTATTCTCATAATTAATTAATTACTAATTTAATTAAAAAAAAATAGAAAGAAAGAAAGAAAGAAAGAGAGTTGAAGGTATGTGTGCATGAGAGGGAGATTTAATCAGAAAGTTTGGTGCAAGAGAATTAATTGTAAATGCGTACACACAAAAAAATCTTTGTTTGCATATATGTGATGTTGCAACTCATCAAACAAAGACAATTACAAATCTCCAAACTTTTCTCAAATCAAAACCCTTTAAATTCAGTGCCATTTTTGGTTCATCATCGCTATATGGATCTCTAGCTAAGTGTTATTTTATGCTTTGTTAATTAACATGGAGAAAGCTCACACCAAGTCTGCTCTCAAGGTTGTTTTTTAATCGTTGCATGCATACTCTATTATTTTATTTTATTTTTCTAGTAATAATGTATTTGAAACTTGAAAGTGTTTTGGTAATATTATTGGAAGTGTTTTCGGACCTATTGAAAGAAGATTTAATTCCTGATTTTTAAATTCTAGTGGTTACTAAAATTTTCGGAATTAAGTTACTCTGCAAACCCAACACACAAATCTAACCGGAATTAAGTTTCATTTCCTTATTCCTTTTCGTGTTTATTTCCAATTGGTGAACGTCTCATCAAAATTCTTTTTGGTATTATTTATAGCGTTTTTGAATCTAATTTGTATAGTGCTTTGTTAGTACTAAAATAAAAATAAGTGAAAGTATTTTGAGAGCTTTTACATAAATGTATTTATAATAGATACTTGTCAGAAGATTGATTTCTTAATAAAATTGCACTTATAAGTGTTCTATTGAAGAAAAAAAATTGTTATTAAAATGCCTATATATATATATATATATATATATACACTTTTGTAGAAAAACAATATACTAACTCATAATAATTCTCTAATCAGGTCTAGTCCTGAAATTTTCCGCCAGGTCCTTAAAATTCCAACCGATTTGAATTAGTGTAAATCTTTTTTACACAAAGTCCAATCAGCTGGAATTCTAAGGACCTAATGAAAAATTTCAGAACGGACCTGACTAGAAAAGGACCCTACTAATTACTAATATTTGATGCATTTGCATTTTCTTGTGTTTTTAGTTTGTGAAGGCTAGTTCACAGTCTGCAGTTTCATGGAGTTCCACTACTACAGGAATGGTGAGATTACATTATAATTTACACTTTCTCTATCCAATCCAAAGCCAATTTCTAAGGAAAGTACAAACATTTTTTTTTAAAGAGAATATATATATATATATATATATATTTATTTATTTATATATAGGGAAATCCAAAGGCAAGTTCAAAGGAAAACACAAAGCCTCAAGAGTTCAGACTCCATACTCAACAAAGAGCTGTCAAACGTGCAATGTTCAACTATTCGGTTTGTATGCTAAATTTTATTTAATATTTTATCATAAAGAAATGTTACTTTGTCCAAATTTAATGTACAAATATGGTACTCAAATGATATGGCATATCCATTTATTTAGATTGTATTATATTTGCAATTGTAATTAATTTGGGGTCGGGGAGAAATGCATGCACGACTCAAACCCACAACTTCAATAATGTACCATGAGACCAATAATACTAACTAATAATAATTCTCTAGTCGGGTCTTGTCTTGAAATTTTTTCAGGTCCTGATGCCAACCGGATCGAATTACTACAAATTCTTTTTACACCATATTGTTGAAATTACAAAATCTTATCTTCAAAAAATATATAAAAGTTGAGGAAATGAGATTGGTCCAATGGTTACCCCTCACACCTACACTATGAGGTTGTAGGTTTGAGTCATCAATCTCTCTAAAAAAAATCCCGAATTTATACAATATTTCAATATACATGTATATATCTAATTTCAAAGTACTTTTAGAAAAGAACTTAAATGTTTTATTTTTTTGCCATTTTTTTTTTCAATTAATCAGTAAAGTATATTTGATGTGCTTTTTTAAAGCATGTTTTTTTTTTTTTTTAATAAAAAGGGTCACAAATGACTTATTATTAGATTCTTTCGTTTTTTGGTTTTATATATTATAATTATTAAAAAAAACACAGGTTGCAACCAAACTATATCTGGGAGAAATTCAAAAGAAAAGAATAGAGAAGTTGCAAAAGGTAAGGCTTTGTATTTGTATTATTGTATATATTTATTTAATATAATTAATAAAATACATTGAATTCAATTTTGATAGAAAATTAATTTTAATTTTTTCAATCAGATGATTGATGAGGAAGAAGTTAAGTTGCTGAGAAAAGAGATGGTTCCAAGAGCCCAATTGATGCCTCATTTCGATAGACCTTTCTTTCCACAGAGGTATATTATGGAGGTGTTGATGGTCAAGGCTTCGAAACCAGAAATTATGTTACATTTGATTTGTGATCTGAAAATAATGTTCAAAATATTTTAGGATGTAATTTTGAGAAATTAGAGATGAGTTGGATAAAATACCATATAAAAAGAGAAAGGAAAAAAAAAACACAAAGAGATGTTTAATTTACAATACAAATACATTTTTTTTAAATTATTTTTTATAATAAGAGAAATAAAAAAAGTTTGCTTGGTTGGGTGATATTTGAAAACTGTTTTTAGATATAATTAAAAAAAAAAAAAAATACAAGAAGAATTTTATTTTCTTTTTATGTATTTTTTTTTTTAAAAAAAATTATCTTGAATCGAATTCTGAAACTATTTTTTGTTTTTTACACTTTAATCTTTTTGGATACAATTTATGTAACAAAAATCTTTATATTATTTTTTTTAAAAATCAAATAAAAAATTTTCATATTGAAACCACTGAGATTTTCAATCATATAATAAACTAAGTCCCTCATTTTATTATGGATTTGAATGTAATAACTTAAAATTTAGTTTTAAATTTTGAGATTACAACATTCATCAACTCATTCTTTTACAATCCAATGATGGAAAAAAAAAATCGTTAAATTAAAAGCATTTTACAAACATTGGATTGAAAACAAATATATAAATTGGCGTTAAAGTCACAAATTTAATTCATAATTTTAAATTAATATAATATAATGTTTTTATTATTTTATTTATTTGATTTTGTAGATCAAACAGACCATTAACAATTCCTAGAGAGCCAAGTTTCCTCAAGTATTGCAGCAATGGACTCTACCCTTTTGATCAGGCCCATGCTTGGAAGCCCATCAAATAAACAAAATCAACACTTTTGATTTTTGATCATCAACATTTGCATTTTTTTTAAGGGTAATTTGGGAACTACTAATGTTGTACAAGTTAATTAGTGATTTAGATAAATCTTGAGTGTGACAGTGTAGTAGATCCTTTTATAATTAGTGACTTTTAATTTCATTGCAAAAAATGTAGTGAGGATGAGAAAGAAATAAACGTGAATTGTAATATTTTCATCTAATTAAGGAAGGAAAAAAAAAAAAAAGGTGTACCCCTTTTTTGGTTGCAGTGCAATTTAGTTTAAATACTAGGTTTCATGTTTTATGTGATATAAGTGAGTTATTTCATATTTAACGTAACACATCGCCTGATATCATGAAATCATGTATTTTTAAAGAAAATGAGATATATCATGCCCAACATGACATGCATAAGATATCTCATATCCAACATAACATATATAGGATATTTCATACTCAACATGAGATACATGAGATATTTCATATCTTATAAGAGATACTGCATATAGCGGATATCTCATGCCCAACATGATATATATAAGATATTTCATGCCCAATATAATATATATGAGATATGTCATGCCTTACATGAGATACTGCATATAACAAATATTTCATGTCCAACATGACATATGTGAGATATTTCATTCCCAAAATAATATACATAGAATCTTTTATGTTTTGACCAAAATACCCCTTATATGATTGATGTATTAAAAAATATTTTTAATTTAAAAAATTATTATAATATTCAAATAGTAAATAATTAAAATTTAAAAATATTTTCCAAATAATTATGTATAATAATTTTTGAATCTTTCCTAAAAAAATACAAATTAAAAGTCGTAAAATTATTTTAAAATAAATTAATTTATTTGAAAAATAAAAAATATTAAAAATCAAAGTAAAAAGAAAAAGATTAACAAATTTAAAAATAAAATGTAAGAAGCAACACAGTTGTACATGGTCGACTCTCTGATTCAAATCTCTCTCTTCTTTGACTCGATTACGCTTCAATAACAAATCAAAAGATCTTGTGAAATTGAATGATGCAGATGTCTCGAAACAACATGATTTTTTTTAATCTAATAAAACAAAGAAAAGTGTTTGATTTATGAAGGAGACATCAATGGATTTGTCCTCCATCGCAAAGGAGGAAGCTTACACCTCCCCCGGCGATGGAGGAGGACGAGGCCTCCTCCGGCCACGCCTACTCCGGTGATGGAGGCTCACAACCTCTTTTCAATATGCAAACAAAGGAAAGGCGGCTCACGCCTTCACCATTTGAAATAGAGGAGGCCGTCGCCTCCTTCAACGATGGAGGCCTCCAGCAAAGACGAGGCCACCTTTGGTAGTCTTAGACGGCAATGACGAGGCTTCGTCGGAGGTCTTGCCATCTTCTATTATGAAGGAGGTCACCGGTAGTGGCCTCCTATATTTTAATTTTTTAATTTTGATTCTTTTTTTGTTTGAGGGATAAAATGATAACTTTAACATTTTAGAGAGGGCTGGAATCAGGATTCAGACCTCAAGAGGTAGGAAACCTAATCCATAATTTTGGTGGAATCCATCGGGGAATGGAATCCTCATTCCATGACATCTTGTGCAAAACAAACAATGAAAACAATGGAATGAGGATTCCTTTTCCCATTCCATAGTTGATTCCACCAACCAAATATCACCTTAGTATATAAAAAAAAATTCAAGTAGATTGTCAACTAGAAAAAAGTTAACAAAGTGTTTACTAATGTTATCGTTGTAGATTAAATGCAGATTAACAGATTAAAAAAATTAACATCATCAATAACAATAAAGCAAATTAACCTTAAAAAGGGAAGATTAGAAAAAAGACCTAGAAAGTTAACATAATAGATTAACAGCAGATTTACACAGATTAAAAATAGTAACAAAAAAATTAATTAATTAACGTCATCAATGACAATAACACATATCAACCTTGGAAAGGGAAGATTAGAAGAAGTTAAATAGAACACACACAAAAAACCTTGAAAGTTTACAGAGTAGATTAACAACAGAATATCATAAATTACAAAGCAATACCAAACATGTTCTCAACGTTTTTTTCTTCTCGAAAAAAAAAAAGATTTCGTAAATCGTTACCGAATGCCCTCTAAGGGACTATAGTGTAACTACCCTTATTAATTTTTTTTTTCTTCATAATTTAAGTTAAGTCCAATCCTACCTTCAAGCCCAGAGTTGGCAATTTGAGGGCCCAATCCCGCACTGGACCAAAGCCCTCATAATTTCAAAGTAATCCCAGCCCAAATAACAATTTTATGCAAGCGGGGTAGGGCTTTACCCAAACCTGCCCTTTGACCCGTATTATGATCTGGATTTTGATCCGAATTTTAACCCGAATATTAACCCATATTTTTAGATCCAAATTTTTAACATATATTTTGACCCATGTTTTTAACATATATTTTTTAACCCATATTTTTAACATATATATATTTTTAACCCATTTTAAAAATTCTATTAAAACAATTAATCCAAATAGAACAATTTTTACAACTCAATCCAAATAGAACAATTTTTACAAACTACTAAAATTAATAATAACCCAAATCTAAAAATCCAAAACACAACAATAAATCAAGACGGTTCTACCGGCTCTTTATCATCTACTCATTCAGTAGCATATACTTTTTCTTCTGGGATGCGAAGTATGATGACATTGTTTTTCTCAACTATTTCAATATCGCAAGCTTTTACGGTATAATGCAGCAGTAGCTAAGGCAATGGAATACATGGAGCGGGTGACGAATTTGTATTTAGGTCACGTGGACCAACCAAATCCGAAATACATGGAGCATATGGGGTCGGATTGTCTATTATAATATGTTTTCGGAAAGCCCAAGACGAGCCCTACAGATGTTATGAAGACTCCGTTCTCCATAACAAATCACAACAGGCCCAAATTCTGTCACCTATCTTATTACACGAAGACTTAAGCTGGACGAGAGTTGGACGTCGGGCTGAACTTCATGGACCGTTACAGAGAGCATATGGGGTCAAATCATCTATTATAATAAGTTTCTGGAAAGCCTAAAATGAGCCCTAAAGATATTATGAAGACTCCGTCCTCCGTAACAGATCAAAACAGACCTAAATTCGGCCATCTATTGTGTTACACGAAGACTTATTGGACCAGAGCTGGATGCTAGGTTGAACTTCGTGGACCTCTACAAAAGGCATATGGGGTCAGATCATTTATTATAATATGTTTCCGAAAATCCCAAGATGAGCACTAAAGATGTTATGAAGACTCCGTCCTCCGTAACAGATCACAATAGGCCCAAATTCGTCCATCTATCCTGTTGCACGAAGACTTGAGCTGGACGAGCTGGACGTTGTTGAGTCCTTGTTAGTTTCATTGTTAGTTTCCTTTTTAGTTTAGGATTTGTTCTATTTTTTCATAGTCTTTGTTTGATTAGGATTTATTTTCTTTTCCTAGATATGATTTCTTTTCAGTTTTAGTTTAAGTTAATTTAGAAATCGATTCCTTATGAAAGTCGACTTATTTCTTTTCCTATTTAAGTTGTTTGAATCCAATTTGTTTCTTAGCTTTTGATTAATAAAAAAACCAGAGATTGTTTCTCAAATATCCATGTACAACATTCTTTGTGAAGATTGAAATATTTGAAGTATGTTAACATTCAACTTCGCGCACGAAGGATTGTTAATAGGCTTCATATACTTCAATCTTCGCAAAGAATGTTGTACATAGATATTTGAGAAACAATCTCTTGATTTTTTATTAATCAAAAGCTAAGAAACAAATTGGATTCAAACAACTTAAATAGGAAAAGCAATAAGTTGACTTCCACAAGGAATCGACTTCTAAACTAACTTAAACTAAAACTAAAAAGAAATCATATCTAGGAAAAGAAAATAAATCCTAATCAAACAAAGACTATGAAAAAAGAGAATAAATCCTAAACTAAAAAGGAAACTAACAAGGACTCAACAACGTCCAGCTCACCCGGCTCAAGTCTTCGCGCAACATTATAGATGGCCAAATTTGGGCCTGTTGTGATCTTTTACGGAGCACGGAGTCTTCATAACATCTTTAGGGCTCATATTGGGCTTTTCAGAAACATATTATAATAGACGATCCGACCACATATGCCCTTTGTAGAGGTCCACGAAGTTCAGCCCCGCGACCAGCTCAAGTCTTCTCGCAACAAGATAGATGCCCAAATTTGGGCATCTTGTGATCTGTTACGAAGGACGGAGTCTTCATAACATATGTAGGGCTTGTCTTGGGCTTTCTGGAAACATATTATAATAGGCGATTCGATCCCATATGCCCTTTGTAGAGGTCCACGAAGTTTAGTCCAGATTTGGTTGGTCAATACGAATTCGCCACCCGCTCAATGTATTCAATTGCCTTAGCTGCTACTGCATCATTCTCTTCAGGTTAATTCGTCCTCGAATTTTGACTGTCTTCATCCCAAAAACCTACATAAAAATTTATTGTGCTAACAACCGAGATCGTATACGACGAACTCCAAATCCTTCAATTCTTGTCATGATGCCCATCCAATCGCTCCAATAGAATGAAACATATTCATTAATCATCACTCATCACTTTTGACAACAAAGATAGACTGGTGAATCTTTATGGTGAGAAACGTGTGATCACAAAAAAAAAAAAAAAAAAATCCATAAATCCCAAATTACTCACTGACTTTTTTTCAAATAACTTTTCAACAAAGACCGGTGGTAGATCAAACTCAGCACTCATGGACTCCTTGTCAATTATCTCTTCATCAAAGACCAGTGGTAGATCAAGATTAGTAAAAGCTTCCTCCGGTAAATATGTATCATCATAGAACAATGATTGATCGGATTCCTCCTCGTCACTTTCCTCAGACTTACTATAACCACACGAATTAGGGTTTAGACCCCGGAACGGGTTTTGGTTAGCCCATAACGTAGCCATCTGCTCCGCTAAGTGCGTAACCTACTGCTCCAATTGTGTCAAGCGGTCACGTTCGTTGGCTTCATCTACAAGGACTGGACTTCTCAACTGCACCATGTCAATGTTTTCCTGAGCGAACATGGCTCTGATACCAAACTGATGTAGCGAAAGCTATAATGAGAAAAACCTGCAAGATAACAATTAGAAACAATCTACCAATACTCTGTTGATCCGTGCTCGGATGCCAGAATTTCAGGCTACTGATAACATTTAACTTCGTGCATGGAGGATTGTTAACATACTTCAAATACTTTAATCTTCGTAAAAAATGTTGTACATGGATATTTGAGAAACAATCTCTGTTTTTATTTATTTATTATTAATCGAAAGCTAAGAAACAAATTGGATTCAAACAACTTAAATAGGAAAATCAATAAGTTGACTTCCATGAGGAATCGACTTCTAAATTAACTTAAACTAAAACTGAAAAGAAATCCTATATAGGAAAAGAAAATAAATCCTAATCAAACAAAGACTATGAAAAAAGAGAACAAATCCTAAACTAAAAAGGAAACTAACAATGAAACTAACAAGGACTCAACAACGTCCAACTCGCCCAGCTCAAGTCTTCGCGTAACAAGATAGATTGCCAAATTTGGGTCTGTTTTGATTTTTACGGAGGACGGAGTCTCTATAATATCTTTAGGGCTCATCTTGGCTTTTCAGAAATATATTAAAATAGACGACCCGACCCTATATGCCCTCTATAACGGTCCACGAAGTTCAGCCCAACATCCAGCTCTTGTCCAACTCAAGTCTTTGCGCAACAAGATAGATGGCCGACTTTGGGCCTGTTGTGATTTGGTACGGAGGATGGACTCTTCATAACATCTGTAGGACTCGTCTTAGGATTTTCAGAAACATATTATAATAGACGATCCGACCCCATATGCCCTCTGAAGAGGTCCACAAAGTTTAGTCCGGATTTGGTTGGTCCACGCGACCCAAATACAAATTCGCCACCCACTTCATGTATTCCATTGCCTTAGTTGCTGCTGCATCACGGTCTCATTTTTTTTTTTTTTCTATCAAAGTGTTGACACAAACAAACAAAATTAACATTACTTTGCCAACTACACTTGTGACAAATATTACTCTACTGTGCTAGCTAAAAAGAGAAATGTAGACAATTAGACATCATAACAAAACAATCTAAAAACTGGCATCAAACTGATATATCAAGCATACCTCATCTTCTATATCCATTTTAGGTTTATGGTGGGAGAAATTGTGTGATAATAAGTATTAAAACTAATTAATCAACAAGTTTAAACTGATCATTAATGGTACTAATAGTAAAAGTAGCAATAACATTAGATTAACCGTAATATGCTACAAATGTTTTGGCATAGTTTGCAAGGTTTCCTTAACAATATATAGAAAGTTTATAAAGCAAATTAGAACTACAACCACCGTAAGCATTGACAAAATTGAATGCGTTTAAGACATGTTGAAGGTAGTAGCATTCTATTCATGAAAGAAATATATTCCATTAAATCAAGACTTAAGAAATATCTTATATGTAAGTGTCAAAGAAACACCAGCAATAAAAAGGAAATTAACTGAGATGAATATTCTAATTAATCAAATTAATCAAATTTATGTGACGAACTTAGAAAATATTCTAAAGAAGATCAATTCTTTACCATTTAAGATGAGTTAGCTCATAAAAAATAAAAATAAAAATAAAAATAAAAATAAAAAAAGAGGAAAACTTACTACTGAATGTGGGTTTCAAGCAATTCTGGATGTGATGGTGAGAAGCTTCGTCGGAAGTGACTAGTGACGATTGGAAGCAACGGCGGCAAAAGGGTAGAGACCACCGATGATGAGAGCGGAGAAGCTGTTTCTTTGTTTGAAGTAGAGATGCAGATAGGCGGATGGAGGAAGAAGACAGAAGTTCAAGTTGTTGTTTCCAAATAAAACCTAATGATGTGGGTTTTTTCCGGGCTTAAAATTAACCTGGTTAAGACTCTTAAATTGCCCATATTCATACGAGCTTATAATAAAGGGCTTAAATTGGGTTTTTTAATGATGCGGTCCAGGTTTGAACCCGGACCACATCATGCGGATAAGTGCCAAACCCTTTGTACCTAACCCATTTTGCCAACCTTATTCAAGCCTTACTCTATAAGCTTATGGGCTATGAGCCTTTGACAGTGAAGTCTAATCCACCCAATCATAGGGCTTGAACACGAATGCCAACTTGGCCCTCATTTTGATGGTCGGGGCCCAGGGGCACTCGCTTGGTCTATTCAAATATCAAGCGCAAATAATAATAATAATAATAAGAGAGCTTCTCTTTACAATCCACAAATTATCAATTCACACTCCAATTTAATTTTTTTTTATTAATGACAATTTTAACATAAATTAAAATTACTAAACAAGACAAAAAAAAATTTAAAGACACTCAAAACTAATTAAATTATATATAAAAAAAAAAAATTCTCACTCCTAAATCATTAGATTAAATATTACGTATTAAACTTCCCCTCCTAAATATGTTATTACCATATTAAGCACTCTCTTCTAATTAATCTCTCTCAGTTAAAAAAAAAAAGTTCATATTTTCATACTTTCTCCATTAATCTTTGATTAATAGTTAAAGAAAAAAAAAACTTATAAATATTTTAGTTTTTATTAACAGTAATATATATATGTATATATATATATATATATATATTAAAAAGTCAATTTTCAAAAAAAAAAAAAAAAGGATATATGAAAACTTGAATTGTTTCAACTAGATTAGATTAAACTCAGAATTTCTAAAACTAATGAAAGAATTAAAGCTCTATAGGCAATCGCATACCTACAAGAGTAACAAAAAACATTTTTATATGTCAATTTAAAAAAAAAAAAAAAAAAGGTACTTGTTTTTTTGAATATATACATACATATGGTTCATAAAAATCAAGTATATTAATAAGTTTTTTCTTCTTCTTAACTGTTAGTCTTGCTTGAAGGAAAGAATGGATATAGAAAATTAGAGATATGTATTAAATGAAAGAAAGTTTAATATGGTAATTAAAAATTTAGGAGAAAATATTTAATATACAATAATTAATCTAGATTTAGAAGAGATAATTTTGCTTTTAATAATATAACTCAAAAAAGATAAAAAAGAATAATATTATAAGAAAATGAAATGTCTTTAAAATTTTTTAAAATTTTAATTTCGAAAATACAGTGTTTTTTTAAGCCCTCGTATAATAAATAAATAAAACGCCAAATCGGTAAATAAACCCAAAAAAAATAATAATAATAAAAAAAAAATTTGATGATACGAGGACGTTTTTCTAGGGTTTTTATTATCATCTTCGTCGTCGTCCCCGAATCGAATTTCCCCCGTCTCTCTACCACGAGAGACTCGATTATCAGCAACAATTCGGTAAGCTTTCTAATTGTTAAATTTTAATTTTCTTGATTAAATCTGCATCTCTTAAGATTTCAATTTCAATGTTTCGTTTCAAATACGATTTTTTTTGGTCTCTACTTGTTTTGCATTTTTTTTTTATCCCTTTGAATTTGAAGTCTGTAAAAGTTTACTTTTCTTGCAGCTTTTCGTTTGTTCTGACTGACGATAAAATGCCGGGAAATAATCGATGTCTATATATTGGGTCTCGTACTTGTTTTATTTTTTTAGTTTTCCAGAATATGCTTGGTTGATTACAGTGTTAGTTCTTTTTAGATGTTTTGAATCTTTTAGCTGTCATCTAACTTGAATGTTCGTTTTCTTTTGTTTTTCGCTTATTCAGAATACAGAATTTGGATTTTATAAAGTGGATCTGAAACGTTTTGATTTCAATTAAATATCGAAACTTTTAGATACGGGGTGCGTGCGATTATGTTTTTAATCGAATTTCAAAATTTGAAACGTTTCATAGGTTAAGCAGACTCTTTACAATTATCGGCTTGGCTCAGCTGATTAGGAAATTTATTTAATTATTTATTTTTTTTGCTGTATTTATTAAGTTATACGTAGACAGGACAATAGTTTACTGGTTTTTAATCATATTTATTTTTTCTCTTTCACTCTAAATAATATGTTGCATTGTTGTTGGGATTATTTTTCTTTATTTTCATTGGCAGTCCAATATTAATTAATTTCCATGATTTGTTGTAGGAATAAGATTGCATTGATACGGCATAACATTATTCATAAGTTTTGTTCTGTGAGTGTGGGTTGGAACAATATTTGGATGACCCATGACAGAAATTCAGACTTGTGGGAAACCAATTGATTCATTGTTAGAGAAGGTCCTTTGTATGAACATACTATCGTCTGATTACTTCAAGGAACTCTACCGGTTAAAGACATACCATGAAGTGATCGATGAGATTTACAATCAGGTCGACCATGTGGAACCATGGATGACTGGAAACTGCCGCGGTCCTTCTACAGCATTCTGTCTTCTTTACAAGTTTTTTACTATGAAACTCACCATAAAGCAAATGCATGGCCTGCTGAAGCATACAGATTCTCCTTACATCAGAGCTGTAAGTAAAGCCGTTTTCTTGACCTGCATTAGTTAAGTCATCAGGAATGACCAGGAATTGATTTATGTCATTAGTATACAAGTTAGTGTTTGTGTGTTTGTGTGTGCATGCATGTTTGATATGCTATTGACTTTGAGCAGCCACTTCTAAGAATTATTCTCCATCTTAGGTGTAAAAAGTAAAAACATAATTTATTATCAGCCTTCAAAAAGAGGATAATTTATTTGCTATGAAAGTGTTACAATAGTTTGATTTATTTTATGTTATATAATTGGAATGCTTTAAGTATATCTTAAATGCAAGAATGGATTTTTTTGGAAAGCATTATAATGGATTATGTCTATATGTGCTTGTGCACGTGCATATATAGATTTGAAACAGGAGATCATTATTATCTTTATGTTAAGAAATTTTTGATAGAATTATACTTTTTTAAAATTTTCACTGTAAATTGCAAATCGGGAAAAAGTACTTGCATTGTTTTTTATTTTTATTTTATGTTCTTTTTTTGTTTTTGATAGGAGACAAAAGACTAGTGCTAATTGAGAAATCAGAAATTATGTAATTGAGTGAGCCAATTTTCACCAACATATACTTACAAGAACAACTAAGGGCAAAGTACTAGCATAGTTGACATGCACGTAATTATTTCATTTTATTATCTAGTTTTAGGTTCTTTTAGGTCATAGAAATAGATGTTGCGATCAGAAGCTAAGCACAATCCAACAAAGTTCCCATCTCTTAATAATTTAGGGATGCACCTATGCCAATTTAGGTTCGTCAAATTTTCACAGTAACATCGCTACCTCTTTTCACATCAACGCTCACCGGAGGGTAATCTTGTTTTGATTGAATAGTAAGACCTTTTGGTAACTATGATTTTAAGGGTTCATAGCTCCTTAAGGGCCACCTACTTGAGATATTATATTCCATCAAATTTCCTAACCCTCAAAGTTTTACAATGTGACACTAGTTCCTATTTTGGATCCCGATGAATGAAAAAAGCTTGGGAATTGTTGGGTATATGAAAATAATATATATGTAAGAGCCCGATTTACTCATTTGGAGTCCCTTTAAAAAAAATAAATTGTTTTTTACCTGAAAGGGATTGTAATACAATTTTGTTTTCTTGAGTTTTCTATGTTTAGGTTTATACTTTTTCCTCAGAACTTGCTTTTTTTATTTTTCCTATCTTTTTTCCCAGCTCAGTATACTGATTTTTTATTCCTATCTCCTCCCTTCTTTATAGCAACATTTTACATCATCAGCTTTTTCTCTTTTGAATTGTTTAAAATTCAATGCTTGTTTGGTTGTTCCTTTACCGGTTGTCAATAGAATGCGTAATGCTTCAACAGAAACAAACGAATATGTAGGACATTGATGCATATGGCATTTTAAAGGTAAATAATTTAGTTCTCGATCAAGGTACCATTGAAATTTCATATTCTTAATAGATCAATTTTGCTTGTAACTGTATGAGGACCTTGGCTGCAGTGTTATAGGGTCATGTTTGGTTGTAAATCTTGCTAGTAGAATAGCTATCTTGGGCAAGTTAGATTGAAAAATATTTTACCATCTTTCTTTGATCTTCATTTCTTTATGCCTTGCCCCCCATTTCTATATATATATTGATTTAATGACTACATAGGCTTCACCATTACAGCATACAATTTGTGCCCTATATTACTTGCATTGCAAATGTGCATTATATGAATAATTTTGTGAGCCTTAGTGGCTTTTTAGTATGTTTTCATTCTTTTAAACATATACTTTCATTAGAAGTTTATAAGTTTTAATAGCAGATACATTGGTGTATTGATTGATGTATTTAATGTGGCTATCTGAAGCTCATTTTGCTGCAAACGTGGGAAAGAAATGCGCTAGTTAAATTTAATTTAAAATGGAATCTTACAGTTGATGCCTTCTGTAGCTGATTATATTTGCACTGCTTCCTTTATAATTTTTGAGGTTTTGGCCTCTCCAGAGTAATAGAACGTGTTCATCTCAGTAAGTTAATTGACCAGTCTCGTGATATGATTCATTCGAAGACTTACACCTATCTCGCCTTTTTCTTTATATAGGTGTATAAATACATACATATATACATGATAATCCCCTTCTTTTGCATAGCAGATTTCTACAAATCAAGGTTGAGGTGTCCTTGATTCTTTGAGTTGCTGAGACTTTCTCATTCCCACCTAACAATGCTCTTGCTTTGCTTAGCAGATATCTACAAAACCAAGGTTTGAGGTGTCCTTTTCCTGAGTTACTGAGACATTCTATGTCCTAGGATTATACTTAGAGTTTTAATGTTTGATCAACATTTGCTTTTCTGATTGTTGCTTCTACGTTATATGCTATTGCTACAATTTTGGAATTGCATAAACACCAGAACCATCATCATAGTCACAGAATTTCTGGAAATTTTAGATGACCCAGTTATTAGTTTCTGGAACCAGGGGTAGTGCTTCATATCTGCTCAGTATCAAAACTTTGATTTAATGTTTATTATCTCTATTATCATATTTTTACTTTGCAGATTATTTGATCTTGTCAGTGTATGGATACTATCGCTTTGAGATTGTTAGTCTTTGGAATTGAAATTTGAACATTTATTGTAGGTTGGATTTCTCTACTTAAGATATGCTGCAGATCCAAAGACCTTATGGAACTGGTTTGAACCGTATGTTACAGATGATGAGGTATTTTGTGGACATTTTTTGGCTACTTTTATTTATGACACCTTGTATTTAGTAATATATAAAAGTTGGAAAAGCATTTTGGACACTGTGACGGGGTTGGGATGAATCATATCTCTAAGATCTTATTATGTCTACCCACAAAACACCATGAATGAAACTCTGTTAAGAAGGGAAAAGAAATTAAAATTTAAAGGTCCACTTGCTTATTTGTGGGATTGCGTAGTCGGATAATATTTGTCAAACTTTCTAATTCTTCTCCAGCTAATATATCTATTTAACTTTCATCATGCTCCTTGTTCGATGTTCAATCAATTGCTTCACAGTAATTATTTCCTTATTCTTACATAATTTTAGTAACATAACAAAATCATTTTGGCTCTGTGACGGGGTTGGGATGAATCATATCTCTAAGATCTTATTATGTCTACCCACAAAACACCATGAATGAAACTCTGTTAAGAAGGAAAAATAAATTAAAATTTAAAGGTCCACTTGCTTATTTGTGGGATTGTGTAGTCGGATAATATTTGTCAAACTTTCTAATTCTTCTCCAGCTAATATATCTATTTAACTTTCATCATGCTCCTTGTTCGATGTTCAATCAATTGCTTCACAGTAATTATTTCCTTATTCTTACATAATTTTAGTAACATAACAAAATCATGTTATCGCATTCAGGAATTCTCTCCTGGATCAAATGGAAGATTGGCCACAATGGGTGCATACATACGTGATTTGCTTCTTGGTCAGGTTAGTTGGAATAAATTTAAGAAATTTCTTTATATTAATTATGACACTGCTCGACTTACATTTAGTTCCTTCTTGAACATAGTCACATACAGAGCCATTTGCTTGTGCACATGAACAAATGCACATGCAAACACATTACAATAATATGCAACACTGGCAGATGTGTTTGTTACTTCATTGCTTTCTGTTAGTCTGTTACCAACTCAGTTGTTGTTACCAATCTCACTTTAGCATTAATCAAGTTTCAAGTTGACAGTGAATGTGGGCCCAATTCTTGACTAGACAGAACAAGAAAACCTGTCTTTAACACTTTAACATCTCATGTAATAACTCCGTCATTGCTTTATTTTTTGAGATTTATCTGTTAAGAACTCAAATGCTGTTTACATTATTAATTTATTTTACAAACCTCATTTTGCATATCAAATGTCAAGTTGACATCTCTGCCTATTCCATCTTGTAGCTGTCTAATTCAGTTGTCGACTAGAGACTGTGAGTCCCCAAGATTGGGCAGAACCAGAAAGCCCCTCTGAAAATTTCTTGGATAATTTTAGATGGAGGTCATAACAATGGTTTTCCACATTGCGATAAGAGTCTAACAATAAAGAGAGTGGATGTCTTATTGATCAAATTGATTGGGTCATGTAGGAAAATGTTTTGAAAATTATAACCCTTTTTCATACAAGTTCAAGATGGATTTTCATGGTTCCCTCGTAAGATGGCAGAATATCAAATCACTAATAAAGAATGCACTTCAGAAGAGCATATTTTGGAAATGTTAGCGTAGCCTAGAAGTCAACCCTGTCTAGGGTCATATCTGGATTGTAAAACTATTGTGATTTAGATCTTGGTTTTATACTCAATACCACTAGAATTCCTTTCTTTATTGAGTCAAAGCTATGCATATATGATTTCGTATCTCCTTTAGGCCTTATAGCATATTGTTTGTGTAAACTGCTCTTGATTACTCTTGGTCCTTCTCATACCATACTCTCCAGCTGTGATAGTTTAATTATCTTTTTTTTTTTTTCCGGTTAATAATTGGTTATGCTGTTACTTCAATAGAATTGATTATGAGCTTATTAGCATGATGCTATTTTTTAGCTTCATCTCTGACTCTTTGAAGCTTTCATACATGGGATACAAAAGATATTAATTCTACATTGTGTTGTCTTATTGCAGTACTATTTTGATACCCTTTTTCCCCGCATTCCTGTTCCTGTAATGCGGCAGATTGTAACTAATCTGGAGAGGATGAAGCTTCCCTCAAAACACTCTGGTGTCACAGGAGAGACTACCCGTCATGGATCTGATGATACTGCTCGTCGGCCACCTTCTGTAAAAGCTGCACTTTCAGTCTCTTTTGGTCAGCGTGCTCCACATCGTGCATCAACCAGGGACTCATCCCCTGTTCGTCGAACCCTACCGCCACCGTCATTCGATAAAGCTGGCAGTGAAGATATAAGAAAATCTCCCAGAGATCGTCGTAGCAGAAGTCATGAATATTCTGATCGGGAATACTCTGACAGGGACAGAGAAAGGGATAGGGACCGGGACAGAGATCGAGAACGGGACAGGGACAGGGACAGGGACAGGGCTAGAGATAGGATTAGGGAACGGGACAGGGACAGAGAACGAGAGAAGGACAGGGAGCGGAGGCATGATTATGACCGAAGGTCTAGGTATTCAGAGAGAGAAAGCAGAAGGGAAAATGAGAACAGCCGTGATGGTTATAAAGAATCTCGTAGAAGCAGGAGTAGGAGCAGGAGCAGAAGTCGAAGTGTGCAGACTGGCAATTCGCGCTTTGATCATCATCATGCTAGTCCTCCGAAAGAAGTGAACAAAGACAGAACATCTGCATCCAGCAATCTGGCAAAGCTCAAGGATATGTACGGTGACATAAGTGACCAGAAAGGAAATTCTGGACCAGAAAGGATTACTAGGAGGGACAACAGCGGTGAAGAGGTGATCAGGCTTGGAGGTTCTACATGGAAATAGAGCACATAGATGGTGATGGTGTTGATGGATATAATTGTATCCATGGCAGCAGCACCTGCAAGGCATGTGCAGTGCTAGAGAAGAAGTATTATTATATGTACAATAGTAGATGTCATTCAGTAATTTGGTATTTTTATTAACAATTTGCTTTTTATGCTTTATGATCTCGATCATGATTCATGAACCGTTGATTTAAAAGGAAGCTGGAAATCATGCTGTTCTAAATTGATTACAATGTTAAAACAATTTAATTGCCATTTCAGGAATGTGTTGATCGATGTTTACCTGAAGAGGAAATCCATTGAAGCAATGGAGTTGTTTTACTCTGATTTTTTTAGTCTTGGAAAGTCCTGAATATGAACCATTAATGTTCGCTTCAAAGTAGATTGATTTTTGGGCTCATTAAATCCGCATTGTTTGTTTTTGGAAGTATTTGATATGACATTTATTTTGTGTAGCTTCCTTCTTTCGCTTGATATTTCAGGTATTCAAAAAAAAAAAAAAAAATATATATATATATATATATATGTAACTTTTCTCAGACCAGAAGAGTTTTTTAATGTTACAAATGGCAAGAGTGGCCTCTCTTGCCTTCGTGGTTAGAGTCTTCAAGTGGAAGTTTTTTTAATGATAAAATTGGTGTATCTCTTGTATTAGATATGAGATCTCATATCACAGATCTTCTCTCTCCCTTTCTCCCTCCGGAATTTTTGTGGAGCTAAGCTAACAATTCTTAACTCTAACATCCGTATCTTTGTCTCCTTCTCTCGTATTCTCTCCCTCCTTTTCTATCTCTCTAGGTGGTAACAACATCCATTTTTGTAGTGAAGATGAGTTGAGTTAAGCAATAGGAAAAAAAAAAAAAAAAAAAACTACAGATATTAAAATTATTATAATATGAAAATAAATTAATCAAGGGTAATTTGGACATTTCATTTTTTAGGTTAGTCAAATCTAATGGTAGTAAACACTTTACGGGGATGTTTGTACCCCAAAAGTTACTGCCACATGCAATATCACCGAAATGCAGGAGTTGTTTGTGCAATTTTATCTTGACTTTAAAAGCTCTTTTAAATGAAAAAATATATATTTTTATAATTAAGAAAAAATTACAATTAATTAAAGAATACATCAAGTGAAATGAATATGTACACAATAATGAAGTTGTGTTTATACTTTATAACATGTTAAAATAATATTTATTATGGTTTTCAGTTAAAAGTGTATTTTGAAATTGATAAAATATAATAGGGTTATTTATTAGACATTTTAATATTTATTTAAAAGCTAAAAAAAAATCTACTTAGAAAAGCTTCAAATTTGAGCTATGTCAAACAATTATTTTAATTATTCAAAAACTTCTATTGGAGTAGTGGTAATCAAATGAAGTAAAAACATTTAAAGTGATATATATATTTTTTATTGTTTAGCGAAACTCTAGAAAAAATTTTAAATATCATTCTCCTAGAAACTTTTTTTATTATTTATTTTTAGATAAATTGTCTTGACTACTCTTTATGAATTATAGATATCATGTACCTCTTTCAAAGATTATTGCTAAACAATTTACTAACATATATATATATATATATATTTTTTTTTTTTTTAATTGAATACCAAATAACATAAAATTTTGGTAAAAACACTACTTGAAAGGTAATTCCAAACACACTATAAATTACATGATTTTATATAGAGATCTTTTCATTTCCCTTTGACTATTGAGGGAAAAACGTTTTATACCCTTGGTTTTCAGAATTCAAAGTTTTTCCCTTGCTGTTAAAAAAGAGAGTTTGATCATGGTTTAACCGTTAGTGCAACACCCGAATTCGATACCCAACGAACTAGTATGATATACTTTGTCAAAATTCTTTAAAACCTCCAAACTTATATGTTAATGACAAAATTTGTCATTTTATCCAATCTCAGAATTTGTGTTCGAAAGAAGGCCTTGCCATGACCTCACCTCGGGCACCTTTCCTGAAATATTTTGAGGTCCTTTTGCCATCGGGAATTGGCCTAGCCGAAGATGCCACTTGATGATTTAGGACCCCTATGACTCTTGTAATGACATATCACTAAGGGTTAGGGTTACTTTTGCTTCTAATTGAAGGAGTGACAAGTCAAGCCTATGTTCCGATTTAAAACAAGGGTCATACTATGAATGAGCCAATCAAGACACACACCCCCCTCCCCCACATTCCCCCATTTCTCCAAAATATATAACTATATATATATTATACTTTAATTTTATATTTATTTTACATTTAAAGTGTTAACAATTTTCTTAAAAAAAAACTAATATATTATAATATTAACCTGGGTTAGTACTTAGTACTTATACATGACTCATTCACAATTATATATTTTAGAATGGATATTTTGATTATTTTTTGGATTGAATATTTTAACAGGGTCAAATTAGAGATGAGAATGGTCAGATTCCAAATTCTAAATTTCGATTTTCAAATTGAGAATTGGAAATGAAAAGAAACAGGGGAAATGAGTTTTAAAGGTAGGGGAACCTCCTCCCAAACGCCCCCACCCCTAGTTTCCCCAAATGGGTTTTAGGGGGGGGGGGGGGGGGTAGGGAGATGAATAGAGGTGGGGGTGGGGGGACCCTCCCCCACCCCAATAGATCCCCACGCCTATCCCTACGGGTGGTTCACTTATAATGAATAGTAGAATCCTATACGCAGAAGACTATTGCATACGGTTAAATGTGAATTGGTTGAATGATTTTAAGGAGAAGAATCATATCCTTATCCATTCTGTTTGAATGAGTTAATAAGCCAAGATGGCTTAGGATCTTGTTTTGATCAAGTATCATTGTTTTGTTGACACATACATATAATCAAATGAAAGATAATTCAGTTGAAGATCACAAATGTGATGGAAGCATGTGGCATCAAGCAGTCCAACATGGCACTCCACCTAGAGCGATAGTAACACGCCAAGCGGCAGGTGTATGAATCATCTACACATCAGCTATATCAGTGGAAGAGTGCCACCGTGGCATACAACTATCTCAAAAGAGAAAAAATGTGCTTCCGATAGTTACTGCAACATGATAGAAATTGAGAAACTCCACTTTGGCCATTTGCTGCTGAAGAAGATAAAGATGCCTGCCATGATAGGGAGCGGGAAAGTGGTTAAGAAACTGCTCATAGCAAACATGTATAACCTGCTATGATCAATCGTAATGAATATCAATCGTAACATGCTATTGAAATTATCCATTTAAAAAAAGGTTGAATATGGGTTTCCACTAAAAATCATTTGAAGAGTTTAAAGGCTGTGGATAATTGTGATAGCTCTAGCTCCTGGTTGGATTAAAGTGAATACAGATGGCGCTGTTATGGGCTCTCCGGGGGTTGGTGGTTATGGTGGTATCTTTCGAAACTGCAAAGCCTTTATGAAGGGTTGCTTTGCTATTCCTCTTGGTTAGGTTTTCGCGTTTGAGACCGAGCTTTTGGTGGCCTCATTGGCCATTAATTTTGCATGGAAATATGGGTGGCATCGAATCTGGCTTGAGAGCGATTCTTCTTATGTGGTTTAGTTTTTTTCTTCTCGTTCTGAGATGGTTCCTTAGAGGGTTCGTCAGGCGTGGCAGCGCTGCATCTTCCAGATCTCGCAGATGGATTTTCAGATTTCCCATATTTTGAGGGAGGGGAATAAGGTTGCAGATACGCTTTCTAAGTATGCTTTGGAGCTTCAGGCTGATTCTTGGTGGTTCTCTGCCTCGCCCTTCTGTTCTTTTTTAGTTGGCAACGACTGCATGGGTCAGGAGTCTTTTCGTTTTTCTTGATGTTTTCTTTTTCTTTTTAGTGTGGCTTGCGTGCCTTTTTTTGTTTGAGATTGTTTTTCCACTGGTTCTTTATGCTTTGTTGCTTTTTGTTACTATTTACTTTTTTTTTTTTTTTTTATCTTTTATATATATGGATACTGTCTAAGAGTTTTTTAGCATATGATCGCTTATAATGCTTTTTCCCCTTAGATTAGTTCAATTTTATTAAAAAAAGAAGAAGTTATTTTAAAAATATTTGATGTCAATTTTATATGAGAACAATGTTATCTATTTGATGGGGTTTGTGAAATAAAAATGGAGGAAATATGGTAGCTTTAAGGTTGTTATTTGATATGAAATTGATAATTTCCAAGTGCTAGAAATGTTTAAAAATCAGTTATAATTGGGTTCTCAAGTACTATATTATGAAATTATGATTAATTGCCTTAGAGGAGATATTTGAGGATAAGAGTTGTCTATAATTCTCTGTGTTGGGTAATTGAGATTATATGATTTTGGTATTACATGTTAAATTTATGAAAAGAAAAAGAATATATTGTGTCTCATTTGTAATATGTGACCATGATGAAATGAGGTAACATACTATGATTTAATATATTTGTGGAATTGTGAGTATTAATTTGAGAAAAGAAAACTTGAATAAGTATTTGAGTCCAATAATAGCCTTGTATCTTATGGTATGAGATTGTTGTAGCATCCTCATGCCAAATAGGATGAGGTAGTACCCTTGTTTTATGGTACTTGTTATTCATCTCATGCCAAATAGAATGAGACAGTACCCTTGTTATGTGGTACTTGTACGCCTTTGCATGTGTGGCGGGCGTTGCCCTTGATATAATGATGTGGGTTACGGTGTAACCCTTGGTGCCCCATGAACAATCCTATACAGTATAATGTAAGGCAATTACTAGAACATGATGATTGATGTACTTCTATTTTGCATAATGACACCAAAAGAATTATATTTGGTATTTGGTTACTATACTATTGTTATTCTGAGAATAGATTTGCAAAGATAAATATATTAGACATGGTTTGAGAAATGTATTGAATATAGTTATTTTAAATTATATGCTATGGATACTGGTTTTTACAATTGATTTATTATTAATGAAATACGAGGGCTTTGATCCTTATTGAGTATATGGTACGTAGGCGTTTGAGTTGTAAATCTCAAACTCAAGCCCAAAAGAAATTGTTAAATAATCATGCTATAGGTTGTGGCATTGATATATTTAAATTGTGAAACAAATGTTTTGTATATTGTGGTTTTGTAGTGGTTTAAAGTCAAATAATTAATGAAACTGTGAATTGGGTTTGTAACCTGAAATGAGTGATATTGTTCCAATACCCTTGTTTGGGGTGATGTCGGGTAATGAAGAATGACTATATGTGTATTTTTATATACAACTTAAAGCCTGATGGTTGTTGTATATTTCGCTAATAAATTATGTTAAGAATTTAGATACTTCCTACTAGGCCTTGTAAAGCTCACCCCTTTCACTTCTCTCCCCAAGAAATAATTAACGGATTTGCTCAAGTGAGGTGTTAGCAATTGGAAACTCTGAATCAAACACTATTTTGGACTATTAGTAGGATATGTAAAACAGTTCTTATTTATTCTATTTGATAAAGTAAACTATGAGAAATGTTTTTATATATATATATACAGTCTTGGGACTCTTGTAATATTTTTTGGAATTTATACAATATTTTTTATTAGTATTAGTTTAAAATTGGAGTTAGAAATGATTATCGGAAAACGGAATTTCTTTTATATAATTGGAGGATTGTATTTATGGATATATTACTTGAAGTTGAGTTGCAAATGATTCAAATTCGGAACTATTTATATGTTGCATTGTAGTCATGATGTATAAGGGATGTATCAATATTTTGTGCAAAGGCTGAGTCTCTTCGTGTGATGTAAATTATTTATGGAGTTTAGAAATTAAAAATGCAGCTGAAAAGAATTTTGGGAATACATAAGGAATAAAGGAATCTCTGTCAAAATTTTTGTACAAATTTTATATCATCGAGGTCTAGAGTGGAAATAGAATGATTTTTTCAAAAATTACATGGTTTTGATTTCATTTTAATATTTCATTCATGTACTCGGATTTTGGGTTATGACAGAATACATATATATATTTACTCTTGTTTTGTTTCATGGTTTATTTTATTGTTCGTTTAGGTGTTTTATCTGTTTATTTGCAAGAGCTAATTACACTGAACCTCTATGAGGTTAACCATTTACCTAGAAATAACTTTATGGAAAATTGACACTCACCTCTTTTACTATTAGTCAACAAACATCTAATACAACCGTTGACCTTGTATAGAAGGGTAATTTCGTCCTTTAACGCTTTACATATCGAATGTCAAACTCATTTAATGCATCATGCATATCATAATATTTTGTATTTTAAAATTAAATATTAACAAAAAGCAAAAAATATCTAAAAATAACAATATAAAAAGTAAATTGATTTTTTTAAAAAAGAAGGAAGAATCGCAAATACCCCCTACTTTTAACCTAATGGCAGATCAAACCCTCTAGTTTGAATAATCAGCAAATAACCCCTACCGTTATATGTATACTAACATCGTTACACAAATAATGTCCAAACATGATGAAATGACAATGGAGCCCTTCTATTGTCCATATTGTAGTAATTGTCCATGTTACCCTTAAGGGTATGACATATTTACTTAATAATAATGAAAAACACTTATCTCGAAATATATTAATAAATTTGTTGTCTTTACATGAATATTAGGACGATTTGGTAACAGTAAAAACTTGTTCTATATAAAATTTTTATTTTTTATTTTTTCTTGTATATATATATATTCTATTTTTCTTAAAAATCTAAACAAACTTGTAATCAAATTCTAAATGGCAAAAAATGCCCTCATCAAATTAAAACTGAAAAATCAGTATTCAATTAAAATTGATTTTAATTGTAATCAAATTAAAACTAAAAAATCAGCATTCAAATTCAAGAATAGAAAATTTTCATATGCAGAAAAAACATTAATCGTAATTTTTCATTTGGAAAAAAAAAAACCATGATCTCCATAATAATTAAAAACAACAACAATTAAAAACAACAATTCATGCAAAAGATTAATGTAACAAACATTCTTCCATAATAATTAAAAGTTCAACATAAGTCACAAATATCTGAATACATATAAAGCTTCAACATTATAAGTTCACTTGATACCAAAGCGAATGCATCACATGCACCAATAAACACAGTCCAAAAAAGAAAAAGAAAAAAAGAATGAGAATGGTACGTTGGTAGTTTGAACAAAAACTAATGATTTAGTCTATCATCTGTGTGCTTCCATTTTCAAACAAAAAAACTTATCCTGACAAGATTCAAATATGTTGTTCATAGCCTCCACCTGCAAGCATAAACACTGTTAACACCTAAATTGACAGAATGTATAGCAAAGAATAAAATCAAGCTGGATATACAACTCAATAATATTTGTAAAAAAAAAAAAAAAAAAAAAAAAACATACCCGATCCTTGAGTGATTTGGGATTGTTGCTGATATTGTGGCTGAAATGAGGATTCTTGTTCATTGCATGCTGAGTTTGTATGTCTCCCCTACAAAAACGTAAACAATGAGAAAATAGTTAAATATACATAAAATTGTCTTAAACAATTATGGTTTAGAACTAAGAAAAAATAAAGTTTTTTATCTTCTTCTTGTTCGGTTTGCTGCTACCCTCAGATTTCTTTTTGCAAGACCTTAAATTCTGCCCAAGGCCTTGACATCCAGAACATCGAACTACTTTACTACAGGCAGATTCCCCTTGTTCTCTCCTCCTTTTCACCTTTGGGTGCCTTGGTTTTGTTTTTACTATAGGAGGCAAAATTTTATCATTTGGAATCTCAGGCCATGTGCATTGATTAGGGATAGGATGAATTACAGGTTGATATGTTTGTGTGTATGCCTTTTTTTCCAATAAGGCATGGACAAATTAGGTTGTTTAGAGCTTCCATCATGATACCTTTTGTGGCTTAATGAAGTCATAGAATGTTTACATGGCAAACCACTAAGTTGCCATGCACCATAGCCACATGTATGATATCTAAAGTCAACAACCCATTTTATGTCAAACTCATCAAGAATCTCAAACTCAAAATCATTAGTGGACAATACTTGCATAGATCTTCCCTCTTGCCTAAGCTTTTCCAAGGTTCTGTGCACTACAGGAGGCAACTCAGTCGACCAACGTGTACATTTTGTTCTCATTTTAGCATCCTCTTCATGAATATTCTTTGCAAGTTTTCCAATAAGGTTAACATAGGCTAATTTCTTATCTTTCCAATCCAACTATTGAACGCTTTTGATAGATTATTAGTTGCATGATCACATTTTACTTCAATGTCCCATGCATGAGCACACCATACTTTAGTATCAATGTCCGAAAACCATTGAAAAGCTTTAACATCCAACTTTTTAATTGCAGCTATAGCTTCATTGTGATCCCAACGATTTGTGCTTCTACATGCAGTCCAAAATAATTTTTTGTATTGTGGACCTGTGTATTTACTTCTGAAATTAGCAATGATGTGTCTAGCACAATGTCTAATGCTAGCTCTTGGCCAATATATATCAATTGCATTCACTACCCTTTTGTCTATCTGACATGAAAGTAATTGGTCTGTCATCTAATGGCCCTATAAAATGATGCAACACATTTAAAAACCAACCCCAACTATTTGCATTTCCCCCCTCACATATTGCTATTGCAAGTGAAAAAATACCGTTGTTTGCATCTAAACAAACTGCAGATAATAAAACCCTTTCATAAGGACCCTTTAAGTGACATCCATCCACCCCTATAAAAGGACTACAACCATTCAGAAAACCCAACTTCTGTGCCTCAAAGCTAACAAAGAATCTTTGAAATAAATTAATACCGGTTGGCATTATAGTTCTCATTAATACCATTGAACCAGGGTTTCTTTGTAGTAATATGTGTGCATATTGTCTCATCATGCCATAACATCTTGCATGGTCCTCCTTCAAACTCCCTAAAGCTGCTTGTTTTTCCCTATATAATCTATACCTGTGTATTTCCACTTGATATTTAGTTCTCAACTCATTCTCTAACACATCAATAGGGATACCTGGGTTTTGCCTAATCATGTCCCTAATTTTCTTACAATCCACGATGTTGATACCTCCAAATTTTGAAGCACCCTCTGACAAAGATACTCTTTTTCATAGTTTTTATTTGAAATGAAACCTCATTAGCCAAGAGGGAAGCATGAATCCTCCACGGGCAGTCAGGATATGCACAAGTTGAAATCAATTTTTTTCTCTCATTTTTACCTTATCCATTATGAATCCCTCTTGAATAACATAATCTTGAAGAACTTCTCTGAAATGTTCTTTATTGTTAAAAACTTGCCTTACTGCTAATTGAATTTTACCATCGGGCAATAATTTGAATTCACTCCCATTTAATCCTCCATCCATTCTTTGGACTGGACCAAAAAGTTCATCATTGTTTGACCGATATCACTCCAAATACCCATCATTGTCACCACTAGATTCAACAACATCTTCCTCAATTTCAAGTAGTTCAGTATTTCCATCAACTTCCACATATGAGAACATTTCATCTACAACAATATCATTGGCATTAACAACTTCTCTATCACCAAAATCCACCATATTTTCATCTGCTGCAATATTTTCCCCTGCCACAGTAAGATCCTCAGCTGTAATATTTTGATTTACGGTAATATTTTGCTTAACCCCTACTACCTTTTCTTCATTTCCAACTGGTTGTTCGAGCATCGACACCAACTCACTCTCAGTGTTGATCCTAACTTCTTCATCATTATAGGTAACACGAACACTCACTTTGTACAAATTAGGATACTCTATATTGCAGTTATATTTATCATTGTGTGCCCAGTTCACCAACATAATAAGACTAATTTCATCAGCATCAACATAGTTGAAATGCAACATGTTATCAACTGTTTTGATAACCATGTCATCAAAACAACCCATGATTTTCACTGACAAAAAAAAAAATGTAAATACAATATAATTTCAACTTAAAATCATTCTACAATCACCCAAAATAATTAATACTTCATATAAATACATCGATATTCAATTTTTGCCGAAACAAAAAATAGAACAACATCTAAAATATGCACTCAACACAACACTATGACTTATTGTTAACAAACCCACTTTTAGAACCATTATATAAACCCTAGAACTTTTTTTTTTTTTTTTAACTGCTAAATCTATTAAGGGTCAGAAAAAGGCTAATCAAGACACAAAAAAAAAAAAACAAACACAAACCAGCACGAAAACAAAGGTAACAGACCGCCAAAACAGGGGAATACCTCCTGAAGAAAACAGATAAGAACAAAGACAGTACCAACAGACAAAGAACACATACAAAACAAATATCAATCAATGCCTATTTGCTTAATAAAATAAAAATCCATGCAATAATAGTGAAATTGAAATGAAAATTACAAATAAACTAAAACAAAACTTCAAAATTTTAAACTAATTAAAAACCCCCCAAAAAGAAGCCATAACACACAAATATCGTAAAGTTCGAAATCAATGTGAAAGTAGAAAAAAACAGGTATGAAAAAACATATGAAAAAGAAGAAAAATTGTTTAACTCTTATGAAAAAGCAAAAAAAAACTTCAAAAACTTTAGAGTATAAAAGTGTTTAACTTACCTTTATCAATTATTCAACAAAATGAGATTTCCTTGATGAATATGGTAAAATCATATATGACTTTCATATCATGAAGATGAAGATGTTTTTATTTCATTTTATTATTTTTATTTTTTTAGAGGAAGAGTTTGAAAAGTGTTTTTGGTTTCATGTGTTTTTCCCGCTTTTGAGATGAAAATAGTTGTTTGATGGGTTTCAGACGCTGTAGGTTTTTTTTTTATTACACACCATTCTTTATTCTTTTTATTTTTTATTTCAAATTTACTTCATTACCCTTCTTCTGTTATATTTAACAGAATCTATTTAACGGTAGGGGGTTATTAGCTGATTGTTCAAACAAGAGGGTTTGATTTGCCATTAGGTTAAAAGTCGGGGGGGGGGGGGGGGGGGGGGGGTTTGGTATTTGCGATTCTCCCAAAAAAGAACTATAAAATCTATAAAATAATAAAAAAAAAAGATTCAAAGACTTGGAAAAAAAAATCGATCTGGAATTTTTTTTTCCACATTCAACTTCAATTCTTCATCCAACTTCTCACACAACTTCATTAACAAATTTCATTCACAAAATCTAACAATCAACTACACCTCCATCCAACTTCTCACACAACTTCATTCAACAAATTTCACTCACAAAATCCAACAATAACTCTACAGTTAAAAAAAAAAAAATTCAACAATAACTCCATCTCCATCCAACTTCTTACCCAACTTAATTCAACAAATTACTTCCACAAAATGCATAGCAAAACAAAAACAAAACACTGCTCTTAATAATCTAAGCTCTTATCATATCCAAAAAAAAAAAAAAATCCATCAAACAAACCCATCAAATCCTATCAGTTTCTAGGTTTATCAAATTAGCTATTTTTCTAACACTTTAATAATCTATAATATAATGTAAATTAAAATATTTTTGTCCTTAAAAGTAAACCCAAAAACCAAAATCAAAATATACAAACCCAACTTTGAAATAAACTAGCAACCTTCAATTGATTTTCCATCTCAGATTTTCAGCGATTGAATTTTTTTTTCTTCGTTGATTCTCCATATTCATCAGCGATTGAAGTATATTGAAGCTTTAAGGGTTTAGTCTTTTTCTTTGATGTCCATCTTTCTCGTAATGCTTCACCTTCAGCAACTACATCTTCTATTTGGACAATTTTTAGCGCTGCTCCATCTCCGACCACTCTCCATCAGTCTATCTTCGGCAATTCCATCTCTGATAAGATGAAGATTAGAGATAGAATACACCTCAATCACTTTTTTGGAAATATCTCTGTTTTTTTTATTTTTATTGTTTTGTTTTTCAATGAATCCCCACCTTCAATCTAATAGATGGATATTAGATGGACGGTGGAGATTATAACTTTCTTTTTATAAAAATTATTTATTTAATTAAGGGATTAGGGGTATTTTAGTCATTTTGAAGGTCTGACATGGTCAATAGTTAGATTAGACTGTCGGTGACTAATAATAGGGGAGGTAAGTGTCAATTTCCATAAAGTTGTTTCTATGTGTAAAATAGCAAAACTCAGAGAGGTTTCGTGCAGTTAGCTCTATTTGTTTGGGGGGGGGGGGGGGTTTGAATAGGTATAGACCCAAATTCTTTTTTCTCAAACACAACAATGATATCCACACTTGGTGTGTCTAACAAATGAATTGATTTAATCAACACAAGCGGAAATTTATTACACAAGTGGTACAATTAATACAAGTTATGGAAGATAATGAAACATAAAGCGAAACTTGACACAAGTGTTTTTACATGGTAAAACCTCCTAAGAGGAAACATCCACGAGTTGATACCATAACCACCGGCAATCAATTCACTATGACGAAAATGAGATACACACTTAAGACAATCAACACATGATATACTCCCTACGCTATCAACTTCTAGTCTACCCTCATGCCTAGTGAATCACCTAGCCTACTTCCTATCTGAGATGTGTCCTACACCTCTAGGAAGCAACTTCCTATCCAAGACGCTCACGTCTCTAGAAAGCTTTTGTGCTTGTCTATTTGGCTCCCCTTAATCCTAGACAAGACTTCTTGCTTAGTTATCCGGATCCCCTTGATCCTAACTAAGACTCCTTACTTGACTATCCGGACCACATGTCCTAGCCAAGTCTTCTTGCTCTAAACAAAGCTTCACTCAATTTGAAAGAGACTTCAACTTTTTGCAAGGCAAAATGATCTAAGTGATGCAAATGATGCAAACACAATCAAATAGAGAAAGTTGATCACACAAACTCTATGAACATGCAAGATATAACTAGAATATGCTTTCAACACTTAATCACAAAGTTATCTAGAAATTCAAGCATGTGAATCAATAAGAACTAGATTAGAATATTCAATATCACAATCAAAAAATTCTAGTTTTTAGAAACATGAAACTAGATCTAGAAATCAAAAATCAAGCTCATAACAAAAAGCTTTTCTAGAAATAATTTCAAGTTAATCAAGTTTTGCTAAAAAGATGTTCAAATGTGATCACAAAGCTAAAACTCAATAATCAATCGATCAAACAAACCTAAAACATGAATTAACATTATCCTTAACACATTTCATCTTTCAAATAAAAAGATTCAATAAGTTGATCACAAAAGAAAGTGAGAAGAAGATGATTCACTTACAAATGATGATCCACGAACTGAAATCGATTTACTGCATAAAATCACGACATCATTTGATTCTGAAAATGCTTGGGGTTTGTTTCGCTCTTCAAGACCAACACTTTTGGCTTTTGAATCACTTGATTCAGAGTTGAAATGAGAGTTATGATCAAAACAAGAAATCAAAAAACTTGAAGAAAATTTCTGCTCTTTATTTTTCAATTTTTCTTTACATAAATTTGGAGAGAAGGAGGAGGATATTTAAAAGAGAGAGGGAAAGGGATTCAGTGGCCAATTAGAAGCTGCCACATCACCCACCCCGTGAGAGGTGCATGAGCCTCACGGGGCAGAGGGGTTGCTGGGCCGTGAGCTTCACATGCCCCTCACGGGATCACCCCAAAATGACCTTTGGCCATTTCATGCCTCTCTCGTGCTCCTCTAGCGTTCTTCAGCCATATTCGGGCATCCAAACTCTGAGTTTGAATCCATTTTCAGATTATGAACCATGACTCCCTTATGCATAAGGACGACTAAGAAACTTTGACAAAAGGTTGTAAATTCGACTCTATACACGATGACGAAGACAACATAACGTATGAGAATGTAAAGTAGCGTAACTTCCTAGTTTGAACTCGAAACCTAATGAGTGAGTAACCGAAATGACCGGAACTCAATAAGGAATCATATGAGACCATATTCAAGTCCTAAACAAAAGAAACACAAACAAATAAATACAAAGTCACACAAGTATGCCATTTACTAGAGATAGTTCTAGAATATGCAATTTCACATTGTTTATCAAATTTAAACTAATGCATGTGCATACTTCAACAAGTGTGTGAATGTGTTATACCAAATGAGCACAACAATGCAGGGACACATATGAATACAATGTATGCGTGTGCGGTTTGCCCAATGATGCAAGGACACACATGTATGAATTTTGTGTGTGTGCACGCTTACACCTTGCAAGAGGAAGAAGTATATTTGATACCTTAGCATCCAAGCAAGCGCTTTTCCTCTTGAAGACGATATTTGTATGAGAAGTTGCTTTTCTCCTTTTAAGCTCCCTTCCACCAAGAAACGCCTAAACAACTAACCATTACAAATAAAGAGAGTTTTGCAATGGAATCAAGCCAACACAAATCCAAGACCTTATAATTACTTTTTATTTTTTTTTCTTTTATCATTTATATATATATGGATACTGTTTAGGGGTTTTTCAGCATATGATCTCTAATGATGCTTTTTCCTTTTATGATAGTCCAATTTTATCAAAAATAAAAGTTCAAATGCACACAACTTTTTGTGTTTCTATTGTAAGTAAGACCATTTCTCATCCAGCCCTCACTCTATCTTGAACCACACATTAATTCATAATGATCTTCTTCCTTTTTGATTCTATTGTTTTTTTTTTTTTTTTTTTTTTTTTCCTTGAATGTGATTTTGGGTGGGCGGGTTGAAACCCACGGGACAAAACCCGAACCCCTGAAATTAAACGGGTTTGGGTTTAGGGGACTTGAACCCGACCCATTACAATGAATCCAATTGGTGGGGGGTACATTATGTAATATTCTAATGTAACCTGACAATATTTTACACGACCCAAACCTATTCGAAAGTAGCGGTTGGTGGGTTAAGTTTATCGGATCGGATTGTTAATGGGTCAATCCATTAAGACACGAAATATAATGGGTCGGTTTTGGGTTCACCCTTAAAAAAACCGTTAATTCGATAATCCATTAGTATAATTTTTTTTTAATGTGTTTATGAAAGTTATTAAAAAAATCTTTGTATAGTCACATTATGGAATTTATATAAAAAAAATTCTGTATAATTATGGTTAGAATATATTTTACTAATTAATTTTAAAAAAAATTTCTAACCTTTTTTTTTCTTTTTTTTTTTGAAATAGGAAAATATTTCTAAATTAAAAACTCTAAAACTCTAAATAAATTATTTCACAATATTATAACCCTATCCCTGACCCTAAAACTCTAAAAGTAGCTAGTGAACTTGATTGCATGAGTTTGATCATGCTTCCGTACTATTTATTTTCAACTTTTTAATAAATCTCCAATATAATATTTAATTTGTAATGGGTGGGTCGGGTCGTGTTAAATGGTTTCGAGTTTGTATATTTCAACCCATTAAGCTAACGGGTCAGATTTGGGTGGAGCAATTTTAACACAACCAAAATGACATGAATTCGCAATAACACGACTCATTGCTAGATCTGGATACTAGCGATCTGAAAATAACATATTTAACTTGTGTGAGGATTTACTGTAATTATAAAGAAACATAAGAGAGGTCGTTGAAATTGTCTCTAAACAGTTGCTTTTAGCTATCTCTCTACTATAAAAAACCCTAATTTTACCCAAACATAAAGTCTATATCTTTGTCTTTCAATTTCCATATCAAGCTCTGTTTTTTCCTGCGCTCTAGTGAAGAAGACGACTGTTGGGTAAAATCAATTTATGCTTTTTGGTTCTTGAATTTTCGTGACCCTAATTTCTTGTGTTTGAAAAGAAATTCGTTGTAATCGTCGATTTTTGCAGGAGTCTACTAGTCTGCGCATACCAGCGACGGCAACAGCAGCAACACGAGTATATTCCACTGAGACACACCCAGGTGCTTTTTTTTTTTTTTGTGAATCGATCGTTTTCAACATTGGCTCTTTTTATAGAGACCCGTGAATTGAATTGGTGTAGGCTGAGATGATTAGATCTTGACTTGTTAAAAGGGGGAATGTTTTTAGGTTTGAAGAGATCAAAATCGTCGGTTTTTTTTTTTTTTTTAGCAATCAAAATCATTGTTATTCTTGTTAAATATGCTAATTCAGTGGGATTCTGAGATTTTAGAGTTACGATAAAGTTATGGATTTTTTTTTTTGTCTTTTTGATGTTTGTGATTCTATACTGTGGTTTTAGCTGTGGATGAAAAAGTCACATCTACATCTAAGGTTTAGAGAGTGTTTTACATGGAAATAGAGATAGAAGACCGAGTTACTTTGGACAAATTATTTACTCATATATTTTATATCTGCTTCTGATTCATATATTATTGTTTATTCTTTGCGCATGCAGGACTACTTGTTATCTGTCAGATTCATTGTTGTAACGGAGTATAACAAGTATGGAGGACTGGGGTAATATATCCGGCTCCAGATTTTCATTATTTTTGCTATCAAATGATGGTTATCGTCATGCTAATTTTATACTATTGCTATTTGTTGCTATACAAAGATGTATATTAATATTTTATCATCCAGCGAGTTAAAAATTCAACTTATGGGAAATATGGATTAGTGATGTTTATATTATTATTGTTGTTCTTGTCATGTTGTTTTTGTTTCTCTATATGTGGTAGTTCGAGGATTGTGCCAGACTAAGGTTTTGGATAGTTTTAGTTATTTCATGGTGATGGAATTTTCTTACCATGAAATGATCATCAATCATCATATTGCCAGTAGCACTCTGATTGTAGTCAGTTTAGATCAGTGTCATCAGTATAGATGATTTCGAGAGTCTATTGTAGCAATACATATCACTAATTAGACTTTATAATGCAATGGGCAAAAAATATGACTTATGGGGAGTGTGGTTTAAAGGTGTAATCATTATCACTAATATTTCTTGTTGTTATCATTGTCAATGTTGTGCTAGGTAAAGATTGTGCAAAGTAGATAATCCAAGAAACTTGTAAACATTGTATTGTTCAATAAACTAATGTAATTTCATGTCCTTGAGATACTTAACTTTCATGATATTCAAATATAGTAATAAGTTGATACAAAGCTTTGCTAAAGTTTTGCTTTATGAACACTAGCTACCTAAGTGTCTGGCTTTAGAGTTCTCTATAAAGTTTCATTACTTCCTGATATAACATTTTTGTCGATGTTTCACTCGAGGTTGTCACTTTTCGTTTTTGTGAACACCAAAGTTGAAAGTTTCATTCAGATATGATTTTTCATGTTGGCTTCTATTTTCTTAAAATTTTTTTATTTTTATTTTATACAAAGACTATAATTTATCTCAACTCTTAACAAAACATGCATTTGTTTCAGAGGATGAGCGAATTCCACCTATTGATTTAAAGGAACAAGCTAAAATTAAATGGGATGACGAAGATGTGGATGAAGATGATGTGAAGGAATCGTGGGAGGATGAAGATGAGCCTGCTCCAGTATGTTTTATATGTTTTATGATATAATTATAATGTAGTGTTGTTATTCATTTACCGCCATATGCTTTTTTTCCCGCTTATCAATGAATGAGTGGACTAGACTAGAGCATTGGTTCCTTAAAGATGTTCTTTGAGTAACTTTTGCTATACGAAACACTAGGAATGTTGAACATGTAGTCATTTAAATAATTGAGTGTAAAGTACTTGCAATTAGCAACTCGCCAGACTCTGAATTACCATCATTTATTAAACACATACATTCAAAACTATAACTTTTCTTACATTAATAATATTTTTCATAAGTAACTGCTCAACAAGTAGATCACTCTATGAAGTTGGTTTTGTTTGAGTTGGGGATATCTAGAGCCTAGAAACTAATTTGAACATCTTTGTTGTTAGTATGATGATTTCATGCTGAATATTTTATGAATTATGTCATGTTATTGATTGTTTGTAAAATTATAAACCTTAAATTTAGCTTTGTAACTTGAAATTTATAGGATAAATTAGGTTATTACAATTTTTATGAGTTTTTCCCATTGGAAAATTCATCAAAAGTTATGGTGCACCTTTTTTGAAAAAGGTGCACCTTGCTTCAGTCCGGCGTGCTCCTCGCCTTGCGCCTTGGGCTCCCGGGGACCCTTGCACCTTGATGTGCCTAGCGCCTTTAATAAATACTATGGGGCCAATTCCAAGAGGCGTAATTGTCAAAATAATGCTTTGCATATGTTAAATCATTTTTATTGGCAGAGAAGACATCTCCGGTTTGATGGATATAAAGTGGGGTCTTGTTGTTGGTCCTTGGGGCATTGGCTCAAATACTTAACCAAAGGAATAAGTCTGTAATTTTGTGAATATAAGTGGGGAGTTTTAGTCCTAATACATATCCAATATTTTTTAAAACTTATCCAAAATTTGGAAAACTGCATGCGCTGATGAACTATAATGAACTGTAACAATAAACCAAAAACCAATAATAATATGTATAATATGTATAATTAAGTAGCAAATTCACCCAGTATTTTTTATGGCTCTCTTTGTTTGTTTTAGTTATTCAATATTTCAATGCAATGTTTCAGGTAGCTCCAGCACAGCCTCCTGAAAAATCCACGAATAAACCTGTGACAAAAGCTCCTGCAAAGAAAGAAAAACCTGTTGAGGTAGCAAAGGAAGAACCATTGGATCCTATAGCTGAGAAGCTTCGCCAGCAAAGGTAGAAGGTTAACATTTTAATTTCTATTAAATTTAGGAAGAACATGTGCTATTTCATATGAACAGTAGCATTGTTATTATTATTTCATAAGGATGTAAACAAGTTGAGCTGAACAGGATTGGAGTTGAGTTAAGCTAAGCTAGAGCTTGCTCAAGCTTGGTTTGATGAGTTTGAATTATCGGTTATGCTAAATGCATTCTTGATCATGCTTAAATAGGTCATCTCTAGCCTGGTTTATGAGCCACATCAAGTTCAAGATTAACTTAATGCGCTCACTATGATCAATTGAACTTGAGCTTGAGCTCTCAGCTTACCTCATTGTTGAAAATTTATCATCTTAGTTTATTCCTTTAGAATTTGTACAGCATGACATCTAAGTCACTAAATGTTGAGAAAATGGAAAAGCCGAACTAGGTTTGTTAGATTATAATTTCGTTCCCTGTATTATATTTCTAAATCCTAACAAGGTGTGATAAGACTGTAAACATAAATAATGTAGGATAATATTTAATTTAGAATTTGTTTTTCATATTTTCGTAAAATTCAATCCTCTTTCATTTTTAGGATTTATCTTCCATGTTTGTTTCTTTTTTTTTAATAAGAGTTATTATTATTTTGTTGAAAACAAGTGTTTTTAAAGGATTTGTTGTTTTAGGAGTTCGTATTTGCGTAGGATTAGGACTAGTTTATTATGGATGACTTGTTAAGTTGTTGTCCCTTTTGAATATTTCTATGATTATTCAAAAGAATTTTCCCTTCAGAAACTTTTTGTTTCTTTATTTTTACCATTTTCTTTTCGTCAAGTGTTACCAGAGATTGGTCTTTACCTTCATTTTGTTGGAGTGCAACAATTTTGGAAAAAATACCACTTGACAAAGAAAAAACGATAAAAATAAAGGAACATGAAGTTTTTGAAAGGGAAAGCTTTTATTGAGTAATAAAAAAATATAAAATGATGATTTTAAAGAAATAACAAGTCTATATATAATAGATTAGTCTTAGTAACCAAAAATTATGTTCTACATGCCAAGATCAACACGAACAAATTATGAATAAATTGACATTCAAAAAAATTATGCAGGTCAAATTTTATAAATTACAGTGCTTTTTCTTCCTTTTCTGTGCCCCTAACCTTTTTGCACTCCTTATAATTTTTTTTGTTGTTAAAACTTTACCGTGTTGCAAAATGAAATACGATTTGATGAAGTGAATCTGTAAATGTCATTTGTCTTCAAATGCATGGCGCCTATTGATATCTATAATTTGTTTTGTTCCACTTTTGTTGTATCTTGGTTTGATGATGAGTATTGGTTAAATTGCTATCTAGAACTGTCATCAACTGAGGACAGTTTGGATTATCAGTTTACTTTGTCTGTTTTAATCTGAGAGAGATGGAGGTTTAAGAGATGGGTATGAGAGAGAGAGAGAGAGAGAGAGAGAGAGAGAGAGAGAGAGAGAGAGAGAGAGAAGTAAGTGTTTAGCAGCAGACAAAGAATGGTCTTTTAGGGTTTGTTTGATGTATTTACGGGTGGGCATGGTCAGGGAAGATTTGCAATTAGGGTTATAATGGCAAAGCAGCAGGGTATGGTTCTGAGGCTGCTGTATATACTAGAGTGGCCAAGTTCGTTGGTGCTGTTCCAGGGAGTGAGCATTACTTGCAAGCAGCCAGTTGATAAATTTGGGATTTTGGATAAATAAATTTAGCTAGTTAATACCTAAGGGTTACTTTCATAAATCTTATTCTAAGAATCTGTTTTTCCTTGCATATGAATTCAAAAATATCAGTATGATATAAGTCAAATTTAGAAGCAACCCATCCTATCCTAATAGCTCAATCACAACTCTCTCTCTCTCTCACACAAACACACACACACACACACACACACACTCATACGTGAAAAACTATCAGCACTTAATTTCTTTAACTCACAGTTGATTGTTAATACTCGCACTTAATTTCATAGAGCCTTAATTGCTTTAACTCACAGTTGATCGATCATGTAAAAGTGACTTATTTTGAAGTCTCTGCAATACTGAATAGGTATAAGTGTGGCTTGGTTATGGAAACTACTAGCAGTTGAATGATGGGTACATGATTATGCTATTTTTATTACACTTCTAATTCTGATCTTATGGGATTATGGGATGTTTGATTCACATGTATCCTCCATGCAATAAATAGATAAATAAATAAATAATTTCATTGTGATGTGGGCCACATGGCCACAAATCTACATGAAAGGCTTAATCAATTGCTCAAACATGTTTGGAATTTATCCAGGTTTTTTGAGGCCACCTTGGACAGTAATTTGTGAAGTGAAATTAGTACCCACTTGTCTTACTAAGCTGAACATGTCAAACAATTGCTGGTCAATAGAAGTATATTATACATACCATGTATATTTTTTGAGGCTTGTCTTATGTTGTAGAAGGGGTTCTTACTGAACTTTGTTCCTCTCCAATAGGCTAGTAGAAGAAGCGGATTACAAGTCCACTAAAGAACTGTTTGGTAATAGTGGTGATGAGAAGACCCTGGATAATTTCATTCCCAAATCTGAAAGTGACTTCTTGGAATATGCAGAGCTCATTTCTCACAAGCTTCGGCCATACGAGGTTTGTTGAATTATCTTCTTTTTGTTTTTGGACAGAAGGTTGCATAGTTTCTGATTAGGCCAAGTTAATTCTTCAATGCAGAAAAGTTTCCATTATATAAGTCTACTCAAGGCAGTAATGAGATTATCGGTGACTTCTTTGAAAGCGGCAGATGCAAAAGATGTTGCATCTTCCATCACAGCAATTGCAAATGAAAAGCTAAAAGCAGAGAAAGAAGCAGCTGTGGGTAAAAAGAAGACAGGTACACATTTTACTTCCTTCTGTTTTGACTTTTAATCTGTATTAATGCCAATGTTCAGTTATTTGCTTCAGTGATATTTTTATTGTTGAGTGGAAATATTGAGTTTGGAAAGTTATTACAACATTTGGCCTTAAATGTAAAATTTAGAATGATGTCTTTTAATTTTTTGGGTAATGAGAACATATATAATCTAGAATCAATAAAATTTGTGCAAGCAATTTGGAAAATTAAGTTCAATTTGTGCACTATTACATCACATATAAATGCTTGTGCGGAATACATCTTGATTTACACGTGTATCAAACACTTATCGCATTTTTTAAGATGGTCTATTTTTTTAACATTGATTCATTCTTGGATATTGTCTGAATATTTTTTCAGTTCTTACTCTTTAGACTGGACGTTAAAATGTGCTATAACAAATTGGGTTATGAATTGCTCATTTCAGGTGGGAAGAAAAAACAGCTCCATGTGGATAAGCCAGATGATGATATGGTTGTGGGTGGTCAGTATGATGCTCTTGATGACTATGATTTCATGTGAATTTTCTTGGTTTCTGTTTCATTTTAGTGTTCCATCTAGAAGTACAATAGAATACTCCGTACCCTACATTGAACGAGAAAAAAAGGACCCAACGGCTTCTGTTATTGTCTCAATATGCCGATAATATATTTTTAGCAAGCCTTGCAGATGTGAAGGACGTAAAACTGCACTCACTGAAACGATGAATGATATGAACATTTGTCGTCCAATTTTTATTTGTTTTTTTATTTAATTTTTTTTTTTTTTTTTTGGAAGTGTTGTCCATGTGAAATTGATTTGGTGGTTCATTTAAACATTTTGAGAAATTTTATTCCAGTTGTGGAAGTTCTTGTCATAATATATATATGTTTACATTGGTTTGAGGAAAATCAATAAACAACCTTGGTGTTATTTTTAAAATTTTTGTGCTCTTTAATTTGATTTCAAAATCTCAATGTGATTGTGATCCATTTCGATTCAGTAGTGTAGTACAAGAAGATGGTCGAATAAATGTAATTAAGAATTTGAAGTCGATACAGCTTTGATTTTTCAACCTATCAACCGATATTAGATTTGCAATAATGTTGTTTTGTCATCCAAATTTCTTAAATGAATGAATTATAATGTGACCTTATCATTTGAGCAAAAACCAGCTTAATCGAAAATAACCCAAATAAACTGTTTCACTCCTAACAACGATGGTTGAGAGTCTGAAGATGATAAGAAAAACATTACTCTTTAATCTTCATTAACATTGAACTTGTACTATCATAAGACTTAAAAAGTTTCACACAAACATAAATACATTATCATCTTGGTTCTATTTGGTCATTGAAGATGAAGCGATCCCAGTTTGATTGTATGAGCTCTCCCAATTCCTTCCATCAAACTGCTTAATCTCAACATGAGACAGAGTGCCCGGATCCACGCATCTCAACGTAACAGCAATGCCATCCGGATTTGATCGTGGAATATAGAATGAAGTGATGCCACAAACCTTACAGAATGTATGCTTTGCTGTATGAGTGCCGAAAGTGTAAGTTGTAAGAAACTCTTTGGAATCTCCCAATACCTCAAACCTTTCGGAAGAGACTATGAAATGAATATTTCCTCTCATGGAACAGTCGGAACAGTTGCACTTCCAAGCTACAACACTGTTTGGTGCTTGGACTCGCCATCTTACTCTCCTGCAGTGGCATCCGCCGTTATGAATTATTATGTCATCATCCATTTGACAACACTCTGATTACACGACAATCTTGTCAATCAGTTTAACAAATCAAGCCGAACAGATAACAGAATATAACTAAATATCAACCAAATTGAACCGTCATGGAATTAGAAATCACAACAAAATGGAAGAGGTAGATATCATTTCATCTGTAAAGCTTGTCACATTGACAACAATATGCAGTAACAAAAAATAGGCTACTTTCATTAAGTGATTTATTAGATAATAGAAAACGAAAGATCCTGAATACTATTCGAAATTCAGAGGAAAACGGCTGGAAAGCTACAGGTTTTAATAACCTACAAGACAATATTGTGCTTTCTTGGACACATGAATCACAACATAATTTCCAGGGTTGCCCTAAATGAATGTTTTAATTTTTCTTTTAGTTGTAGAAACAGATTGGTAATTGGTTAGTGAAAAAATGGACTCAAATCAACAGCAGAGCTGATTGAGTTGGTTCAGTTCAAGATCATAACATTGTAGAACCAAACTATATTCTAAAGATATGAAATTACATACTGCATACAACCTTAATCCAAAATCGGTTCAACTATACTCCATGAGTTGCATCCCTCCTAAATATGTCAAATCAACCATGAAAGGTACCAAGAAAAAGCTTGTTTTGAAGTTAAAGTTGCATGTATGGTGTATTGAAACTGGATTTTGATGTGATCAAATCAAATATACTGGAACACCAACATGAGAAACATATTAAAACCTACTTTAGAAACAGATCGAACAAATCAAATTCTAAATAAAGTTTAACATTTTGAAATCTCGCTAGAGACAGAATTTGAGTGATAGAGAAGGAGTTTTCACCTGGGATTAAAAAGAAATCGACTGTCGAGTTTCTGAAGTAGAGAGAAGTTACAACCGAGCTTCAATTGAATGCCCTAAAATTTAGACCATTAACCTGCCGACAAGGCTAGTACTTCTAGGACTGTACTTTTCGAAAATAGAGAATTGCAGAAACCTCCCTCATGTTTTAACATTTTTCAAAACAATTTTCTTATTTTAATTCTTGATGAAAAATCCTCCTTTTGTATACCAAAAATATTTTACAATTTCAAAATTTAGTTCAAATTAATCAAATAGAGCCAGAAGCAAGAATTGACTTGAAGCCGGAAAAAACTTTAAACTTTACATGTATGTAGTTTGAAAAAACAAAATTTATACATATTGTCATGTTATGAGAACATAAAAATTGTGGTTTTTTTTTTTTAAAAAACTAAATAATTTTTTCTTTTTGAAATGAAAACTAAATAATATTTAAGGACACATAAGACAAACACCAACTAAAAACAACAAACACGACCACATTCCAATGTAATTTAGTAATGAATGACACTTATTCGGTCTTACCATATCTTATATTCGAGTCGGCATTATATATATAAACTAAAAATATAGAAAAATCCCCATTAGTTTAAATGGTCAGTAAACTTCTTGTTAAAAATGTCGAAATAGCATTTTAAACTTTTTTTTTTATACTTTTATTAGAGACGTTAAATGACCTTTTTGCTCATTTTTAGAGAGGGTTGACGGTTCATGTTATTGTGTCATAATTGTGTCAACAGTATAGGATTAATGTTCCCTTTCCAAAAAAAAAAAGAAGAAGAAGAAGAAGAAAGTATTACAGTAAAGTAAAAAAATAAAAATAAATAAAACATCAATTTAAAAGGTTCGACAAGTGATTTATCATATACTTGTTATCCATTTTATTATCTCACGATTTATTTTGTATTAAAAATCATTTATTACATCATTATGGGACAATCATTTCTCCCAAAATCCCCAAACCCTCATCCTTATTTCCTCACAAAAAATTCATCACCAAATGGGGAAATGGGGAGGGATTCATTCCCAAATTGAAATGGGGATAGGTATAGGGATAGGGATAGGGATAGGGGGACCTCCCTCAATCCCCATTTTCCCAAAACCTTTTTTTTTAATAATTAGTATTTTTCCCATTTTCCACATTCCCCCACTTTCCCAATTTAAACCCCTAACTATACATACTTTATTAATTCTAAAACTTAAAACCTAAACCTAATCTAAAGAGTAAAAATTGAAATTATTGGAATTGGATTTTATTTGAATGTTGGATTTTATTTGTATTTGTATTAGAATTTTTTCTTTTCATGTGTTATAAGTTTTTTTTTTTTTTAATATGTAATTTTTAGTCAAACAAAGAAATGAGGAAAATGGAGAAATCAAGAAAAAAAATTCGAATTGGGAAAATATGAAAAATGGGGGAAACAGAAAAATGGGGATGGGGATACCTTCCCCAAAATATGAATAATTGTTTTAATCCACATATTTCATCTAGATAGTTGAGCATTCTATTTTTCATATCATCTATTTTGTTGCTCTTCTGTTATCTTGTTATCTTGTTATCTCATGTATGTTTGTTGGTTTTCCAAACCAACCACTGTCAAACTAATCTATGATTTACATTTATGCACATTAGATTAGTTAAATAATCCAACTATCAATTCTATTTCCATGTGGACGAATCCCTTTCTTATCGTTTTACTAATTTCATATTTCAAATGTGGTTGCAAGTGGTAAACAACTTTGTTTTCTTATACGAAATACATCTTTTTATCGAGTACAAAACGACCTCTTCAAAAAATGGCGCCGTTGCCGGGGAAACTAGTTTTTTGATTGTTGAATTGTTTAACTTTTCTGGTTAGAATAGATTTTGGTAGTGTGCATATTAACTTTAGTTTTTATTTATTTATCATAACTTCATTTATGTAGATTTTCATAGTTCTATTTAGGTTAGATTTTTCTAAGTATTGTGTTATTTTGGTTATTTCTTTAGATTTTCTTGTTATGTTTCGTTTTTGTTTTTGTTTTTGTTTTTTTTGTTTGTTTCGTTTTTCTATTTATTTTCTCTTCGGGATCAAAGGATCCTCTTACTATGCAATTGGCTGATTTTAATAGGCAAATGGAGTTATGCTTCAAGGACTTTAGGACTATGACTAATGGAGGCTATAGTTTGCACTATTTGTGGATTGGTTGGTCATGCTTTATAGGGTTGTCTTTCAATAAGACCAAATCATATTCCGGACAAGACCAACCCAGGAATTCCTACACTCAGTGGCATGTGCATGAACCACATGAAAGTTCCTACAACTCATGGCCTAGTTATAAACCATGTACTAGTATTTACAACCCGGATTGGAGGACCCACCAAGACTTCTCACAAAGTGAAAATCAAGATAATGCCTATATGCCAACACTTGAAGAGACTTTGAACAATTTTATTCAATGTGCTCAAGCCTTCCAACAATGATCTCAAGCCAACATACAAGCCAATGAGCAAGGATGGCAATAACAAGATCAAATGTGGCAACAATTGGATCAGAGAATGGAGGCCTCATTTAGAAGAATTGAAGGGCAACTTGATATTATTGTTGAAGTTATGCAAATTCGAGTATATGATGAGTCTTTGAGCCAACCAGAGTAGGAAAATACTACCACCTTCCCTTCGAATGGTGAGAATGTCAATACCAAAGTTAGCCATGAATTTTCTGATGATTTGCCTAGTGTTTCAGGAGAAGAAATAGAAAAGGTGGGGACGGAAGAACAAGTGAAGGATGCGGAAGATGTCTCTCTCGAGGGACCGCTCATATACAAGGAAACAAGGCCTTATGTCCTTCCCATTACTTTTCCATGTCGCCTACACAAAAGCAAATGGAGCAAGTTGTTTATTGAACTTATTAAACCACTTTTTCAAGTGAACATTAACTTTCATTTGCTTATTGTGATTATGAACACGCCGATGTGCACCAAATTTTTCCAAAACCTATTCTCGCGTCGGCATAAGTTTGAGACATTCGAATTTGGCTGAGTTGCCCATGCATTCGTCTAGCTAAGAAGTCAAATCAAGCACTTGGTGGGAGGCACCCCACCTAGGTATAATTTTTTTCTTTGCTTATTTTTAATTTGTTTTATCTTTTATTTTCTCTTGTTTAGACTAAGGGTGAGAGTTGCTTGTGGTACTGAATTTAGGATTGTATGTGATCATTATTTTGTATGCTAGGATTGTTATGATATCTTTTATTGAATTTTCATTGATATATATATATATACATATATATCTATTATATGGATGTTGAGCAAGGATGATTTTGTCACTTGCTCTCATTTGGGATGAATTTTGATTGATATAGGAGATGAATGTGTTTTGACTCTTTGCTCGAATATTATATGTTGCACCATTTTTATTGGTTTTTATTCTCCAAAACATTGAGGACAATGTCAAATTTAAGTATGGAGGTATGTGTGCAACTTCTTGTGAAAATGAGCCGAATTTTTCAAAATCTTTTTCGAAATTCTTGCGATAATGCTATGCTTGAGCATATTTTGCTTGTTGAGGTTGTGTCATTGTGTGTGTGAGTAAGGAATTGTGCATCTTTATATTGTTTGGTTTAGATTAACTTTATGTCATTTAGGGTTGTGTTGCACAAAGTGCGCTAATCCTTTTCTCTTGAAGATTGGAGAGAATAATCATTTGTGTTTGAAGCCTATAAATTAATAGTAGAGACTTCCCGTGAAATTCATAAACACGGCCTAAAAAGTATATTTTGAGGGAATTCATTCTTTAAACACTTACTCATAAACACTCACTAAATATGTATAGGTCTCATTGGAACTAAACATTGTTGGCCATATAACAATAAGGGATAACCCACTAAATGATGGAATTCCTTATGGAATCTGAATTTACCTCCCAAGGTTAGAGTTTTTATCTGGCAGGCTTGCCTGAATGCTCTTCCCTCTTTGGACAATCTCTGAAAATGGAAAATTGTGGGGAATTCGTGTTGCAATAGATGAAATGGTTACTCTGAAACATCTAGCCATGACATATTTAGTTGTAAGGTTGTTTGAAAAATTTGGAATGGGACCTGCTTCGGTTCGATTTTGGTTCACCTTAGGAATCTCCCTTTCTTGCCTGTGTTTCAATTCATTGCAACCTAGGTGGCTCTAGATGTTTTCAGTCTCTTTTGCATGTTTTCCTAGGCTATTTGGGAAGATTGTAACTCCATGTTAAATTGTGGTAAGGTAAAAAATCCTGGGTTGTTGGTTGATTGGACGACTAATCTGCACAATGAATTCTAGAACAGCAGACTTGCGTTCTCTCCTCAGACCTCCCAACCTACTATTAAGGACTCTGTGGACTAATTAGCCCCTCCCCATGATCTGCTGAAGCCTAATTCCCGTATTACCCTGCGTAGTGGCTCATGTTCAATTGAGATTGGGACAACCATCAAGGTAGAGTTCTAGTAGCTTGGTCCTCTCTTTTATATGGTTCCTCCAATGGTGAAATTAGTCATTTCTTAGCTCTTCGAGAAGGTCTCATGCTTGCTAAGTTCTACAAACTGCCTGTCAGGTTTGCCGAGGTTAATTCTTACAAGGTTTTTTCTTCCTTTAATTCTCTCGTTTCTACATTAGGAGATGCTAGGTTCATTGTTAACAATAGTAAGGCTTTATTGTTCGATGTGGGTTCCTGGAAGTACCTTTTCGTTTCCAAGCCCAAAAATGTCTTGGCACATAACCTAGCTTCGATAGCCTTCTCCTCTGCGAGGGAGCGTATTTGGCTGGATTTCCACCCTTCTTGTGCTTCTTTTCCCTTGTAACTGTTTTGGTTTTTATCCAAAAAAAAGAAGTCATAATGCAAAGAAAAAATGAAATAACTTTTATTATTTGAATAAAAATAGAATATTATCAATCAAGTAAGTCAAATGTTCCAAGTAAAAATCATACTTCAAGTTCGAAATCTAAATTTGATAATGATACTTCATCTTCTTCTCACATCAATACTTGTTATTAGTATTACACGAATATTATCCCATATATAAAGCCTATTGTAATATATATATTATATCAATATGGAACTGTGTCAACCTATTTTTTAATCAAATTTGTCAATTTCAATGTTTTAAATTCACTCCTTTTTTTAAAAAACTAAAGTATTCTTTTGTAAAACAAAATAGTAAAAACTAAGAGGGCCTCCCTAATGAAAATTGTTTAATAAATTATTAAAAAGGGAAAATTATATTTTAGTCCTTATAGTTTACCTAAATCTACGTTTAGTCCACATTTTTTGTATTGTAATTTTTAATCCATCATTATTCTAATAATATGAATTACAGTTCCTATCGTCCAATTCTGTTAGGGTTCTATCAAGTCAACGAAGGTCAACGAGGGTGAAAAGGTAAAATAATATCAGATGTTCTAGAGGCTTATACAACCAAAGGGTATAATAGTAATTTACAAATTAATTAAAAAAAACAAATAAATATTATTAAATCAAATAATAATTATTTTTATGAAAAAATTAAATAAATAATAAAATAAGTAATATTAAAATAATTAATAAAATATTAATATTAAAAATAATAAATAAAAAACTAAATTGGACGGTAAATCAATTAAAACAATTAAAACGAATTATATATATTAAAAAAAAAACCAACTAATAAACAAAAAAATTTTACAAAACTAATATATATAAAAAAAAAAAAAAACATGTCCCACATCATCATCATCGACCTAAACATCATCTCCCACTTCCATATCTTCTTCTTCATTCATCTCCATCAAATCCCATCATCAACTCAAACCCCATATCTTCTTCTTCATTCTCCATCAAACCCTAGCCGCCGCCAACACCACCATTGATGAGATCCCGACCGCCATATCTTCTCTTTCTTTCTTTCTTTCCATCTCGTTGTCTCTCTCTTCAACTTTCTCTCACATTCCCTCTTCTCTTCGGCTGAAGGTCACGTCGAAACCCACCACCCTCGATTGTGAAGAGGAGACAAGCGATAGTTTCTTTGAAGGTTTTATTTCTGGAAAAAAAATGTATGTATTATCTGAAAAAATGTTTTAGGGTTTTGTTATTTTAAAAGTTAATTTGGTTGATTTTTATTCGAATTTCATTTTGGTTGATTTTGAGATTTTGTTTTTAGTTTTTTAGGTTTTATTTTTGGAAAAAAAATGTGTATTATCTAGATCGGTTGTGGGTGAATTTGTTGTTAATTTGATTGTTTTATTTGAATCTGAATGTGGTTTGAATCTGGAAATGGTTTTGTGCTTGTGGGTTTGGCTGTGTGAAGAAGATGAACAGTTGCATCAATTTTTTGAATTTATTTTTACATTTTGAGGGAAAGATGAACTTGGTGGTGGTGATTTGGTGGAGAGGAATTTGGTAGTGGTGATTTGGTGGAAACACGGTGAAGAATTTTTTTGGTGGCCATTCCTATTTCTTTTTTGGTGGAAACATGGTGAAGGTTTGGATTTGTGTTTGGTGGTGGTGGTAATGGTCAGAGATGGTGGTGGAGCCATGGAGGCGATGATGAAAGTACCAGATGGTGGTGGAGTTGTTTTTATTATTTAATTTAATTAAATTTATTAATTTAAATGCATTTAAGATATATATACTATATATTATTTTATTTTAATGTATTTTATTAGTTAGGGTAAAATTGTAAATTCCCATTATATAAATTTTGTCCATAAAAGACAAAAGTAAGGGTGTTATAGCCTTTTCAGAGGGAGATGCAACCTTAAGGGGCATCAAAGTCATTTTACATGCCTAACATGTCAGAATCCGTTCTTTTAACGGATTCTGTCACAGAAGGATTAAAAGTTACAATTCCAAAACACATGGATTAAACGTATATTAAGGAAAACTACAGGGCCTAAAAGGAAATTCTCCCTATTGAAAAATATAGCTTCCAGATTTTACACGTAAGAAGCTGAGTTGTCATGTCAGGGTGTCACGTGTCACCATCTAATTTAATTAAAACTAAAAGAACCAAAAAATCAAATCCAAATACGATCAATAACAGAATAGAATTTTAAAGAGAAAAAAGGAAATCCAGTTTAAAACTGCAAAATCTTCAACAGACAGTCTCACAATTCACACATGGAGGACCCTCGCGAATCCGAGAGCATCAACGGCGACGAAAACGGTCGGACCACCACCGTCAAAATCGACCGACGCGATGAGATGCTCTACAGCGTTCTCCACCGTCTGATCTCCACGATCCTCTTCCCCGATCAGGACAGCGCAGCTGCATCGGCTCCTCTGCTGAACCGTGTCAAGATTTCTGTCTCCGAGAACGGGCCCCGCCTTCGCGAAGCTTCTAGAAGCACCGGCCGTAATGTTCTCGTCTGGATTCGTAGAGGCAGCCCTCTCCGAGCAGTCCTCGTCATCTCAGTGAGTATTCGAATATCCGACAAATATTTTGTGTATTTAGTTTATAAAGATTTGTTTTTTAATTGTGCATTTAAGGTTTTAAATTTTTATGTAACTTATTTTAGTTGTATTTTTGAGTTAAAAAAGCATTGATTGTGATATTTACTTAAATTACCCGGCGTTAGATTAGACATTAGAGTGTTTCAACGAAACAGTAGATACAGTTTACAAGGACTAGATATGATTTGCTGTTTTATTGTTGAATTGGGACACTCGAATTTGAGTTGTGTATTGTTGTGTGCCTGGAGAGATTTCTGTAAAAATTGAAAATTTATTGGTGAAATCTGAAAACGTTAAAGGGTTATCGAATGATCGATATGTAAATGAGATAAATGATGACACTAACTGTTTATATATGATTAGTTTAAGCTCTTTAGTTAAATTCTGATGTTTTGAAGTTTTATGTTGTTGTTTTTTGTATATTTTTTTTGAGGTTTTATCTGCTGAACTTCTCTTGATGCCTAATAAAATCGTGCAGGTTGGGACAGTTACTCTTCTTACATTGACAGGATTGCTTTTGTTTATGATTTTCTTTGTGGCTGCAACTGTCAATGCCATCGTCATATCTCTTCTCGTGTCTTTGGCCGCAGCAGGAGGCTTCTTGGCCCTTTTCTTTGCTTGTGTAACTGTTGTATATATTGTGGCATTATCAGTTGCTGCTTTTGTTATTTCCACCGCGACAATTTCTGCAATTTTCGCTGCTATTGTAGCTACAGGTATACTTATTTTAAACTTTCTTTTCTTAATCTACCATTCAAGTTTTTCCTCATCTTACACTGTGACTGTGAGTGATTTCTTATATCTTTGACATTGACTGAAGTTGATGTTAAGTCTGCATTGGTTCAGTGACTGTTTTGAGATCCACACTAGTAGTGATCATGATGAGTAAAACTCTCCACAGAGATTGAACAAAGAGGACCACATCTATTGCCCCGCTACTTTGTTTTCTCACTCATCATGCCATATATGTTTTATCATAATCGCATGAGGCCATCTGTTGCTAGGTTCCTGCACCTGAAACCTCCTCTCTCTCCCGCTCTCTAGAATATTAAAAAGACCATTGCTGCTTTTGTAACTATGCTATCTCAATTCTCATTCCATAAAAATTTAAGACCAGAAAGGATCTTTTTGATGTTGCGTGCTTGTGAAGCCTGAGAGGCTTTAAATTATCAAGTTGTTTCTGTCATTTCAATTCTGTAACTCATGTCTCTTCAACTGTCGTTTTGGATATTTTTGGTTAATCAGGTTGGATTGGGTTCTTTTGTGTCATTTGGTTGGCTACCAAAACAAGCTTTGGCCTTGCTAAGCAGTCATTGAGCATGACTGGATCGGCACTTTCAGCTTACTCTTCGGCCAGGCATGCTCGTAATCATAATGAACCAGAGAAGGTTGTTGAATTTCGAAGTTACTAGAATACGACAACTGTGTGTATAAATAATATGCTTTCGCTTCTCACGACCTTCCTGTGATTATGTGTTGTGCTTGTAGAGGTACTTTTTCTATCTATAGTTTGGAAGAGTATGTGAGACTGGGCATTGTATTATCTTGCTTGCTAAATATTAAGTCTGCTTGGTTGTGGGTTTTTTGCTCCCCTTGGGTGGAACGGAGACTTAATCTCGAATTTGGATGGATTATATCACAAATATCTGGCATGAGTTTTTGGATCCTCTGCTGATAAAAGATATGTTGCAATTTAAATTAAATACCAACATTATTAATGTTGTATAGTAAAGATTTTTTCTTTTTCATCCGAAACTATACATCACATGTGTTCTGATGAAAATTCATATCGGTAGAAAAATCAGTTTCTTCAATTTGGCATTACTTTCAAATCTGAAGTCTTTTTTTTTTTTTTTTTTTCATGTAATGAGAAGATTTACTACCGGCACTTGTATATTTGATTTGGAGTTAAATTTTAAGATTAAGATTCGTTGTTATGATTATCCTAATTTTGCCCAAGTATTGGGATAATTATTAAAGGGCATACTTCAATAAATTGCCTTAAAGACATTAGGCATAGAAACATTAAAATGCCAATTTAGTTGTAAGGGAAAGATAGTCTTTTTACATGAGGAAAAAAATAATTAATAAAAAATTATGATCAAATTGCACAAAACCTTGAGGTTTTTCTTCTTAAATCCAGAAATAACTTTATCAAAAATTAGCATTCAACCATTTATTGTTAGTCAAATAGAGTTAAACTTAACCGTCGACCAAGTTTGACTGTCAAAATTAAAGGTATTTTTGACCTTTCAAACATTTTTATAAATGTATTTTTTTTTTTTACATGTAAAAAGTATTATAAATTAAATAAAAGGGAGCCGATATTGACATCCATAAAACTTATTAGTACATCCATATTTTATTAAAAATTTTAATTATAAAAATATCCCAATAGAAATTTATCAATAAGGACAAGTTATTTTAATTAAAAATAAACTAAATACTATATACACTCATTAATTACACTCATATCTTCAACTATATTTCTTTATTAAATAAAAACTACCTTTAAAAAAAAAAAAACAAAAAAAACTTATGATAAACCCTAATTAAACTCTAATTTTATTTCAAATATCAAAATTTTTCATCATCACATGATTATCATATTATTTTTATCTTTCTTTTATATATAATTATAAACTCTATCAAAAAACAACATTTTTTTTTTTAAAACTATAGCTGTAAATATATATATATATATATATATTGTAAGATAGCCATAGATGTCAATAAAAATTTTATTTATTTATTAATTAATTAATTAATTAATTTTTTAAAGATAACTGTATAAATAAGAGAATTACAAATTAAAAATCTTTTGACCCCATATACATATTCCCTTTGGGTGTGGTGATAATTTAAAAGTGTTTATAAATAATATGTATTAAAATATATTTATTTCAATGAGGGTACTATTGTCATTAGAATGAGTGTTTATAGTAATATTTAAATTTTAAAATTTAGACATTGATGTACTAATAGGTTTTATGGGTGTCAATATCCATACCCTAAATAAAAATAATATAAATTAATTGAAAAAAAAAAGAAATTAAAAAAAAATAAAACAAAAAATAGATCTCCAACATCTATCTTCGGGATGGATGGTGGAGACTAAATAGATTTTTTTTTTTTTAAACAAAAATAAAATAGATCAGAGAGGTGGAGATCCATGGAAATCAATGGACTACTCCTTCTCTATCATCTCCGGATTTCAAACTGAAAACTTTACCTATAAGAGATGAAACCCGGTTGGCAATTCAATAACTTTGATTTATTTCTTGATCTGTTTTGTGTTTTCCTAATATTAAAGTTGATAAAGATTCGAACTTCTTTTGATTTTGTTGGTGTTGTTCTTGTGATAAAGTCTGCTATTGTGATTTTTAATGGCGGACAAAGCGAAGCAACTTTGACGAAGCCGGTCCAGTTGGGCAATTCGGTGGTGAAAACAGTGGAGGATGGAGAGAGATCTCCATAGATCCCTGTTGAGATCCAATCTCCAGATTGGATCTCCTCCCCCTATCAATCTTGATGAAGGTGGAGATCCAATATGAGATTGGGTCACCTCTCTCTCTCTCTCTCTCTCTCTCTCTCTCTCTCTCTCTCTCTCTCTCTCTATATATATATATATATATATATATATGTATATTAGTTTTTTTTATAAAAAAAAATATATTTATTCTCCACAATCCATCTCAAAAATGGATGGTGGAGATCCATTAAATTTTTTAGTATTTCATTTTTTTTCTTTCTAATATTGCTTTATTTTTGAATTTATGTTTTATTTTTGATTTTTCATTTTTTTTAAAATTCAATTCTTTAAAAAAATTATTTGATCTCCACTATCTATCTTTGTGATGGATGGTGGTGATTCATTTTTAAAATATGAATTTTGTTTTACTTTTTGTTTTAATTTTTTATTTATTTAATTTACAGATTAGGGGTAGGTTAGTCTTTTTGATGGTCAACTTGGTCAACAATTAATTTTGACCAAGTTTGACTAATTGCAAGGAGGTTGAGTGTCAATTTTTAATAAAGTTGTTTATGGATGTAAGAGGGCAAACATCAAGGAGGTTAAGTGCAATTGGTTTTCAATGGTATAAATGTCAAATCATTTGTTTTCAAATAATTTTTATTTAAAACAAGCAAATTGACATTATATTCAGATGTGAGGAAACAAGAAAAAAAAAAAAAAAAAAAAAAAAAAATGTCAATCAGTTTCAGTTTTCAGTCTCTATTCAATCTTCAGGTAAAAATATAAAAGACCCCTTAATATTCAACTAATTGACTTGATCGCTGCAGACGCCTGCCATAGTGCCATTAGTTGACTTCATCCTATTTAACAATTGACTGAGGTTTGAGTGAAAAACGTTGAAAATGCCCCTACACCTTATTTGAAAAAGTTTTAATTGCCCTTTAATATAAAAATAATCAATTTTAAACTATTCAATAATAAAATATAAAAAATAGTGAAACAGTTTTTGTTTTTGTTTTTTTTTTTTTTTAAGAAAAGGGAATTGTAGAGATTTTTTTTGAATGGAAAGATCTTAAAAAAAAAAAAATAAAAAATAAATAAATAAAACTTTACTGGAATTCTTACCAAATTACAAAAATAATCAAGTTCTAGATCTCCAAAAATTTGAAGGAGATATTTTGGAAACCAGATCTTCTTTAATGGAGAGAATCAGATTGATCCGATTCTCCATTTTTAGAGAAAGAGGTATGGTTCTCATCCTAGATATCTAGCAATCTCTATTTCACACGAAAGTTTATTCAAAAGCCATGTTCTCCTTCCCCATATTAGATCGAAAACAACAATTTTGAGTCCTCTAGTGTGAAAGATTCGTCAAGTTTAGAATTTCATCGTATTCGAAGAGTCTAGAATTTGTTGGGACTTCTGAATTGAAGAAGAGGAAGAACAAAATAGGGTCGCTGAAGCCTAGAGATCGTCGATCATCTTTAAAGGAGATCGGCGGTACCTTGTTTAGATTTCCTCCATTTTTGGATGAGATCTAAACCAAATCTCTAAGAGTCCAAGATGACGATCCCCTTTTTTTTTGGTTTTTGTTTAGTTTTTGATTAAAAAATAACTTATTATTTTATTATTAAATTTTTGTCAATGACAATTTCACCCCTTTCAAACTCGTCAACCATTATCTCTAATGAAGTTTGATTGACGATAAGAGGGCCGCATCAATGAACTCAATTAGTTGAATATTAGACTTCTTTTTTTTTTTTTTTTTGGAAAATCTTAGGGTATTTTATTGCAATTAAGCTCCCTTTTTTTTAATAAAAAAGTGCCTCTTTTAAATAAAAATGAAAATAAAAATTAAAGTGTCTAATGAAAAAATGCAACATCACCCAAATGTTATGTTTTATTTTATTTTATTTTATTTTATTATTATTTTAAATCGCAATACAATACCCGACTTTAGGTGAAATGGTAAATAAAATAAACTTTTGTCAACAATACAGGTTAGTAACTTAGTACTTAACCATTGAACTTAGGATTATTTGAGATTTTCCGATGGAAACTTTGTGGGTGGAGATCAAGAATGCAAATATAGTTATCTAAGATTGTTTGAGATTTTCCAACGGAAACTTTGTGGGTGGAGATCAAGAATGCTAATATAGTTATCAACAGAAATATCGATACTACGATTTGATAAAAATACCAATATGTAAAATTTACTAAAAGTGTGGAAATTTGGTAACAAAGATAATTTTTTTAATGAAACTTTTAAAAAAATTAAAATAATCAATAATCTAACAAAAAAAAAAAACATTATGGTTCAAAAACATATAATTCTATCAACTACATAGTATAAAATATAAATACTATGCTCATACAAGACGTATAAAATTGAAAATCAATATAAACGCGCTCATTTTAAAGTAATTGAGAGAAAATTAGTTGAATGTGAAAGTTAGAGTGGCAAATTTTTTACAATGTTTGTGAACACTAAACCAGTTTAATGCAACATGAAATTACTTGAAATGAAGTGGATCTATGTTGGAGTTAAAACAGGAGAAATGATGACAATCGATGATAGTTAGGGATGACAATTATTGATACGATCCGTTGACACGATACGAAATTAATAGGTTTGGATTATATCTTATTGGATTTGAATCACTGAATGGTTGACACATTAAATCTGTTAAGTAAAGAGGTCGTATTTGGGACTGTGGAAGCAAAATGGACATGGGTTGGCAGGCCTAGCCCAGTCAGCCTAGTCCAAAATCAGGTCGGGCGTGTCACAACCTGGCCCAAAATCAAGCCAAGCCGAGACCTGCATACAAAGCAGGTTGTGCCCTGCTACATGGGTGAGGCATATTGGCTTCACAGGTCGGATGTTGGCCAACAACTTTAAAATTTTTTTAAATAATTTTGGTCACCAACGGCTACCTTTTTTTTAAAAGAAAATTTAAAAATTTTGGCCATTGGCCTTGCTTGCAACGACCACTTTTTTTATTTTTTATTTTATTTTTTATTTTTATTTTTTAAATTAATTAAAAATTTTCTTTAAAATTACCATTTTTTTGTCAATTCAATTTACCTATAAATACCCCCTTCCAAATCAAAATTTCTTCACACCTCTCTCTCTATACTCTCTCTAATATCTAATTTCTCTCTCTCTCTCTCTACTCTATACACACTCTCACACTATAATCTCTCATTATCTAGTCTCTACTCTATACCAAGACACCAATTCACCACCAATTCACCAGTTCTCTAAAAATTACATACTACAAACAAAGGTAATTTCTTATTTATTTTTAATTTTATATTTATAATTTATTATATTAATTAATATTTATAATTTTATGTGTCGTAGTATATTAAATATTTATAAGATAGTTTTTACTTTTTAATTTTAATATTTAAGCTTAGTATATTTAATATTTATGATTTTATGTGTAGTATATTAAATATTTATAAGATAGTTGTTACTTTTTAATTTCAATATTTATGCTTAGTATATTTAATATTTATGATTTTATGTTTAGTATATTAAATATTTATGGGATAGGTTTTACTTTTTAATTTTAATATTTATGCTTATTGTATTTAATATTTATGCTTATTGTATTTAATATTTATGATTTTATGTGTAGTATATTAAATATTTATGGGATAGTTTTTACTTTTTTATTTTAATATTTATGCTTAGTATATTTAATATTTATGATTTTATGTGAAGTATATTAAATATTTATGGGATAGTTTTAACTTTTTAATTTTAATATTTATGCATAGTAAATTTAATATTTATGATTTTATGTTTAGTATATTAAATATTTATGGGATAGGTTTTACTTTTTTAATTTTAATATTTATGTTTACTGTATTTAATATTTATGATTTTATGTGTAGTATATTAAATATTTATGAGATAATTTTTACTTTTTTATTTTAATATTTATACATAGTATATTAAATATTTATAGCTTAGTTTTTAATTTAATATTTTTATATTTATGCATTGTAGGAAATGGATCCTACTAGAATTCCTGTTTATTTTGAAGACGGATTGAACATGGACAATGATGACTTTCAAATTTTGTCACCGGAAGCGGAAGCGGAAGAGGGGCAAGATACTCTAGAACAAACTGGCCCTTTCGCCTCCTCATCGGGGTTAACCACATCAAGACCCAAAACCAGAAAGATAAAATCTGTGGTATGGGAATCTTTTGACCTAGAAGATGTAACCGGCCCGGATGGTCAGGTAGAATCTAAGACACATTGTAAATTTTGTAAGAGTTTATTGTCTGGTTCTAAGAAAGGAACGGGACATTTGAGAAGGCATAAAGATTCATGTATGCTTAAACATGATCAGGTAGATACTACTAGACCGACAAAACTACAACGGAACCCGAGATGGGTCCGTTATGACATGGAGATATGACGATGTCAATGCTAGGGAATGAATGGCACACTATATTGCACAACCCAATCTTTCAGTGACAGTTTTTTTTTTCTTTTTGAAAATTTTATCAACAAAGCATACAACCCCTAATTTACAGCTGTCTAGAAAGACTACTAGAAGCGATTTACTAAAATGTTTTAAATCCGACCGAGTCAAATTAGTCGCTCAATTAGAGCGTTTAAGTGTTTCTATTGCACTAACTTTCGATATTTGGAACACACGTTCCGAACAGAACTATTTATGTGTCACAGGACACTATTTAAATCCTGATTGGAAGATCCAAAAAAAGAATTCTTGGTTTTTGTCCTATGGATTTCGCCTATACCGCTCAAAATATTTATGACATTATTTCTGAAGTTTTTAATTGATTTTAGACTAACTGGACTCATCCTTTTCCCCACATTAGATAATGCATCATCAAACACGGCATTCATTAACTTGTTTTTAGCCAATAATGTCCCTCAAGTTGGGGGTCATCTCTTCTACCAACGGTTAGCAGGTCACATCACAAATTTAGTTGTGAAATTAGGTTTGAAGGTTGTAAGTGGTCATATAGATTGCATTAGAGATGCAATTTCCTATGTCAGCAACTCTAATCAAAGAGTGAAAAAAAAATCCATATACTGTTAAACTAACGACAAACAGCCCAAGAGCTTACAAACAAATATGCCAGTAAAGTGGAACTCCACTTAGTTAATGTTGCAAAGTGCTATTGATTATTCTACTGAAATTACATGTTATTATAATACATAAATGGCCCTAGTGGATGGTCCAACCATATTCGAGGAGGATTGGTATGTGGCAGAAGTTTTTATTAAATTTTTATAGATTTTAAACCATCAATTGTACTTATTTCCAGGGTTTATTACCCCACATCTCATCTTGCATTGCATCAAATTTTAGAAATGTTTGAAATTTTTTACTCTTATAGAGATGATGCCATCTTAAGCATTGCAGTTGAGGCGATGGTGAATTTTTTTTTTTAAATATTGGTCTGAAATTCTGTTACTCTATGCCTTAGGTATAGTAGATCCTAGGACTAAATTAAATAGTTTAAAAACTTTTACTGAGTTTATTGGTGGTTACTTGGATTTAGATCTTACTCAACATTTTACTAACCTACAATTCATGGTGTTCGAAGTTTATCGTCTTTATCAACGCAGGTTTAGCGGTAGAAACATGCAACAGTTGGAACAATCAGACACTCGACTAATGAAGTGAAGTATGAGAATCCAAACCGGCAACCAAAAATCTTCATCTTCATTATCCTCATCTCAACGTTGCGAACTAAAAACTTCCTTCTAAACTAAGTTCGAAACAACCCATCAAAGGGACTTCCAAGAATTTAATCTGATGTTATAGTGGAAGAACCATACTGAGAGTTATCCAGTATTGTCCCAACTAGCACAGGATGTACTCATTATCCCTGTGTCCACTGTTTGTTTAGAACAAGTATTCAGCGTCAGTGGACGTTTAATCGAACCTAGAAGATCTTGTTTAACCGCTAAGATGGTGAAGGTATTAACATGCCTTAATGATTGGGAGCATGTGACACGCTCGCACTGGTTCTAATTAAACTACAAATGGATCTACTCTATTCTACCTCGGCTATCTAAAGGGGCATACGAGTGTTTCACCCTTTGCAAGTGCACAAGTCGTTCAACTCATATAGGGTGCACAGGTACGGGTTATCGTTCCCACGAGGATCAGGAAAACTAAAGAGTATACTAATTAGTCTAGTGCTTCAAAAAGAAAATAAGTAACAGAATGCTTCAAGGCTAAGTCTAGTGCAATAGTGAAATAAGTTTAAAGATTAATGATGTAAAGTCCTCATATTTTGATTGACTTATTTTATTGACAAACCATATATGCGGTTTAATGTGTAAGGGTAGATTAGGTCTTCATCGTTCATGATCAAGCTCATGACTTTCTCAAAGACCTCAAGATCAAGAGCACTTCAAAGGTATATCACTTGTGCTTAAACTCTTTTGAAGAGATTTAGTTGCATACGCACACTCTTGCATGTTCATATGTTGTATATTCTTATGTGGGTTACATGCTTGTTGCTCTTTCATGATTATATATATTCTTATGTATGTTATTTACTCACTTTAGACTTACACAACATTCATATATGATAGGTGTGTTTTGTTGAGTTGAAAAGTGATTCCTTCTCTTTTCCGTGGTCTGTGCCGTTTTAGGTACCGTGGCTGGTTCGCTTGCAAGAACCACAGTTTTTGTCAAGTGCAGCCTCTATTGTTTTTCACTGTGTATGTCGCGGTTGGTGTCATTGCCTTTGCAGCGGTCCCAACAACGAGGTTTTCTAGAAGTGAGACGACGTGTGTATCGCGGTCAGGACACTTTGTCCATACAGTGGCATACATTACGGTTTTGACGGGATTTTGAATGTCTTCTTCAAAACGATGTCTTTTTGGCTAGGGCTTCACACACACACACACACACACACACACACACACTCACATATATATATGCTATATTCTCTTCTTAGCTGATTTAGTGCTTAGAAATTCATATTTTTGAGAGCTTGAGAGTGCCTTATAAGAAAAGTCATCAAGATTCAATCTTTATTGACCAAAACCCTAATACCCACCATCCATTCATGAATCCAACATTATCTAGCATCATCTAGGTTGTTTTCACTCATGGGTTTTCACCAACACACATGACTTGGTAAGGAGAACATCATCTTCATTCATCTTAGTGTTCTCGCTTAACAAGAAATCTCTTGTATGACTTGTTTACATCTAGATTAAGTTTCTTATCTACAAGTTGAGATTTTTGTGTTGTTTGTGGGTTTTGTATTGTGATAGCTATTGCATCTAGGTTAGCTTTTATTTTATATAGCTAAGTTATATGTACGTCATATGTGTTATATAGCAACATGATATATATGATTGTTTGATTTGTTCATTCATGGTTAGATAAATATTAAATGTGTTGACCTATAATTTATGCATTTGATATCCACTTAGGTTGTAATCTCTTTTTTGAGAGTAAAGCCTTATAACTAAGAGGATTAGTGTACAAGCAAGTCGATCTAGAATCACTATTAAAGACCTGTTGAGTAAAGTGGAAGGGTAGCGACCAATAATGGTTTGACTTGAGGTCAACCTACGTTGTAAACTTTTATTCAAGTAGTGGATTTGAGAACCGTGTGTGGCTAGCACAATAACCCGTGAGTTTTGCCCAGTTAACTTGCATAAGTCCGCTTGACCCGGTATACTAGCACAACCTACTATGGCTGTGCTTCCGGGCCAGGCCAAGCAACCCCAAACCTTAAAAGGCCAAGATTGGCCCGACCTATTTCGTATCCATGCCTTTTTGGGCCCAACCTGTTAAGGGACCATCACACCTTTACCCGACTGGCCTGTTTTGCCTCCACTAATTTGGGATGAACTTCTCCCAATCCACTAACTTATTTAACATCATTGAATATCAATGATAGACATGTAATTTATATATATATATATATATATATATATATAATATAATATAATTATTTTGACTTTTAACATGTATATTAAATGGCTCGGTTGGATTGAATTATGTCATTAATTTATAGCTCTTTTTAAAGTTTGTGAAATTTCAATAAACCTTATTTTTATGAGTAATGTTAGGCTTCCTAAAAGATTTTTTAAAAAACTTCTCAAATGACATGTCATCCAACTAGAGTTTAACATGACACAACACTCTCCTATTTTAGTCCAACTTAATTTTTAGGGGCTGTTTATTTTTATGTTTGAGACCTTTTTAGGATTTAATTTAAGTTAAATTCGATAAAGACTTAAATATATATATTATGACTTTGTTTGGTTTTTTTTTTTTTTTTTTGTTTTTTTGTTTTTGTTTTTTTTTATAATTTCCGAAAAGAAGTGTTAAGTGTTTGTTTTTGTCAATTTTTTAACATCTTAAGATTTTAACAATTTTGTCCTTGTAGTTTTTAACTACTTATAAATCTAATGAAAAATATTAATTGGCAAATAACAATCAAATAATATTCAATAATTTAATTTATTTTGTAGACACTAATTTAAATGTTGGGTACAGATATTGACACCTATAAAACTTATTAGTATACCCATATTTTATTTAAAAATTTAATTACAAAAATATCTTAATAGAAATTTACCAATAAGGATAAATTACTTTAATTAAAAATAAACCAAATACTATATACACTTATTAATTACATTCATATCTTCAACTATATTTCTTTATTAAAAAACTTACTTTTTCAAAAAAAAAAAAAAAAAAAATACTTATGATAAACCCTAATTAAACTCTAATTTTATTTCAAGTTTCAAACTTTCTCATTATCACATGATTTCATATTGTTTTTGTCTTTCCTTTATCTTTCTTTTATGTATAGTTATAAACTCTATCAATAATTAATATATATATATATATATATGTGTGTGTGTGTGTGTGTGTGTTAACGATAGCTATAGAAATCAACAAATTTTTTTATTTATTATTATTTAAGTTGTCAGTAAGGTTTTTGTTTTTGTTTTTGTTTTTTGTTTTTTTTTTTAAGATAGTTGTATAAATAAGAGAATTCCAGATTGAAAATTTATTAACCCCATATACGGTTCCACATATTCTCTTTTATAAGGCTCCTACATTTGAGATATTTTCAAAAGTAAATTGAACTATCATTAAAAGAGAATTTGATTCCAAAAATAATATGATTTTTTTTTTTTTTTTTATAAAACTCATAAAAAAGAATATATAATATTCAAAATTAAATATACTATCTGCACATTTATCAATCGAAGACACAAATTAAACATATATAAAACTGACTAAATATTAATCGATCAAACATGAATTCCAACATAATTTTTTTTCTCTCACTAATAAACAACAAATTCTCAAAGCTTTTGCATGAACAACTGATCTGCTGTTATAAAATAATGATTTGTGCTTGATGTTTGAATTTGGGTTGAATCATCCAACTCAAATCCTTAATTATCTTATTGAGAAAATAGTGTATCATTAATTGATGTCTTTTGAAGAAAATTGTGTAGTGCAAAGCAGACCAACACTGTCCTTCTATGTGTGTCAAATGAGTAAAATGGCATCCTTTTCACTATTGGAAAACGTGCTTTTAACACACTTTCAATAACATTCATCAATCTTGAATAAGATTGATTGAAAACCTCCTCTTTAATGTTAGCACGACCACCACTACGAAAATCATTTAACCAAAAACGAGCATTGCGATATGATGTCATAAATCCTCTAGTATGGGTATACGCTGCATCCACCAAATAATATTTATCTAAAAAATAATGTTAATTCTAATAAATAACAATAATTGAAAAAACTTCAATGAACTATTATTATACATAATATAAGATAGTAAAAAATAATATACAAGGTGGTGGCATGGGAAAATTATGTCTTAAATCATGATTAGTTTCAGTCAAGACCCTTGAATCATGAATAGTTCCTTCTCATCCAACAACAACATACTTAAAGATCATATCAAAGTCACAAATTGCCATGACATTTTGAAAAAATTCCCCTTTCCTGTGACCCCTGAATGGCACTTGTTTATCACTTGTAATGCATTCATGAACTAAAGTTCCATCAATTGCACCAACGACCTCCTATATAAAAATGATATTGTTAATATAAAGAATAACATAAATATAATATAATGTTAATATTTTTAAAATAATATGTATACTTAAAATCTTGTTTGAGTCAACAATCAGAAATGTCACTCAAATTATCATTAAATAATGGAGGTGTAATCATTTCTTTAAAAAAATTCATCATGGCATCAAAAACCTGATGAAAGTATTTGTGTATTGTCTAACCCGAATGTTGGAACCTATTTTAAACAAGTTGATTTTGTAGATTATGACTCACTATCATCAAAAATATTGCCATTTTCTCATCAATAACCAAATGTTTACTATTGGGAAGCAATCCCCTTTCTCGAAACATTGGACACAAAGAAACAAAACTATTTTTCTACATCCGCATTAGTTCATAACATACAATAGATGAATCATCTAAAAGCTTTTGAATAAAATGTGAACCTGAAAGTGATGATATACTCACAAGTACCTTACTAGTAGTTCTTAATGTCAGTAATTGTATAATCATTTTTCCATAATATGCTCTTAAGCTTCAAATTCACATCATCGTCTTCACTTGATGATGACGACATTGAACTACTTGAGTAACCGGAAAACTTTCCCATAGAAATCTGGTATAAAAAAGAAAAAGAAACAATCATCATGGAGAATGATGAGCCTAAAGTACTATAGCAAAAAAGAAATAGTCATTACTTTCTATCGCTCAAGTCATGTTGGCAACCAAATACAATCTCATACTCAAGATCATGTAAAAACCACCATAGTATATTCCATGTATAGATATAAATAGATTTCATGTAAACATCATTAGAGGCATATGCAGATTATGCACATGTTAAACAAAAATCAATAAATAAAAGTAACTAATACTGAATTACATAATGTAATCAAGTTTCAAACATTTACATAACCATTAAATCCAACATAATAAGCAAAAACGTAATCCAAATCAAACATTACACACCACAAATATAGTCAACAATTACAAAACTGTTGGATATGGCTTGAATTCTCCAATGGTTACCAAACATGATTTACCAATACAGAGACTTCCTGGAGATGTGAGAGGGTTTAGGAGTATGAGATTATGTTTGAGGGAGGTTTGGAGGACGTGATGAACAGTATAAGCAAAGAACAGTGCAAACGATATCATTGTCGCTGTGGCTTTGACAGCAGTAATGACAGCGGTGGTCTTCGCTGTGAATTTTCGTAGCGCAATAGAGAGCGGTCCAATCTAGTGGAAAGTGTTGTGGCTTCCACAGTAGTACTGAGAGTAGTTGACAATGATGTGGCACATGGATCACGGTTTTCTGAGTGTTCAAGTTTAACACGGTTTAGGAAGCGGGTGGCCAACTACAACTTGAATCGTAGTCAATCACAAGTATACGTTGAATAAGGAAATATTCATGGAAAAGGAAATATGTTGTTTCTAGAAATTCTTATGATTATAGGAATAGAATTCCTCCTTAAAAGAAGACTTGTCATAAATAGGAAATAGTATTTATGTAGAACAAGTAATTCTTGTATGTATAGGAGTAGGATTTTCTTTTAGTTTAAACTCTCTGTAATTCATATAAATAGACCATAATAACTAGATTATTAATGGTGGAGCAAAAATAGCAAATACTAGAGAGATATCAAAGTGAGCATTGGGTGTAATCGGGTTTGGGATATTATTTAGAGAGAGAATCCTGAGTGTTTGGTTGTAACAATTTACTACATATTGAAACTTTCTCTTGTTGTCCTGATGACCGTGGTTTTTTCCTTGATTTGGGTTTCCACGTAAATTCATGTGTTGTGTTTGATTGGATTTAATTACTTCTCTTCATCTTATTTTTTATTTTTTATTGTGTTTGTTTGTGTTCTATCCGGTAACGCTTCTGCGCGTATAGTAATGTTTGTTTGCTAACAAAAACAATGGACATCAAGGTTTGCTTGGTAAACTCCTAATCCATGCAATTCATTCTTCATCACTTTGCATGCCCATCCATAAGTGCCGATACTCCTTCCGCTTACATTAAGAAGTAGTTGTAACAAAACATTATGGATCCTCATATGTGAAAAGCTTTCGTAAATTGTATATACAATCATTCGCCGAAGGTCCTCTATCTTTCTCCAATACATCTATTATTTGACACATTTCTTGATGTGTTTGATCTAACTTCCTTCTCTTTTGTTTCTTCTCCTTATGAGAATCCTCACACTCATTAGGCTTATTGAAATTGGTACCCTTATTTTCCTCCATTAGTCTAACAAAACTTGGATAATAAGTTGAAAATGTAGAGCCAATTTCAGGTATCTCTTCCATACCTGAACTCAAATTCTAAATCCCCGTCGCTAACACTCAATCAAATAATTGTTCCAACTCTTTACAATTTGGTAAAGGCTTATAGTGAAATTTTTTAGAATCTGGATGATTTTATTTTACAAAATATACATCTAATTAGCTAATTATGTCAATAAATACTTTAAAATATTTAAAAGAAAGTGAAAGAATATTTTCCTTAAGGTATTCTTCTCATCTCTTATTTGGCCAATTAATAGTATGAGTAATTGAGTTGTAACCATTTTTCGTAGTGTTTATCAAATTAGTCCGCGCTTGATATTGCCTTTTCATGTAGTCCCACCCATTTTTAAGTTGTTTTTGGTTTAGATGTTTTCCAATTGTCTTTTCCATTCCTTTAGCAATACGGACCCAAGCAGAAGGTTTCAATGTTGCTCTAGATCTATATCCACTATTTGCCTCATGAAGACAAAGATCAATAAAGTGTTTCCTTGGAAGGGTATCACTCCAATTCGCTCTGTTAGACCGAGTCATTTATACCTAAACACTATTAAAATATTATTAGATCCATGATATTTTATTATGAAACAATATGTATTCAAGCCTTAAGTCTGTGCAAACCAATCAATAAATTCATGTTACAATAAAAAAAATCCAAATAAAAAAAATGATTGCAGATCATTTTCAAACTTATCAGTGTCCTATTATCTTCAACTAAAATACATGAATTAAAAATAAATAAATATATATAGACTAGAAACAAATAAATCAATATCAATTCACGTTAACAATAAACATTATCAAAATAATTACTCATCCTTACTTTCACCTACTTAATCAAAACATGGTAAAAAGGTTTTAATTAATCTGCTTAACTGGTAATTAATCATTAGAAGAAGCAATCGATTGAAGGAAGTGTTCAAGGGCATGGACACTAACAACAGTTGCATTGTAACGATTGAAAAATTGAAAGATAGACTCGCTACGTAAAGGAACCCATCTCTCTAAATATGAATTCAAATAGTTGATGGAAGTTGTAGTAAGTGTTGGAAATAGTTTTTTATTATTAATATTTATATTAATTTTGTAAAAATCATTTCTTATTGAATGAGAAAATTATTGGTTCACAACAATCGTGTCATTTCATAAAGGCTGTACCTTTTTATCAATGTTGTTTCCTTTCTTAACAAACATGTCATTTCTTTAAAAGATATGTCCATTAGAAAAGAGTACATGTCCTTTCGAATGAGTATGAGAATGAATATAATATGGATGCCCTCTAACCATTGGAAATCAATTTTTTGCATTTATGTTCTCTCTGTATAAAATAAATAGTGTCTAAAGTTTTCAAGTAAAAAACACTAAATTGCATTCAACGATTCTTTAAGTTTGAAGTGCTGCTACTTGAAGAATGAAATCCGTTCTATCCTGGGAGACTATTATTTACAACCTTGAATACCATTCGTGGAGGGAGCAAAATTGTCTTAAGGAAATTGTGAGTATCATAAGGTTCGATTATTGAATCTTTACAATTTGCAAGTTTTTCTGGTTAGAATTTCTTTTTCACTGTATTGAGTGTAAGTTTCTTGCAATATATAAAATCTTTTTCACTCCGTTGCATTATATTTGAGCTTCTTGCAATATAAATTTATAGCAGACACAACACAAGGGAATAACATTCTTATGACAATTTTTGTTTTTATGTGTTTTCTTTTATATCCAGTAATCAAATCTTTTTTGATTTGTTAAAAACTCAATTAATAGTGTTTTTGTTAAACAAGTTTCTTTTCATTCTTTACTGGTCTATTACTATGTTCTCATAAACTCAATTTTTTTTCTTAACTATACAGTGGTTTAATTGTTTACACTTGATATTTATACTGCTTTTGTTTTAGATATCATTCTAAAATTGATTGTCTTTTGCTGTGCATATCTATATAATTTGACAGTACCTATGTTAGTCAAATAATTTTATTTAGAAATATATTTCTTCTGCTACTTCGTCTATATCATATATATAGTTTGTTCAATTTTTAGAGTAATTGTCAGAAATATAAACAAAAAAATTGACATTCTATGTTAGTTGTTTTACTGCTTTATATTTTATAGATTTCATATCTTTACGTATTAAAGTGATACTTTGTGTATTAACTTGATTCTGTAAATTTGATTTTAACAAAATTATGGCATCTAGTAACATTACTCCTACATTTAATATGAGTCACGGGGAAAAGTCGGAGAAATTCTATAAGTTCCTTAAAGTTTGATTGGCTTATTTCGGTGACAAACCACAATTGAAGTTTGAATTGTAAGGGTAGCTTAGGTAGTTGGTGATCAAACTCAAGGCTCTTTCAAGACCTCAAAGTGATAAACACTCCAAAGGTATATCTATAGTGCTTAGTTTTCTTTGAAGAGATTTAGTTGCACAGACACACTTGTCATGTATGCATATGTATGTATTGTTCTTATGTGCTCTCTCTTCAGATGTCACATGTCACATTTCACACTTGCACTTTGTTGTTGTATTTTATTATGTGTTAGTGTGTCTAGTAATTTGTTTCACGAATATTATTCAGAAATATCCACGCATACACGATGATGTGCTTGGGTTAGCGCTAGGATTGCCCTTGAAGAACGTCATTGGCTTCTCCTTTGGTTTCACCAACAGTGGTGAAACAACGGTTTGATCGGCGGCCAGACCTCTGAATGAAACCGCCGATTGAAACATGTATCCTCTGTCCCTTTTTTTATGGTTTACATCTACGGCTATAATTCGACCGCCAAATATCACCAGTGATCATGTTTCACATTCGACGGTTATGATCAGCGACCAGACCACTGAATCAAATCGTCGATCGGTTTAAAGTAGCAAACGTTTCGTATTCTATGGTTCTAATTAGCGGCCTGACCGCAGATTGAAACCGTCGTTTGGTATGTTTCATGCCAACTTTTCCAAAACGATGGCATTTCATTTTGACCTTATATATATATATATGTCTCTATGCTCTCTAGGTTGTTTCTAACTCTCAAAATTCCACTTTTATGATTGAGAGCATTTAGATAGAGAGAAGTTTATCAAAGAAACAATCTTTTTCATCTTTGATTCTCTAAACACTCAAAACCATCTTTATATGCATCAAATCTTCATCTAGCATCTTCTAGCATATCTAGGATGTTTTCTTGCATGGTGTTTGCTATATCACATCTTGCTTGGTAAGGTTTTCACCAACTTCATCTAATTTTAGTGTCTTTCTTAACAAGCCATCTACTTTATTACTTGTATGCTCTTAAAATATATTCTATATACAAGATAGAGATTGTATATGGTGTATTGATTGAGTATTTGTAAAATCATTGATTTGTATTGGCTTGATTCCATTACAAAACTCTCTATATTTGTAATAAGTATTACTTAGGTGGTTCTTAGTGAAAAGAAGCTTCAAAGGTTAAAAGCAACGTCTTATGCAAATATCCTCTTCATGGGGAACATCGCACACTTAGATGCTAAGGTATCAAGTTTCTTTTTCCTCTCACAAGGCGTAAGCACACACAAACATACAATTCATTCATGTGTATCCCTACATCGTTGTGCAAACATTTGGTATAACACATTCACACACATTTAAGTATGCTCATGCATTGGTCTCATAAAGACAAACATTGTAGAATTGCATGTTTTATCACTATCGCTTAGATATGATATACTTGTGTGACATTATGTTTATTTGCTTGAGTTTATTGTATTTTGGACATGAACATGATCTCATATGATTCCTTATTGAGTCCTGGTCATTTCGGTTACTCATTCATTAGCTTTCGAGTCCAAACGATGTAGCTATGCTACTTTGCATTCTCATTCGTTGAGTTATCTTTGTCGTCGTTTTTTGAGATGAATTATCAACCTTTTTGCAAAGTTTTGTAGTCGTTGTTGTGTGTGAGGGAGTCAAGATTAGTAATCTGAAAACGGATTAAAAACCAGAGTTCAGAGGCTCGAATACGGTCGAAGGAGGCTCGAATACGGTCGAAGAACGCAAGAGGTACGCGAGAGGAGCAAGATTGGCCAAAGACCAACCTTGGTATTCCATGTGTGCCACATGGCTGGGATGCCTCGCTGCCCATGTGTGGCATATATGCCCCACACGTGGAAGTGATATGGCACTCTTCAATTGGGTCATTTTTCCTTCTCTTGAATTCTTTTAAAAGATCTCATCATTCCCTCTAAACATTAAGTGTAGAAAATTTGAAAAAGATAAAATCAAAAATTTTCTCTCAATTTCAGTTTTTTTTTTTTATTTTGATCATAACTCTCTCATATGAACTCAAAATCGAGTGATCCAAAAACCAAAATTGTTGGTCTTGAAGAGAGCTATAAACCCAAGCATTTTCAGAGTCATTTGAGTTCGTGATTGTTCACAGCTTACAGATTTCTGTTCGAGATTAAATTGTTGTATGTGAAACTTCTTCTTGTCACTTTCTCTTTGATCATCTCTTTTAATCTTCTTATTTGACAGATGATTTGTGGTAAGAATGATGTTAGATCATATCCTAGGGGTGTTTGATCATTTTTTAATTGAGTTTTAGCTTTGTTTTGCAACATATATTTGCTAAACTTGATTTAACTTGAAATTGATTATAGAAATGTTATATGTGATGTGCTTCATGATAATTTCTAGGTTTAATTTCATGATCTAAGAACTAAGGTTTTTGTGATATATTGAATATTCTCATCTTGTTCTTATTGATTTACATGTCTTGATTTCTAGGTACATTTGTGATTGTTTGTTGAAAGCATATCCTAGAATATATCAAAGTATTTTCATAGAGTTTGATTGATCATCTTGCTTTATTTGTCTTGTGTTGCATTATTTGCATCACTTAGATCATTGGCTTGTGGAAAGGTCGAAGTCTCTTGTTAAGGTGAGTGAAACCTTGATTTGAGCAAGAAGACTTGGCTAGGAAAGTGTTCCGGATAGCCAAGCACGAAGACTTAGTTAAGATCAAGAGGATCTGGATAACTAAGCAAAAGCCTTAGCTAGGAGTTTGGTACTCCGGATGATTGAGCTAGGGAAGCTTGATTAGGATCATTTGTGATCTAGATATCTAAGCAAGGAAATCTTCCTAGAGGCTTGAGAGCCTTGGATAGGGAGTTGCTCTCTAGAGGTGTAGGACACATATTGGATAGAAAGTAAGCTAGGTGGTTCACTAGGCGGTTCACTAGGCCTTGAGGGTAGATTAGGAGTTGATAGCTTAAGGTGGATATCATTTGTTGATAGCCTTGAGTGTGTAAATCCTTTTCATTTAGTAGATTGTTTTGCCAGTGGTTGTGGTTATTACACCCATGGATGTTTCTTTTTTGAGGTTTACCACATAAAAATACTTGTGTCCATTTTTCGCTTTATTTTTTTATTATTTTCCATATCATGTATTGATTGTATCTCTTGTATATTATTTTTTACATGTATTGACTGTAGGGAAAAATAAACAAATAAAAGTGTTACACGCATCGGAAGCGATACTAAAGACGATTTAGTGACTTTTAAAATTTTTCCTTTATGAACCTTAAACCCTTTTAATCAATAAACATGCATATATATCAACAAAAGTAAATTACCTCTTGTCGCGTGATCCGATTGACTTACGTCGATGGTAATCCGCAAGACCTTCAATCCGAGCACGAACGTGGATCACCTAGGAGCGTGGTCTCCCTTTCCTTTGAATTGCAAACCTGTGAATGGACCAAACAAATACTTTCTTTTCTTTGTTAGTCACAAAACAATCAAAAGAATGTCAAAATTATTCCGGTCACTTTTGAGTTCACAATCTTATGATCGAAACTCGCGTGAACCTAGATCGATATCGTATACACAAGCTTATTGATGTTTAAGCAATTGTATACTATCAAATAATAATTTTTCACTCCTTTTTGTCTCTCTAGAATAAAAACTCTCTTAGAATTAAGAAGAAGAAGAAAGAAAATAAAAACTCAAGCACCAATTAATTGATGTGGCCGAACCTTATAAGAACATATATATAGGTTGGCCGAATTTTTCTTCTTTTTCCTTTAGGGTTGCCGAATTCTATGTAGTATCTAATTAGGGTTGGCCGAATTTCATCATGTCACTTATATAGGGTGACTAAAATTCAACCCTAATTCTTTTTAACTTTATAGACTTCAAACCCTAATCCAACTCTTTTATTTTTATTCTTTTATTTGACTAAATAAAAAAAAAGACTCCTTATTTGATTAAATAAATAATACTAATTTATTTATTTACTTATCAAACAAGTCTTTTACTTTTAGGAAAGATTTGTTTCTTTAATTAAACAATTAATCAATAAATCAATTAATTCTTATTTAATTAAAACAAATGAAACAAAATAATATTTTTAGGTCAAAACCTTAACCTAGCCGCCCCACTTATATATAAGATGGGTCTAATATTATTTTCCTATTTCATTAAATCCATTGGACTTTAAATAAAAAAGCCCACATGTGAACCAGACCCATTCTTACTAAAAGAAACAAGCCCACATGTCTTTCATTAATATATTAATATAATTGAGCAGCCCATTAATTAAATAATGTGCAAATTATATTCTTAATATATTAAATGCAATTCTAGATGGACCCTTAAATTGGTCCGGTAGAATATATCAAGTGATCCATGCAAGTCCGTGTGGATTGGGGATCTTGGCGGGCCATCTAAATTTAAGCTTCAATAGACATAACCTAATCACAATCAACAAATGATTCACTTAGATCCGATCCATTAATTTTAACTCATTCCACTAAAGAGCTAAAACTGAACTCTTAAATAAAGATAGAAAAGGAAGATGCTCCTCATTCATACCCTAGACAATCATATTGGAGATAGTGTATCCTCGTGATTAATATCAGTAATCGCCAAGAGTTCATAGACCGCCTATAACTCTCCAAGTTACCATATTTACTCATATGACCACGTTTTGAACTTGGATATTTTGACTTGTCCAGAAGCCATGTTTTCAATAGACACTATTGAAAACTCAACGTTGAGATTTAATATCCAATTACCTCAAAACATCCATATGATGATATTATACTCTCATTTAATTAAATGGAGCCACGATGTCCATATCTATAAATGAAGTCCTCTATCGATTAACAAATGAATATCACCAAACTATCGAGGATAGACTATGCGATATAATCGTACTCATTGATAACTCAAATGATATCACTTGCAACCATAAGTCCATCATTTATCTCAGGATTAAGATAGACTCTCCGATTGTCCTGATAATGAAAAGACTATTATCTATTGACGGTTCTAGATAAAGCTTTTCATTGTGATCCAGTTCAATGCACCCAGTGCACTAGATCCTTTTGCTCGAAGACACTCCGATGATTTTAGACTCATCATATCTCATTTGATCCCACTCAAATGCTAGCAAAAGAATTCTACAACTTTAACAAGATAAAGGTGCCCAACCTTTAACTTAAGTTGTGAACAATATTCAAGACTAACTAAAGAATTGTGTCTACCACATACATATCCAGATGTACGAACAATTCTTCTTTTCCCATAGTCTTTAGACCTTATGATTATTTACTTTGACAATTATAATACAAACTATAAATGCTATACGATTTGTTAAACCAGAAATCACTTTATTAATATGAAAAAGATTGTTAATTACAACATTACACTCTTGCTATTGAGCATAATCCTAACATTGACTCATACTATACAATTGTTAAATCATATCAAGTGTACATTTCATTCTTGTAATCCATAAATTTTGAAGTTGGAAGAAATTGAGACTATACCTATTCACCCCCCCTCTAGGTATAATATGTACTACATCTCTCTAGGGAATTTCATTTGGGATAAGAGTGGGTGTCTAGACGCACTTAGATAGATCCTTTTTTGTGGTGTTTGTGTTTTATTTGATAAAGTCATGATTAAGGAAGTGTATTCCTATGTGGCTTCTTTTGTGGAACCTATTGACTTAGATGAGAAAAAGATCAACGATTTTATTCTTGAAAATGAACACTTGTCTAATGTCAATAAGTCCCTCAATAAGAAGCTAAATAATTATGGTCTAGGCTCAAAAGATTTTAATGAACTTAAAGACAAGATCCTAAGTCTAGAAATGAACCTAAAGGATAATAATGATAGACTTGACATCTTGAAGCTAGAAATTGAACAAAGGGATAATTCTCTTGTTAGTGCTAGAAGGCTAGAAAATATACTTAAAGCCAAACTTAGTGAGCACTTAAATCAAGAGAAAATGTGAGCAATGGCTAAATAAATCATGTGAAGATGTTAGAAAAAGTGATAACATCTTAGAAAAATATGCCATTAAAAATAGGATGCTTAGTGATAAACTTGAAGAGACAAGTATGATGATTAACAAGATGTTATCTAGTTCTAACAAGGTTGAATCTCTCATTAAAAGTGGAAAGCATCCTAGTGACAGAAGAGGTTTAGGTTATGTCAAAGAGAAAGAAACCCTTTCTACTAACAAATCTACTTTTGTCAAAGCAAGTGTTGAAACAAATGTAGGTACACACACTCAAGGTAAAGCTAAGAAAGCTACCGGATGTGCCTCTACATCAACAAGGAAGTTCAATGGAAGAACTCAATAAGATAAAGGTTAAGGAGTAACAACCTCTAATGCTAGAGGTGAAGCATCAAGGGTTGCATTTCAAAGAGGAAAAATTTTTAGAATGCCAAAAGTTTTGGAAGCAAATGCAAATGGTAAATTTATCAAGTTTATTCCTATTTGTCATCATTGTAATATGATACGACACATTCGACCTAGGTGCTTTAAATATATATGTAAATGCAAACTTGATAATGCTTTTCATGATATGTCTTTGAATGGACCTAGACAATCATCCATGTTTGGATATAGAAATAGACCTAGGAAGACCTTGGAAGAGCATGTTGTGAAGAAAGTTGTTAATGACTTTCTTGCTAAATCTTGTGTTGTGCCTCACTCTACCATGCATAAGAAATTTGATAATGCTTTGTTTGATATTTTTGAAAATGTGACCAATGAGGTCAAGGTGCATGATCAAAAGTCTAATCTAGAGTTAAAGCATGTTAGTGGTTAGAGTGAGAGGCGTATTGTAAATAATGTATGTGTTAGAAAGGACACTCCTAAATGTCTAGTTGCATAATATCATTTAATGGCTAACAACTTCTACTCTTGGTACCTAGATAGTGGTTGCTCTAGAAACATGACCGAGAACAAGGAATTCTTTAAGAATCTTGTTCTAAAGGATGAAGGAGGGGTCACTTTTGGTGATGGCACCAAAAAGCAAGTTCTAGACAATGGAACAATTTGTATCCCCAGATTGCCTAAACTTCGCAATACTTTGTATGTTGATGGGTTACAAGCTAACTTAATCAGCATCACTCACTTGTATGAAAATTTTAAGGAAGTTAGTTTTAACAAAGATGTGTGCACTATAATTGATAAAAAGGGCAATGTTGTCCTAAAAGTCAAAAGGTCTATAGACAATTGCTATTGTCTCTAGATAGACCCTCTAACTTGCAACATGGCACATGAGTGCAATAAGCTTGACTTGTGGCATCAACGTTTAGGCCACATGAAATTTAAAGATTTAAAGAAGCTTGAAACATTAGGCATTGTTAGAGGTCTTCCTAATCTTGGTAAAAAGCTAGATGCTGTTTGTGAACCTTGCCAATTAGGTAAACAAACCAAAATGCATCACAAGAAGAATTCTTACATAGCTACCAAGAGACCTTTAGAACTTGTGCACATGGACCTAATGGGGCCAATTCAAACCGAGAGCATCAATGGAAAAAAGTACATTTTTGTGTGCATTGATAACTACTCTAGGTTTATTCGGGTTTATTTTCTTAGAAACAAGATCAAGACTTTTGATTACTTCAAGAAGTTTTGTAATCAAGTTCAAAATGAAAAAGGTCTTGATATCATGAAAATGTGTCACATTAAGAGTGATCATGGGACGGAATTCGAGAATGTCAAATTTAGTGATTTTTGTGATGGGTTAGGGATTTCTCATGAGTTCTCCACACCTAGAACTCTTCAACAAAACGGTGTTGTTGAGAAAAAGAACCAAGTCTTGCAAGAGATGGCTAGGGTCATGCTCAATAGCAAGAAAATCCCTAGAAACCTATGGGCCAAAACGGTTAGTACCGCTTGTTATGTGTCGAATAGAGTATTTATGAGGCCCAACATAAAACTAACATCCTATGAGCTATGGAAGGGCAAAAAGCTAAATGTAAGTTACTTCCACATTTTTGGGAGTAAGTGTTTTATTTTGAATGATAGAGATCACTTAGGAAAGTTTGATGCTAAAAGTGATGTTGGGCTCATTCTTAGGTATGCTATTAATAGTCGTGCATATAGAGTTTTCAATTAGACTACTAAGAGTATTATGGAGTCTATCAATGTGAAGATAGATGACCTTAGCATGCTTGATATATGTGATGGTAATGGTGTCAATGAATCTAATGAAAATATTTTGAATGACACTAATACACCTATTAATGTGGGATTAAGACCCTCTGCTATGCTAATCTTTTTCCTGATCTAAAATACTTGAAAATATGACTTTGTATTTAAAAATAATGAAAATGAAATAAAAGAAATAAATGACAGTCACTGATTACACATGTCAACAGATCTATATAGGGCAGAACAAAAATCAGCTCAGTAGAGGATCCAAATTCATTGATGTGGCTAGTAACGAATCTAGTCAAAAAGATAAAAATGATGGTGTTGATGAAGTAGGAAGTCTAGAGAATGAAAATGCTTTAAATGATAACCAACAAAATGACCAAGTTGTTGAATGTTCTCACTCTAGACTTAAAAACGCACACTATCAAGAAGACATCATAGGTGATTTAAATGAAGGGATTAGAACTAGAATTCAAATAGCTAACCAAATTTCATTTGCTTGCTACACTTCTCAAATTGAACCCAAAAATATTAATGAAGCTACTGTTTATGAATATTGGGTTAGGGCTATGCAAGAAGAATTAAATCAATTTAAGAGGAATGAAGTGTGGTCCTTAGTTCTTAGGCCAAAAGACACTAATGTAATTGGCACTAAGTGTGTGCTTAGGAATAAGATCGATGAAAATGGCAAGATTGTAAGGAATAAAGCTAGGCTAGTGCTCAAGGCTACACTTAAGTTGAGGGTATAGACTTTGATGAGACATTTGCACCGGTTGCACATCTCGAGTCTGTTAGACTTTTGTTATCCATTGCTTGTGTTAAAAAGTTCAGTTATTTCAAATGGATGTCAAAAGTACTTTCTTCAATGGACACCTTCAAGAAGAAGTGTATGTTGAACAACCTAAAGGTTTTGTAGACCCACACTCTCCTAATCATGTGTTTAAATTGAAAAAGACTCACTATGACCTTAAGCAAGCTCCAAGAGCTTGGTATGCTAGGTTGACTCAATATCTTATTGACAACCATTATAGGAGAAGTGGCATTGATAGAACATTGTTTATCAAACATCATGATCATGATATTTTTGTTGCACAAATATATGTTAATGACATTTTTTTTGGGTATACTAATAAAACCAAGGTTGATGAATTTGTAAGTGTTATGTCAAGTGAGTTTGAAATGAGTATGGTGGGTGAGTTGAATTATTTTCTAGAGATGCAAGTGAAGCAAACTAGCATGGGCATTATGTTAAATCAATTTAAGTATGCTAGAAACCTAGTTAAGAGGTTTGGCCTAGAAAATGGAAAAGACTTTGAAACACCCATGAGTATTACCCTTAAACTTGACAAAGATGAAAAGGGGAAGAGTGTTGACCAAATCCTCTATAGAAGCATGATAGGTAGTCTACTTTACCTAATGGATAGTAGACCGGATATTTGCTTTAGTGTAGGCTTGTGTGCTAGATTTCAAGAAAATCCAAAAGAATCATACTTGAAAGCCGTCAAAAGGATCATTAGATATGTCAAGGGAACTCATAGTCTTGGTCTATTATATTCATTTGAAATTAATGGTATCCTAGTAGGCTATTGTGATGCCGATTGGGCGGGGAATGTAGATGATCGTAAAAGCACATCTGACGGTTGCTTTTATTTTGGGAATAATTTAGTTTCTTGGTCAAGTAAGAAACAAAATTATGTTTTCCTTTCCTCTTCCAAAGCCGAGTACATTGCGGCTGGAAGTGCATGCACACAATTACTTTGGATGAAATAAATCCTTAAGGATTATGAGATAGAACAAGGAAAAATAACACTTTATTGTGATAATTTCAGTGCCATTAACATCTTTAAAAATCCGGTTCAACACTCCCGCATAAAGCACATAGATATTAGGCATCATTTTATTGGAGACCTAGTTGAACATTCAATTGTTACTCTAGAGCATATGCCTACTGAAAATCAACTTGCAGACTTGTTCACAAAGCCCTTGGACAAAGAGTGGTTTAAAACTCTTAGAATGTCCATTGACATGATTTGTGTTGATTAATGTGTTTGTATGATTGTGAGTGGCTTGATGAGCAAAAATTACTTACATATGAATATCTTTGAGAGCTACTCACTTGAGAAGTAATAATCTTAAACAAGTATCTTTTATTGTTTTTAGATCATGCACTTAACCTTGAAAATCTTATTTTTGAAAAGTACACAAATGCTTCTCTTATATGTTTTAGTGTTTTTGAGTATATGTGGTTGAAAGTATATAGATTATGGATGCATCTAGAAGTCTATTTCTTAGTACATGATAGATGACCTATGGTATGTATCCATTTTGCTTTGGCTTACATAGTATTCAACGAGCACCCTCATAGAAAGCGTTACACACCTTAGTTGTGAAGCCACCCAATGTAGGAAAGGGCTACGCCATTGTAATGAGTGAAAGCCGCCATGTGGTGTATATGTTTTTGTTAGAAAAATCAAAGAAGTGTTGAAAAGAATCATTTAAAAAAATATCTTTGATTCTAAGCTTAAAAGAAATGCAAAATATAAAGCTTATTGGTGTATAGTTGAGAATTGTGAAATACTCGGGTTGTCAAATAGAAATGAGTATACGAGCCACATGCACACACACACACACTCAAATGTTGATATCTATTCTTTTAAAGCAAAAAACCTGGATGAACATCGGTTTGACCTATTTTTAGAAATGCTTTAGTTGGATAGGTTTGAAAATTGTTTGTATGTTGAAATCACAATTACTCCTACTATATATGTGAGAATCATTCACACACACATATTTTGCTTATGTACTTGATTCATTAGCAATGTGAGAATAATTTTTAGAGATAAATGAAAATCTATGATTCTCTGTTGGACTTTGAAAAGTGATGAACTGTTTTCTCTTATTGCTTGAATGTGTGAATGTGTGAGTCCCTTGTGAACAAATCTACTTGATGACAATATGTAGAGCATATGTTTAGGGAGAGCTTTAGTTTATTTAACTTCGTTTTCTAGACGATTTGCTTGTTTAATATCTAGTTCTTTATCTCTTGTGTTCCTTTGTCTATTCCTTGACAAAAAGGGGGAGAAATTGTATACCTCACAATGTTTGATATGGGGGAATCCATGTTTGATATAGGGGAGAAAAATTGTATACCTCAACTTTTGTGGAGAAATGTTCCAAATGTGTGAGCCTCTTTGTCTTAAATTGGATACTTTGTCTTAAGGGGAAGAATTCTTATATTTAGGGGGAGACAAGAATTCTTGCTTTTACAAGGTTGATAGACTTAGGAAGAGCTTTAATGTGAAAACATTTATACGCTTGAGATAATGCATTTTCGTTAGAGATGAGGGAAATTTTGTTGTTTGTTTTTGGTAACATATCTCACCATTCTTCTTTGGAAGAAGATATCTTGTTGGTTTGCTTATTTTCTCATAGGTACTTTGAGGTTTAAAGAAGGGATTCTTGAAGACTCTAGAAGACTTGAAGTCCTTTTAGTCTAGGGATCTAATGTGAGGATGAGAGAATGCTATCAACATTAAGTTTATTAAAGTGAACAATGTATGGTGATGATGGGGTTTTGCAATGGAATAGCCAAAGAGGGTGATTGTAAGATCCTTACTTTGTATTGGCTTGAATCCATTGCAAAACACTCTATATTTGTAATAAGGGTTGCTTAGGTGGTTTTTGGTGAAAAGAAGCTTTAAAGGTTAAAAGTGACGTCTTATGCAAATATCGTCTTCAAGGGGAATATCGCACACTTGGATGCTAAGGTATCAAGTTTCTTCTTCCTCTTGCAAGGCGTAAATGCACACACACAATTCATTCATGTGTGTCCCTGCTTTGTTATGTAAACATTTGGTATAACACATTTACACACATTTAAGTATGCTCATGCATTGGTCTCATATAGACAAACATTGTAGAATTGCATGTTTTATCACTATCGCTTAGATATGACATACTTGTGTGACATTGTGTTTATTTATTTGAGTTTATTGTTTTTTAGACTTGAACATGATCTCATATGATTCCTTATTGAGTCCCGGTCATTTCGGTTACTCATTCATTAGGTTTCGAGTCCAAAAGATGTAGCTATGCTACTTTGCTTTCTCATTTGTTGAGTTGTCTTCATCGTCATTTTTCGAGATGAATTCTTAACCTTTTTGTAAAGTTTTGTTGTCTTTTTTATGCGTGAGAGAGTCACAATTTGTAATCCGAAAATGGATTCGAAATCGGAGTTCAGAGAGTTCTCTCAATTTTAGTTTTCTTATTTTGATCATAACTCTCACATACGAACTCGGAATCGAGTGATCCAAAAACCAAAATTGTTTTTCTTGAAAAGAGATACAAACCTAAAGAATTTTCAGAGTCATTTGAGTTCGTGACTTTTCACAGCTTGCAGATTTCTATCCGAGATTAAATTATTGTATATGAAACTTCTTCTTGTCACTTTCTCTTTGATCATCTCTTTTAATCTTTTTATTTGATAGATGATTTATGGTAAGAATGGTGTTAGATCATATCCTAGGGGTTTTTGATCATTTGTTAATTGAGTTTTAACTTTATGATTTCTCTTGAACATATATTTGCTAAACTTGATTTAACTTGAAATTGATTCTAGAAATGTTATATGTGATGTCCTTTATGATAATTTCTAGGTTTAATTTCATGATCTAAGAACTAAGGTTTTTGTGATATATTGAATATTCTCATCTTGTTCTTATTGATATACATGTCTTGATTTCTAGGTACATTTGTGATTGTTTGTTGAAAGCATATCCTATAATATATCTAAACATGTTTATAGAGTTTGATTGATCATCTTGTTTTATTTGTCTTGTGTTTACATCATTTGCATCACTTAGATCATTAACTTGTGTAAAGGTTGAAGTCTCTTGTTAAGGTGAGTAAAGCCTTTATTTGAGCAAGAAGACTTGGCTAGGAAAGTGTTTCGGATAGCCAAACACGAAGACTTATTTAGGATCAAAAGGATCCGGATAACTAAACAAAAATCTTAGCTAGGAGTTTGGTACTCCGGATGGTTGAGCTAGGGAAGCTTGACTAGGATCATTTGTGATCTAGATAGCTAAGCAAGAAAATCTTCCTAGAGGCTTGAGAGCCTTGGATAGGGAGTTACTCTCTAGAGGTGTAGGACACATCTTGGATAGAGAGTAGGCTAGGTGGTTCACTAGTCCTTGATGGTAGATTAGGAGTTGATAGCTTAGGATGGATATCATTTGTTGATAGCCTTGAGTGTGTAAGTCCTCTTCATATAGTGGATTGCTTTACCAGTGGTTGTGGTTATTCAACCCGTGGATGTTTCCTCTTTGAGGTTTACCAAGTAAAAATACTTGTGTCCATTTTTCATTTTATTTTTTATTATCTTCCATATCATGTATTGATTGTATCTCTTGTATATTGATTTTTACATGTATTGACTCATACTATACAATTGTTAAATTATATCAAGTGTACATTTCATTCTTGTAATCCGTAAATTTTGAAGTTTGAAGAAATTGAGACTATACCTATTCACCCCCCCCTCTAGGTATAATATACACTACATCTCTCTAGTGAATTTCAGTGTTGTATTGTGATCGCTATCTATGTTTGCTTAATCTATGTTTAGCTAAGTTTTATGACATGTCATTTAGCTTTTGATATATAGGATTGTGTTAATTGTCATATTATCATCCTAGATAAGCATATAGGGTTCCCTATCTCTTTTTGCACTTTGGATATCATTATATATTTACATAGGTTTTATTATCTCTTCATTGAGAATTAAGTCTTGATGGCTAAGGTTTCTTAGGCTACAAGCAATTGGACTAGGTCTGCTTTTACTGGGATTAGGTAGTGGTGGTGGGTTACAAACTAAGATTAGGTTGTAAACACCATTGCAATTAGTGGATTTGTGGTTTTTGTGTGGCGCACATAAAAGTCTGTGGTTTTTCCTAGTTTGGGTTTCTACGTAAAAATTAGTGTTATTTAAATTCTGCAACTTACACTTGATTTATTGTTTTAACTGGTTTGGGGTTTTTTGTAATATTGATTAATCATTAAAATTAATAGTTTAAAATCTATTCACCCCCTCTAGATAGTTTTATACACACTGTGAATTATTAATTTCAAATTCAATTGTAGTGATTTTAAACATTGGCAACAAAAAATGCCATCTTACTACCTTGGCCCTTGCGAAATTCCTTATGGAAAAGGCTCCAAGTCTGAAAGAAAATGAGACTGACAAAGAGAAGGTAGCTGTAGTGGACGTTTGGAACTCTCTGATTGCTTGTGTAGAAATTATATCCTCAATGGCCTAGATAACATTATATAATGTGTACTGCAATACTAAAGCAGTAAAGGAATTTTGGGAGTCTGGATAAAAAAATATAAACACGAGGATGCTGGCATGAAGAAATTCATTGTCTATAGATTCTTGGATTATCAAATTATAGATTCAAAGACCAGGATCATGTTAGGTTTTGGCTCGTTTTCTTGGATGAACTCAATTGAACCAAATAAAGTTGGAATGGTGTTGTTTGAGGGAGTTTTGAAGACCATGAAGAACTGAAGAAGAAATAATTGATGTGGACAGCGTTGTGGGTTTGACAGCGGTTTTGGATTCGTTGCAACGTATGGATCATGGTTTTCTGAGTGATGTAATTTCCAGTAACTGTGAAAGTGTAGGGTGCGGCTGGCCAGCATATGACCCGAACTTAGTCAATCATAAGCATGCATGGAATGAGAAATCTTCAGCCGAAAAGGAAAGTCTTCTTTTGGGATGTTCTTGTGCTTAAAGGAAAATGAATATTCTTTATAAGAAGACTTGTTATAAAAGGAAATAGTATTTATGTAAAACAAGTAAGTCTTTTACGTTTAGGAGTATAATTTCCTTTTATCTTAAACTCCTTGTAACTAGTATAAATAGGACCTTGTAAATAGGTTATTTGTGTGGAGCAAAAAAGAACACCATGTAACATCAAAAAGAGTGGGTGAGATCCGGGGGAGACCCTAGGAAATTTCCATAGAGGGATCTAGGGAATATCATTGGATCAAGTTAGAGATCCATGGGTGATATTTAGGGGAGACATAAGGGATATTGGAGGGTTTTTGGTAAGGATCTTATGAAGGTTGTGAGCTGAGAGTCATAATGTAAAACTCGATTGTGAGCTTGGGGACTTAGTAAAGCTCTATAGTTTAGGGTTGAGGTCTAAGAGAAAATCTCGAAGTTTGTGACGATTTATCATATAGTGGAACTTTCTCTGTCGTCTTGACGGCCCATGGTTTTTTCTCTGATTTAAGGTTTTCCATATACATCTTGTGTTGTGTGATTGTTTATTTTCTCTCATCTTATTTTTCTGCTATATACGTTAATTGCTATGAGTTATGGGCGAATATTAGGCATGTTGCTTCTACGTTCATCGTCTCAAATCCCTAACAATTGGTATTAGAGCCATATGGTTTGGCGATGGCGATTTCAAGTCTTTATGAGAGATCGTATATAGGACTTGGTGGCAGTGGGATGATGATCATGGTTGGCTAGTAAGGGTTTAGCAAAGGAGATACGTCTTGAAATCGGTTTCGAACTCGACAGGGTTTGATAAAAGGAAGAATATTGATGGAGGAGAAGTTTGACTTGTAGTGGCAGGTATGAGTTATGAAGATCCAATATGGGTTACACAAGGCGCTGATTGTATATCAAAAAAAAAAAAATATATATATATATATATATTTTGAACACTCAAAGTCTTTGGTGTGGTGTAAGGCTTATTCGACAAAGGACTCCCGATTCCAGTAGCAAGCCTTTCACCAGGTATGTGATGCAAGGACAAAAGGTCTTTCACAAGGTTGGGTGATGTAAATGTAAGCCCTAAAGTCGTGCATCGTAAGACATTTTAGGCTTCTAAAAATTATTTAAGCGACTTATTAACCTTGTATGATATATAAGAATAAACAAAGTAGGATTAGTAATCATACCTCAAGACTAAAGGGTTGGTTTGTTTTTTCCACTTAAAACTTAATGGATCTTAATCATAATTATTAAGTTGTTTTGTTTGTATTTTTTTTTAAGTGGTCAAATAACTTAAAAATACCAAAAAACAACTTAAAATAAAAAGTAAAAAATCTTGACTTTTCACTTAATTGCAAATCACTAAATTGCAATAAATGCAATCCAAAATTTTTTCTTCCGATACTATCCTCCATATATAACATATTTCAAATTTCATCATAATTATATATTGTATAAAAATATTTATTTTAATATATTGCTTATTTTAAATAGCTTTAAAAATTAAAAAATAAAAATAAAAAAGAACCCTAATCACTTCTCATATTGGTGTTTAATATCAATACTTTATTATAAGGGTGATGTATTTATATATTAATTTTTTTAGAGTGTTTTGGATGAGTTTTCCTGCTGCCTCTTCTATTTTTTATTTTTTATTTTTTATAAAAAAATAACATTTTCTTTTCTTAATAAAAATGAAGTCTGTTTGTAATCGAAGAAAAAGATCATGATCGTATGTGTTTATATATAATTATTAGTTTTGAATTGTTTTTATTCTATATTATATGTATAATTGTTTAATATGGGTATAAATGTAAAATTACTTATTTTCAGACAATTTTACTTTTAGAAAATAAACGTGTTGACAATACATTCAAATGTGAGGAAAAAAAAAAACATGTCATTTAAGTTCAGATTTCAATCCCTATTTAGTGTTTAGAAAAATTCAAGACTGTTCGGTCTTCAAACAAAAAACAAACAACCCCTAATTCCTTCGTTCTTTATTTTGTTAATATTGCTTTCCGATTTGAACCACCAGATCTTCCTCGCTATCTTCCGGATTTCAGCAACTGCGTGTGGGCACGTCACAAGCTTTAGGAGGTTGAATGGAGGTAGAAGAAGACACACAAAAACAACCCTTGCTTTTGTGTTAGTAGGGTTCGACCACCCTTTTTTTTCAAACAAGAACAATTTATTTATTTATTTATTTATTTATTTTTTTGTGATATCGTGTATCTAATGTCAATTAGGTTAAATTACCTAATTGATAAAGATACACACACCTGATATATATTTTCTAGGTTTATTTTAAATATCAAATATTTAAAACCTAAAATATCTTTTATCTTGTTTTAAAATCAAACATATATAAAAAAAAAAAAAAAAAAATCTCTTGATATTTATCTATATATCAATATCATGATAGGGTTACAAGTGACTTAGATTAAATAGGATTCTAAATCCTATTTAATTCAATGTTATCACTGTGACTTGAACTCCTGAACTGCTAAAGATAAAATGATCAATATTATTTTATATCTTTGCTTTGGTCTTGGCTCGAACCCTTGACCTCCATGAAATAATTAATTCTATTAATAATTCATAATTATTAATATAATTTAATGTGAAATTAATTATTAATTCATTAATTAAATAATCATATCATTTAATTAATTTCCTGAATTAAATCCTTGTTACTTTTGTAACAAAATTAATTGGACAATCCAATTAATTATCTGTGACCCTTGTTACCATCAACGTTCCGGGCTAGCAAGGGGACCTAATGGACCAACAGTCTTGAACTCCAATAATCCTTAGAAAAATTAATCAAACTCTTTAATTAATATTTCATAATTATTAACCTCAGAGTTACTCCACTATAAACTTGAGGTTGTACTCTCGTAATTGTAGATGTTTTTACACAAACCTAAATTTAGTGTCCATCGATATAGCTATTACATATGGTATGATCATCTACAAGTGTAAATACAATCATGGTTAAATTGCCTAAAGCTAACCTGGGGGAGGGGGGAGGTTTTAATAGGTTTTAAAGCACAAACAAGTACACAGACTGTTGATAATCATATTTAATTTGTAAGATCAAACATAGTCTATGATTTGCATTAAGAGATTTATACTAAAACATAAATCATCAAGAACTTGTATTAGATTGTATATGGCACAAATAGTCAATTACAATTAAATGAGACAATGTTAATCAAAGATCTTGTATTACAAAGATATTATCAATATGAGTACATTCAAGATCAATTTGATTCACATAAACAAATATCAAAGAGTTAACGAAAGAGAAACTTGACATGATTTTTTACGTGGTAAACCTCTGAAGATGAAACATTCACAGGTTGAATCCATAACCACCAGCAAAATATTTTTCACTAGTTAAACAAGAGTACACCCTCAAAAGTGACCAACTCACATGTATCACTATCTATTGGATATCTCTCCTACCTAATCTCACTAGAGAGAAACTTGTCTACTTTCTAACCGAGACAAATCACATGCCTCTAGAAAGTATCCTTACTCAGACTTACCGAAGCCACACGTTTCTTGCTAAAACTTCCTTGCTTGCTCGGACTTATCAAAGCCTCATGCTCTTTGCCAAGACTTCCTAATTGTTCAGACTTACTGAAGCCACATGCTTCTTGCTAAGGCTTCCACCCTTATCTATCCGAAGCCACATGCTCATAGATAAGACTTCCCTTGCTAGACTATTCAGAGCCTCTTGATCTTAGTCAAGACTTACTTGCTCAATATTGAAGAATTCACCCCAATATAAGACTTCCACCTTTAACAAGGCAAATGATCCTAAGTGATACAAATGATGCAAGCACAACCAATATAGGACATATGATCAATATGAACTATGAAAACTATAATTCGACAATGAGCACATAATGTATGATTTTCTAATTTATAATCCAAAATATGCAATCACACAAGGTGATGCATGAACATATGAAATGTATGGATTATGTACACGTCATGTAGAACTAGACTTAGTCAATAAAGATCACAACAAAAATAGTCTAGGTCTTAAACACATGAAAAACCGAAATCTAGATATGTCAAAACACCAAACATACTATAATCCTAAATTTGATTCATGCAACTAAAGCTTGAGATAAACACATGTTCATGAAGCACATATTCAAGACTTTAGAACAAAAAATCTAAAATGCTAGAGAAATAAGATTAGATCTGCAAACTTCTATAGAAATTAATTGGAGCATATATTCATAAATCAATCAAGTGAATCTAATCAATGCTCTAAACATACAACAACTTGTGCTAATTCCAAATAAGTTCAATCAAAGACATATAGCACTAGGAATTATTAATCATTAGAATATTCATAATCAATGCATAAATAATCCTAGATCCAAAGCTAATCACAATACAACTCACAAGCATGTGAAAACATAGGTTTTAGAAAAACCTAGCTCACATTCAAGATTTTAATTAATCTCAAATTATCTTTTAATTGAAGTTCACAAACCTAATAACATTTTATCAAGAACATACACATATATTGAAAGAAAGCTCAAGGTAATTGAAGAACATTTAAGCTCAAAAACACAAAGGATTTGACAATTGCCTTAGAACAAAAGGTGCAGTCCGAAAATGGTATTGAACCAAACGAAAGCTTGATCAAATTGTTAGGATTATGCTCAATAGCAAGAGTGTAATAAGTAATTGACAATCTTTTCAAAGTGATTTCTGGTTTAATAAATCTTATATCATTTATAGTTTAATTATTATAATTGTCAAAAGTAAATAATTATAAGCTCAAAAGACTATAAGATATAAAGAATTGTTTGTACATCAGGATATGTATGAGGTGAATACAATTCTTTAGTTAGTCTTGATTAATGTTCACAACTTAAGATAAAGGTTGGGCACCTTTTCCTTGCTAAAGTTGTAGATTCTTTTGCTAGCATTTGAGTGGGATCAAATGTGTTATGATGAGTCTAAAATCATCAAAGTGTCTTTGAGTAAAAGAATCTAGTGCACTAGATGCATTGAACTGGATCACAATGAAATACTTTATCTAGAACCGTCAGTGGATAAAAGTTTTTCATTGTGAGGACAATCGGAGAGTCTATCTTAATCCTGAGATAAATGATGGACTTATGGTTGCAAATGTTATTATTTGAGCTATCAATGAGTACGATTATATAGCATAGTCTATCATCGATAGTTTGGTGGTATTCATTTGTTAATCGATAGAGTATTTCATTTATAGATATGGATATCATGGCTCCATTTATTTAAAATGAGAGTATAATATTATCATATGGATGTTTTGAGATATTAGATATTAAATCTTAACGTTAAGTTTTCGATAGTGACTATTGAAACATGGCTTCTGGACAAGTCGAAATATCCAAGTTCAAAATGTGGATATATGAGTAAATATGATAACTAGGAGAGCTATAGGCGGTCTATGAGCTCTTGGCGATTACTGATATTATTTAAGAGGATACACTATCTCCAATAAGATCGTCTAGGATTTGGATGAGAAACATTTACTTGTTCTATCTTTATTTAAGAATGCAGCTTTAGCTCTTTAGTGGAATGAGCTAAAATTAATAGATCGGACCTAAGTGAATCATCTGTTGATTGTGATTGAGTTATGTCTATTGAAGCTTAAATTTAGATAGCCCGCCAAGATCCCCAATCCACACGGACTTGCATAGATCACTTGATATATTCTACCGGACCAATTTATGGGTCCATCTAGAATTGTACTTAATATATTAAGAATATAATTTGCACATTATTTATTTAATGGGCTGTTAAATTATATCAATATATTAATGAAAGACATGTGGGCTTGTTTCTTTTAGTAAGAATGAGTTTAGTTCACATATGGGATTTTTATTTAAAGTCTAATGGATTAAATAAAATGGAAAAATAATAGTTGGCCCATATATAGTATATGGGGTGCAAGACTAAATTATTAGTCTAAAATATTATTTTATTTTATTATTTAATTAAATGGGTATTAATTAATTAATTATTTAATTATTTAATTATTTAATTAGGAATCAAAATCTTTTTCTGACTAGAAAATATGTTTCTTAGTAATATACTATTGTTGGTAGTATAAAAAGAATCAAAGACTTTATTTGGTAAGTAGATAAATAAAAGAAGTTATTTATCTAGTCAAATTATGAAATTTTTGATATAGTCACAAATACACTAAAGAGTTGGATTAGGGTTTGGAAGTAAAAAGTCTAATTAGAAGAAGAGAATTCGAGCTATATATATAATGGCAAGTTGAATTCGTATATATATATATATATATATATATGTATTATTTATAAGGCATGCAGCATTGGTATATATATGTATTATTTATATGGCATGCAGGATTCGTATGTATAGATATATATATATATTATTAATTTTGGGCAAGAAAGTATTCGGCCACAATATATATATATATATATATATTTATGTGAAGAGGAATTCGGCTAACCTTAATTCCAATAGAGATTTACTTTATATAGCTTGAAAAATAGAATCCAACTCTTAGATTAGTGTGTGAGAAAATTCGGCCAAATAGAAAAACAAAAAAGATTGTTTTATTTCGATAATGCACTAGTAGCTTATACATCAATAGACTTTGTGCACAACTTCGAATAAGGTTCACGTGAGTTTCGATCAAAAGATTGATAATTCAAAAGTGACCGGAACGTTTTTTGTAATCTCTTGTGAGTTTTTGTGACTAACGAAAAAGAAAAAGTTTTTTGTCATCCATCATCAGGTACTCAATTCAAAGAAAGGGAGACCACAATCCTAGGTGATCCACGTTCGTGATTTGATTGGAAGATCTTGCGGACTACCATCGACGTAAAGTCAATCGGATCACGCGACAAAAGGTATGGTACTTTTGTTTATACATTAATTTAATTAAGGGTTAAGGTTCATCTTTTAGAAGGGAAATTTTTTGTTTTATATCAAACCTATTTTTGCATTCCGCTACGCGTATAAAAACATTTTTTCCCTACACAAATGACCTCAAGGTTGCTTGGGGTTTGTGGAGGACTCCAATACGAAGATTCTCCAACTTGAATCACTCAAATCAGATGAAAGATAAGCGAGATATGGTGTTTAGAAGTTGAGAAAATCTTAGAGAAAATTCTGCACTTTTTCTCTTTGAAAATGGTTGAAATGTATAAGTGAGAGAGAGGGAATATTTAAAGGAGAGTTGGAGGGAAAGTGAAAGGAGAGTGGGGTCCACAAGTGTTAGGTTTTAGATTTGTGTTGGTTTGATTCCATAACAAAACTCTCTTTGTTTGTATTGCTTAGTTGCTTAGGTGATTTGTGATTAGATCGAGGTTCAAAGATGGAAAGCAACTTCGCATGCAAAGTTCGTCTTTAAGAGGAAAAACGCTTTCTTGGATGCTAAAGTATCAAGATACTTCTTCCTCTTGTAAGGTGTAAGCACACACACACACACACACACACACACACACACACACACACACACACACACAATTCATACATGTGTGTCCCTGCATCGTTGAGCAAAACGCACACACATACATTGAATTCATATGTTTCCCTGCATTGTTGTGCTCATTTGGAAATAACACATTCACACACTTATTGAAGGATGCACATGCATTAATCTCAATTTGGCAAACATTGTAGAATTGCATGTTCCATAACTATTTCTAGGAAATGTCATACTTGTGTGATATTATGTTTATTTGTTTGGGTTTAGTTGTTTTGAACTTGAATATATACTCATATGATTCCTTATTGAGTTTTGGTCATTTTGGTTACTCACTCATTAGATTTCGAGTTTAAACGAGGAAGTTACGCTACTTTACGTTCTCTTACAATTCATTATCTTCTTCGTCGTGTATAGAGTTGAATTCATAACCTTTGGTCAAATTTTCATAGTTCTGAGTAACTGAGTTACGGTTTGTGATCCAAAAGCTGATTTGAATTCAGAATTTAGAGGTCGGAGAACAGTCGAAGAATGTGAGAGGTGTGCGATGGGAGCGAAGGAGAAGAAAGGTGGCGAAGGGCCAACCACCCTCTCTCCCATGGAGGCGTGTGGCCACCATGGGAGGGACACTCTCTCTGCCTCCCCATGGTGGCCACGTGCCTCCACAGGAAGCATGAGTGGTAGTGGCTTAATTACCCATTTGCCCTTGCTTCTCTCCAATCGAATTCTCTCCCTATATATTTCAAATCCCATGTAACATCTCTCACAACTTTTAGAAAATTGTTTTTATCATAACTCTCTCATTTCAACTCCGAATTAAGTGATTCAAAACCAAAATCGTTGGTCTTCAAGAGAGGAACAAGTATCAAGTATTTTTAAGGTCAAAAGATGTCTAGATTATTTGCAGCAATCTGATCTTCAATTCATGGTTCATCTTTTGCATGGTAATCATCTTCTTTGCATTTTTCTTATGATCAACTTGATGGATCTTATTACTTGATTGATGAAAAATGTTTATGATGATTTTGATTCCAATTTTAGACTTGTTTGAATGATTTTCAAGTTATAGCTTTTTGTGATTTTGATTGAACATATTTGAAAGCTAAACTTGATTCACATGAAATTGTCTCTAGAAATGTTTTGTGTAATGAGCTTGATTGTTGATTTCTAGATTTGATTTCATGATCTAAGAACTAGGATTTTTTATTGTGATATTGAATATTATAATCTAGTTCTTATTGATTCACATGCTTGGATTTCTAGATAACTTTGTGATTGAGTGTTGAAATCATATACTAGTTATCTAATTGCATGTTCATAGAGTTTGTATAATCTACTTTTTATATTTGATTGTGTTTTCATCATTTATATCACTTAGATCATTTGTCTTGCAAAATGTGTGAAATCTCTTGTTGTTGAGTGATTCTTTAACATAGAGTAAGAAAGTCTTAGTAAAGAGTTTGTGGCTCTAAGTAAATCCAAACAAGGAAGTCTTAGTTAAGAGCAAAGGGCTTGGAATAACTAAGCAAGGAAGTCTCAACAAGAAGCTAGGCTTCAAGTAAGTCCGAGCAAAGAAATCTCTCTAGAGACTTGTGGGTAGTCTAGGTTATGGAGTAGCTTTCTAGAGGTAAGCGATTTGTCTCGGTTAGAAAGTTGTGGCAAAGTGACTAACTATGTCCGAAGGTAGATTAAGAGTTGATAGCTTAAGAAGTGTATCATGCATTGATTGCCTTTGAGTGTGTATCTCTTTTTCGTCATAGTGAATTGCGGTTTGTCGGTGGTTGTGGATTCAACCCGTAGATGTTTCCTCTTCGGAGGTTTACCACGTAAAAACACTTGTGTCAAGTTTTCTTATACGTTTATTTGCTTCCATAACTTGTATTGATTGCACCACTTGTGTATCGAATACTAATTGTGTTGATTAAAGCAATCCATTTGTTAGACACACAAAGTGTGCATATTATTGTTGTGTTGAGAAAAGAGTTTGGAAGAATTTGGGCCTATACCTATTCCCCACCACACCCCCCCCCCCCCTCTCCTAGGTATATTCACACTATAATTGCATAAGGGAATTTCATTTGGTATCAGAGCGGGTGTCTAGAAGTAATTAGATAAATCCATATTATAGTGTTTGTATTTTGTTTTGTGAATTATTCATTTTTTTTACTGTGGGTGAGTTATTGCCTGAAGGTGATTGCTAGACCTCCACTCTTGAATAGTGGTAACTACATCTTTTGAAGAAATACAATGAAAACCTACATTAGAGCCATCAATGAAAAATCATGGATGAGTGTGAGTAATGTAGTAGAGGAAAATGAGTCATTGGATGATCGAGAATGTACTAGCAATTACATTGCTCACGTGGCTATATATGAAGGAAGATTTGAGGATAGTAGTGAATGCGCCTCAAGTAATAAGGAAAGTGAATACTCTTCAAGTAGTGAATGTAGTGAAGTCTCCTCCAATCATGAAGAGTTCGAAGCTTCCTCAAATCATGATTATATAAGCTTCAATGACAAGATCCTTCGACAAAAGAATGAAGAGAACAACAAGTTGAAGTTGATCAATGCCAATTTGGTGGTGATAATTAAAGCTCTCGACAATGAAAAGAAGATGAGCAAGCAAAGTGAAGTCATCAAGGAGCATGAAAAGATTGGATTTAAGGATTCGATTAGCAATTATGCCCGTGAGTTTTTTACCCTTTTGGGGTTTTCTCATGTAAAACAAATCATTGTGTCATTTAGATTATTTCTGCACTTATTTTACAAGATGATTTGTATTAGAAATTAGGGGTGTTTGCAATTAATATTGACTAAGTGAAATAGTTGGTGATTAATTTGGTTAAAACCTATTCATCTCCCCTAGGTTTATTTAGACACTTTAGTATATATTTTTTCATTAGTCAACAAGGATCACAACAAAAATAGTCTAGGTCATAAAAACATGAAACCGAAATCTAGTATATGTCCAATCACCAAACATACTTAAATCATAGATTTGATTCATGCAACTAAAGTTTGATATTAGACATGTTCATGAAGCACATATACAAGCCTTTAGAACAAAAACTAAAATACTAGAGAAATGAGATTAGATCTACAAACTTCTTTAGAAATCAATTAGAGCATATATTCACAAATCAATCAAGTGAATCTAATCAATGCTTTAAACATACAACAAATTATGCTATTTCCAAATATATTCAATCAAATACATATAGCACAACTAGGAATTATTAATCATTAGAATACTCATAATCAATGCACAAATAATCTTAGATTCAAAGCTAATTACAATACAACTCATAAGCATGTGAAAACATAGGTTTAGAAAAACCTAACTCACATTCAAGATTCTAATTAAGATCAAATTAGCTTTTAATTGAAGCCTGCAAACCTGATAACATATTATCAAGAACATACACATATATAGGAAGAAAGCTCAAGGTAATTGAAGAACATTTAAGCTCAAGAACACAAGGATTTGACAATTACCTAGAACAATAGAGTGCAGTCCGAATATGGTGTGAAACCTAGTGAAAACTTGATCAAGTGACCTCAAGGTTGCTTAGGGTTTGTAGAGAACTCCAATACGAAGATTATCCAACTTGTATCACTCAAATCGGATGAAAGATGAGAGAGATATGGTGTTTGGAAGTTGGGAAAATCTTAGAGAAAATTCTGCACTTTTCCCTCTTGAAAATGGTTAAAATATGAAAGTGAGAGAGAAATAATATTTAAAGGAGAAAGGGAGGGAAAGTAAAAGAGAGTGGGACCCACAAAGAGAGGTGGCCTCTTTGCCTTCTTGTGGAGGCATGTGGCTACCGTAAGGAGGCTGAGAGGCCTCTTTCACGTGGTGGCCACGCACCTCCACGGGAAGGCCTCACTTGGTTGGCCTTTTCTCTTCACTCATCTTCTCGCGCACCTCTCGCGTTCTTCAACCATCCTTCGGCCTATGAACTCAGAATTTGAATCCATTTCAGGATTACAAACCGTAACTCACTAACAGAAAGACTATGAAACTTTGACAAATGAATATGAACTCGACTCGATACACAACGACGAAAATAACACATTGTATGAGAATATATTCAAGCCCAAATCAGTAACACACAAACAATTAAACACATGGCCACACAAGTATGCAATTTCCTAGAGATAGTCCTAGTACATTCATTTCTACAATGTTTGTCAATTTGAGACTAATGCATAAGCACACTAAAACACGTGTGTGAATATGTTATACCAATTTAGTGCTACGATGTAGGGACACAAATGTATACAATGTGTGTGTGTACGCCTAAACCTTGTAAGAGGAAAGAGATCTTATTACCTTTGTAGTCAATAAAGCTTTCCTCACACGAAGGCTTCACTTTGCCTGAGTCGTTGTCCATCTTTTTTGAACCTTGATAAACCGAATCCTAGACAACTAAACAATACAAAGGAAATGATGTTTTGATATGGAATGATGCCAACATAAACCAAAATCCTAACAATTAGTCTATGTATGCTTGTTTGTGTTTATTGAGGTGTGATACAAGCTATCTATAGGGACACACTTTTGTTTGTCCTAAGGAATTGAAAAAGGCTTTAAAACCTATTCCTTCCCCCCCCCCCCCCCCCCCCCCCCCCCCAACTCTCTAGGTCAGCTTTAGGTAATTTAATCGTGATTGTATTTACAACAACTCTTGTTAATTAAAACTTGTTAAAGAAGAATCATTATCAAATTAAGTTTACAATTATTCCACAACTATTATAGAATTAGGAAACTCCATTTCCTTAAAAAAAAAAAAAAAAAAAAAAAAAAACCTCTATTTTCAAAATAGATTTCCACCCAATTCGCAACTCTTGTGAATTTAGGAAATCAATTACTTGAAAAACAAGAAAACACAAAATATATATATTATTATTAAATCTAGGCTAGTGCGGCAGCGCCTCAGGCATGGTCGCAATCTAACGCTTAGGCGTCGCATGCACCAGCAATGTGCTTAGCGCATGCATAGCACAAAGGCCGTGCAGGCCTAATGCATTTGGCATGTGCGCAACAGCAGTGAGCGTTGTTGTCCTGCGCAAGCCCAGCGCACGGACAGCAGCATTTCCGCTAATGTTTTCCGCACGCTTTCATTCAGAAATCCATCTTTTCACCTTCTTTTTTTGTCTTCGTCTTCATTTCTTTGATTACATCAATAATTGAAATACAAAAACTTAACGGAAAAAAAAAAAAAAAAAAAAAAAACTTAAATATATTTAGAAGGAAACATGACGATGATAGACCACCCTTCATGACGATCAAAATTGCAATGATAATTAATTCCCATGCATCACATATACATTAATTATCACATATATAGAATAAACCATAAAGTGTCATCTCTTCTAACATAACATGCTTATCAAAGAAATTTAAAGATTCATTGGAAGATTTAATTCAAGATACACTAGTTTAGAATATAATAAACGGTGTTCTGATACCAATTGCAAGGAAAAATCCATTTTTAAAAATAAATGTATAAGCGGAACTGAATTTTTTTTTTTCAAAACCTCACTAAATCGTATTCTAAATATAATATAAATTGAATTAATTTAGAGATTACCTTTGTAGTTTAGTCGCCGCAAATCTTCCACACTTAATACAAGATTGAATCACCTAGGAGTGTGCACTCATTTTTTCCATGAACTAAGGTGTAAATCCACCTACAAGACTTAAAGAAAAAAATTGAAAGCTTAAATAAAATTTGAAACTCAAAACTTATGTCAGTGCCAATGAGAATGGCAAGCTTGGTGTGTCTCATTTTTATTCTTTCTCTTAAGCCACCTATTTTATAGGTTTAGAAAAGAATAATTTGTTTCCTCATAGGACACACAAGATTCACAATCCTATGGTGATTTAGTAAACCTAATTTTATTAGGAATTTTTTCCATTTTCTTTTTCTTTTATTTATTTTTCCATCAATATCCTATTTTGATTTGTCTTCCATTCCTAATAAGAAACCAAATAAACAAGGCGGCAACTAGGGTTGGTCGAACTCTTCTTCTACCAAGGATCCAATTTTGGATCCTAGGGTCTTATCTTGGGACCCAACATTTTTGCCCAATTAGTTCCTTTTAGATGATCCAATTTAACTTGTAAAGTTTGGGGATCCACGTGTTATTTTAATTACAAACTCTAATATATTTGGTCCAAATACCAATTAACTCTTAATTAATTGAACCCAAATATATTAATTTTAGTTTAGTCACTAAAATACTGAAATTGCACTCTTGAATTAAAATAAAATATATTAAATATTTTTACCATAAGCAATTGTGGGAAATATTTATCCTCATGAAAAATACCAATAATTAACATGCCTTTTGACATTTGCATTTTAAATTATTTTATTCCTTAGAACCGTCCTTATGTCTAAATGGATAATTTGATTTATCATAAATCATGATTCAATAACTCCTTATTGAATACTTGGTACCAAGATTTACTATTCTAACTCTCGTAAAACCCATAAAGTGGTATTTACTTTTATTTATTTATAAGAGTCATGATGTTCATACCTATAAATATATGTCCGCTATGACATACAAATCAATGACACTAAACTATAAGGATTAAACCATTATTCCGTAGTCGTACTTATTGATATCTCAAGTGTTATAACTCATAGTACATATGGTATTTTATTTATCTTAAGATTAAGATAGATATTTCACTTGCTTTATTGTGAATGTATTATTCTTTTAATAGTAAATGAAAATATACTATTCACGTGATCCATTCAATACATTATATATACTTGGTCTTTTGTTCAAAGTCTTTAACTTTGGTGATTCTAAACTCACCACTTTCCAATTGAAAACAAAAGACTCACAACTTTAATCAAGACAAGGTGTCCAAACTATATTTTAGGTTATGAACAATATTTTTTTAAAAACTAAATAAATAATTATGTCTACCACACACAAATGTTTTTATGTGAATAATTCTTTATTTTTCTTTTAGTCTTGGAACCTTAGAATATTTTGCTTCTGACATATATAATAAACGATTTATACATGCTACATAATTTATTTGTAAACAAAAGACTTTTATTGATATCTAATGATTTGTTACAGAAAAACTCTTGCTTTAAGACATACTTCCTAGCACTAACATCTCATACAATTACAATTTTATCCACTATAACTAAAACCCAAAAAATCAATTTCTCTCTTTCAATAAACACAGTTGCAGCAACTTGTAGAGTAACATCAGAATCTCCCATTACTAGGATGAATCATTTTTGACCAACTACAAGAAAAATAAGTATGTTTGTACATCCGATTTTTGTTAAATAGTTGAAGTTTATTCAACCTGAACGTGTATTGAGTAGATTTGCATTTGTTTTTTTTTTTTTTTTTTTTGTGATTTTTACGGTTTTCCTATGATTTTTTTTTCAATACTGATTTATTGAACCATGATTTATAATAAATCAAAATTATTCATTAGATGTAAGGACAATCATAAGAAATAAAATAATTAATAATGCAACAGTCCAAAGGCATTTTAATTATTGGTATTTTTCATGAGGATACATATTTTATACAATTGCTTAAGGTAAAAATATTTAATATATTTTATTTTAATTCAAAATTGCAATTTCAGTTTTTTAGTGGACTAAACTGAAATTAATATATTTCGGCTCAATTAATTATGAGTAAATTGGTATTTGGGCCAAATATATTGGAGCTTGTAATTAAAATAACTCGTGAATTCTCAAACTTCACAAGTTAAATTAGATCATCTAAAAGGAATCGATTGGGCTTAAATGTTGGGTTCCAAGACAAAGACCCATCTTACTTCTTTTATTTTATTTCCCATTAGGAATGGCAAATAAATCAAAATAGGATTTTAATGGAAAAATAAATAAAACAAAATAAAAAGGAAAAGACTTCTAATAAGATTAGACTTACTAAATCACAATAGGATTTGTGATTCTTGTATCCTATGAGAAAACAAATTATTCTTTTTTAAACCTATAAATAAGTAGTTTAAGAGAGAATAATTTACACACTAAGATTGTCATTTTCATTGGCGTTGATACAAGTTTGAAATTAAGTTGCAAGTTTCAAATTCAACTTGAGCTTTTAATCTTTTTTTTTTTAAGTCTTGTAGGTGGATTTACACCTTGGTTCAAAGAAAAAGGAGCTTACGTTCCTAGGTGATTTGATTTTATGCTAAGTGCGGAAGATTTGTAGAGACTAAACTACAAATGTAATTTCTAAAGTAATTCAACTTGCATTACCTTTTTTGAATACGATTTGGCGTTGTTTTGATTTTTTTTTTTAATTCCACAAATACTTTTATTTTCAAAACGGTTATTTTTCCCTATAATTGGTATCAAGGCCTGGTTGTTATATTATAAACTAGTGCATCTTGAATTAAATCTTCCTACAAATCTTTAAATTTCTTAATAATCATGTTGCGTTAGAAGAGATGGCACTCCAAGGTTTATTCTATATATGTTATAATTAATATGTATGTGATGCATGAGATTAATTATTATTTCAATTTGGATCTTATCTATGGTCTAGAGTTTTATGTGTATTTTTTTGCTATCAATTGTAACAAGCAGGGTGGCCTATCATTTCTTGATAGATTTAAGTTTTTTTTTTTTTTTCTTAAAGTTATTTCAATTATTGATGTAATCGAAGAAGAGTCTGAGATGAATTCAACGGCGAAGGCATTCAGTCCTGGATGTGCCAGTACGAGCCACCAAAAGATTTAAGTGCAACACCTGCTTGTTGCTACACATCAAAGGTGTTGGGGCACGTGAGGGCGTGTGTGTGGCATGGTTTTGAGGCAATTTTAGACACGTGGAACTCCTAGAAGACATAGGAAAACATGTGGGGAGTTGGCTTTCTTATTGGAGAAGTTTTCGTTTCGGGAATACTTGTTTAGGAAAGACTTATTAGGTGATTTCCAATTACTTATTGGAGTCTAATTCCTTAAAGAAAGAAATATTTTTGTTTTTCTTAATTTTCAAGTAATTGATTTCCTAAACTCACAAGAGTTGTGAATTGGGCAGAAATCTATTTTGAAAATAAGTTTTTATTTTTATAAAAAAAAAAAATTGAGTTTCCAAATTACACAAAAGTTGTGGAACAGGTGGAAAACGATTTTGATAAGGATTCTTCTCCAACAAGTTTTAATTAACTAGAGTTTTTAATTAACTAATTAAAATTTCCTTTTATATAATTCATTAATTCGCAAGAGTTATGGATTAGATTAATTATGAATTATTCTAGGAGAATGCGGATACAAATTCAAGACGAAGACAAGAAGATTCAAGTCTCTTTAATCTTCATAAATTTTATTTTTTTTTAGGTATGGCAATAGATAAGATTATTATTTATTTGTTTATTTAGCATTTATTTTATTATTTGGATGATTATCTGAATGCTATGCATGAAATAACATGTCATATGGAATAGTGAGTGCCACTCATATCTCTTTTATGCCATGACATGCATCAAATTGTTTAGGTTCTAAAGGCATCTAGAAAACTTGGTAAATCATTTGAGTGTAAATCCACAAACACCAAAAATTGAGTGGCATAAGGCATAAGATACATACGGCCTCTAAAGTTGATCAAATAAGATGTTTCATTGATACTCCCCTTGAAGATCATATGAATGTAATCTTATGAGATCTCGAAAAATGATAGACTAGACATTAACTTGATCAAGATTAAATTCTCCTAGGAAATAATTCTCGTGATAGAAAATCGAGGGTCGAAACTTTTAGTTATACACTCAATATGGATTTATTATATCGTCCCTAGAGTTGTTATTAATAAAATTCATAAGGCTAAATTAACGGTGATAATTAATATTGAATATCGAATATTCAAGATATATTAATAATAAAAGATTTCAAATCTAATTAATAAATACAAAGTTGGAAACATATGTATCTAGGTTAGTTCAAGCAAGGAAAGGCTTGGTTCTTAAGTAGACCATCGTGTCCCGCCTCCTTTTCCTGGGAACTACCATGTTAGGATTTAGATTTGTGTTTGGCTTGATTTCATTGCAAAACTCTCTCTAGTGTATTGGGTAGTTGCTTAGGTAATTCTTGGTGAAAAGAAGCTTCAAAGGAAAAAAATCATCATCTCATGCAAATATCGTCTTCAAGAGGAAAAGTGTGTTCTTGGATGTTAAGGTATCAAGAAACTTCTTTATCTTGCAAGGCGTAAGCGCACACACACACACACACACACAATTCATTCATGTGTGTCCCTGCATCGTTGTGCTATACTTAGCATAACACATTCATACACTTATTGAAGTATGCACAGGTATTGAACTCATATTCACGAACATTGTGAAACTGCATGTTCTAAGCCTATCTCTAGGAAATAACATACTTGTGTGACTTTGTGTTTATTTTGTTTTGGAATTGAACATAGTTTTATATGATTCCTTGTTGAGTTCCCGTCATTTCGGTTACTCAGTCATTAGGTTTTAAGTCCAAACTGGGAAACTACGCTACTTTACGTTCTCATACGTTGTGTTGTCTTCGTTGTCATATACCGAGTCGAATTCTCAACAATTTTACAAAGTTTCATAGTCTTCATTTTGTGTGAGGGAATCACGATTTGTAATCCAAAAAGGGATTTGAATTCGGAGTTCAGAGGCCCAAATACTGCAGAAGAACACAAGAGGAGCGCGAGAGAAGCAAGCATTGGCCAAAGGCCAAGCTTGGAGGGGTGCGTGAGAAGGCTGTGAGCCTCACAGCCTCACCACCTCTCTGCCTGTGAGGCTCACACGCCTCTCACGGGGTGGTGAGGTGGCAGCCCCCGATTCATCACCGAATTCCCTCCTTCTCTCTTTTAAATATCTTCATCCTTCCCTTCAAATTATGTGTGAATAAAAATTGAAAAAGAAAGTGTGCAGAAATTTCTTCATGTTTTTGATTTTTTGTTTTGATCATATCTCTCTCATTTGAACTCCGAATCACTTGATTCAAAAGCCAAAAATGTTGGTCTTGAAGAGAGGAACAAACATGAAGAATTTTTAGAACCAAATGATGTCATTAAATTTCACAGTTAGCATATTTCAGTTCGAGCTTCATCATTTGTAGGTGAAACATCTTCTTCTTACTTTCTCTTTTGATCATCTCATTTAATCTTCCTATTTGATTGATGAAATGTATTAAAGATGATGTTAGTTCACATTATAGGTTTTTTTGATTGATTGATTGTTGAGTTTTAGCTTTGTGATCACTTTTGAATATCTTTTAGCTAAACTTGAGTAACTTGAAATTGATTATAGAAATGACTTGTATGATGTGCTTCATGATGATTTCTAGTTTTGATTTCATGATCTAAGAACCAAGATTTTGTGTGAGATTTTTGAATATCATAATCTAGTTCTTATTGATTCACATGCTTTGATTTCTAGATATTTTTGTAATTGAGTGTTGATAGCTTAATCTAGGTATCATTTGCATGTTAATATAGTTTGTGTGATCTAATTTCTCTATTGATTGTGTTTGCATCATTTGCATCACTTAGATCATTTTACCTTGCAAAAGGTTGAAGTCTTTTTCAAAGTGAGTGAAGCTTTGTTTAGAGCAAGAAGACTTAGCTAGGACATGTGATCCGGATAGTCAAGCGTGAAGTCTTAGTTAGGATCAATGGGATCCAGATAACTAAACAAGAAGTCTTATCTAGGATCAAAAGGATCCAGATAGATAAGCAAGAAAGCTTCCTAGAGATGTGAGCGTCTTGGATAGGAAGTTGCTTCCTAGAGGTGTAGGATACATCTCGAATAGGAAGTAGGCTAGGTGATTCACTAGCCCCGAGGGTAGACTAGGAGTTCATAGCTTTAAGTGGATATCTTGTGTTGATTACCTTAAGTGTGTATCTCATTTTCATCATAGTGAATTGCTTGTCGATGGTTGTGATATCAACTTGTAGACGTTTCCTCTTAGGAGGTTTTACCACGTAAAAACATTTGTGTCAAGTTTTGTTTTATTTTTCACTATCTTCCATATCTTTCATTGATTGCTCACTTGTAAATTGTATCTTAAAATTGTATTGTTTGAAGCAATCTATTTGTAAGACACAACAAATGTGCATATCATTGTTCCGCAAAAAGGATTTTGGAAGAATTTGGACCTATACCTATTCACCCCCCCAATATATATTACACTATATTGTTATAGGGAATTTCATACCGGATGTGTTGTTACTAACAAGCATTTATTTAAAGGATATATGAAATCTTAAACTAATAAACAAAACATGTACATCCTTAGGATGTATGTCGTTTATTGAGTTAGATCACCGTTAAGTAATAATTATCATAAATTGTGGTATGTATTCAAGATAAATTTATTATTCTAAAGAAAGTTATGAATGTTTTTGCTTATACGTAGTTTATTTGTTTTCAGCAAAATGACTAAGTCATCCTTATTTAACATCCTCAAAGATAACAATTTAAATGGAAATAACTATGTGCTATGGAAATGTATGATTGTCATTGTGCTACAAGCTGATAAAATCACTTGGGTGTTAGACACTATGCCCTCCCGCTCCTAATGAAAACTGTACTGATGTAGAGAGAGAGAAGCATATAGTAAGTGGCAAAGAAACAATGAAGGGACTGGTGCTGCTGTTGAAATTATGTTATCTCTTAGAGAGATGTTTGTTGTCAGGTATAGGAATGCTAGGAGAGAAGTTGTCGTGACTTTTATAAAGCTTAGACAGAAACCTAGGCAAGCCGTTAAGGATCATATGATGAATGTCATAGCACATCTCAACACAACAGAGATCCATGGTGCTGAGATAGATAGTGAAACACAAATCGACATGGTCGTGAATTCACTATCGGAATCCCTTGATCAATTCAAGTTAGACTATACCTTCAATAATAAGGATTACACCTTGAGAGGATTGATGTAAGACACGCAAAACGCTAAGAAGATTCTTGTTAAGAACAAGGATTATGAGGTCCACAGTTTTGACAAGTAAGAATATAAGTCTTTTGCTAAGCCCAATCCCAAAAGAAAAAGGCAAGAAGAAAAAGAAGAAGAAGATTCCTAGGCCTATCAAAAAGTTGACCAAGAAGGATAGGAAAGACAAAGGAAAGTGTTTCCATTATGGGATCAAGAGGCATTGGAAAAGAAATTGCCTAAAGTACTTAACTAGTAAGAAGGAAAAAATGTAATTTATATTACCTAGAAACATGGTTACTGACAGATTCTACGGAATCCTAGATTGTAGATTCTAGAGCCACTAATCATGTTTGCAATTCCTTACAGATGTTCCCGGAAACGAGAAAGTTAAGTAATGAAGAAATTAGTTTTCGATTGGACATTGGAGCACAAGCATTGGCAGAAGTAGTGGGAGAAGTCGTTCTTTATTTTGATAGTTTTAGAAGTTTGATTTTAAAAGACGTTTATTATATACCGAAGTTTAGAATAAATTTGATTTCTGTTTCTAGCATGATTAGACTTGGTTATTCGATTATTTTTAATAAAGAAGTTATTTTTAGCAAGAATGACAAAGTCTTACACAAAGGTATATTAAAGAATGGCCTTTATCATATTCAAACCAAAACTATCTCACTGCTTAACACTGAACAAGATGAACCTAATTCAAAGAGAATAAAATTATCTAAAGATGAGACTTACTTGTGGCACTTGAGATTAGGACATGTTAATCTAAATATGATCAAAAGGTTGGTAAGCGATGGAATTTTAAGCAAGTTAAAAATCCAAGAACTTCCAACATGTGAAATCTTGTTTAGAAGGTAAGATGTCCAAAGGCCGTTTATGGCAAAATGAGCAAAGGTCACTGAATGTCTAGGACTCGTACATATGAATGTAAATAGTCCGATAAACATTCAGGCAAGGGGAGGATACAAATACTTTATCACTTTCACATATGATTACTCGAGATTCTGATATGTGTATCTTATGCGACATAAGTCGGATGCTTTTGAAATGTTCCAAGCATTTAAAGGTGAAACTGAAAATCAACTTGAGAAAAGCATTAAAATCTTAAGATCTGATCATGGTGGGGAGTATCTCGCTAATGAGTTTCAACAATATATTATAGACAATGGAATTCTATCTGAACTTTCTGTGCTAAGAATGACTCAGAAAAATGGCATGGCAGAAAGAAGAAATTGATCTCTCTTGAATATTATTAGATCTATGCTCAGTTATTCAACACTTCAAAATTTCTTTTGGAGATATACCTTACAAATAGCTATATACATCTTGAACAATGTACCATCTAAATCTATTCCTAAAATACCTCATGAGTTATGGAGTGGGCGAAAGTCTATTCTACTACACATGAGGATATTTGGATGTCCGTCACACGTGTTGAAAGGAAAGACAAAAAAGATGGAATCACGTTCAGAGACGTGTTTGTTTGTTGGATATCCAAAAGGAACTAAGGGATTATTATTTCTATTGTCCCTCGATTAATAAGATATTTGTTTTTACAAATGCAACCTTCTTAGAAGAGGACTATATGAATAAATTTGTGCCTAAGAGTAGAGTTATCTTGAATGAACTTTCAGGAGAGACAAAGCACCATCTGAAAATCAACAAACATTATTTTTAGACGTAGTGGGAAAGTTGTAAGACAACCAGATAGATATATTGGTCTTGGAGAACCCGTTGAGAATCTCCCTAATGATATTGATCCCTATACGTATAAGGAAGCAATGAAGGATATTGATGTTAGCCATTGGCAAAAGGCAATGGAATCCGAGATAGAGTCTATGTATTCTAATAAAGTCTGGACTCTTGTAAATTTGCCTGATAGAATCAAACCCATAGGATACAAGTGGGTATACAAGAGAAAAAGAGGAATTGATGGAAAAGTATAAACCTTCAAAACTAGATTAGTAACTAAAGGTTATACACAAAATGAAGGTATACACACAAAATAAAGGTATCGATTATAAGGAAACTTTATTTCATGTGGCAATGCTAAAGTCTAAGGATCCTCTTATCCATAGCAGCGTATCTAGACCTATAGATATGGAAAATAGACGTCAAGACAACATTCTTTAATAGAAATATTAACGAAAGCAACTATATGGTGCAACCAGAAGAATTCATTGAAAAAGCCCAAGAGTAGAAACTATGCAAGTTGCAAAGGTCCATTTATGGACTTAAGCAAGCATCCAGATCTTAAGGCATAAGGTTCAACCAAACTATAACAAGTTATGGCTTTATTCAAAATGTTGGTAGATCTTGTGTATACAAAAGGATAAAATGCAACAAGATGGCATTCCTAGTACTTTATGTTGATGACATCCTACTCATTGAGAATGATGTATGAGAGTTGACAACAATTAAAGAATGACTAGCAAAACAATTTAGCATAAAGGACTTGGGAGAAGCAAGTTTTATTCTAAGTATACAAGTTATACGAGTCATGAAGAATAAAATGATTGCATTATCCCAGTTTCCTACATAAACAAGATATTGTCTAAGTTCTCATTACAAGATTCCAAGAAAGGTTTCTTACCTTTTAGGCATGGAATCAAGCTTTCTGAGGAGTAAGCTCTTAAGAATGAGCAAGAAGAGCAATACATGAGTAAGATTCCATACGCATCTGCAATTGAAATTCATATGTATGCAATGCTCTGTACAAGACCGGATATATACTTTGCTGTTGAAGTGGTTAATAGATACCAATCTAAACCGCAACCGGATCACTGGGTGCCAGTTAAGCATATATTCAAGTACTTAATAAGGACTATGAATTATATGCTTGTATACTCTAGGGAGGAACTAGTACCCGTAAGTGACGACATGTCGTTGCGGTGTCGGTCAAAAGATGAACATTTAAGTTCGACCTCGCTAGCGCGCGAGTCACAGAGACTAGCACAGCGGCAAGTGAGGGTATCGTTTCGTAGGGAGGTGGGATCCGCCGACCGTTACCGGTTCTAGCTGTTATTACAACATTCCGAGAGAACTCATTTGTTGCGTTTGCAGAAAAGTGTAGATAATACTATAAATAGATAAATAACTACTATAATATTTACATGGATATGATGGAATGGAGAGATGCATGAAATGTGGTTACACTAAGGAAACGATTCAACCGCAACAATCCTCCTAATTAAGTGCTAGACTCACTTAGTCCCTCAATGTGCAAGTATATCATATGCTTGTGTCCCCTTAATTGATCTCTAATCTCTCTCGAGTCTTAGAAATCGTATCCACACAATGCATAGATTCATTAAGAATTGTGGAACACACATATATGAACCCTATATGCTAGCCTAGTGTATCTCTGACTTTCTAGTCATATATAGTGGTTATTTCGTTAGGTATGTAATGCGCAACCGCATGGGCCATACTACAGCCAGTAATTCATTCACAATGGCTAACCAAATACAGGATGGCAACCAAGTAAAAGTATTAAGAATATGAGATACCCATATAACACGCATGTTATATGCTCGTGTCCCCTTAATTAATCTCTAATCTCTCTCGATGTCTTAGAGATTACATCCATGCATAAATGCTTGGATTCATTAAGGACCGTATGACACACACACACGAGCTCTACATGCCAGCCTAGTGATCTCTCACTTAAGTGGTCAAATGTAAAGGATATCACGATGAACATGTTAATGCGTGAGCCACGCAATATATAACACACAACATAAATATCATCCACAAGGTGGCTACCCGAGTGAAAGCATTAAGCGATGGAATACCCATATAACTACACAAGCACATGAGGAATTCAGTTTGTCTTTACTCTAGATACGGATTCGGTTTCATCAATCTCCCTAGGATGGCTAGACATGAGAAACAAGCTTACCAAACAATAATGTGAAAATAAGTTGGTTGTTAAACATTAAGGACATTCAATCTCGGTTAAGGGTTCATCCTCTTGATTTGGAAATTATCCCTAAATCAATTTATTATCCAATCTTGCCAATGATGGATAATTGTGTCTTAAAAAGACCCATTAAGCATAGGGATTTGAACCAAGGCAAATTAAGCAACTAAATGCCAGAACTGAAACATTTTCCACTCTTTGAAGCTAAATCTATAACACTCAAATTACTCTAAACATGACATTTTGGTCATCCATCAATCAATAAATAATCATGAGATGTTAAATTACACTACTCCTACGTTAAGTTACTCTACTCTTAATCCCAATCATGGACACATATCAATGTCAGACCTCTACACACATGGATATTGCAATTAGAGCTTAAAACATGTAATTAGCAAAGAGTAAAACAAAATCCACATGAATTTAAGAACAAACAACATATATAACATAAGTGTAGGGTTTACAATATTCCCCAAATCGGGGTTACACATCAAAGAAACAGAAAATACAAAGAAATGAGTAAAAATGAGACAAACTTTGAAAACAAACCCTCCAAAGAAGCTCCTAGTCTTCCTAGCTCGTTTTTGGTCCAAAGACCACTCCTTTTCCTTGTAATCTACTTCTAAATGTGGTGTAGGAAGTGAAAAGATGGTGGTGGAGATGTATGGTAAGCTCCCATGGAGGGAAAGGAGCTTGGATCTCTCATTTCTTTGGTGGAGAAAGTGAAGAGGATGAAAAAAATGGAAGAGAGAAAGATTTGGGGCGGAAGAGAGAGAGAGGGAGAGAATGGATTCTCTGAATATTGATATAAAAGGGGGTATATATAGTGGGGAGCAGCTTTTAGGGCAAAAATAGGGGAAAGGATGAAAATGCCCTTCATTAGTGGCTGATTTTGGGGCTTCGCGGATGGGTTTCCGGCAGCGTGCACTGTTACGGAAATAGACATAACTTTCTCTACAAACATCGAAATTGCGTTCTTGAATAACCATTGGAAAGAAGACTTCTGGGGATTTCCAACCATATATAGCACGAAATCTAGTTCGATCGGAGAAGAGAGATATAACCCTCAAAACATGAGCCATCTGCAGGAAACTTTCATCAAAATTCCACCCTTGAAAAATGTGCCCTATTATGTGGCTATAGGCTACCGAATTGCAAAATGAAGGTCCTCTGGTCCTTTTTCGGTGGCCCCTAATCACACAATCACAAGGGCGTCGAATATTTCCTGAAATTACATTTTTGCCCCACAATTTTCATATTTTTACAGTTTAGCCCCTCTTCTGAAAAAAATTCTGAAACACTTATTTAAACACATTAAATACCCAGTTTTACCCAGAAAACAAGCATAAAAGATGAAAGTAAGGGGCTACACAATGTGTAGAAATAAGAGTTATCAGTAAGGTATACAGATTATGATTTCCAATCAGATCTAGATTCCAAACGGTCTACCTTATGCTCTGTGTTCACACTTGGTGGAAGAGCTATAATATAGAGAAGAATCAAGCATTATTGCATTGCTTATTCTACCATGGAAGCCGAGCATATAGCTGCTTGCAAAGCAGCCAAAGATGCTGTGTAACAACCTAGGCCCACCAAGTAGATATTGTCCGCTTTGGTCTCCACGCACGCGTCCTTCACCCTCACGGATTTAAATCATGGACTTAACACAAGCATCCTTCACCCATGACCCAAAACGCGTCTACTTAGTTAAGAGAGACCAAGACTTATATATAAACCATGGACCTCACTCGCTAGTGATGTGGGATATGACAATCTACCCCCCTTTATACCTCGCATCCTCGTGAGGTTCCAAACACAATCATAAATCCAAATCCACATCCACACCGGGTAGCAAGCCTACTCTAATACCATCTGTAACAGCCAATGCCCACCAAGTAGATATTATCTGTTTTGGGCTTCACACACGCGTCCTTCACCCTTACAGATTTGCTTTGAATCATTGGCTTCATACAAACATCCTTCACCCATGGCTCAAAATGCGTCTACTTAGTTAGGAGAGACCAAGGCTTATATACAAACCATGGACCTCATTTGCTAGCGATGTGGGATGTGACAGGCTGTATGGTTTGGAAAATTCTTGATAGACCTTGAGGTTATCCCTAGTGTAGGAAAGCATATCACACTTTACTGTGATAACAATAGGGTTATGGCTAATGTAAAGGTGTCGATGAGTCACAAGAAAGGAAAGCACATAGAAAGAAAATATCATTTACTTAGGGAAATCGTACAAAGAGGGGATGTGACGGTATGTAAGATAACATCAACAAATAACCTGGCAGGTCCATTCATAAAGACTCTACCATAAAAGAGTTTTGACAGTCACCTAGAATGTTTTGGGATGAGGGATATGACACACCTGCTTTAGTGCAAGTGGGAGATTGTTAGGAAGTATGCTCTAAAGAAAGGGTTTTTCTGTAACAAATCATTTGATATCAATAAAAAAAATTTTGTTTATAAATAAATTATGTATCATGTATAAATTGTTTATTATATATGTCAAAAGCAAAATAGTCTAAGGATCCAAGACTAAAAGAAATATAAAATATTATTCACATAAAAAAGTTTATGTGTGGTGGACATAATTTTTTATTTAGTAAAAAAAGTTCACAACTTAAGATACAGGTTGGACACTTTATTTTGATTAAAGTTATGGGTCTTTTATTTTCAATTAAGAAATGATGAGTCTAAATTACCAAGTGAAAGACTTTGAACAAAAGACCTAGTACATATGATATAATGAACGGATTAAGTGAATAGTATATTTTGATTTTACCGTTAATGGAATAATACATTCAGAATAGAGCAATTGAAATATCTATCGTAATTCTGAGATAAATAATGTACCATATGTATTATGAATTGTAATGTTTAAGCTGTCAATAGGTACGACCACAGAATAACAGTTTAATCCCGATAGTTTAGCGTTATTGATTCATATGTCATACCGAACATATATTTATAGATATAGACATCATGGATCTTATAATCAAATAAGAGTAAATACCACCTTTTGGGTCTTATGAGGACTTGGATAATAAATCTTGGTACTGAGTATTCAATAACGAGTTTTCTAATTATGATTTATGATAAATGAAAATTATTCATTAGACGTAAGGACGGTCATAAGGAATAAAATAATTAATAATGCAACGGGTCAAAATACATTTTAATTATTGGTTTTTATTCATGAGGATACATATTTTACACAATTGCTTAAGGTAAAAATATTTAATATATCTTATTTTAATTAAATAATGCAATTTCAGTTTTTTAGTGGACTAAACTGAAATTAATATATTTAAGCTCAATTAATTAAGAGTTAATTGGCACTTGGACCAAATATATTGGAGCTTGTAATAAAAATAACTCGTGGATCCTTAAATTTTACAAATTAAATTAGATCATCTAAAAGGAACCTATTGAGCTCAAATGTTGGCTTCTAAGACAAAAACGCATCTTACGTCTTTTATTTTATTTCCCATTAGAAATGAAAAATAAATCAAAATAGGATTTTGATAGAAAAATAAATCAAATAAAATAAAAAGGAAAAGACTTCTAATAAGATTAGACTTGCTAAATCACAATATTATTTATGATTCTTGTGTCCTATGAGAAAACAAATTATTCTTTTTCAAACCTATAAATAGGTGGCTTAAGAGAAAAAATAATTTACACACCAAGCTTGTCATTCTCATTGGCGTTGACACAAGCTTGGAAATAAGATGCAAGTTTCAAATTTGATTTAAGCTTTTAATATTTTTCCTCAAGTCTTTTAGGTGGATTTATACTTTTCAAAGAAAAAGGAGCCTACACTTCTAGGTGATTCGATCTCATGCTAAGTGCGGAAGATTTACAGAGACTAAATTAATTCAATCTGCATTACATTTAGAATACGATCCGACAATGTTTATAATTTTTTTCTTTTTAAGTTCTACAAGTACATTTATTTTCAAAACGATTATTTTTCCCTACAGTTAGAGGGCATTTGTGGAAGTAGAATAGTAGACCATAAACTAGCGTTTTTTCAATAAGATAAAAACCCTATTTTTTTTTTTTTTTAAACAAACATATTTATATGAAATTAAGCTTTAAGTTGGAAAAACAAACAATTCATTTTACCTGAATTTAAGACAATAGTGATAATAAAGCTTTTTCTTAAAAAATAAATAAATAAATAAATAAATTAAAAAAAAAAAAAAAAAAAAAAAACAGCACCTAAATTTTCTCGTCCATTATTTTTTTACTATTTGTAAAACAAGTCCCTCGATATAATTTTTACCAAATCCTACATTTAACATATTACCCCTTTTATTTCTATTCATGACGAAATTTATCATTTTATCCAATCTCGAAAACCAAGCTCGATAGGAGACCTCTCCATAACCTCATCTCGGGGCACCTTTTCTAAAATGTTTCGAGGTCTTTGACCATTGATTGTGGAGCCAGGCGAAGCTACACCTTGATGATTTGGAACGCATGTGCTTCCTATATTGACGTACGTATTGCTAAGGATATTGGTTACATTCGTCTTTAGTAAAAGGCATGACTAGCGAGGTCTAGTCTTCCATTTAGGACAAGGGTCCTAATAAGAAGGAGCCAATCAGAAGAGAATAAAATCAAGGGATTCATTCAGAGTGAATAATAGAGTCCCACACAGAGAGAACTATTGAAATCAGTTGATGGGGAATCAGTTGAGAGATTTTAGGAGGAGGGACTCTACCCGTATATTTGTATTTGAATGAGTCAATAAGTCTTGGTGACCAAGGACTCTAGCTCTAATCGAATACTTCAATTCTGTTATATGCTGAGACGTGGCTTCAAATGAGAGGAACTCGAAGGCAAGACCATTGATTTGATTGAAACGTGTGGCATCATGCACTTCATCGTGGCACTCCACCTAGAGCGACAGATAACACGTTGATGTGAAATTTACGTTTTACTAAACTCGTAAGTACACAAAACGTGAAGATATGTACAGTGGTAAGTAGAGTTCGTTCTCTGGAGAAAAGTGATTACTGACCATAACTAATTTTAATTCTAATTAAATTAAAAGAAACCATGAGATTGTTTGAAAGATTGAATTAAACTACTAAATTAGACTAAGAAAGCAATTAAAAGAGATTTGGTTTTTGTGATCAATGGATGGAAGACCTGGTAACCAATGAACCCCATATATAATACTCAATGTCCATCAATTAATTCTATTAACAAGATTCAATCCAAATTTAGGGTTCATTCTCATCTTAATTATGATATTACCGTTCGATCGCGAGCTTAACAACGTGTTCTCAATCACTACTACCATTTTCCAATGTGTGAACAATAACTAAAAACTCATTACATGCAAAAATTTGCGAACCAAAACCCTCTCACATATGCTTATGTCGAAAGTAAATTTTATTCATTCAATTGAAAAGTAATTAAAAATGCATATATTCTTATAGCAATCTCAATTTATAATTATCAAAATCCTAAACAAACCTCAATTAATTTCTATAGATTAACACAGGTCAAAAATCAAACCATAGAATGAATTGAACAAATATAAACTTGAATTGATTAGCAAAATATGGAGTTTGAATCATAACATGAGTATCACATAGGTTCACATCGATTTCATAGTATGGAGTTAGTTACACATAGTTAAAGAGACAAGAGAAGAGATAGAAAATATAAACCCTTGATTTCCATCTTTAAGCTTCTTTGAATCTTCGATTTCTTGAGTCTTCTTCTCCAATCTTCAAAATTCAATGTGCAACCAACGTTGGAATCATGAAAGAATGTCTTATGAAAGTAGGATTGTGGTTGTTGCTAATGGGTCTCTCTTTCTCGGACTGGAAACAAGAGGTATTTACATTCCTTTTCAATTTAGGGCTTTTAAGATTTCTAACGCAACAAAAAAAATCCATTGACTGCGGTGTGGGTCGCGGTCTATGCACGTGCCTACCCCGTGTTCTGTTGAGCAATACATCTCTGGAAATCTACGCGGATTATGCTGCAGTGCGCACATATGCCTAAACGGCTGTTTGGACCACATGAATCTTCTAGACTTCACTGCATGCTATGCCGCAGTTTGGGTCTTCCTCCTAGGCAGCGGTCTTGACGCTTGTATCTCCTAGAATCAACCGCTGGATATGCTGCAGTTAATGCTCCTTGCCTAGATTGCGAACTAGATCACGGAATTGATCAAAATACCCTTGATTTTCAAGCTTTGGCCCTTTCAAAAAACTTTCAAACACCGTCCTTAAGGAAAATAACCTGCATATACTCACAAAACACATAATAACACATACTTTACTCGAGAAACAAGCATATTATATAAGAAATAGGGGCAGAAAACATATACTAAATTAGACCGATCACGGGCCAAATGCCAGGTGTACAAATCATGTACACATCAACTATATATATTAGTGAAAAAGTGACACCATGGCATATTAACTGCAAAAAGGGATTATGTCTCCTGCAATTGCTGCAACATGATGGAAATGAGGCAGCTCCACTCCGGCCACCTACTACTGAAGATGATAAAGGTCATAACCATATCGAAGTGGGGGAAGTGGCTGAGGAACAGTCCCTATTGATTATGTATAAAAAAGAAAAGACCAAAAGGTCGATGTAAAACTATTATTAATCAAAGTGAATACACTGATTTTACTCTCATATTATTGTATGATTTGCTTTACTTTTGATCTAGGTGTTTATAGGTTCTATAGTTGTATGAAGTAGGCAGCTGCAACCCATGAATAGAGCTAAACTAGGATAAAATCATCGAGCGTTGGAAAGACCTGTAGAGAAAGCAATTAAACAATGAGTGGTTAGGGCCGGGTGTTCCTTTGGGGGACTCTCCGACGCCTAAATAAGTGATCGAATAATAAATTGATTTCAATAATCAAATAACAAAAAGGGAATAGATTGAAAGTAAGCAATATTAATTTATTCAAAACGTAAGTGAGTGTGAACATGTCAATTAGCGCTCGTTAGTGCGTTGTTAGAGACTTTAAATGCATGACGAGAGCCGTGGAGATGGATTTTAATAGCAGAAATACGATAAAGTAGAAACAGAGTTGATAAATCTAATGATCGGGGTACAATGAATCAGTAATTCCGGTGGCTGGAGAGGTAATCTTGACAGGGTTTTGGTTTCATAAAAAAGATCTATTCTGGAGAAAAATCAGAACCCATTCATTGTGGGAGAGGGGTGAACGTGTGTAAGCTGAGTCAGTTGAGCCTTGGGTAATCAAGGCAGAATCCCAATGGTCTTGCTTTGATCATATTTCGACTTAGCCTCGACGTTCTCCCTACATCCTACTCAGGTGTATTCCAGGTTAACCCGAGGCGATCCTTTGTAAAGAATCACCTCACAGATTCTAGTTAACGAAATTTTATGTAAAGAATCACCTCGACGTTTTCTTTGCCTTTGTTTCTATAAATTCAGAGAACTTGTTACCTGAAGTCACTGTTATTGAGGTCAGAAATTGAAGGAACAAAAATTTATACGATAGTTACTGAGGAATAAGAAACTGAAGGAACAAAAATGATATGATACTGAAACCAATAGGGGAGAAGAAACGCAACATGGTTAGGAAAAAAATATATATATACTGAAACCAATAAAGAACAGAGAAGATGAAACAAAAGAGGTAATATGGTAAATGTAAGATTTGGTAAAATTATATTGAGGGACTTGTTTTGCAAATAGTAAAAAATTTAATGGATGAGAAAATTAAGTTGGAGTAAAAATAGGAGGGTGGTGTGTCAATTGAGATGTTAAACTCTAGTGGGATGACATGTCATTTGGGAAGTTATTTTTGGGAAATCTTTTAAGAAGCCTACCATTAATCTATTCTTATAGCTAGAGAAAATCTTGGTTGGGACGGTCTCATACATGTGGATATGGGACCGTCCAATAATAGTTTGTCACACATACATTGGAAAATATGTGGTATATTTGTGATAGAATTGTGGATTACTTGTGGTAAACTTTTATAGGACGATCCCATATCCACTTGTATGGGACCGTCCCAGCTAAGATTTTCTCCTTATAGCTAATATACGAGTAGTTAATAGATATTGAATTCCTTTCAATATATATATATATAGTTATTGAATCCTAATATTGAGGAAAAAATTTAATCCCCATATTGAGGAAAAAATTTGACTGTTGCTGACGTCAACAGACGGTCAAATTTTTTTAAATGGTCAAAAATTACAATTTACCTCCTCATTTCTTCTATTTTATATTTTTATCTATATTTCAAATTTTTCTATAAATTCCCCCACCCATTCCAATTTCCATACACTTTCTCCAAGTCTCTCATTCTCTCCATTCTCCAACTCTTCATTACTCTCTCCAATCTCTATTCTCTACACCATTTCTTATTTTAATAATTACATTCTCTCTCTCTCTCTCTCTCTCTCTCTCTCTCTCTTTATATATATATATATATATATATTCTACGCTACTAATCTACTATTCTAAATTTATAATACTATATTGTTAATATTATTATCTAATCTCTCCACCAAAGCTCAAAGGTATCTTTTTCCTTTAAATGTTATTAATTAATTTTATGTTTTAGTTTTTAAATTCTATATGTATACTTAATATATTTATGCTTAGTTATTAATTTTGATATTTATTCTTATGTTTTATGTATGTTTAATATTTATGGCTTTATGCTTAGTATATTTATGAATTGATATTTTTATACGATGTTATAAATTTTAATATTTTATCTTAGAAACTTAGATTTTCGTAAATTCATCATTTTATGATTTTATGTCTAGTAATTAATTTTAATATTTATATATTTTAATTTATATTTAGTATATTTTGTTTAGTTAGTAAATTGGTGATTTTATGTTTAGTAATTAATTTTAATATTTTTATGATATTTATGATTTATGTTTAACAACAAAATATTGTTGTAAGTTTTGTAAAATCTTGTATACCAGTTCTAAGTCGGGAACCGGTCATTTGAAAAGGCATATGGACAAATGCATAACTTGACACTATAACTCAAACATATCTACAACAGAACCGAGATGAGTTTGTTACGACTCTACGTATGCTAGAGATTGCACTTTTTTTCCCTTAACAAATTTGTATACCACTGGGGTTTTCATGGTAAGGTTTTTAATGAGGCAATCATGTAATACTGAAAATCCGAAATAAATAAATAATTCTTTATTTCATATTTACATAATTTCATGTATTTTTTATTTTCTTTAATATTTTATCTTTATTTATTCGTTGAATTATTTTATTAAATAAAATAATAAATCTATCTTTTTTTTATTACACTAAAATAATAAATAAAATAGATAAATTACAATTAAAATTACATAATTTAAATTGTTTAAACAACATTATAATGTACTTGTACTACAATTGAATTAAAGTTTTTTTTAAAAAATTTGGGCCTTCGTGCCGAGCACAGCTTGGCCCGTCGACCAGCACATGAGGCATGTGCAAGGCCTCACTTTTTGAAAATGGGTCGGCCTGGCCCTACATGACATCTTGATTAGAGATGCACATTTGGGGAATATGGATAGATATAGGTCCCCCCATCCCTATCCCCATTTCCTAGACCATTCCCCCAACCCTCCCTCCCCTCAAATTTCCCCATTTTGGGAAAATGGGGATGGGGAATGTAAGGAATCTCATTTATTGATTAGCTTATTTCGTGGACAAATCACATATTGAGGCTTGATGTAAAGGTAGCTTAGGTATTTAATGGTTGGTGTTTTGCACAACCAAGACCCGCTTAAGACCTCAAGAGAAGAAGCACCAAAGGTATATTCTAGTGCTTTCTTGCTTTGAAGAGATCTAGTTGCACACACACACACAACTCATGCATATATCTTATTCTTGTATGTTGTGTGTTTTATATAAGTGCATGAATGTTCTTGAACATCTCTTCTTGCATGTTTTAATTGATTGTATCTAGTTTATTAAAATGTCATAACACGTTTAAGCATTAGGACGCAAAGCCATGAAGTCTCTTCATGTTTATTTAAATAATTGCATCTTGTTCATTGAAATGTCATAACATGTTAAGGCATTAGGATACAAAGCCATGAAGTTTCTTCATTCATGTTTAAATGATTGCATCTTGTTCATTGAAATGTCATGACATGTTCAGGCATTAGGATGCAAAGCCATGAATTCTATTCATGCATGTTTTAATTGAGTGCATCTTGTTCAATGACAATGCCATGACATGTTAGGCATTAGGATGCATTCACTTCCCACACTTGTACATCATGTTAGTCTTAAGTGTGGTGAATTCTTTTCCATTTATGTGATCGGAAACATCCGCGCTTGCACGATGGTGTGCATGTCTTAGTGCAATGGTTGACCACTTGATAAGGTCTCATTCTTTTCTTGGATAAGTGTTAGTTTTTGTTTGGTTGTTTGGAGTAAAGTGTCTAGTTTCAAAGATTGGATTTCAATGTATTAAATGTTTTTCAAAACTTACCTTTGTATGGTCTTGTGACCATAACTTTTTATAAAAAGATTTAAATTGAGTTTTGTAAAATTCTAGACAAACTAGACATCCATAACTTTCCAACGGTATATTATTCGTAATATTTCATGACCGTTTGGATTGGTTTTGAAATCTCCAACGTGACCACCAAAACAGGGCAACTATGTTGTTGTCCATTTCTGACCTTTGGTCACTTAATTGACCATAAGGTTTTCTAGAGAGATCGAAATGTCATTCTATAAAAACAAGTAGAAACTAAACATCCATACCTTTCCAACAATATATCATACGAAAGATTTCGATGTCGTTTAGTCATGTTTCGGAGCGCTCGAATCTTGAGATACTACACTAATGCGTGTACCGCAGAAATGCCCATAAGTTTTCTAATTCTTCCAAAATGACATAGTTTCACTTGGGCACTATAAATACATATCTTTCTCATCTTCTTGAGAGGAGAGCCACAAAATCAAACCCTAGAGAGAGAGACTTCATATTCTTGAGAGAGAAAGCACCAATCTTTCTTCTTTAACTCTCCAAACCCAAAACCCATCTCCATCTTGCATCATTCAACATCATTTGAGCATGGGTCTTCATTTTTTCATGACTAGGTAAGTTAGAACTTCATTGAATATCATTTAATGTTCTTCTTACTCTAGATTAGGTATTTATTGCTTAATTAAATACCTAGACTCTATTTATTGCATATATTTATGAGTCTTGATAGCATGATTGGGTTTGTATTTTGATAGCTTAATTGATTAGGTCATTTTTGCCTAAAAGCTAAGTCATAAACATTCTTATGTGATTTATTGATAACTGGGTTGATAGATTGTCTTTTAATCAACTAGTTAAGCCTTTGAATGTTTAGTGGTGTTTTGTTGACAATAAGGTTGTTAGAAATCTCTACATCTAATTGAGACCTATATATATATTGTGATTTCTTGAGGTCGTTTCCAATGACTCAAAAACCCATATTTTTGATTGAAAGGATTTTCAAAGAGAGAAATTTACCCAAGAACTCATCTTTGATCATCCAAACCCATTTCCATATGCATAAATCATCATCTAAGCATCATCTAAGATCATCTAGCATGTGCTAATGCATGTGTCTTCTTCAACACACATGGTATGATATGTTGAACACTATTATCTTACATAATTAGTGTTTTTACTTATCAATTTATCTCATTTATTATTTGTATGTTCTTAGAGTAATTTCTACATACAAGATTGAGATTATGTGTTGATTGGGTTATTTTGTGATAGTTATGTTTTATTGTTTATATGCCATCTAGCTAATTAATCTTATTCCATGATTGAGACTGTGTTTTGATAGCTACGGTTTCATGATTGATATATACATCTAGCTAATTAATCTCATTGAAATGTTTGAGATTGTTTTTGATAGATATTGTATCTAAGATTGGCTATCCTATACATAGCTAAGCTTTATAACATGTCATTTAGCTTTTAATATCTAGGATTGTGTAAATTGTCATATTATCATCCTAGATAAGCATATAGTGTTTCCTAGCTCTATTTGCATATTTGGATATCTTTGCATATTCACTTAGGGTGTATGATCTCTTCGGAGAATTAAGTATTGATCTAGGATTGCTATTACATGTCTGCGGGCAGTAGTGGTGGGTTACAGTCCGAGCAAGGTTGAGGTCAACCTAGGATGTGAACATCATTACAAGTAGTGATTGCGAGGATTGAGCAATTGGACTAGGTCCACTTTTACAGGCATGCAAGTAGTGGTAGCGGGTTACATACCGGGATTAGGTTGTAAACATTATCACAATTAGTGGATTCGAGGTTCGAGTGTGGCATATTTACCAGCCCGTGGTTTTTCACTGTTGAGGGTTTCCACGTAAATATCAAGTGTTATTTAAATTCCGCACATATTACACATGTTGTATTGTATTGACTAGTTGAGGTATTTTCGTAAATCGACTAAACGCGAAAATTTGGTAATAAGGGTTAAAATCTATTCACCGCTCTTCTAGATTAATATTAGAACACACCATGCATTATTAGTTTCAATTGGTATCAGAGCGGGTTCCTAGATATACATAGGTGATCCTTTGCTCATTTTTGTGTATTTTGCAGTTTTTATGTATTTGATTGATTTCATATATTTTGCATTCTTCTCATTTGCATTCATTTGACTCAAACACTATGAGTGAATTTGAGAAAGAAGAAATTGACTCTGATGAGGAGATGACTCTTTTTTTTGAGAGATTTAAGATATTTGTGAAATTAACCACCTCACCTCCTAAGACGAAGTTGACCACCTTACCTTCTAAGAAGAAAAAGACTATTGCTTTGAAGACTTCGAAGCATGACAAGAAGGAGGATGACTCGAATGAAAACATGGCACTCATTGACAAGCCGAACCAAGAAGTGTCTTTAAGAAAGGGGATTCATTGATACGAATGTGGAGGATTCGGGTATCTCCTCGGAGTGTAGAAACCTGAAGGATAGAAGGAAAGGAAAGGAAAGGCGATGGCCACCTCATGGAGTGAGGATGAAAGTGAAGAAAATCCTTCAAGTGATGAAGAGCTTGCCATTAACTACATGGCATTTGGAGCCAAGCGTGTAGAAGTTGAAGAAGATGGCAAAGTTGCTTTGACTTGTGATCCCAAAGAAGAACTAGATATAGAAGTAGCTAAAGAAGTAGTTAGTGTAGCTACTCATTAGGATTTGGCTCATACTTCATCACAAATTTGATGATCTTGATGAGGAAGATGACTCTATTGGTGAGATGGAGAGTATAGGAGATGACTCAAATAGTAAGAATTTGTCATCAAACTCCACATATGGAAATGTGGAGAGTATGGTTCTTAGTGACTACAAAGTCAAAGTTGAAAGCTCTAGGATAAAGAATGAGAAAGAGATTCAAAGATTAAAGAAAGAAAATCTTGAGCTTTCAACACTAGTTGACCACTTGAGTGAAGAAGTGGTAAGATCCATGGTGGATGAAGATAAGCTAAAGGATGATTTAGCCTTATCTAAGAGGAGATAAGAAGAGTTGAAAAGAGAGCTTGAAGAAGTTAAGGCCTTAATGGCTAAGATGGCTTCAAGCACCGAGAAGCTTGACCATATGTTAGGAGTTAGAAAAATGCCAAATGACAAGAGAGGTCTTGGCTACATTGATGACAAGGATGTTTCCTCCTCAAGCAAGACAACCGTTGTAAAGAGCATCAATATCAAGATGCCTCCTCCTCCTCAACAACCTAGGAAGACGATAAACCTAGAAGAGCGTTCAAGAAATGCCCAAGCAAAAGTGGCACCAAATGGTCAAGCTCAAGCTCAACCCCAAAGGGCTCCTCATGCTAACTTCCCTCAACCTGAGATCCATAAAGGGAAGAATTCAATCATACAAGCTCAACCAAGCAAGCAACATTGTCTTGGTCATCAACAAAGGAGGAGAGATCATATCCAAGAACCAAGACAATCACAATGACAAGGGAAAACACATATGCATGCTCAAGGGAATGGTATGATTCATAACTTTATCCCCACTTGTCATTTTTGTCGTATTGATGGTCATGTTAGACCAAATTGTTTGTATTACATTAAAATGTGTAGAGTTAAAAGCATGATTGAAAAGAAAAAGGCTAGAGCTAAGATGTATGTTTATAAAAAGAAAGAAAACCATTTGCATGATCCTTTGCCATCTAGAACTCTAGAACCCTTGACCACTAGGATTGATATTATATCACCTAAGTGGATTAAAAATGATAAACCCTCTTGCTACGAGACTGACATATCTCACATAGGTTCAACTAGGTCCAATGGACTTGGTAGGTCTTTAGGACCTCATGCCCTTCATTGAAGCGGTATGGTATTTGACCCTATATGGGGAACTCAAGCAAAGCGAGCATTTGCATACTTGCTGCATGCAAAAATTTTAAAATATTTTATGCTTCTCTATTAATTGCTTGAGCAGCTTGGTTGCACATATGCTTATATGTTTTTACTTCAATAAGTGTGAACCTTGGTATTGCAATCCATGTCATATTTATGTTCAAATATACATTTTTGGACTAGGAGATATATACATAGGAAGTACTCTTTGAACGACCTATAATGATCTTCATGACATGATGATTATTAAATAACATGCTTAAAAAGTGAAAAGCATGAAATTCAAATGACATGCTAAATATGAAAAGCATGAAATTCATATGACATGCTCAAATGAAAAGCATGAATTGATGATTGCATATTCTTAAATGCAAAATAATGTGAAAAAGCAAATGAGACTCAAATGAAAATCAAAATGTCTCTCTTTCTTTACTTGTGGAACATGACTACTATCACACGGGGTATCTTATCCGAAAAAATCAAATAAGGTGCAAAAAGTCACTCATGCCATGTTTTGCTTATAAAGTTGGATATAATTGCTTTAAAATTGAAATGAATTTTCTATATCCTTGCTTTGATTCATGACAAATGGTGAAATTGGTTTGAATTCCTAAATGAAACCTTTGTCATTTGCTTTGCCAAATACCATTGATTTTTGGACTTGAATGCAATATGTATTGTATGTAAAGCAATTTAATCACACATTTTTATGAAAATAAATCTCCTTGTTCTCTCCAATTAAGTGAGTTGCATAAAGTGCATTATATGATTATGCAAATGACTTGTATGTTACTATCTCTCTTTGCTACAAATGACCCGGTTGGGGAATACTCCTTTGCCCATCTCATGACAAAAAGGGGAGTAGTATGTAGTTAGGGGGGAAATGCTAAATTGCTAAATTATTGTAGCATTCATATGATTGGGGAGTTTACTTATTGAGGGAGAGTAACCTGTTAAGGGGGAGCATTTGCATTACACAAACATTGCATGATGTTGTGCTTAAATTCTTATTACAAATGCTTGTTTTATCTCACTTGATTAATCTCACATATGCTTGCATTGGAAAGTATAGAAACTTTGTTTTAAAAGATAGATTGTTCTACAAGAGATTGAAGACTTGAAGATCATAGCTTTTAATTATCTCATTGTAATGTAGAAAATCTCGTTAGTTTCTATTTATGTTGTGAGGATCAATGTGAGCGGTGGTTTTGTCACGAAATAGCCAAAGGGGGAGATTGTAAGGAATCTCATTTATTGACTAGCTTATTTTGTGGACAAACCACATATTGAGGCTTGATGTAAGGGTAGCTTAGGTATTTAATGGTTGGTGTTTTGCACAACCAAGGCCCGCTCAAGACCTCAAGAGAAGAAGCACTAAAGGTATATTTTAGTGCTTTCTTACTTTGAAGAGATCTAGTTGCACACACACACAACTCATGCATATATCTTATTCTTGTATGTTGTGTGTTTTATATGAGTGCATGAATGTTCTTGAACATCTCTTCTTGCATGTTTTAAATGATTGCATCTAGTTTATTAAAATGTCATAACATGTTTAAGCATTAGGATGCAAAGCCATGAAGTCTCTTCATGCATGTTTAAATGATTGCATCTTGTTCATTGAAATGCCATAACATGTAAAGGCATTAGGATGCAAAGCCATGAAGTCTCTTCATGCTTGTTTAAATGATTGCAACATGTTCATTAAAATGCCATGACATGCTTAGGCATTAGGATGCAAAGCCATGAATTCTATTCATGCATGTTTTAATTGAGTGCATCTTGTTCAATGACAATGCCATGACATGTTAGGCATTAGGATGCATTCACTTCCCACACTTGTACTTCATGTTAGTCTTAAGTGTGGTGTAATTCGTTTCCGTTTGTGTGATCGGAAACGTCCATGCTTGCACGATGGTGTGCATGTCTTAGTGCGATGGTTGACCACTTGAGAAGGTCTCATTCTTCTATTGGATAAGTGTTAGTTTTGGTTTGGTTGTTTAGAGTAAAGTGTCTAGTTTCAAAGATTGGATTTCAATGTTTTAAATGTTTTTCAAAATTGACCTTTGTATGGTCTTGTGACCATAACTTTTTATAAAAAGATTTAAATTGAGTTTTGTAAAATTCTAAGCAAACTAGACATCCATACCTTTCCAACGGTATATTATTCGTAATATTTCATGATCGTTTGGATTGGTTTTGAAATCTCCAAAGTGACCACCAAAACAGGGCAACTATGTTGTTGTCCGTTTCAGACCTTTGGTCACTTAATTGACCATAAAGTTTTCTAGAGAGATCGAAATGTCATTCTATAAAAACAAATAGAAACTAGACATCCATACCTTTCCAACGATATATCATACGAAAGGTTTCGATATCGCCGTTTGGTCATGTTTCTGAGCGCTCGAATCTTGAGATACTGCACTGACGCATGAACCGCGGAAATGCCCATAAGTTTTCTAATTCTTCCAAAATGACATAGTTTCACTTAAGTACTATAAATACATATCTTTCTCATCTTTTTGAGAGGAGAGCCACAAAATCAAACCCCAGAGAGAGAGAGGCTTCATATTCTTGAGAGAGAAAGCACCAATCTTGCTTATTTAACTCTCCAAACTCAAAACCCATCTCCATCTTGCATAATTCAACATCATTTGAGCATGGGTCTTCATTGTTTCATGACTAGGTAAGTTAGAACTTCATTGAATATCATTTAATGTTCTTCTTACTCTATATTAGGTATTTATTGCTTGATTAAATACCTAGACTCTATTTATTGCATATATTTATGAGTCTTGATAGCATGATTGGGTTTTTATTTTGATAGCTTAATTGATTAGATCATTTTTGCCTAAAAGCTAAGTCATAAACATTCTTGTGTGATTTATTAATAACTAGGTTGATAGATTGTCTTTTAATCAACTAGTTAAGCCTTTAAATGTTTATGTGATGTTTTGTTGACAATTAGGTTGTTAGAAATCTCTACATCTAATTGAAACACATATATATATATATATATATATATATTGTGATTTCTTTAGGTTGTTTCAAATGACTCAAAAACCCAATTTTTGATTGAGAGGATTTTCAAAGAGAGAAATTTACCCAAGAACTCATCTTTGATCATCCAAACCCATTTCCATATGCATAAATCATCATCTACGCATCATCTAGGATCATCTAGCATATGCTAATGAATGGGTCTTCTTCAACACACATGGTATGATATGTTGAACATTATTATCCTAAATGTGTATGTATACTTAGGGAGTTAGGGTTTTCAAAGAATAATATATATAAATATATATATATTATAATTATATTTATATATGTTTGGGAAAAATAGGGAAATGGGGATGGGGATGGGGATGGGGGAGGGGTTCCCCCTCCCCATCCCCATCCCCATCCCCATCCATCCCCATTTCCCCATTTTTTCCACACAAAAAAAATCCCCAAATGGGAATGGGGATACGGGAATTAAGGCCCTAAGGAAAAATATGCATCTCTAATTTTGATGTGCTGTGTTAGGCTGAACCCGTTTTAAAAAACGGGCCCCTTCGATCCTGGATAAATGGGTCATGCCGCTCCATATTGACACCACTAGTTTGGGTTATTTTTGTTAACTTTTTTTAATTAAATTATTAAAATAAATCAATAAATAGTAATAGACACTAAAGGCATTTGATGTCATGTTAGGGGTATTTCAAATTTTTGCACGATTTAACAAGGTTAAAAGTTAAATTTGTCAGTATTTGACATGTAAATAAAGTTGTTAATTAATAATAAAGTTGTTTTCGTATGTAAAAAGGTAAACCTTAAAGATTTTGGTGTAATTACCTCTTTATTTTATTTTGAAATATTACCCAGTAGTAAATTGAAAAAATAAAAATTACATTTGTGTCGAATTAAAAAATAAATAGAAGAGTGACAAAGCGTCAAACGGTCACGATTTGAGTCCATTGAAGATCAAACGGTCTAAAACCAGCAAATCGATGGCGCTCTTTATCTCACACAAAGACTCTGTTTCTACTTTCTAGAAACTACTACTAGACTGTAGACTCCACTGAGCTCTCACTCAATGGCTCTATTTCTCTCTTCAATTCTCTTCTCATTTTGACATTATTTTCTCTCAAAACAAACACAAAATTTTCAACATAAAAAATAAAATAAAATAAAATAAAAATGTTCGGCGTCGTGTTCCCTAACCGGAGCTTCCCTATTGACATCTCTACCTTCTCCCAAATCGACACCTTCCATTGGATCCTCGACATGAACACCTTCGTAGGTAATGTTACCTCCTTCTCTCCCTCTGTGGTTCCCGGTAACGGTACCGGAACTGGCCTAACTGTTTGATTGATTGATTCTAACGCAGGGGAGGCGTACGATCAAGTCCGCGAAGTTTGCATCTTCCTGCTGAACAGCTTCACGCTGCCGCCGGACAAGGCCTTGGCGGTGTACATCCAGTCGCCGGGGTCGCAGTTCATGTTCGTTGGCGCTGTCACACTGGCGCGGCCCTCCGCCGTGCTGTCGCTTCCGTGGCCGGAGCCGGGAGGTCAGTTGCAGCTGATGGCGCCGGAATCGGCGCCGCCAACAGCGAAGATCGGGGTATCGGTGGTGGACCTGACGACGCTGTCGTCTCTGGACGTGGTGGCGGAGAAGAGGATCGAGCGACTGGCGATGAAGGTCGGCGAGAATCTGTTCAACTTCATGCAGTCGTTTTGCGGCGTCGACGGAAACAAGCTGGTGGTGCCGATGGACATCCTGGACCGGTGGTTCAAGAAGTTCCAGGAGAGAGCGAAACGCGATCCCGAGTATTTGAAAGGTTTCGCGTTGTGATCTTTGTAGACGGATTTCAACTTTCAAAGGTATAAATTTCATGTTTTTATTTTTATGTATTTTATGATTGAATCTGTAATTTAGTGAATAAGAAATTGAGAATGGTTTTGGTGTTTAGATTATGTTGTTGCATCCAATTTCGTTTAGGAGGATGATGGATGGTAGTAGTGTAGTTCATACTAAGAATATGATATTGGAAAGGTTATCTTTTTTGCTAATTATTGATATCGGTTAGTAATCATTCAATCCAAAAGCTTAAGATATACCTCAACGATACTATTTAACCTCTAACCCACTCCTCACATCGATCGGGGTTTTCATTATTTGAATTCAAGACCGTTAGTTCAAATATACTCTGATACCACGATAATGAAGGGAAGCGAGGCTTCATTAAACCCTCTTTTCCCTTTCCTATTTTGTGGTGATGAATTACTGCAAATATGGTATTGAAAGGTTATTGTTTTCACTTATTAATGGTATTTGTCGGTAACCACTCAATTGAAAAGCTTAAGCTTTTTAATAGGGGTTTCCGGGGTTCCAATTCAAGACTGCTAGGTCAAATATTCTGCAATACCATGATATGAAGAAGAGTGAGGCTTCTTTGAACGAATAGTGCAATGAGCCTTGGTGGTTTTCCACATTAAGCCCTCATTCCTCTTTACCATTTCTTGTTGATGAAAAAGAAAATGTAGAAGAATATCTGTGAATTCACACAAAAGAATGCTTGTTTAGGGATTGGAAACACAAAATGGTTTGTTGAATGTTGGGTAAATGTTTGGTCTTTGGTGCCGTTGTTTAGGAATCGTTGTAGATATGGCATTAGGTAATGTGAATATACCAATTTCATCAGATGCCATTGTAGATATGGCATTAGGGAATGTGAAAATACCAATTTCATGGTGACCAGTCGATGTTAAGTTGTTTGCCATTTTACATTTTGAACTAGCATTGGATGGTAAAAGCAAGTTACTAGATTCCAAATTCAAGCTGTTTAATAAAGGAATAAGCTTGATTAAATAGGCAAATATAATCACGTTTGAATTTGATGAAATGAAGTTGACCCAAAATGCTGCCTGCTGGTTGTTGATTATACAAGTGATTTGCTTAATTTTTGCATATATGTTTTATCTCTTGAAGTTAGATGGGGAAGATGTGGTATTGAAGAAATTGATGGATAGGTAATTGCAGTTGATGTTGAAAGATGTATAAATGTAAAATGTATTAAATTGGGGTTGGTTAATGATAAGGAAGAGCAGTGTTTGAAATTGGGCTGGTGATTGATGCTATTCGAAGACTTATGCTGTCTCTCCCTAGCTGTGTGCTTAGGTTCGCTCCTAGAGCTACTAACGTCGTCGTCGCCCACACTTTAGCTAAAATTGCTCGTGTTGCTGATGAGGACTGTGTTTGGCTGGAGGATTTCCCTCACTGTGTCCGTAAATTCCTTATTGTGGATGCTCCTGGTTGTATCTAGCCTTCCTTGTTAGGTTGGTTGTTTAAAAAAAAAAAAAAAAAGTATAATGTATTATTATGTGGCAGTTTAAAGAAGAGACGTTATAAAGATTGTTGATGTTCTATCTTGTGTCATATTGTCTACCCTTATAATATATTTCCTTCTTGTGTTTGCGCAAATAAAAGATGTATGTGGGTGTATTCAATCTAGAATTTTATAACTTTTATTGACTTTATTTTTCAAATGATTGACTTTTATAGATTTCATGGATTTTTATTGAGTTTAACCGACCATAATTTTTGGAGTAACTACCTTAGTGGTCATCGAGTTTTGCCACCACTTTTAAAATGGCCACCAGATGGGGAAATAGATGGAAAATAACCATTTTTGACAAACATTATTACACTAATGATTATTTCATTCAATTCCATCTAATAAGTGACATTTTGGTAAATACGAAGATGATATTAATTTATTTTAGATATTTTTTTTAAATCAATATTTTCTTTTGTTTTTTTAAAACAAATAATTATATTTAGTGTGTATATATACATATAACATATCCTAAACATATATATATATATATATATGTATATATTACATATATATTTATTTTCAACTTATCTTAAATATATTTTTTAAAAATTTTAGATTCTGTAACCTTAATCTTTTCAAATATATATATATATATATATATATAATCTTCTCAAAAAAGAATACATATATATATATATATATATATATTTCTTTTCAATTTATTTCAAATATATTTTTTAGAATTTTTATATTTTTTAATCTTCTTAAAAAAGAAATATATATATATATATATGTTTGAGATATGCTATATGTATATACACATTAAATATAATTATTTGTTTTTAAAAAAAAAAATTTGATTTCCAAAAAACATCTAAAATAAATTAATGTCATCCTCTTATTTATCAAAATGTTATTCATTGAATGGAATCGGATGGAATGACCATTAGTATAACAATGTTTATCAAAAATGACCATTAATAAACCATTTCCCCATCTGGTGGCCATTTTAATAATGGTGGCAAAACTCGATAGCCACCAAGGTAATTACCTCAAAAATTAATGCTATTGTTGATTTGTTACTATTAGTGTAACAATATTTGCCAAAAATAGTCATTTTTCATCCATTTTCCTATCTAGTGGTCATTTTGATAGTGGTGGAAAAACTCGATGGCTACCAGGGTAATTACCCCTCAATTTTTACATGTTCTGTACAAGTGTGATTAGTGGTATGAGTAGGGAGAATAAAAACTCTATCCAAAATTGACTAAAGTTACCAAGACAAAACTTAAAAGCCAAACATAGGTGTTGAATAAGACTCATGTCCAAAAGTGGGTAGTTTACATTTGTATGCTTTTTTATTATTATTTATTTAAGATTTTATTATTGATATTTTTTTTTTGTTTTTTATTTTAATTTAAAGCTAAAATAATCGTCTTAGCTAAATTAAATAGTAATAAGGGCAAACGTGTACTTACATAGGTTTTAAAATAGTTGACTTTCAAATATTTGATAAAATGGATTAAAGTGATGAGTTTTAGAAAGAAAAAAAAAATAGGGACTAAAGTGATGAATATGAAAAAACATTTATAAATGTGATAAATCGTCAAAAAAGTGGGATTTATGTGAAATTCTATATTAAAAAAAAAAATAGTTTATAAAAATCAAGAGTGGTGCTATTGGCACCCTATTACTGAACTATTTATGTCCACTTTTTAAAATTTTTAATTTAATTATATAAAATTAAATGGTTTTATTAATATCTTTGATTTATTTCTTGAACTATATTTTTACTTATTTTTCAAACTTAATACACTCCATATCTTTTTTAAACAAATAAAATTAAAAATTTACTTCACCTCTATATATATAGTTTTCTCACATCCATTTGTAGGATTTATTTTTTCTTTTTATTGCATGGTAAAACCATTTTTATTAGATTTGATTTTTTTTTTTTTTTTCTGTAGTTGATTGGATTGTAGGTGGTAGATTGTGAATGTGATATTAATCGTCTGATGATTTTTTTTTAGCGATTGAATTAGAGTTTTAGTGTGGTTTCTTTTTGTCAGAGATTGGGTTTTCTTGGTGTGATATCATTTTTTTTTTTTTAATAACATTAAACTAACTTCAGAAAATTCGGAATAAAATCTACAAAATAATTGATACAAATTATAGTATACTTGGAAGATCCGAAAAAAAATAAACCGAGAAAAAAAATAACAAACAAAAATCTGGGATTTGAGAAAAAAAATAAAACAAACATGTGAAACAATAAAATTAATAAATACTAAACATTATAAACATAAGATCGAAATCTAAAAGAAAATATAAACAAAAATAGTAATAAATCAATAAATACTATACATGGGAAACATGAGATCGAGATCTTAAAAAATATATAAACAAAAATAGTAGACATTGAAATAATTTATGACATTAAAGCTTTTGTCATTAGGGTTTTAAAATAAGGATGGTGGAGTTTTATTAGTTTTACTCTTTACAATAATTTTTTAATAAAAATTGTTTTATCTCTTTAATTAGTTTGATAAAGGGAAAAAAAGAATACTAAATAATTTAAAAAGCGAGGTACAAATAGTTTAGTAGTGCTTCAATAGAACCACTCTAAAATCAATATTGGAAATTTAATCGTAAAAAAGAAAAAATAAAGTTAGAAAATAATAATAATAATAATAATAAATCACAAAAAGTTATAAAAAAAAATCACAAAAAGTTCTTTATATATATATATATATATAAATTCTATCCTGAACCATGATGGACGGTTGAGATTATAGTAGTTCAAAAAAATATATAAAAAAATTGGTGGAGATCCGATCTATCTCCATTAGATCCATGGAGATCTCCATGGATGGAGGCCTATTTGTTAACAAGTTGAAGGACAATAAGGTCAGAAATGGTTGATCAGACTGTTGTCAAGTTGAAGATCTTTGATGGGTTGGTTTAAAATTCTTGGATATGGTTCACCAGATCATGTGCTTGATGACCATGAATTGTTGTTGGGTTGCTTGACGAAACATCTGAGTAACAAAACGAACCTGAAGAAATTATGTTCCTTGATTCTCTTCACATAGCTCCCAAGCCATTTCAGCTGCTTATAAATATATATATATATATATGAAAATTTTCAAGTCAGTGCATCATGATATAATTTCATCAGTATGTTGGATGTGGACTATTAGATTTAAATACTTTGACTCAAAGTGTATGCACTTGTCAAAACTTTTCCATAATCTATAACCCACATACAACGCACTGATGGAGTTATATCAGGACGCACTGAGGAGAAAAGAACTGTATATATATATATATATATATATATCGGAAGCGATCGGGGGACACAATATTTGATACAATATTTGACACGATTTTGAACCATTAGATTTATGAGATTTGGATGGCTTAGATTTAATTAATTGATTTCTTTTTTATTTTCTTCTACATTATTTATCATTAATTTCTTTTCTTTTATCTCTCCTCTCTCATAGATTTACTTTCCTAATTAAAACCTTATTTATATTTCCTCTTCCAATTTATATTTTCCTCTTCCTCTATATTGCGTATTAATTTTCTCTTCTCCCTCATGAATCATGATATATAACTTGCATATGATTTCTATAGTGTACTTTAAACGGTTCTGTAATTTATGTTGAAATAAAGACCTTATTTTTTTTTATAAACAAATTACACCGGGATGAAAGAGTTTTGTATATAGACATTAAAAGATCATGTTATATTTTAATATTAATTATTATGTGACTAATTTCTGTATATTATAAGTGTCTTGATTTTTTTTTTTATGCACAGTAGATATATATGTTTTATTGGGAATACAAAATAAAAGAAACCAACAACTAAAAGGCAAGGTAAAAGAAAAAATACAATTGGAGAAGAAAGAATTAATCGAGAACCGAAAGTAAACAAAAAAGAAAATTGATGATAAAAAACATACTGGAGATGTGCCTTGCTTATACATTATTGAAAAGTGCCTGGTTTATTATGTGAGTATTTAAAGAGAATTGGAAAAGAAAGATATAATTTGGAAGAGGAAATATTAATAAGATTTTAATTAGGAAAATAAATCTACATGAGAGAGAAAAGAAAATAAATTAATGATAAATAATGAAGAAGAAAATAAAAAAGAAATCAATTTATTAAATCTAAACCATTCAAATCTCATAAATTTAATGGCTTAAAAATCATGTCAAATCTTGTGTCAAAAATTGTGTCCCCCGATCGCTCCCGTGTGTGTATATATATATCTATATATTCAAGTTAGTGCGTACTGATACAACTTTATCAGTGTATTAGATGTGGACTATTAGATTTACATACTTTGACTCAAAGTGTATGCATTTGTCAAAGTTTCTCCATAATCAGTGGTTCACATACATTGGTACTGATGTAGCACACTGATGTGAGCAGGACCGATATACAAAAATGTTTATATATAGTGAGTCTCTCATAAGGGATTCCTCATTTTAATTTCGATAGAGACCACCATAAAATTATGTTTTTGTATATTTTGGAAATTATGATTGTATCCCTTGTGATCACATATGATTGCATCTAATCACATCAATATATAATGTTATCACATATGAATATCATGTGATCACACGATTAAGTTGTTGTGATCATATGTTAGGACATGTGACCAAATATTAGTTGATGTGATCATACCCAAAAAGACATGATCACAATCAAATTTTTTTATCTTGCACCCAAATATATATACACTTTTGATCTTTCTCTGCTACAAACCACAATTATTCAATCAAGACCCACTCCAAATTAAACACCCAGAAACCTAATATCAAACCAAAAATTCATGAATCAGTAAACAAAACTTTCAAGACTAAAAAAAAAAATCATATCAATAGATAGAAGAACATATATATATATATATATATATATCGGAGGCTAGACCTTTGCTTCAAGATATTATCTCACTTGAAATCTGGTCAACTTTAAGTAAACCGTGTTCACGTCACTGTTTCTCGAACAGTCTTGTCTTGCCTCCGCCGTTTGCAACTGAGGGAGGCCGAAGCCTCTCCGATGCGAACCGATTGAGGCAAGATCTCTCCTGCCACGCCTCCCCCTTTCGCAACGGGGAAGAATGGAGATCAATTCATGGAGATCTCTATGGATTTGGTGCAGATTGGATCTCCACCACAATTTTTTTAATTTTTTAATTTTTTAAATCTACTCTAATCTCCAACTGTCTATCACAATGATGTACGGTTGAAGATTTAATGTTTTTTAAAAAGGTTTTTATTTATTTATTTATTTATTTTACAAATGTTTTTAATTTTCTGTTATTTTAAAGGTTTTTTTTTTCTATTATTTTCTTTTAATTAATCTTATTTATAGAATTAATATTATATATATAAAAAATGTCACGTGTCACCAAACATTACAACATGACTGGAAGTACAGTTTTACCCTTGGATCAGTTAACTTTGACTAATTGATGAACCATTTTGATATATTTCCAAAAAGATGAAGATTAAAGACCCAACTAAACATAAGTCAAGTAAAAAAGTGATGTTTCTTTAAGACATAGGGACTAAACTGTAATTCCCCCTATTCTACACTTACTCACTACGGTTAACGGACCTAGTTTAAAACACAATGGTAAAGGGGTAATGTTGTCATTTCAAAATTTCATTTAAAAAAAATATATTTTTTCAATTTTTTTTATAATAAATAAAAAATATTTTATTAACTTATTGTCAAAAAGACATTTTTACCCTTTCTACCGTTAAGTCCATGTTAAAACTAACCCTAGTTGAATTGGTCAAGGGTAAGTTTATGTAATTTCAACAAAAGTACAATATAGTTGTAGTATTGAAAAAGGTCAAAGTAAATTATTGTAATTAACGCTTCTTTTGTTTAATTTTTGCTTTTGCTTTCAATTTTTAAATTTTTGTATAAGTGTATTTTGGACCTTCTAAAAGTCAAGGTTAGGAGTTCATTTTTGCACCCTCCTTGAAAGCGGATGAGCATTGCCACCCCAACACCCTAAAGTCAAGGTAAGTTATTGTAGTTAACACTTCTTTTATTAAATTTTTGCTTTTACTTTCAAGTTTTAAATTTTCATGTTGATATGTATCTATTTAATTAAATGTTTACAAATTATAGCTGCAGTATTGAAAAAAGCCAAGGTAAGTTATTGTAATTAACACTTCTTTTATTTAATGTTTGCTTTTACTTTCAATTTTTTAATTTTTGTATAAGGGTATTTTGGATCTTCTAAAAGTTAAGGTCAGGAGTACATTTTTACTTACCTTCCTTGAAAGAGGGTGAGCATTACCCCCCTTTTACATATTGACATGTGTCTCTTTATTAATTAAGTGTTGACAAATTAAGTATCACACGAGCGAACAAATAAACTAATAATGAATAAATAGATTCATGTTAATATGTGGGGAGGGGGGGTAGTGCTCGCCCCCTTTTAAGGGGGTGAGCAAAGATGAACTCCAAGGTCAGTCAAATTAACAGACTAGTCAACTGCTAACAAAACAGTGAATTGAAGTTAAATGGAATGGTGTTAGTGTAGAATTAGCAAAATATTCCATATAGGTGCCTTAACCCCAAATCTCAAGGGGGTGTGTGTAATTTCCCCTTTTTGAAAATCTTTTCATTACGATTGCTATCTTGAATGTTTTATAAATCATGTTATATTAATTCCATTCCAATAGTGCATGACAAAATGAAATTAAAAATAATAATAAATGAAATTATCAGTTGGGTCTCTATGTTTTTTTTTTGTTTTTTTTTACTCACTTATTCATTTTTCACTGGATTTGTCCATATGTTTTAAAAAATCACTCAGTTTCGTCTTTCTGTGAGTCAACCGTTAGTCAAATTAAACGATTCAAAGGGTATTTTGGTCTTTCAAGGTCAGGAATTCATTTTTACTCACCCTCCATGAAACCCAAAAGCCCAAACTTTAACTTCATCTTCTTTATCAGTTTTCCAAAACACCCACCAAAACACACCATCATCATTAATTTTCCAGAAATCATCACCATCTCCAACCATCTACACCGTCAAATCCAACCCACCATCACCCACCGTCAAACACAACAACCACCCCTAAAGTCAACCATTTTCAAATCAACATCTTCTCCAACACCCAGAACACACCATCTATCTCTCTAACTGTGATAAGCTTGAGACACGATGGCGGTGGTCCACATGGTACTAGATTCTTCACTCCTTGTTTCGATTCCGCTTTTTCATCTTCGTTTCGAAACCTAATCATCTCTCTCTCTCTCTGTCTTTCTCGAAACCCAATCAACAAAATCCATCTCTCTCTCGCTCTCTCTCGCTCTTTCTCTTTCTCCATCTCTCTCTAAATGCACCTCTCTATCGTCTTTCTCGATCACTCTTTCCCCTTTCTCGGTCTCTCTCTGACCTCCATGAAAATGCATCATCTGCTTTACTTGTCGCGATTGCTTTGTGTTTTTCTCTGAAATGGTTTTTAAAGAGAATCTAGTTTTTTTGTTGGGAGATTGGCGACAGAGAAACAAAGAATTTTTAGGGTTTGATTTTGTTTTGATTTTAGTCTATTTGGGGTGTGGGTTTAGTAAAAACAGAGTTTTTAGTGGTCGATTTTGTTTTTTGGTGTGATTGTGTTCGATTTTGTATGGGATTGATTTTAATTTTGATAGATTTTTGTTTGCTATGAATAAGATTGGTGTTTGGTTTTCTAGTATGGTTTATGAAAATATATAAACGATGTGTCTAAAACAACCTGGGTGGGGGGATGTGAATGGATTGCTAATCGATTACTTACCAATTTTTCGATTAGTAAATATTAATCACAATTAACCCAAATCAAACATACAACAACTAATCAAATGTAAAGTGTGGAAAGTAAATGGAGACTTGATTTTTTTGCATAAGAAACCTTCAACAAGGAAAAACCCACGGTACTAGCCATACTAGCCACTTAGGCCTCGTTTGTTTCGCCGCATTGTATTGTATTAGACAATTAAAATGTATTAAAATAATACAATACAGTGTTTGGTGCAAACACTGTATTGTATTATTTTAGTACATTTTAATTACCTAATACAACAAATACCGTATTAGCTAATATATTATATTTGGTAGTATTAGGTTGTAATGTATTAGAAAAAACACTTTTTTTTTCAACAAATATGGAATATTGTTGAAATATGTGTTGTATTGTTAATATTTTTTTTATTATTTCAAAATTATATAGGAAATATTTATTTTATATATATATTATTTATTTTTAAAAAATCGATTAAACTAAATATTTATTGATTTTTTATATAAAAATATTTATTGATTTATTCACGGTAAAGATATTTAAAATTAATTATTAACTATTTAAAAAAAAATTATTTTTATTTTTTAATATAAAAAATTTCATAAAGTCATAAGAATATATTAATACAATATAATATAGTGTATCACCAAACACAATGTTTCTATTAATGATAATACAGTGCAATACAATACAATACAATTCAATACAGTCAAATACAATCCAATACGGTGTGCCAAACGAGCCTTTAGTCACCGCAATCCATTAGATGAAAAGAAAGTTACACTCTCAAGTGATACATGGACTCTCACTCTCGACAACCTCAAGTTATGGACACTACCACTCACCACTTACCACTCACCACTCTTGGTTCAATCCTAGTGATATCCCCAGATATACTGCTCTTGGCGTGAGCACCTCTTATTCTATCCCGTGAGCCTTTTACAGTGGCGCTTGACAAATGTTTGCCAACCAACCCTTGGTTGCATGACGTCACTTGCTTGTGCAACTTCACTTGCTTGTGCAAAGTCACCTAGAAGCCATAAGACTTTGACTCATTGAAAAGAATTAATAGTCTAAGTGAACATGTGAAGGATGCTCAAATGCAATTAAGTGTTAGACTAACACTAAATGCTCAACTAGGAATTTAATGACACAATCAATAAATCCAAGTTGTCAATGTCTAAATATAAAACATAAAGACTTAGATAAATGATGTGTACAACAATAATGCTAGCTATTAAACAATGTCAACATGCTCATACATGTGAACTCAATTAGTTGTATAGAGATTTTCAACAATCTAATTGTTAACAAACAACCATGAATATTCAAGAGAGCTTAACTAGATAAATAAACACAAATCTATCAAACAATCTCACAAGAATATTCAAGATTTAGCTATTTAGGTATAATCAACCTAATCATGTAAGCTATCACAAGCAAAAACCCAATCATGTTATAACTTCACTAAATATGCAATAAGAGTGAAGATTTGCTAAACTAAGCAATTAAAGACATGTCTTGATTAAGATTGAACAATAAATGAAGATATGATGTTTGTTCTACTTACCAAGTGATGCAATAAAGAAGACCTATGAATGATTGATGCATGAATGATGTTATGGATGCATGAGTTTTAGGTTTGGAGAGTCAAATAAACTTTCTCAAAGCTTTCTCTCTCAAGAATCACTCTTTCTCTCTCTCAAGAATCACTCTTTCTCTCTCTCTCTCTCTAGGGTTTCAATTTCGTGAGTTATGTAAAGAAGATAAGAACATGATATATTTATTGATGGGATTGAAACTACTTTGTTTTGAAAATTTAGAAAACAATTTATGGGAAAAAATGAGCAATTCGGCGGTCATGACCCGCCGAATCCAATCGCCGAAATCATTGGAATATTTCGGCGGTCAAAATCGACAGTTTCGACCCGCCGAATTTGCCACAACCCAACAACTCGATATTTGAGCGTCCCAAAACATGACCAAATGATATCAAAATTTATTGTATTATATACCGTTGGAAAGGTATGAATGCCTAATTTCTACTCCTTTTTACAGAATGACATTTCGATATCTGTAAAAAGGGATATGGTCATTTTAGTGACCAAAGGTCAGAAACGGAAAACCACATAGTTGCCCTGTTTTAGTGGTCACATTGGAGATTTCAAAACCAATCCAAATGGTTATAAAATATTACGAATAATATACCGTTGAAAAGGTATGGGTGTCTAGTTTGTACATAAATTTTCAAAACTCTTTTTGAAACTTTGTATAAAACGTTATGGTCACAAGATCATGCAAAGGTTAGTTTTGAAAACATTCGAAACATTGAAATCCAATCTTTTGAAACTAGAAACCTTGCTCCATTCAACCAAACCATAACTAACACTAATCCAAGAGAAGAATGGACTTTCTCAAATGGTCAACCATCACACTAAGACATGTACACCATCGTGCAAGCACAGACGTTTCCGATCACACAAATGGAAACGAATTACACCACACAAATTCACACTTAGAACGAACAATAAAGTACGCGTGTGAAATGAGACATAAATGCACACAATCATGGGAACACTAATGCAAGTAATATGAGAATGCATGTAAGTGTGTGTGTACCTAATCTCTTCAAGAATCAATTCAAGTGATATACCATTTGAAGCTTTTGATCTTGAAGTCATGAAGATGCTTGAAAGCTTGTCTTGATAATCATCAAGAAGACCTAAGCTATCCATTACACAATCATTCCAATGTGGTTTGTCATGAAATAAGTTAATCACAAAATAGAGATCCTTACAGTTTGAAATTGGTGTTGTTGTTTGAGATTCAGATTGATGATGATGATGAACTAGATGGATTTTTGGTGTTTGTGGATGAATTTTGCTGAAATGGGGATTTTTGGTGTTTGGGGATGAATTTTATTGATTATGAACTCAGATTGTGTGGTTTGATGTTAATCTGCAAGTGTTTTTTTTTTTTTTTGGATTTGGTTGTGATCTAGATCCCCACCATTCATCATTTGAAATAGACAGTGGACATTGAATCTAAATCTTTAGCTATTTATTTTTTTCTTTTTGTTTTCTGTAAATTTTCTTTTATTTTATTTTTAAAAATAAAATAAATGTATAGGGGTAAAATAGTGATTCAGTTTTTTCTGTGACTGTTGACCATTAAAAATATGGTCAGATGGACAAAATTGAGTGATTTTTGAAAAATATGGACCGATTCAGTGAAAATGAATAAGTAAGTAAAAAAGTGATAATTAAAAAAAATCAGGACTCAAATGATAATATCCCATAAAATACTTGGCAGTAACTAATGAATAATGACAACATATTCTATCATTTCAAGTTTTTACAGCGTGGTTCCTGTTAAAATTCTGCAAAACTGCCACCGTAAAGAGAATACAAGTATAAAAAAGTTGACACTCGAGTCTCAACTCTCAAAAATGGCTTTTCAAGATTATGATCCAGAATTTTCATTATTATTGACAAAAGCGATGCCTATTTTCAAAGAGTTGGATCTTAGAATTTAATTTCAACTTGTAATGAGTTAATTAAAAAAAATAAAAAATGAATGCATACTGATGATAATTTCTTTGGAATATCACATCTTATATGAATGAAATTATTATATTTACCAATCTGACGACCTTTTATAATTTCAAAATAAAAGAAATCAACTCCTCGGATGTCATATCAAGATTAAGATCGTACACATAGTGAATGTATGTTTTGAGATTATAATTGAGATATCAAAACATGCATTCACTTTGCATACAATCTTAGGTTGGTGTAGTGGTATGTCTCACAAAAATATTATTACACACAAGTCGTATCTCTCTCACCCTTAAACTCTGATTTTATTTGTAATTATTCAATAAAAAAAATAGACAATTAAATGAAATAAACGAATAAAAATAGGAACACAAGAATTCCTTAGGCAATAAGAATTCACTATAATCTTTCAAGGGCTGGACAAATTGGGCGTAGGCCCAACAGAATTTTGAGAAGTGATGTGATTGCGTTGAAATATAGAGCACTGTATCGAAAACAAAAAATACAGATACAAAATAGAGTGCATATATTGTTACTAATTAATAAAACTAATTACTACAGTAGTTTTTATAAGTACACCATATTTAAAATTTAAAAAATAAATATTACTATAAGCAGTCATCCTAATACCAATAGTACCCTTATTGAAATAAATATATTCATTTTAATACATTTTATTTATAAACCCTCCTAAATTATTAACACACCCAATTTATATATATAAAAAAATCATATTATTTTTGGAATCAAATCCTTTTATAATGATGGTCCAATTTACTTTTGGAAATGTTTCGAATGTAAAAGTCTTATGAAAGGGAAGAATTGAATTGTATATTAGGTCAAGAATTCTCTTACATAGTATATACAGCTATCTTATATATATATATATATATATATATCGTTTATTGATAGAGTTTATAACTAGATATAAAAGAATGACAATAAAAAAAATAAAATTAAAAGTAAAATAATACCTACATCTGTATGATTATAGTATTCTGAAATTTTTTTTTTCCAATACGTTATTATATGATAATCATGTGATGATGAGAAAGTTTGATACTTGAAATAAAATTATAAATTTAATTAGGGTTTATTATAAGTTTTTTTTTTTTTTTTAAATAAAATAAATAGATATAGTTGAAGATATGAGTGTAATTAATGAGTATATATAATATTTGGTTCAATTAAAGTAATTTGTCCTTATTGGTAAATTTTTATTGAGATATTTTTGTAATTAAATTTTTTAATAAGAGAAATGCTATTGGCAATTCATTAATTATCTGTTTACATTTTATTTTAATTTTTTATATTAATAACAATTTTAACCTGAATTAAAATTACTAAAAAGAAAAACATTGGATTGTAAGAAGAAACTCGATCTCTTTAATAAAATATGAGTGTACTAATTAATCTTATGGGTGATGATATCGGCACCTTACAAAATATTGGTTGAAATATATAGTATTGTTATGTGTTGCCACAATTAGTGTGTATTATGTACATTTACACTGTGTTTGTTGCTGAGAAATCTAGATTATCAGTTATCACCGGTGTATAATTCATTTTTGTCTTTCATTTTATATCTATGCCAATTCATTTTACACCGATGCCAATCGGAATCATGTAAAAAAATAAAAAAATACAGATTTCTTACACCTATAAAGAAGGTTTCAGATGTGTAATTTTCGTAATTTTCTTATACAATATTACTTGGATCACTCGAGTCACATTACATAGTGAATTTATTTATTTCTTTTTTCTTTTTTTAAGTATAACAAATTACAATTATTACAATAAAACTGCCGGGACATATCAAGATAAGACAATACATATACAAGACTCAAATAACTCTTCCCATAAGTCGATAGAAAACTCTCCATATATATTTACGTATAGTAGAACCCAAACCCCTCACTATCATTATTAAAAGTAGGTGTACTACTATCTCAATGAAGAGGAGGTGTGCCGGAATGTTTAGAACAATGTACATGTTACTCTCAGACTCTTATAAAATTGTTTTCATAATTTTTGAACCCGACCGACCGAGCTTATGAACCTTAAAAAGTGCTTTTGACAGCTCCTTTGTTATCTTTATTTCAGAAGTGCTTCTGAGTTGTAAAGTGCATGTCATTGCAATGCGGTGATTATTACTGTACGCGGCAGAATTAAGAGAGAGAAAGTATCATTACATTTACATTTTACAGCGTGTACATATTTTTGGGAAGCTCGAAGTTTCTCGAATTTCAAGTCCCATTATTTTCATGAGAAGATAGATAAAAGTTGGAAATTGAAATATATAATGAGGTTTTGACAAACAAAATGTAAGAGGCATGCAATGGCTTTTCTATTCAAAAGTGCTTACCGTATAACATCCCAAGTGTTGATATCTATTCAAGCAAACACATAACAACCTACACGACTATAAAGTGCCCTAAACTTTGATAGAGATGTCCAAAAATCAATAATTAAATAACAAGAAGATTTAAAAAGAATTAGTGTATGTATGATGTTATAGGTGACATCATTTTTTTGGTAATTTCATTTGGATTTTTTTATATATGTAAATATTGGTTTTGGATAAGAGTTTCAAAAATTAGATTATAAAATTTAAGTTTTTAGATTCAGTAATAAGTTCTTATAATATCAAAATCGGAATCAATTTTAGAAGGATTTGAGTTCAAATCTCTCAGCATAACTATATTTTGTCTCTAAAGGTGAAGGTAATTTTGTTATTATCTGAATTGGTTAAATTTAGGATCCTAAAGTTTTCAAATAGTAAAAGTTATTTACTTAAGAGGCTAATCTTTTTATATTAAGTATATGATTTCTATAAATAGTATCATGTTTAGATAAACATACACTCGTATATGACATAAACGAACCAAAATAGATTGGTTGAATGGGTTTCCATCAAATTTTGATGTGAGGAATATTAATTTTTAAAATAATAATAATAATAATAATAATTCTATTGTAAGAGGTCTAATTAATGAAGTTATTTTTTATTATCTTAGATGAACATGGAAAGGGGTTTGGTTTATATTCGTGGTAATAAAGAAAATTTCCAAACAATAGACTATTCTTTCAAACAAATTAAACATATGATGACGTCAATATGGAATGAAGTTATGGAATTTTTAGGTATTGATGACGTCTGAATATTGGGAAATATAAGTTTGAAGAGCTAAAAATGAACTTCAAACACTAAAAGCTGATGTGTCAAAAGTAGATTGGTCCAGGTTTGCTGCCGCCAAATCTAATCGATCATTTCATAGACTTATGTTAAATCAAACAAATAAATACTTGTTTGTTTATATATTCATGTGTTTAGTTAGGTTATATATTCATTAAAATATAAGCAAATAATCAAGCCCAGCCCCCATTCTAACTTAGAATAAATACTTGTTTTTTTTTTTTTTTATCACAGTACCACATTATGCTTCACAGTGTATGAATCATTGGTAATAATTAAAATAATTAAAGAGCTACTCTTATTTAATTAAATGGGTTGAACAAACATATAATGTTATTGTTCTTAAACTTTAAATATTGTCATGTATACTCATAAAATTAAAAAAAAAAAAAAAAAAAAACTGACTCCTATTTAATTAAACAGGGTCGACAGTTTTGTAATTAAATTCAAAAGCAAATGGACTTTCTCATGATGAAAGGGACACACATGTCAAGAACACAACTTTTTCTCACCCTTTTCGTATATTCAAATGATCGATCTCTAATCCAAATTCCAAAATGCTTGAGGAAGATTGTAGAAACATAGTGAGGTTGCAGAAGATAAGGCTTATTTATTTATTTGTATTAATCAAAATAATAATGATAAAAGGGAAACGAGCACTATAGCCTGAATTCATGAAGAGAATCAAATAAAAATTTGTACACACATCAAAGCTTATTTGAATACTATTATAAATTTATAATTACCTATCTATTTTATCATCATGTTTCTATTATTCTTCTGCATTGTGGGGTTCTTATGTCCTCCTCACTACACAAATTGTTTACATGTATTCCAGTTATTATTCCACCTTTTTTTTTTTAGAGAAAAACAATTTTAGGGTTTGGACCCATCACCAGCTCCTAACTCCACATATTATAAACTGCATACAGTAGAGTGGACACTTTTTCCTCTCTATATATAGATTCAAGTATATATACCCCAAAAAAAAATGATAAAAAATTATAATAGTTAGAAGATATAAGGAATTTTTTTTATTTTTTTTATTTTTTTATTTTTGTCATTTGAGTCCCTATGTTTTTTTTGAATTATCTAATTTTTACTCACTTATTCATTTTTTTTTCTGGATTGGTTCCTATATTTTCAAAAACCACTCAACTTGGTCCCTCTGTGAGCCTGCCATTAGTCTAACTTAACGGAAAGAGGACTATTTTCGTCATTTCTCGATGGTGTGACAGTTGTGTGTCATGTGTAATGATAATAAAATAATAAAATAAGAATATAAAATATAAAATATAAATAAACAGATCTGTTGAGAGAGGGAAAAGTCACCCTTACCCTTCGATCCTTACAACAAAACCAAATCCAAAGCCTTTGGTCCCCACTCAACCACTTCTTTCCAAGAGACAAAATCATTCGCGCGTTTTTCATTCCTCTCGAAAAACCTTCGAACTAACGACTGTTAAAGCTTCATAGAGACTAGAAAAAGTATGACAGTCCCCCATCACCGGCGAAAGAGGAGAAAATCGAAACCGGTAAGTTCAAGTCTGGGTTTATTTATTTATTTATTTTTGGTGGGGGTGGGTTGGGGTGGTTGGCACAAGTTAATTTCATTTTTGTTCTTTTTTGTTTAATTTCTGTCTGAAGTAGGTGTTTTGTAGTATTATTTTTGGGGTTTTTATTTGAAGTTGGTTAAATAACAGATAAATTTAGTTTGTGTTGGAAAAAAATTAGATTTTATGAATCTGTTGTGTTTTGTGTTCAAGTTTCAATTTTGTTTGATTTCTGTGTGAAATAGGTTTCGTTTAGGGTTTTTTTATTTTTTTATTTGGGCTTTTACTTGAACTTGGAAAAAACCACAAATAAATTTCGTATTTATTGAAAAAAAAATTAGTTTTTTTAATGTTGTATTGTGTATTCGGATGCTAGGGTTTGTTCTATGTTTTTCGATTTTATTTATGTCTGATATTGTTGTTTTTGTGAAGTCTGGTTAAATTAACAAATCAAGTTGATGACATGTGTTGCATGGGTAGGGTATGACCTTTTCATGGACTTGCATCAGGACAGAACAACTGTTCTTTGTTTTTGTTTTGCATCAGTTTTTCGGGTCTGTGTTGCATGGATAATTTGTTTAAGTCATTATAATTTCTTTTTTTGTTTGAGTAAATGGGGTTGTTTTCATTATTTGGCTATATTTTCTAATAAAGACGTCTTCTTTATTTTGTGTAGTAACTTACAAATGTTGCCTTTTCGAGTTTAGGCCAAGTATGTCTATAGAATTGTTGACATGGATCTCGTAGAACCAAGAGATTGTAGTATCATTAGCCTAATAAATGATGCTAGGAAGATGCTGAGTGGGTATCGAATCGAAAGATAGGAAACTAAGCAATTACGAGTTACGTATCCGTTGAATGACCAATAACATGTGCTGACAAGAGATGAAGAGTTGATGTTGTGCTTTCAATTGTTTGAGAGTTGTAACATGTCAATCATTGAGTTCAAACTCATTTTTGTCCCCGATGCCTTCCATTTCCCTGAAGATGAACTGGCTGGCTTGCTTGGTTTCAATGAACAAAACATTGGTGATCCAGATGAAGAGAACAATGATGAACTGGTTGAATAAGAAAATGTTGAACCAGATGAAGAAAACAATGAAGAAGGAAATCTTGAACCAATTTGGTGGAGTGTTGTTATCAACTACTACTCTATATGAGGATAACTGTATTGTTCCAATAGCTATAGTTATTTGCGAGTCCGAAACCTCGAAAAGTTGGACATGGTTTTTGAGGGAGTTGTGAGATTCTTTGGGATGAGATGACAATCAATGTATAAGATTCATTAGCGATAGACAGAAAAGGTGTTTACAAGCCTTGAAGAAAGAGTGGCCAAAGGCATATACTAGGTATTGTTTCTGACATATCGTTGCAAACTTCATGGCAACCTTCAAGAACCACAAAATCAATTGGAAGCTGTGGCATTTGGCTAGAGTTGCCAATCGTGTTAGGTTCAATCAAGCTTTGGCTTCGATTAGGGAAGAAAGTTTGAAGGCTACCAACTGGTTGATGTCAGATCCAGTTGAAAAATGGGCAAGGCATGCATTTGAGTTAGACCTGACATGGTTCCGATTCGAACCATGGAACTGGAATTGGAAAAACCGAAACTAGAATCGGTTTTCCGATTCTACTCAATTCTCTCTCAATTCTCCAACTCTCCCTAACACTCTCCAAGTCTCCAAGTCTCCAAGTTTCCAAGGTTTTTAATATTTATTTCATTTTGCAATTGTTTTTTTTGTAATTTATTTTATTTGCAATTAATTTTATTTCCAATATATTTTAGTTGTAATTTATTTTATTTCCAATTTATTTTATTTACAAATAATTTTATTTGCAATTTATCTTATTTCCAAATTATTTTATTTGCAATTAGTCAATTACTAAGTTTCTAATTTCATTTATTTGCAATTACTAGTTTACTACCTACTATTATTCTTCTAAGTTTCCAATTTTCTCCCAAATTTATTTTTATATGGCAAGTGGTGGAAATGGAAGGGGTCACAGTCGTGACAGTCATAGACATTCAATTTCAATGAAAGGTAAGGGTCTTATGATCAAAAATCTCGGTCGTAACGACACCACCTATCACGAGTATCTGCAACACCGGGCCTATGCTGATGACCTAGGCCTAGACTGTCCTACGCCCCTTCTAACAATTTCAGAACCTGATCCCAATGCACCTCCCACTGCCCAAAAAAAAAAAAAATTTGACAAGCCAGTCTAAAAATATGCCTGATATTGATACACCTCTAGATTTTGAATTTGATCCATCGGAACCAGCAGAAGAGGAAGATCTGATACAGAAGTAGAGCAAATCTAATCTCTTTATCAAACATATGAAGAAAGTTAGGAAAGAAAATGGAAGCTATATAGCGGTTTGCAATTATAGCACCAAAGTATATAAGTGGACCAAATTCGGAGGATATGACACTTATCGAAAGCATATTTCAACCAAACATCCAGAAGCAGAGACTAGATTGAGGTCACAAACACAAATTCTCAGGTACGCTACTCCTAACCAACAATTATTTCATTGTACTGATGAACAAAATAGAAAAGAATTAACTAGAATGGTAGCAGTAGAACAACTATCATTCAGTTTTGGTGAAAGAGTTGGTTTTATTAATTATTGTCGATGAGCATTAAACCTTGCTGCATGCCATGTTCACGCCACGCTCACAGCAACACTTGAAAAGATTTATGAAAAAGAAAAAAGAAAGTTAGAAAAATATTTTGAAAAATATAACGATCGTGTTTTCGTATGTGCCGACATATGGAGTGATCATTGGCGATCACATTCATACTTTGGTGTCACTTGCCATTTTATAGATGATGCATGGAATATCGAGAAAAGAATTCTTGCATTTAGAGTTTTTGATCATGCACACACTGTTCAGAATATTTTTAGAATGCTTAGAATTATTTTTTAAGAGTATAAAATTGAAAACAAAATTTTGCAATTGGTTTTGATAATGCTTCTAGCAATACTGCTGCTATTCAATCTTTAATCGATTTATACAAACCTTATCTTGGTGGTACATTTTTTCATCAAAGATGTGCATGTCATATTCTAAATTTATGTGTTCAAAAAGGATTAGAAACTCTTGAACATTTTATTCTACCTATTCAAAAATCCCTAATGTTTTTTATGGAATTATTCTTCTACAATGAAAGCATGGTCAATATTTTGTAAACAAAATGGTAGATGTGTCGTTAGATTGCCTCGTGATGTTCCAACACGTTGGACTTCTACTTATAAATTGTTTGCTCAAAGTTATGATTATAGAGATTTATTAGTTTTTTTTGTTCAATATCATATTAGTCACATTCATCTTTATCAAACTCATTGGGATGTTTGTTACAACGTTTTCAATTTGTTAAAAGTCTTTTATAATGCTACTAACAATTTATCTGTTGTTTATTATTCTATAACTCATTTATTTATTATTGAGAGTCTTAATATTGCTAGTGCACACTCATTGTGAATCTGACATAAAAATAGCAATAGCCGTTAATGTTATGAAGGTAAAATGGTTAGATTATTATAATGAGTTTCCAAATATTTATTTGATTGCTATGGTTTTTGATCCACATTGTAAATTAGAAAATTTTTCTTATTATCTAAAAGGTTATTATAGCCACCAAGGTTTAAAAATTGAATATGATATTGATACGTGTTGTGATAGAGTTAAGAAATTATTGTATGATTTATATGATGAATATTTTACAGTTTATGAATCATCACTGAACTCAGATGTTACACAAACACAAACTGCATCCCATAATATAAAAAAACCAAAAAACCAAAAAACCTAGATGTTCTTCTTCATTAGGCTTCGACAAGCATTCCGAACTTGAATCTTATCTAAATATTTCTTTTGAGTTTATAGAAGATACGCTAGGGAAAAAATTTGATATCTTACAATATTGGAAAAAGTATGGAAGGTACTATCCAATTATGGCTATGATAGCCAAAAATATTTTTTCAACACCAGTTTCTCCAGTAGCGGTGGAACAAGAGTTCAGCGTCGGGGGGAATATCCTGGATGAAAAGCGTTTGTGCTTGACTCCGAAAGCACTACAGATATAGGTTTGTATAGATGATTGGACGAAGGCGCAATATAGAAAACAAGAAATCAAGCAAGAGGCAACGTATGATTTCTTCAAAGATGACAAACCTGAAATTGGAGCTACGGAGCCGGAATGGCAGATCTGCATATGCAGATCACGTCGACACGTCATCACGACAACAATTAGTCCATGTCATCACCAAACCTGAAATAAAAGGTAAGAGAACTACGTGGCATTTAATTCCTCTAAACCCCCCAAGAGGATATGTAGGGAACTTAATTGTGGTAAAAATTAAGTGCAAGACTAATAACTTTATATATATATTTTAGCCTTATTTTAATTTAATTTTGTAATTTGTCATTTTGTTTAGTTTTATTTTAATTTAAATTTGTAATTTGTTATTTGTTTATTTTATTTTATTTTCGAGTGACCCAAGTCACCCAACCCAATGAATTTTATTTTATTTTATTTTGTAATTTTTCATTTATATATTTTATTTTATTTACAATTACAATTTTCAATTTTCAATTTTTTTTTTATTAACCAAAATAAAAAGAAAAAGGAAAAAAAAAAAAAGTTCAGAACTACCGATTCCATAGGAATTGGAACCGTGTCACCTCCAATTTGAGTCGTCCCTCAAAGCTGATCACATCTCCAACAACATATTAGAATGCTTCAATAGTTGGATAAGAGAGGATATGTACTTCAATTGTTGAAGATTGTGAGAAGGAAAAAATTGGTACGGTTTATTTGATAAGTGGACTGAAGCAGAAAAGTTAAATGATTCAATTACTTCATATGCAAGAGAAAATTTGACAACGAATGAAAAAGAAGCAAGGAAGCTATAAGACATTCATGGAAGAGGACAGTGGTATGAGACAATGAACCAAGAAGGTATGAAAATTGTGGTAAACACTTATGATAGCGCATGTGATTGTGGGATGTGGCAGATGAGTGGGTTGCCATGCATGCACGCTATTGTCGTGTCTATGTACAACAGAGAGTTTACCCGTGATCATGTCAATTGGTATTATTCGAAGCAAGCTTGGAAATTGACGTACGATGATGTCATCAACCTACTACCAGATGCAACATTCTCCAAGAAGAAGAAATCCAAATCCGGGTGGCCTGAAATCCAATCTAAAATTATTAAACCACCTGTGAAAAAAAAAAAAACAAAACAAAACAAAGGTGGGAAGACCTAAGAAGAAGAGAAGTAGGGCACATGATGAGCCACGTGCACCAAATGCAACATTCTCCAAACAATGATCCAAATGTGGAGAACTTGAACACAACCGAGCGACATGTCGTTCTAAGGTAAACAATTGCATCTTTATTCAACTACTATTTTTTTTTTCTCATTCTTTGAAAATAAATTATCATTTAATATGTTAACTACATAAAATATGGATAATGTAGGAAAAGGGTAAAGGTTCCACCTCAACAGGAAAAAAGGTTTCTAAAAACGTTTTCAATGCATCGGCTTCTACATCTTACAGGTATTATATTTTAGTTGTATCTAAGAATACATGTATATCAACTTCATGTGGCTAATGTGTATCAATTATCTTTTACAAATTAGGATTTTAGCTATTGTTTAAATGAAATTAGCTGAGATAAGCATTCAATTGTTTCATTTTAACCAACTTCAAATTTAACATCGTATATACTGACAATATCAATCAATTGTTTCAGGGCTCAAACCAATGAATGCAGCATAAGTAGGGCAAAGCCTAATGAATACAACACAAACAAGGCTCCCACAACACATATGGCTGATGTTTTCTTCCAAATAGGTTCAAATGCCAAACCCTAAAAGGGAATTTATTAATCTTTTATATATTTTTGTGTCGGATTTGGTAAACACTAACACTATATTTGATAAGAGAGAGAGAGAATATGAGGGATGAATGAATTAAGAGAGAGAGATAGTAGGAGGGATGAAGATGATAACATTTATCCTTCATGTTGTTTAGTAATGAAAAGAGGGTTGAATGGATGGATTGGTATTTAATTTATAAAATTACCATATTGCCCTTTAAAAAATTGGAGGTTAGTATAAAATTGGAGGGCATTATAGTAATTCCTATCCAATCTTCTCTCCCTCCTCTCATCCACCATTAATTGGAAGGATCCAAAATGGTGGGCCCAAAAGGATTTGCTCTCCCTCCTCTCCTCCTCTCCCTCCCTCTCATCTCTCCAACTAAACAAAAGATTTGATCTCTCCCTCCAACCCTCTCCCTCCCTCCATTTCTCCATCCAACCAAACACAGTCTAAAATTCTGGATATGTTTTTGTGATATCCAAATCTAATTGTTAGGTTAATTTTTATTAGGATGATATTGGAGTTATTTGGTAGTGGCCATAACTTCTTTTGGTTGGTTGATTGTAAATAGGTTTCAGTGACACGAAGGGACAAACCCTAATATTTTGTGCTTGATGGCTTCTAAACAGTGTTATGCTTGATTGTCATTAGTTTATGAAGTTAGTTAGTGTGGTCGACATTGTATTGGCTGTATTGTTGTTATGTGTGGAGTGTTGTTTAGTATGCTTTATTGCCATTAATTTACTATTTTATTTTCCACTAGAAAATGATACATACTAACAATATATTATTTCATGCATCATCCTCATTACATTACATTATCTTATGTATGAAACTCATTCACTACAGGTAGGAGTCATATAAAAACATATGCCTAGCAACGTAGTATGAAATAGGAGAATCACTTTCAACCAAGCCAAACTCATTTGCACTTTCTTGTAGTTGGTAGTGAAGACACAAAACTAAGTGTTGTAATCTGCAAATGTTGATTCTGCACTTGTTCTGTGAGATACAAATTCTTCTATACTTTCATATTCTTTATTATTAGGAGACCACCATTTGAAATAGTTGCATGCTTCACAACCAAAAATAGTCTATTAGGATTCTTGTTCGTCTTGGAGACCAAGAATGCTGCTTTCTTCATGTTCCCACAGTTGCATAGTCTATTTTTAACCTTGATCGATCTAGCTTTTTCACTCGTGCTACTTGATGATGCCATATTTTGTTGATATTTATTGCCAAAAATAAAAAATAAAAAATAAAAAATTGGCTTTTTAGTTGTTTTATGCATGTAACAGAAAAACTAATGTATGAAGAGAGGACACAAAATAAGAAAGAGAATGAGTGTTTTGTGCTTGTGAAAGGGAAAAAAAAAATTGATGGAAAAATTGATGTTTGAATACAAGACAGTGTTAATGAAAAATGAGGACAGATGGGTGCTTTTATAAAGCATTTTGTGACCATTGTTCAACAGTCACAATGTTGATTTTCAGACAATTTTTTATTCAAAAACAACATGGGTAAAAAGGTAATTTCCTAAGGGCATTTCTATTTTTAATGCATTACTTTTCCTAGAGAAATTGCAAACCTTCATGTTAATGAGGGCATTTCTGTCTTAACAGTTTTTGGTAAATTTGTAATTGTCAAATTTTTAAAGGGTAGAATTGTACTTTTAGGCATATAAACTAAAGTCATGGACAAATTAGTCATTTAGAATTTTCTATGACGGTTGACCATTAAAATTGTGATCGGATAGATCAAATTGAGTGGTTTTTGAAAACATTATGACAAATCCAATGAAAAATGAATAAGTGAATAAACTATAGATGATTCAAAAAAAAAAACATAGGGACTCAAATGATAATATCCCAAAAAAAAAAAACTGTGATACTATCTTTTAGTTTTGAAAACGATGCCACTATGATTCCATGAAAAACTACAAAACATTCTTTACTTCTAATTTGTTTAAAAAAAATTAAAAAAATAAAAAATAAAACTAATTTAATTTGCTTAAGTCTCATCACTTGTATTTGTTAGGATGTATATCTATACTTCAATTGTAGAATTAGATATCCTTATATGTAATGTTTGAATTTGACATATAATCATAATCAGTTAAAAAAAAAAATAATAAATAAATAAATAAAAAAGGGTTAATTGTATAAACATGTCCTCTATTTATCTAATAAAGCTAATTTTCAAACAAATGTCCTATTCAAACACAAACATCCCGATTGGAATGTGCTCGGGGTATAAAAAGTCAATAGTGCCCTTGGATAAAAGGGAGAGGTTATTTTGGTGGGTAAATTTCACAATCAATCCTGAATTTATATGTAATTGTATAAATATACATTTTCTTTCTAATAATTACATAAATATACCCTACCGTCATTTGACTTTTGTTAACTTTAATCTTTAACCACATTTGTATCTTGAAATGACTAAACTACCCTTGAAAACTTATTTAATCTTTTCTTTTATTATTTAAAAATATTAAAAAAATATTTACTTAAAAAATTGAAAAAATCAATACAATTTTTTTTTGCTTTTATTTTCTTTTTCTTTCTATCATTTTTTTTTTTTTTTTTTACATTTTCATGTCCCAAAACACCAAATTTTCAGATTTTAAAAACCAACTTTATCACCAAAACATTCAATTTCACACTCATCAACCCACAAACAATTTCATTTCATCAACACAATCAAAACCCACCAACAATTACATTTAATCAACAGAATCAAAACCCACAAAAATTACTAAACACAATCAAAACCCACTAAACACATCCTTTTATCTAGTTTTGTAGGTTTTAATTGTGTTAAAAAAAATGATAGAAAGAAAGCAACAATAAAATTGTACCAATTTTTTTCAATTTTTTAAGTAAATAGTTTTTAATATATTTAAATAATAAAAGAAAAGATAAATAAGTTTTCAAGGGTAGTCATTTTAGGATACAAATGTGGTTAAAGGTTAAAGTTAACAAAAATCAACTGACAATACAGTATATTTATATAATTATTAGAAAAAAAAAATGAATATTTATACAATTATAACTAAATTCAGGGTTGTTTCTAAAATTTACCCACCAAAATAACCTCTCTCTTTTACCCAAGAGCACTATTGACTTTTCATACCCCAAACACATTCCAATTGGGATGTTTGTGTTTGAATAGGGCATTTGTTTGAAAAATTGCTTTATTAGATAAATAGAGGGTGCGTTTGTGTAATTAACCCAAAAAATCCTAAACGGATGACGTGGCATGAGTCACAAAAGAGACAAGGAATGGTTAGAATAGTAAACCACACAATTCTAAGCTTTTGACGTGTCAAGAAAAGATTGGTTAATTTGAGAAATAGAAGACAAATGGATCATGCACTCATTGGATGATTGATTTTGATTAATCAGATTGAAATGTAGAATCATCAATCATGAAAATGCCAGCTGATAAAAACCCCTAAAAAGTGTGTCCCAAAATGGGGCCCAAAAGTCCACTAAAAATTCTTCAAAGAGAGAAAGAGGAAAGTCCATGCGCGTGGGCCGGCCGGCCTACGATTCAGCAACCGCCCCATGTAAGCATCAAACCAAGCTATAGCTAACTTTTTTTTTTTTTTTTTTTTAGGGACCTATTTGATGAAAAGTGAAAAACGTGGGTGACAAATCATCAATATTATAATTTATAATCATGTTAAAATATACCTTAAAAATACACGTTAAGTCAATTATCGATTTGAAAAAAAAATTAACACATATTATAAAATTTCAATTACATAATATATATAATTATTGCTTAAAATATTTACCAACTTCTAGTGTTTTTTGTTTCCTTAAAAAAGTATATCTAAAACTTCCCAATCAACTTAAAATTTGCTTTTGCTTTGGTGGCTACCAAACAAATGGCTTATTGTTCTTGTTTATTATTATCGTTATTTCTTTCCAAATCGATTCACTCTTCCACCAATCAAACCCCTTTTGTGGATTCAATGATTGATTGTTAGTGGGAGCATCATCCTTTTCACATATGCATTTGTTTTATTTGCACGTTATATACTGTTTTTAACCTTTTTTTTTTTTTTTTGGTGATTTCATACTTTTGAAATAATATAAAACTATTAATATAAGATATAAGATTTGACTATTTTTTACCTTAGTAAAAAAAAAAAAGTTCAACATCATGAATATTACACTTATTCTATTTAAATTTTAACTATATTTTATAGTACCTTCTTTTCTTTTCTTTTTTTTTTTTCTTTTTTTTTTTAATAGTATTTACTGTTTACATGATGAGTTTAGTTTTCGTGGTATTTTGTTTGTTGTTAGATATGCTAACAAGGTTGTGCATAATGTACATAAATATGCGTTAACTTTGGAAGCCAGTCCTATGGAAGTCTATCCTCCTTGTATGGAGAGGTTTGTTCTAGATGAATTTCCAACTTATTTGTAATCTCTGATTTTCTTAATATATTTCCTCTTTTAAAAAATAATAATAATAATAAACAATATTTATAGTACTAATATCTGTATTTGGAATTTGGAATTTTTTTTTTTCACATTGTTAGTTTGTCGATTTTAAATCTAAAACTATGTGTCGATCAAATTAAGCTTATTACAATATTTTTCAATTGCATAACGAGATTGCATGCATGATTCTTGTAGATAGGGGTGGCTCAACATTTTTTGAGGTCCTAAGGAGAAAAAAAAAAAAAAAAGAGACCCTATATATATATATATTAAAAAAAAAAAATTTTAAAAGAATTAAATTTTCATGCTTTCTGAGATGTAAAATTTTTAATTAAACTTTTTTTTTTCAAGATTTTCTAAAAACTCTTTTTCAATGGATAAAAGAGCTAATCCATTTATGATCTTAAATAAGTTTTTATTAATTTCAATTTTGAAAAACTTCTTTTAGTTGAAGCAATTGTTATAGGTATTTTTAATAATATTTTACAGGTTGTACATTTATTTGGAAAAGAATCAATTTTTTTAATTAAAAAAAAATGTTTCAACAACAATTTTTTAATTTTATTTATGAAATTGGACTGAATTAAGAGGGAAAAAGCATCACATGCGATCATATATTGAAAAACCCCTTGGCAATATTTTGAAAAAAAAAAAAAAAGTAAAAAAAGTAATAGTAAATCATCACAAAACAGAGGACGTAGCCTTAAAAAACCTAGAGGTATGCACACAAGCCACACAAGAAAAACACAAACTAGGAAAACCTAAAAGATTTTTTACCCATTCAGTCATTACCAACAAACGAAGGACAGAACGAAAAAGTGGAGTACCACTAGGAGTCAAAAGGAAAACTTAAAGCGAGCTTAGAGAGAGCATCCACCACATGATTTCCTTCCCTGAAAATATGAGAAACTTGAAATTCCATATGCGAGATATGATAAATGCAACGCTGGCAAGCTTGACAAACACGCCATGTAACCTGAGCAGATCTATCTGAAAGAAGCTGAAAAACATAAAAGAATCACTCTCGAGCTAGATCCTATGCTAGCCCAACTTCCAAGCATAATTGATGGCTAAAGAAGTCGTAAGGAGCTCAACCTCAAAAGCAAAAACCTAACCAAGGGGGACCACAAAGCATGTCTTAACAAAGGATCTGTAAGTCCAAAAAACACCCCCATAACCCCCCACACCTGGTGAACCTAAAACTGCACCATTCGTGTTAACATTGAACCACTTAAGAGCTAAGGGTGAGCAGACCACACTCATGATAACCGGAGCCTTACCAGGATGACCACTGAGGCCAAACCGACGAAGAATTAGCAGATCATCAACATAATTACGTATACAACCGATGCCCAAATGGTCCGTATCATAAACAGAGTGCCAAACAAGAGATAAAGCAGCTCTAAAGTCAACATATTTCCTTTTTAAAATCCACTAATTACGGGAATACCACACACTCCAAACCACCACTAAATAGTAGCTTTCCACAAAATCCTAATCTAATCACTAAAAGAACATACATGACCTATCTGAAAAAAAGAACCCCAAGTGTCAACGGAAACACACCTCTAAAAAGCGAAGAAAAAAGTCTCCCGAAGAGAAGAAGCCAGAGGACACTTCAGAAAAAGATGATCCACTAATTCTGAGCTAGCTACACAAACACTACACATGGAAGCTAATTTAAAACTGGACCTGCATAAACGATCTTCGGTGGGGTGCCTATCAAGCAGAAGACGCCAAGTTAGAATCGAACGAGAGGGAGGGATATAGCAAGACCAGACATCCCTCCACCAAGGGACTTGCGGGATGTCATGAATCTGTAGGAATCTAGGGTTACAGATTGCACAGTGGAAAGGTTTTTAAAATTTTTAATGCAATCATATATTAACCCATTTGTACAGTAATAATCAAATGCAATAAGAAGAAGATGAAATGATTTCATACCAGCGATGGAGGCTCCTTCTCTTTAGTACGATCTGCTCCCTTATTTGAACCACAAGATCTTCCTCGCTATGACCCGAGATTGATAATAGCGTGTGGGCGCGTCATAGTACTCAGGAACAAGGAGGATGAAGAGACACATGAAGACAACCCCTTGTCTTGTAGGGTGAAGTTCGACCACTTGATGTCAAAAGCAAGCATAGGAAACTTTTCCCTTTTATTTTTTCTCTTTGAGTTGGCCACACACCTCTTGTTCTCTTTTTCCTTTGAGTGGCGCGTGTGTTGAGTTCAAATCAAAATACACTGATCCTATATCAGTATTTTTAAAAGAAAACATATATCATATATATTTTAAAAATAAACTAATTAATTAAATCTTTTAAGATATCTGATATCTTTAAAGATATTATTAATATTAATTTATTTGATTTGAATTGAATTCAAAACTCTTTTAAATTCAAATTTAAATATTTAATTTAATGAAAATAAAATAATCAAATTATCTTTTCTTCATTCAAAATTAAATATCAATCAACACCCTCCATCTAATGATTAATTACACAATTAAATAATTTAATTATTTAATTAACATAATCATTAATTAAATAATCACATTATTCAATTAATTCCTGAATAGACACATGTCACTTTCGTAACACAATTAATTAGACAATCTAATTAATTAACTGTGACCCTTGTTACCTAAATCGATCGGGCTAGCAAGGGGATCTAATGGACCCACAATATTTTGAGCTCCAATAATCCTTAGAAATAATTAATTAAACTCTTTAATTAATATGTCATGATTATTAACTTTGGTGTTATTCCACTAAAAACCCGAAGTTGCACTCTCTCAACTGTAGACATTTTTACACAACTAATAACTCTTGGTGTCCATCGATATAGCTATTACATATGATATGATCCTCCACATGTAGTTCATAATTAGAGTTGGGTCATAATGTTCGTTATACCCCTCTAATTATATCTTTTCATTAAGTACCATTGATTCTTTAATGAACAATAAATCTTACATTCCTTACGGAATTATGAGAGCGCTCATATTGTTCAAGCCTCAAATCAACCCTTAAGGGAACTACTATCTACTTCTCACAAGAAGGAGTGGATTCCACAATTGTGTGTAGGTCTTCCCAGCCACAAGCCAAATCGCGATTCTAACATACGAAGTTATTGACCGAGAATGCAACTTTGATCTCACCCATGGGATATCAAAAACCACAATACAACCTGAAGGAGTCGATAAGACACTCAGGATTAAAATTACCCAAATATAGCCATCATTTGTCGATATATATGAATCTCAGTGTAAACGAATCTTAGTGAGAGATTCATATAAATCGTGACCCAGTCCTATATGATCACATCATACAAGATGCCTCCATTCTCATATCATTATATGAATGATCCAGGATAAGATCACTGTACATTACAGAATAGACCGCATCTATAGATTAACCACAAATAAAGTACCCAGCTTTATTTGTTATCTACGGACTCTTTAGGTTGCTCGCTTCAAACTAAATCCATCTGTATATGACACTCATATACTCAGTTCGAAATTACATCCAGCAATCTTGGATGTTAAGTGCACATGTTATATATAAAGTATGACACAAACTGAATGAATATACTACTTCTTTTATTTATGTTCAATTCACAACAAATTACAAGCTTTAGGGCAAAAACCCTAACAGGAAAAACATCCTAGAGTAAGCTGCCTTACAGGAAACACTACCGTCCCTAGAGTGAGGCCATACCAAATAAACTATCACTGTAGAAATAGTAATCCTCTCAATTCGAAAACAAAGATCAGGAAACCTAGCTCGAAAACGATCTTTCAAAAGCCATCTACCATCCCAAATGAAGTCAAAAACCCTAGCCTGAAGATGCATGGCCACATAATTAGGAATCCCAAGGAGATCCAAAATGGGCACCCCAAGCCAGTTATTACGCTAAAAATCTCTCTGTGAGTCTTCCCTGATGAGCCAAATACCATCCTTAATGAGCTCAACATAATTAGTCTTAAAAGAAGTCCAGATGGAAGAGGTGATGTAGCCTTCATGAGGTTTCTGCAACTGCTTAATATACCTTTCACATAAAAAAAAATAGAAAAAAAAATAATTGAAAGCAAAACGGTTCGAAGTTATAAACTTCGGAGTAAGCTTCTGAAGTAATGAATCATTCAATAAGGCCAGATCCTTCAAACCAAGACTATCAAGAGCATAAGGTCTACAACAACGGTTCCAGGCAACAGGGACCAAATTGGACTCCTTACAAAAACCAGTCCATAAGAAATTTTTAATCTTTTTAGTAACTATCTGAATTAAGGAAACTGGCCACTTATAAACCATAAACGAGTGAACAAAGGAGCTAGTAATCACCGAGCGAATCAAAGTAGCCTGACTTGCCAAAAAAAAAAAGAGCTTATTTTTCCACTTGGCAAATTTAGACAAAATCTTATCCACAATGGGCATCAAAACAGATTCCTTAGGCTTACCCAGGAAAGAGGAGCCCCCAAATAAGAAAAAGGAAATCAACCAATCTACATCCCAACTAAAGATTGAAGAGAACTAATCTGAGTAGGAGAAACAGAAGACTCGAAAAAGATGGAGGATTTACTCCAGTTAAGAAGTTGACCTGAAATGCTTCCATAAACATTGAAGCATGGATAACATTCCTCAGGTTTTTGGTCGTGCCCCTACAAAATATCAAATCAACATCGGCATACAACAAATGAATGGGAGCAGAAAAACTCCTTAGAGAAGAGATAGGCAAAAGTTGGTTTAACGTCTCCATCTTCGAAAGTAACCTACTGAGAAAATCTTCAGCAATACCAAAATAAAAAAAATAAAAAAATAAAAAGAAATAGAATCTCCCTGTCTAACTCTCATCGAGTAACTAAAATAGTCAAATGGAGATCCATTAATCAAAACAGACAGTCTTGAAAAGCTAAGAATGCTAACAATATAATCCATAAAGGTTTGAGAGAAACCAAAAGCCATCAAAACTCGATAAAGGAACTTCCAATCAAGAGTATCAAAAGCCTTACGAATGTCTATTTTCACAGCTACACTACCCCCATAGCATTTTTTATGAAGCATATTAACATAATCAGAAGTGAGAGCAATATAATCCTCAATGTGCCGATTCCTGACGAAACCAAATTGTTGCCGAGAGACAATTCTAGCAACAACTTGAGCTAACCTGTCAACCAAGATTTTGGATGAAACCTTGAAAAGAAAATTACCAAGCACAATAGGATGAAATTGATCAACCAGATTGAGTCCCTCATTTTTGGAAGAAGAGCGATAAAATTAGAATTTAAACTAAAGGCAACCACTCCAGAATAAAAAAAATCTAGATCCACAAGAATCATATCTCTACCCACAATCTCCCAACAACGTTAAAAGAAACGAACGGAGAAACCATCAGGGCCAGGGGCTGAAAGAGCATCCATGGCAAACACTGCATAATAGATAATATAAGTATATGGAATAGCGACCGGAAGCGAATTCTCCTCATAGGAAACTAAAGAGGGAACAATGTCATCCACAATAGAATACTACTCTAATTTATATTTGCACTAGAGATGCTTTTAGAGCTTTATTCTTGTTTTCTCTCTATATATATATAATACTTCTCTAATCAGGATCGTCCTGACTTTATAATTTCAGGAGGTCCAACCACAGCCATACATTCACAGTGGGCCCACAGTCGCACATTAACAAATACCCACACCCAATATGAATTTGTGGATGTGGCTAGACGCCCTTAACTTATAATTTCAAGATGTCCTTGCTAGAGAACCAATGCAAATATATATATATATATATATATATATATATATATTCAAATAATAACCACTTAACTGTATGAGTTTTAAAGAGTAAGGAGAATTTTTTTGGTACACTCAATGCACCAGCTGAGTGGTGCAATGGCCACTAACAATTCAACACATGGTGAATTTTAAATAAATATCATATCTAAACAATTTTTCTTTTTCCTTTAATTGGTATTTTTAAAGGTTAATTGCATAAACTTATCCTCAGTTTATTGAATCTAGCAATATTTCAAAAAGATGCTATAGGATTCTCCTTTTTATGATTGGTTTAGTTCTTTGTAAACCATATTGAGATGCTTTTTATGATGGGCAGATTAGATTCTTCATGTGCTTATCATTGTGATCATGATTGGCAATCTTCTCGACATCTAAAGGCTTCAAGAACAAGTGGTTCAAATGTATAATCCACTTGACTTGTTTTCTTGAAGAAATTAGGTGCACACACACAATTCCTTCATTTGTGTTTTTCTTATCATTTTAGTGTGCATCACACCATTTTCACACTTGCACATCATGCATATAAGTTAGTGTTTTTGATCGCTTGAGAATGCCTCTTTTTCTCATTTTCATAGTCTTAGTGTCGTTGTGGTGAACCGAGAAAATCCTTCTAGTGATTTTCACAATCCAAGTGTCGTCTCAGTGAACCGCGAAAAGTCACTGCAAAAAACCTTGCAGTGGTTTTACGGTCTGGTTCTTGTCTTGATGAACCGCAAAGTATGGGAGCGAACTTCTTTCAGGAGGTTTTTGTTGTCTTTGTTTTGTCCTAGTGAACCGCAACATTTAGGTGCGAAGTTTTCACTAGAGATTTTTACAGTCGTGTCCTCGTCTTGGTTTTCTGTGAAAATGAACTATGAAGTTTAGGCGACATTTCGACTGCCGTTTTCGCCTTGGTATTTCGTGTTGGTGGACCACGAAAAATATTTTTTCTCAAAACGATACAGTTTCGTGAGAATTCTAAAAATACTCCAAGATTTCATCTTTTTGAAAAAAGAACTTCGATTTTTAGAGATTTTTAGAGATTTAGAGAGAGGGAGAGAGAGAGGGAGAGAGAGAGAGAGAGAGAGAAAAAGAGAGAGAGAGAGAGAGAAAGGTCCAAGAAACAATTTTTAACTCTCCATCCCCAAATCCATGTGCATTTAAAGCTTCATATAGCATCATCAAGCATGGTTGTTCATCATATGTTCACTTAGTAGGTAAGAATAAACATTTCATCTCATTTATCATTCTACTTGTCCAAGACTTCATCTTTATTGCATAGTTATTGCAAAAACTTCAATTTTATGGCATATCTTCTGAATTTATGAAGTTGATTGGGGTTAGCTAATAAATAGGCTGTTAAATTTACATTATCTACATCTAGTTAGACATTTTGTGTGTTGGTCTAGCACATACTTGCATTGAGTATTAATACATGTCCACTTAGACATAGTTCTCATCTAAGAGTCCAAGTCTTATGGCTACATGTGGTAGTTACATAAACAACTGTTAAGAGTCACTATAAAAGGCATGTAGATAGATAGGTTTAAGTTACGATCCTTGAGAAGCATGACTAGGTTGTCAACTTAGGATGTAATTAAACTATCATATAGTGGATTTCTTTGACTAAGTGACAAGCAAGGCTAGTCCCGTGGATTTTTCCCAGATGGAGGATTTCCTGTGTAAAAATCGAGTGTTGTTAATTTTGCACACTTAGTACTTGATTTATTATTGGTTGTGTTTTACTTTTGACTAATTGAAAAAGTTTGAAACATAATCAATAAAAAACTTATTCACTCCCCTCTATGTTGTTTAGACACATTTTTAGATGCCCTTAATTAACATAAACACCCAATGCCTTCAAAGTTAACCCGTTAGTACTTAACATGGGAGGATAGTTTGGTCATTTCATTAGTAAAAAAAAATCAAATAATTACATAGTGACTCAGATAAATGTAAAATTAAAATTAATTATAAAATAACCCCAAAATTAATTATAAAACATCCCATAAACTTCCTAGTATTAGAAATCTACCCTTTCATCAACAAATCTAAGCCCAACTGAAAAGAAGACAAATGACTGGCAGTAATCTTCAACGTCGGTGGACTTTTCCTAAAGTTCGTGGAGGAATCCTCCATGAACTAGAGCAAATCAAATCTCCTTGTTAGAGGAGACCTAGTCTCCTCTAATAAGGAGGAGATATTTGACGATCTCCACCACGACTGGGGGAGATCGTCGATCCTCCTATCGGTGGAAGAGGTCGACTACACTGGGGAGTCCATTGCCTCCGCCGATTGAAGGAAATTGATAATCTCCTTCGGTCGAGAAAGAGATTGTCGAATATCATCTTTTTCAACGAGGAGATCTTCGAAGATCTCCTCCACAATTGGAAGACATCTCCTCCAACTTAAGGAGATTGAACTCCTGTAGTTAGTGAAGGAAGAGTCCACGAACTAAGGATTTCACCGCCAGTGGATATTCTCACTTCAAGCCATAATCCAAAAGCTTAAAACTTTCTTCTTCTTTCCTCAAATCCACAACAACCCATCACTTATTTACCTCCATCTAGTAGAACTCTCCGGCGATCTCCATGTTTGATGGAGAGAGATGGAACTCAATCTGGATATGGGATTTTTCCTTTTTATTTTTTTTCTTTTTATTTTTTTAATTAAATGATGGTGTGGATGAAGATTTGATCTCCTCCATCCATTTGATAGGGGATATTAGATCTCCTCCATCAATTTTCTTTATTTAAATAATAATTTCATTTTGTACATTTTAATTGAAAGAAGACTAAATTACCCTTGTGACATAAATGGATGATGGATGGAGGTTAACTGGAGGGCATGTTTGTGTTGAATTTCTTAAACTTAGTGATATTTTACCTTAAGGGAACAATTCAAGGTGCTTAAATACAATTAACCCTTTTAATTACTTCATTGCTGGTACCACGAGCCTTCACTTTTTTTTTTTTTTTTTCCATTTATTTTAGGGAAATGCTTCGATAAAACGATCAAATGAGTACACCACATCATATATATATATATATATATATATACACCAAGCTTGGTTACTATATGGTCTATACCCACATGGATATTTTAGCATCAAAATCTAGGAACCACTATAGGTTTAATTTGGAAACCATTTTGATTTTTTAAAATCACTATCATGTCAAATTCAACCAAAAAGTGGTTCTCAATTTTAGTATTATTGTACTCACGTAGGTATAGTAGCCAGTCCCATAGATACCCATTCAATAATATCTTATCACAAATATAATAAGAATAAGAGCAAATGCATAACACGCACTTCACATCTTAGCAGAGCTGATAGTACATTTCTCTGACACCTAAGTGGTGAGGGATTCTCCCGATATGGGAGTAGATATCCAGGTCGCACATATATTATTTGATCTCAATAGGTAATGCTTGTAATTCTTCAACAAAAAAAGAGCAAATGCATGATACAGTCACTTAATTATTTAATTTTTCTCTGTTTAGCGAACTTTTATCATGAACAGGTCCGACCCTAGAGGGAGCCCAGTGAGGTGACCGCCTAGAGCCTCCAGTCTGTAAGGGACCCCAAAAATAAAAATAAATAAATAAATAAATAAAGGATTTCAATTATAACCCATATATAAATTTAAACTAACAAACCCATAAATGAGTTTAAAATATAGGCCCACTGAATCTATAATTTTTTTAAATTAACAAACCTATAAAGTGAGTTCAAAAGAGGCCCACAAAACATATTTCTTTTTAAGAAAGGCCCAACACCCAATTATCATTCTAAAAAATGAAAAACAACAGTATAATAATACTCTTATCAAAGTAAGACAACCAGAAATCGGAATTGAACAAAAATCAAATTAGGACTCTTTCTAAATCTTGCTATTTGCTACAATATTTTAGATTTCAGATCCGTAATCTGAACTTAAAGTCGTTCACTCATTCTTGAAGTCATTGTTCAAAGAATCAAAGGTAATTAATAATTAAATCAATTTTTTTTTTTTGATAAGCCTCTTTTTGTTAGATTGTTAGAATTCAAATAGGAAAAGATCAATAACTTTGTATTTTGTAAGTGAGTCTGGTGGTGATGATCGACTTTGTTTGGTTCAAATTGGTTGTGGATTTTCCATAGCGCAATCAAAAATCAAATTAGGGTTCTTCAAAACTCTATTAAATCTTGTTACAAAAATTTATAATTCAGATACAAAATCTCAACTTGAAATCTCAAGGTCCCATAAATTCATTTTCCATAGTTTACCTTGGGCTTCGAAAATCTCAGGGCCGGCCTTGATCATGAACATTAATCATTTACATAATTAAAGATGTTAATCGTTAATCATAGCGACAACTATTACAGCTTGAACCGTCACTTTTCAATTTAATTACAAAATGCATTCCTACTAAATCAAATAAGAATCCTTTTGTAGTGTGTAATTACTATAATATCATTGAGTAAACACATGTCAACAAAAAAAAAAACACTAAGTAAACCTAGGCTCTCGTAACGGAAACGTAGATAATTCATGTATCACAATTTATGAGGAAACGTAGATAATTCATGTATCACAATTTATGAGTAACATCGTCGTTATGACGAATTTTAAATCAAATTATAGAAACTTAAAACATAGGTAGTACGGAAATAGATACGGATACGAAATACGAAATACGGATATAGCACGATATGGGATGCAGTAAGTCTTTAAAAACTAGGATACGGATACGGTAGGATAGGTCGATTAAAATAATATATATTTATATTTTAAAAAAAAATAATAACAAATGAAAACATATTTGATAATTCATTCAAAATCAAAACATATTCAGTTTCAAATAAAACATGTCACATATCTATATAAGTCATAACAATGTAATATATTACAGAATGTAAATAAAACATGTCACATAAGTTGTAACATATTACAAAATTTAAATATAACGTACGTCACATAAGTCATAACACATTATAAAATCTAAATAATACATTTAAAAATAAAATAAAAAAATAATAAAAAAACTCATAAAACATATTCTAAATTCCTATTTAACTTCACTATTATCATTCACACTGTTAAGAATCTAGATAATTCGGCATCTAACTCTTATTTATCAAGAGAAAGGTTTTCAATATCATATATCTCGTTATTTTCCATGTCAATGGAATTAAAATCAAAATTTATTTACAATTTCATTTTGACACTTAAATTTTTGAAATTATAATTTGACCACGTTTATACTAAATTAATTATAATATTGTCCAAAAAGTATCTTTAATGTATCCCCCAAGTATCCTTCATATATCCGTTAAATATCCGCTGATCAAAATTATGAAAAAGTCAATGTATACGTCGTTTATTGTATCAGATACATATTCTAAAATATCTAAACCGGATACAAATTTGATACGAGTTACCTCCATCGAGTATCCTTTCTTCCTAGCTTAAAACATAATCAACATTCAAATTTACGTTTAAACTTCACAAATTCAAACTACCTATCTCCCAGTGAAAACCTAATTGAATGGACCCACCCACGTATACCATACCGTGTGATTTCAAAAAAAAAAATAAAATTGTGTTGACTTGAATGGGCCAAAAATAGGATGATAGTGAAATGTGTCACTTTGTCAAAACGGATTCTGTCAAGCTGTCTCCCACTCACAAGTCACAACTAACAAGTAACAATACTATGCTACTGTTATATGTCAACATACCTCCGCGTGTTATTCACCACGCGTTTGTCGGCGAGTGGACTAAATGACTTTTATCTTACTGGGACCTACTTTACTTGCTTTAAAAGTCAACCTCCACTATTGAAGAATTAAGATCGGAGTGCATGTGCATAGTATTACTATATACCCACGCGTCATTTGCTACGCGTTCAAACTTTTAACTTTTTGATCCTATACTCATTCAATATTTTTCTTAACATTTTCATATAATCTCATAACACATAAACATCGTAATGAATTATTGATTAAGATATAATTGATTTTTATAACAACTTTATCAACAACCATAACGTGTCTTAATGGGGGCTAAAAATTATTAGAGCATCCACATTGGTGAAAAAAAGGGATTCATTTATGGGCTCCACTCAGCAAGAGCCAAATGATTGGGTTGGGTTCCCAACACCTCCTAATCATTGTATTTGAGTTGGGCTTGTAAATATATATATATAATTTAAATTAAAATATATAATTATTAATTTCAATAATTATATATATAATGAAAAAATATAAATAAATTTAATATATATATTTCAATTATTTAAATTTAAATATATTATTATTAATTTCAATAACTATATATATAATGAAAAAAATATAAATAATTTTAATTTTAATTATAAAATCGTCGGAACTGGAATCGGAACCGAAACTAAAGCGTCGGAACTGACAAAACTGTCGGAACTGGAACCGAAACTGAAACCGAACCGTCGGAACAGCCAGAATAGCTAGAACCGCCAAACCCAAACCGTCGGAACCTGACCAAAACCAAACCTTTAAAACTGGAACCGGAACCAAAACCGAACCTTCAAAAATGGTATCGGAACTGGTTTTGAAGTTTCAGAACCGAACCGAACCGAAACCGGCGCCATGTCTAATCGTCTACAATATTTTGTTTTAAATATTTATTTTTATTGTTGATGTAATTCGGTTGTGATAATTTTAAATTAATAATTTTTTTATTTTAAATTAATTATATTAGTTAAATAATTGTCGATAGTGTTGATATTTAAAATATATTATATAATTTTTTTTATTAATATATATATATATATATAATATTTTAAAGAAGAGTAATGAACCAAAACAGAACCTTCAAAAATGGTATCGGAATTGGTTTTGAAGTTTCGGAACCGAACCGAACCGAAACCGGCGCCATGTCTAATCGTCTACAATATTTTGTTTTAAATATTTATTTTTATTGTTGATGTAATTCGGTTGTGATTATTTTAAATTAATAATTTTTTTATTTTAAATTAATTATATTAGTTAAATAATTATCGATAGTATTGATATTTAAAATATATTATATAATTTATTTATTAATATATATATATATATATATATATATAAATATATATAATATTTTAAAGAAGAATAATGATTGTTTGGAAAAAAGTTAAAAAAATTGATCCACTTTCTGTTTTTCATTTTAGCCCTATTGTGGAGAAAAGAGACCCAAATAGGAAAACTTATTCTTTAAAAAGAACACCTATTTTTGATAATATGGCAACAAATAAATCTTATTTTGGGATCTTACCAATGTGGATGCTCTTAATCACCTTATAGTCTCTCACACGTTCCAGAAAGTCTCACAAACAAAAACACACAAACACACTCTCTCTCTCAAGTCCCAAGACAAACTCTCTCACACACACTCTCTCAATCACTTAATCAACTCCAACTTCCAATCATTTCTTCCTCCCTCTCTCCCTCATACGTTCCAGATCAATTTTCTTTCTAGAATTAATAATTATCTCTAACCTAACAACTCAATTATCATATTATTTATGTTGAATTTTAGTTAATTATTTATATCATATAATATTACTCTTAATCTATTATTTATATTCGATTATTTTAATTCAGATATTTTTTTTAGTTAAATTTTTTTTTCTAATTAACAAGTTTGGATCTTGGGTTTGTTAGTCATAATTTTAAGTTAATGTTTTGTTATTTTTTTTATGAATTTATTCCAACTACAATTTATTATTTCAAGTGTTGTTATAATTTATAATCCATTTTCACCAAATTATTTGATAATTTTAGGTTATGATATCAAATAACCATACATCAACGCCAAAAATAATGGGACAACTGTGCCTTTAAGTCTAATATATAAAGAATTGGTACAATTGCAAGGTACCTTTAAAAAAAAATAGGAGAGGGGCCGGTTATGTGAGAAAGTTAATTTTAATTTTATATAATTTTTAAATCTTTAATTTTTATAAACCATTACATTATCAATAATAATTATCAAATTTCTAAATTAAATATTTATATAAATACAATTAATAAAAATCTAATCTCTCTTATAGTTATTTATTAACTATATTATTATAATATAATAATCATATCCTACGAGTTCGCTAAATTTTAAAAAGAGTTTAAAATATCAATATTATTAATAATTGGTACTAAAATAGTAAAATCTTTTTTATGTCGATGTTAATTAGAATTTGGTGCCAAAATGTAATTTCTTTTATTTATTTATTTATTTATTTGATTTATCAAAATTTAGAAGTTCTAGGTCTAAAATAAAGAAGAGTTTGATTAGTTGTCTACATGGCTCAATAAAATGTGGAAATGAAAAAAAAACAAAAAACAAAAAAACAAAAAACAAAAACAAAAAAGGGCAATAATCAATTAGGTCCCGGTCTTTATTTATTTATTTATTTATTTATTTATTTATATTTTTTTAATTTCAAGTCGTTTGCAATTGTTACAAAAGTTACCGAATTGGTCATTACATTTTTCTCAAGTGTCAAATTAGTCTTTCTAACTAACTTCCGTCTATCAACTTGAACTGTGTAGGGGTAAAATTGCAATTTAAACAATATGATAATAACACATGCACGGTTTTTTTTTTTTAACACATATATTTTTGTTTATTTTATTTGTGAGTTTTGATTTTTAAATAATTTTGATAACTGTGCTTGTATAATACTAACAAAAAAAAAAAAACAATTATATAAAAATGGTAAAAGACTAAACTGAGAATGAATAGTACTGTGTTTATAAAATAAAGGTATAATTGACTTTTTCTTATTAAAATATTTTTAGGTTTTTTAGTAAATTTTAATTAATAAAAGTACAAATGATGTTTCATTAATAATATTTTTGGATTTTGTTGTAATTATAATGATGAATTTAATGCACAAAAGGCAAAACAACTTTGCTCTAATATGACAAATAAAGGTTATTTACGTATTTAAACTAAAATTGTTTAAGTTAACTGTTATATTTAATATCGTTAAACTATTAGATGGACCAATTTGGTCACTTTTAAAAAGAGAAGAACTAATTTGACACTTGAGAAAAATGTAATGATCAATTTGGTCACTTTTGTTAAAGTCGCAAACAACTTATAATTTATAAAAAAGTCCAGAACTTAATTGGTGAAAGCCCAAAAAAATTATAAATAGTTAATGATTAAAAATGTAGTTAGAAAAAAGATTACGAAGGAAATAAATAGTGGCGTGTGATATAATACATCAATTTTTCTCTCATGAACACACAACTTTAAATATATTAATACACTTCACCACACTCTTACTATATCAGTAATATAATTTCAATCATAATAATACATGTGACAAAAATGTGGTAATTTGTATCAAGGTCGGCCATAGGGGTAAGCCTACAAAGCAATCGCATAGGGCCTTTAACCGTAAAGGGCCCCTAAATTTCAAAATTTTAGTTTTATTTTATTTATTTATTTTTTAATGGTTTCATGAATATAAGGTTGGAAGCCCACGTATGGTTTTTAAACAAAGACAAACAACAATTATAATTAAAGGCTCATCGTATAGATATGTTTTTTTTTTTTTTTCCTTTTTTAAAAAGGCCCACCAGTCAATGCAAGAAACTTACCACTAAAAAAAGATCCACCAGAAACACAATTATAATTATTACAACAAACAACAACACATCAAATCTCTTGATAAGAAAATTTAGAAATGAAATCTCAAAAATTGCGTAATTCAATTGTAAAAAAGTTGAATCTGTTGTCATTTCGAATATAATTGAATCTAACACTTCTTTTCCTTTTTTTTTTTTTTCTGAAAAACCTCTTTTTGTTTTTCTTTTCTAGTTTGTCAGAGTTCGAATTTTGACACAGTTCGAATTTCGTGTATGAATTTATAACATATATGTTTTTTTTTTCCTTTCTAATTGAATGGAAAGATCGAAATAGTTGAAATAAAATTTTTATTTCCATAAATTTTTATTTGTTATTATATTGTGTTACAGTCTTGATTTTGAATTATTATATTGATTTTTATAAATATTTACTAAAGAAAAAAAAAAATCAAGTAATCATGTATGGAGGGTCGAGGGCCTCATTTTTACATTTCGTCTCGAGCCCCCAAAATCTCATGACCGACCCTGATATGTATTAATATGCTCAGAGTGTATGCTCATGAGAGAAAAATTGTATAATATATAGGTATATAAAATATAAATAAATAAATAAAGGGTATAGAAATTGTCCAAAGAAATTATTTGTATACCCATTTTTTTAAAAAAAAATTTATTACAAAATCAACCCACTAAAGAAAAATAATTTATTACTTTTAAAGACAAATTGACACTCGCTTATGAGTTATGACTTAACTTCATCTTCTCTACAACAGCAAACATCAATATTAACCCACTAAAGAAAAATAATTTATTACTTTTCAAGACAAATTGACACTCACTTATGAGTTATGACTTGACTTCATCTTCTCTACAACAGCAAACATCAATATCACGAAAAAAAAAAAAGCTTAAATCATATAATCATTCAATCCAATGCTAGTCTTATATAATTATATACGCTAATCGCTATACACGCTTCATGGATAATCTTATGAATATATTTCACAATTCTAGTATCCATAATTTCATCAAATAATTTCAATTCATGAAAGCCGCGTTGACAAAATGATATATAATTCATAAATTATCATTAGAAACGGTGTCTTATCACAACTCACATTTATGTTTTCTTCCAAAGGGTAATGAAAATCGTAGATTTGTGAAGATCCGATATCGGATTTTTTTATAGATGATAATTTTAATGAAATCTACCTACGAACAAAATTTGAGAAATTTTCAAACGTTGGAACTATTTATCCCGATTTTATTAAATTAAAAACTTCAGAAAAATGAGATAAATATAAGAAAATTCAAAAAAAAAAAAAATAGTTATAGTACTTGAAAAATTTTCAAATTTTATTTGTAGGTAGATTTCAATAAACTTATCATTCACACAAAAATTCAGATTAAAATTCATAAAAATATATATGATTTCATCAATGTCTTTACCAAAATTAAAATAAGGTATAACTCATTTGATAACTACTATATATATATATATATATATATAGTAATGCTATACCAAATTTCTAACTCAAATGATGTGACAAGTAAGTTGTCATCACCACACACAACATATGATGATGTGGTTAATGAAAAAACCATTTGCCACATTATTTTGATTGAAATTTAGACTAAAATTTTGAGTTGTCTAACATTAATGCTTATACATAAGAGATTTGGATTCTCTCCTAAGCTAAGCTTTAACTAAGTTTTTAAGGATTCATTCCTATGTGTCAATTAAAAACCTCATGGTTAGGATTTAATTTTTCAAGTCTATTTTATTTATTTGATTGCGAACAACACTATTCTAACTTCATCGATTCTTCTAACTTCTCCCTCTCATGTTCTTTATCTCTTTTTACCGTGAAGAAAATTGGATCTTCAAAAATTCGTATTTCCTCCCACCATTATTACCATATATTATTATTTTTTTCAAGTAAAAACAAGGTTGAGTTTCAAGTTTCACACCCAGTTTATTTTTTAAATCCATTGAAATAGAGCATCAAATTACAGCTAGAGCAAGGCCTAATTGAAAATGAAGCGAATTATTGATTGTGTCATAAAGACCCTTATGGCCGCGCCCCAATCGCCCTCCCGGAGGAATATGGGCTTCTAAAAGATCTTTTATACTGTGCCCAATCCCGAAATTTGTTCTATACATATGACCAGCAACGAGAAAAATAAATGCAATAGCTAGATGATGGTGTGCAATATCGGTCAGCCATAAACTTTGCGTTTGTGGATGGAATCCTCCGAGAAGGGTTAGAATGGCAGTTCCTGATCCTTGGGAGGTACCAAATAAATGACTACTTGAATCGGGGTTTTGAGCATAAAGATTCCACTGACCTGTAAAAAGCGGGCCTAACCCTTGGGGATGTGGTAATACATCTAAGAAATTATTCCATCGAACATATTCTCCCCTGGACGCAGGAATAGCGACATGGACTAAATGCCCTGTCCAAGCCAAGGAACTTACTCCGAACAGTCCTGACAAATGATGATTGAGACGAGATTCAGCATTTTTGAACCACGAAACGCTGGGTTTCCATTTCGGTTGTAGGTGTAACCAACCCGCTATTAAGGATATGGCAGAAAGAAATAATAGAAAAAGAGCTCCAGTATAAAGGTCTTCATTAGTACGTAAACCAATTGTATACCACCACTGATAAACACCAGAATAAGCAATATTCACTGGGCCAAGAGCACCCCCTCGAGAAAAAGCTTCCACGGCCGGTTGACCAAAATGAGGATCCCAAATTGCATGAGCAATAGGTCTTACATGTAAAGGGTCCTGTACCCATGCCTCAAAATTTCCTTGCCAAGCTACATGAAACAGATTTCCGGAAGTCCACAGAAAAATGATTGCTAATTGACCGAAATATGTTTTTTTGTTTTTCGAGAATCATGTTCTGAATATGTAGAACCTTGTTCAGTTGTTCGCCAAAGAGAATGTGTATTCCTCAAGTTAGAAAATCATCTTCTACTTGCCACAAAAGTGACTCCAATAGTATTCTCAAAAAAAAAAAAAAAAAAAAAAAAAATGGCTCCAACTGTTCAAGAAATAAATAAATAAATTGAAAATAGAGATTAAACAAAAGGGATTAAGTTCAATGGAGTTTCCTTATTTGAATAGATGGTCATCGGATTTAGAAATTGGATGAGCTGTTAAAATTGAATATGTAACCCGGTGATGGTGGTGGGTATGAAATTGGGTATTGCCGTATTGATAATTTGATCTCAAATAATTGGATGTTGAACTGATGTATTGAGAAAACCATGTTTATAGGAACATAGGTTCAAAATTTAAATATCACCATTTGGGGTGCTTTTTGTAAAAAAGGTAGTACATTACTAATATAAGTTTAAAATGTACATATTTAGGTGATCAGACAAAATACCCATTTTTGTCGCTTTGTGTGTTTTTCAAATGTTGACAGAAAAGTTTTGAGAGAAGAAAACCCGAAGGCCCAACAATCCTAAAGTCGACCAAATCTGACAGCAAATCACTAGCGACGGAGCTACAGTATTGATGTCGAGGAGAACTCACCGGCGAATTCAACAGACAGTGGTAAGTTTTTTTTTTTTTTTTTTTTTTTTTTTCTCACGTGTTTTTGTTGTTGATAAGTTTGTGTGTTTGATGTTGGATGCCATTTTCATCATGTAGATTAGGTTTGATTGGGTGGCATTTGATTTGATTTGATAATGTGGGTTTTAGTTTAGTTCAAAAATTTGTTTTGAAGACGAAGAAGTTCTGGATTTTCTAGCTTTTTTGAACTGTTTTCGAGTTTTTTTGAACTGTTTTTGAGCCTTTTTGAAATGTTTTCAAGCATTTTTGAACTGTTTCCGAGCCTTTGTAAAATGTTAACCTAGCCTTATCAAGGAAAAATCATAGGTTTGAATCGGTTTAGAATCTCCAAGCCTTTTCGTGCCTTTTTAAGCCTTTTTTACAGTAAATCCAATGCTTATCGTTCCTTTTCGAGCCTTATTGCAGCCTTTTTGTGCCTTTTTACAACCGTTTCGTGCCTTTTCAAGCCTTTTAAGTTGTTATTCAAGCTTTTTAATAATTTATGAATAGATTATGGATTTTGATTCTCTGAGACTTTTAAAACTGTTCGAGCATTTTCATACATTACCCGAACCTTTTAATGAAGTATTCGAGTCTTTTCATAAACTGCCCGAGCCTTTTAATGAAGTATTCGAGCTTTTTCATACACTGTCCGAGCCTTTTCATGAACTTATATGCTTTTTTTATGTGAATATAGACGAGGAATCAACTAAAGGACTCGCTTAAAATCCCAATGGGAGAATGGTTCAAGGGAAAAATTATTCGGCAAGACCATTTCGATGACCTTTAAGATATTGACAACGCACTTGATAATGTACCTGAACATCTGAAGATCGAAGACCGACGTTGGTATACTGAGTCGTGTTTTGGTCATTTCCTTCAGATGCATCGTGAGATTCAGTTTTCGGCTGGGATTGTCTATCAGTTGCTTTAGTGCGAGTTGCATCACGATGGTCTGAAAGAGGAGATGAGATTTTTTTTAGGTAAGCATTCGGTTCGGTTCTCGAAGGTTGAGTTCTGTCTAATCACCGATTTAAAGTTCGGAGTCATTCCCGACACGGCGAGGTATGATATGGTAAAGAATGGCATACACGAGCGGTACTTTCAGGGTCGAGACATTGAGTTTGAAGAGCTGAGAGCGGTGCTGCGGATTGGTATTTTTGTTGAGCAGTATGATGCAGTAAAGCTATGCTTATTTTTTATTCTAAATTGGATGCTGATGGGGTTAGACGAGAGAGATAAAGTTCTAGTATGGCATATTCGCCTAGTGGAGGACTTGGATGCTTTTAATGCATTCCCGTAGGGCACACACATGTATAGGCGGTCTATTTTTGGTTTCAAGCATGTGTTGGATGGTCGACGAGAGCGGTTTGAACAATGACAACAAGAAAGGGGCGTTGATGTATACATCACTAAGACGTACAACATATATGGTCTACCGCACACACTGTTTGTGAGAATTTAGAATTTGAATCCGTACTTTAATTGTAATTTTTTTTATGATGTATTTACTTCTTATCGTAATTATAGATTACATAGATATTTGCTTTTGAGGTTATCTCTGAGCTTGGGAATAAAAAATGTGGGACCCGCAAGGCAATCGAGCTACCCCCTCCCCCTACGTATTATGAAATGGGAGTTGAGTCAGCGACCGAGGAGGTGAAAGCTGGATGGCATTTTCGTTGAAAGGGTAAGTATTGTTGTTGTTAATTTTCATAGTTGTTAGTATATATACAATTACAATGATCTAATTCCGATTTTAGATGTTTGCGTGGCGTGAATTGGTGCCGACGAATGTTGAGATGGCTCAATGTTACTATAAAGGCATAGACCTAGGAGGCAGTTTGTATGATGCCGATGCTATTGATATACTTGATCACGTCCCGGAGCACAAACGACATAGGAGTGTCGGACCCAGTGATACGGATGGTCCTTATTTCGGACCTAGTGATACGGAGGGTGTGTATTCCAGACCCAGTGATACGAAGGGTTCAGACCAATAGGGTGGCAGTCGGAGTCCCGTATGGTGTCGGTGGGTACGATTCACTTTGCCTAGACAGCCTCGACTTTGAGGTGATTCAGATCTGAAAGGTAGCGGTGGGAGTCCCGAGAGGCATAGGTGGGTACGATTCACTCTGCCCAAACAGCCTGGACCTAGAGGTGATTCATGAAGAGGCGTTGGAGGGCATCCACAGGTACGTCAAAATATTTTAACCGTATTATTTAATTTAAATCGAGTGAACGGTTTAAGTGCTAACAGAATGCGAAATCCTTTTAGGGTTGGGACCGTAAATTCGCTGAAGTGATGGATGTTGTCTAATATGTACTGGTAGATATGATGAAGGCTAAGTGAAATAGTGATAAGAAACGAGATCAGCAGCATCAGAAGTTGTTAGATATGATCCGGGTGCTTCAGGGTCAGGGTCAGGGTCAGGGTCACCATTCGATGACCATCATGGAGACTTTAGTCCTATAGGCAGGACAAGTACTCATCAGCATGGGACAGACCCAAAGACCAAGCATGAGCAAGCACATACTACAGAGGTATATACTATGAACACAATATTCGATCAGCAGGGTCATGTTATGACAGAACGAGAAGAGGTACCGGTGGTACAAATATAGCACTATTAGAGCAAGTACATCTTCCGGTTTTACCTAACAGCACTGTTGGTACGAAGACAACACTTATGGTACGGAAGCCACCTAGTGGATCCGAGCTAGCACTGTTGCACCATCATGTTCATCCACATGACTTGAGACAGAGTTCATCCTCACAGCTCACCCTCCTCCGGTCAATCCCAACGTAGTGCGACCCTTGAAGCGATCCCGATGCAGCTTCCCCACTCATCAAAGTGATACACTAAGGGAGAGATCCTTCTCACAGCGCAGACCTCCTCACAACGATACACAGAGGAAGAGATCATTCTCACAGCGTAGCTCTTCTCAGAGTGATCCACAGAGGCAGAGTTCATCCTCATAACGCAGCCATCCTCATAGCGATCTATGAAGGTAGAGTTCCTCCTCACTGCACACCCCTTCGGTGGAGCCCAGTGCTCAAGACCGTAGTCCACCCCAGGTTCATTGTTAGCAACGGGTTCGTAAGCCAGATTAGCATGATGTCCCTATACACTAACCCTTGTAGGCCGAAGAAGACAAGGACCAAGCCAGCGTCATCAGCACATGTAGTCAGGCCCCACGATTTGTTAGATCCTGACCACATTGCAGCGTATCAAGCCTACAAGAGGAATACCACAGGGGAATTGTAAGTATAATCGTTCATTTCACAATTTTTTAAGTAATATTACTTGGTCATCTAACTTCTTCAACAATTATGCAGACGTGATGTGGATCTACATTTACTAGTTGGTGTCACTTGGTTCCAAACAAACTTCATGGAGTTGGAGGATACAGTATGTTTTTTACTTTAACTGTTTGTATAAGTTTTTATCAGTAATGGTAGAATCCTAACATTATAAAATGTTTGCATTGTCAGCATATCGACACGTACTTGTTGATTTTATGGAAGCGTCAGTGAGCATACCCCACTGTCTACGTTCAGAGGGTTAACTTACTAGATTCCTAGTTCTATGTAAGTTTTTGTATTGTACGGTTTTCGCTTTTGCATTGATATATTTCATAGATCTTTTACCTAACACTATGGTAAATTTTCTATGTATAGTCATGGTTAGATATTTAGTGGGGGCAAATTTTCGGCAGTGGGTTGTGGGCGCACCGCACCCCCTAAGGAGTGGACTATGCTGAAACACACGTGGTCCAATGATGACCTGAAGACGGTCCGAGGATTGGTCCCATCAGGAAACCAGCCATGGTACGAGGTTGATTGGGTAGGTGTTTAAATTACATGGTTTTAATGTGTTTAATACTATGTTTAGACTTCAGACACATAACACTATGTTGAAACACCTACAGGTTATGATGCCTTACAACCTTGGACAGCACCATTGGGTACTGGCCAGTGTCGACCTCACACAAGGGAAGATCTACCTGTTAGACCCGTTCAGACAGAAGATTACATGGGATTACAGGAATAAGCAGGTCGCGTGCCTACGTTGGTTTATACCCTCAATGTTGCATCAGGCCGGGTTTCACGCTAACAAAAGGAAATAGGATGTGACGTTCAAATTGGAGAATCATGGACGGATCCCGTGGGGTGCCCCAACAACATCAGAAGTATGACTGTTTCAACATTTTATTCTATCCTACTTGGTTTTAATAAAATTTCAGTCCAACGGTTGTTCATATGGTGATTTGCAGCGATAACTGTGGTGCCTATACTTTGAGATTGATAGAATACTTGTTAGCAAACAAGAAGGAGTTCGATTGGACAGAAAAGGATAGAGGCACCATCTGGGAAAATATGGTTATGGAGGTTTATTACAACTCGCTTCACAACACTGTTCTATAGTTGATGTATATAAGGGTTGTTCTTTGAGATGTAGTTGATGTATATAACATTTGAATTTATTTTTTTAATTAATCAATTAAATTTTTTCAATTCCAACACGATTTAAACAACACAATTAAAATGAAGAACTAAATTCAAATCAATTTGGAGACATGTTCCTCAAGGTGCTTCTTAGCTGAACGATTTAAACAACACAACTGTATCGGGCATGATTCCCAAATTCTGAACGATGTTGGAAGACATCAAGTTGGAGATATGTTCATCAAGGTGCTTCTTAGCATCTTGTCTTCCCATATTAGCAATCACAAGCTTTTCTGGTGGCAATTCGTCTTCCTCTTGTACTGCATTGTTGATGAAAATCAAGAAGCATCATCAAAATGATCCATTGCTTGTTCCAGTTAGGCCAATTACATGGGTCAAGAGGATCAAAGAAGCATTTAATGGGGCTGATTCTGAGTTGCTGAAGTCCAAAGTTCGGCCCACATGAAGACCAAATTCAGGCTGAACTTCGTAGGCCTCTACAGAGAGCATCTAAAGTCGGATCGTCTATTATAATATGTTTTCGGAAAGCCCAAGATGATCTCTACAGATGTTATGAAGACACTATCCTCCAAAACAGATCACAACATGCCCAAATTCGGCCATCTATTTTGTTGCTCGTGAGGAACAAGCTAGGTTTTGGATGAGTCCGAATTTTAGGATATTTCCTGTTTTATTTATTTTCCAAATAAAGAGTCGATTTGTTTCCTAAATGAAGGGCTGATTTTGTTTCCCAAATAAAGCTTTCCAAGTAAGAAGCAAATCAACTAGTTGTTAGTTTTAGTCTTTATTTATTTCCAAAATTTGTTTACATTTATTTTCATGATTGTAAGACATTAATTGCCAAATATTTTATTTCTTTTATCGTTCTTTCTAGGGTTTAGATAATTTTAATATTTAAGAGACTCATTGATGTATTATTGATAAGACTTTTGAATGAAATAATTATTTGAGAGAACGTTTTCTCTCTATTCTTCATTAAACTATGAACTCATCAAGGTTCTACCTTGTGGCGTTCAAACCTTGACTTATCACTCACCTTCTTCTCTTCTTGAGTGTGGCGTCTAAAACCTTCTTGATACCGTTGGTTCTTATATCTTTATAGATAACGGGTCGCGGTCCTTTTTATTTTCTTTGTTTATAAACCTGTATTTAGAAAACGATCCTTCGTTGCCATATATTAGTTCCGGGTCTCACTACTCTTGGTGAGGTTCATATCACTTGTTATGTTTGATCGCCTTCCTCAACGGGTCCATTCTTTCCACAATAGAGTCCAAGACACGTTTGTTTGTTGTGTCCAATTGAATGACAGATGCTGCACTTGTGACTGTATTCCTCGGGGATAATTCTACTGGGACCTTTATTAACTATAAGCGGGTTGGAACATCTCTTGCTATTATGTCCTGGTTGTCCACATCTTCTACACAACTATGTGGTTGTCCTCTCCGAAGACAAGTCATGTCAACCCTTCATCAGGCGACCTGATTGTCTCTTCGTCTTTGGATTTAAAACCACCCGCATTGCAATGTCGGATGACACTACCCATGAAGAAGGATGACCAACAGGCATAATAGGAACCGAGTATGCATTAATAAGTGTCTCCCTCTTGTAATAGTCCACACACAGAGATGTGAAATTCAAGTTCCCTGCAATAATAAAAACAGTGAGATTCACGTTTGGCTAATATAAAGTGTTAACTGTAACTTGTCATGTACCTTGCCACTGCGAGTGCATGTGAACATGGAAAAAAGTCCATTTGGAATTTGTTGCATGTGCAAGTCTTCCGGGATAAGTTAACCGTCCACTGTTTTCCCTTGTGTTTAACGGAGAATATGTTCCATTCAACTGGATTTATGGTAATATAACCGCACTTCTCGAAGCGTTTCAGGATCACAAGATGTGCTGCTTTGGTCAATCAATAACGCATGGACCGTGCAGCTGCATGACGATCGTGAAACCACTTTTGTAGCATATTCCTAATGAACTCTACCAGTGTCATTAGTGGCAGTTGCCGTGCGAATTTTAGGCATGAGTTTATGTACTCTGCAATATTTATGGTCATCACCATGTACCTTCTTTGGGGACAGTGTACGGGGGACCATTTGTGTGGACCGGCAGCAATGGCATAATCGAATGCAGCCTTGTGCAGCTTACGTAACTCCTCCATATGGCGATTATACTTTAATTCATTGTATGACCTAGCTGCATCATCTATTATGTCGGTAACATCCTTTTTGTGGAATCGCTTCTTCATATTTTCACCAAAATGCCAGCAACATATGGTATGGGTTGCATAAAGGAACACTTTAGAAATCCCTGCTTCAGTGCTTGCATGACAATTGGAAATGAAAACTAGATCATTTATATGACTAAGGCCACCTTTCAAGCATTCCAAAAACCACTCCTATGAAAAGTTGTTTTCTGAGTCAAAGTACCCAAAAGCAATTGGATACACTTGTTCGTTTTCATCTTGTGCAGTTGCCACAGACATTGTACCCCCGAATCTTCATTTGAATGGGTACTATCAATTGCAATCACAAGACGCATACACCTCCGAAAACCTCTAATGAAGGACACTAAAGACATAAAAAAGTAGAGGAATTTACCATTGTCTGTACACTATAAGTCGGTGATTGTGCCAGGATTTTGTTGTTCCAGAACGTATGCTGGCAAGAGTTGGAAAGCTTCTTCATGCGTTCCATAGGTCAATAACAATGCATATTACAGGGCATCATGTGCCTTACTGTACATGATTTGTATGTCATACATTGTTTTCATATCTGCGATGACGTCATTAGAACGCATGAGACGACCATTATGTTGTTGAATTTTACTTCTCCGATTTTGACTGCACTAGCTTGTCGGTGGCGACGATGAATCTCCTCCAAGGGACAACTGTGTTCGTTGACAAAACTTCTGGCTTGAAAGTAAGTCCATTCATCTCTCCTCACCGCTCTTAATTTCCACGTACAGTCGTCAATGATGCAAACCAGATGTAAAGTTGTCTTATTGAACTTTTTCACCTTCCATTCAATGTTCTGATGCATTACAAAATGGCCAACTAGCCTCTTCAAATCTTTTTTACTCGGAAAAAAATGACCTTTATAAATCATGGTTCTAGGTAATTGCGCTACCAAGGTGCTGCTTCTACCAATACCAAACGAGTATGAATCTGCTCCGAGAATAACACACGTTGTCGCATTATCATAATCAAATGTCGTTACATTATACCAGACCTTAGAAGTACCAGGCATATCTGGTGCAGTGCAACTAACTCCTTGTACACGTGTACCACGTGTTTGAATTTGTGTAGGCTCTTTATCCATATTTTGTAGATCATCAACTTGTTCATTATTTGCCTTATTATTTACCTCATGGTTCGGGTAATTGTTCTACTCATTGTACTGCTCAATTCGACAACCAAACACATTGCCAAATTAAGGTTCAACTAAATCTACATAGTCGACCGCTACCGGTAGAACACCACACATGTTTTCCCCACTTTCGGTGGCACTCCTTTGGGTGAACACTTGGTTGCTACCACTAAAGGATCCTAATTGTTAGGTATTTTCAGGAGAAGGAATATCATTTCCTATCACATCTCCAACTGTCCTCTCAGTTACACTGACACATACTTGAGGGATCACCCAATCTTCCCCTAACATAAACTGGACATCGTCGTCATCTTTTATAAATGTACGACATGTACTGCCATGAACGATTGATCTTGATGACAGATCAACATTGAATTTGTTTACATCATATTTCACAATTGTATGCACGATCGCCACCAATTCTTCGTAAGTCATATCCTTTGACACATACATTCCTTGGTTATTGGATCCAACAAACCTCTAACTTCTGTCGGGTAACTGCTCCCATCGACCGTTGTAAGATATTACTATTCTAACCCAATTCATGATGCTGTCAAATTAATCATCACAAACCATTAATAAAAACTCGGGACTATAAACTATTTTCAAATATTACATTTACAAAGGCTCGGGTGAGGATATTGAAAAGTCTCAGAAAAGACATGAAAAGGCTCGGAGAAGTCTTTAAAAGGCTCGGGTAAATCACATGAAAAGGCTAGAGGTAGACATCAAAAGGCTCGGACAAGTCTTCAAAAAGCTCAGGTAAATCACATGAAAAGGCTCAGGGTAAACATCAAAATATTCGAAAAATTCTTCAAAAGGCTTGGGTAAATCACATGAAAAGGCTCGAAATAGACATCAAAAGGCTGGGGTAAACCACATGAAAAGGCTCGGGGTAGACATCAAAAAGCTCGAAAAAGTCTTTAAAAGGCTCAGGCAGTGATTACATGAAAATGCTCGGAGTAGACATCAAAAGGCTCAGAGAATTCTTCAAAAGGCTCGGATAGTGAAGACATGAAAATGCTTGGGTAACACATGAAAAAGCTCGCAGATCCAAAAATTCTCACAACGGCTTAAGATTTACAAAATACTCGGATAACATATGAAAAGGAACAAATGAAAATGTGAACAAATTAAAAGAAAAAAGTTTAAGAAATATTACCTTATTTTACTAAAGCACGTCCCTTCTTTATAAGTTGAAGAAGAAAGTCGAGGCAAAGACCAATCTTGAACTTTTATTTGTAGAGAGAGAGAGAGAGAGAGAGTGTGTGTGTGTGTGTGTGTGTGTGTGTGTGTTACTGAGTTAACACTACTGTTGTTTTTGTTGGAAGCGTGGAGAAAGAAAAGTACAAAGAGAATAACATAAATAATTATCTAAGGGCAATTTTAGTAGTTCACCATAATAGATGTCTTTTAAACTAAACTTATTAAATCACTAACAATGTCACCAAATTAGTTTCAAAAGGTGACATTTCTCACAAATTCCACCTTAAAAAAATAAATCATCTTAAAAAATAAAATAAAAACCAAATTAATTCATGTCCATTGATTTTTCAAATAAACTTGAAAAAAAATTTGGGTGTACAAAATAGAAATTTAAATTTAAAATCATATAGGTGGGGCTCTACTTATTATTTGGGTGTATAAAATTATTATTTTTGATGGCAATATCGACACCTAAAAATAATATATAGGTTTATGTCCTAATTATTTCTTAAACTATTTTCACAAATTAAACGTGGCTTTAATTGAATGTGTTGTGATATAATCTTAAAAGGGTTTAATTAATTCGAATCTAAATATAATGAAAAAGTTGTTTCTTGAAATAATATGTGTAGCCGGTATATATCTTCTTAGCTTAAGTGGCGTGTATTTCTCACTACACATATTTATGGTGTGGATTCGAATTTCACTGTACATATTTATGAAGTATCTCGACGGACTCTTACCCTTTTGGTGTCTGATTTAAATTTTTCATTTTTCATTTTTTTTTTTTAAAGAAATAATAGTTGTAGGTTTATATTCAAATCACTTTTTAAAACCATTTTCATGAATTGAACGTGGTTTGACCGTATATATATTATATCCACATAAAGCTAAGAATTGTAAGATATTACAAGAAATTAATTTATTGTGATATAATCTTAAAAGATTAGTTTAGAATCTAAACATTATGAAAAGTTTCTTCTAGAAATAATAGTTGCATATTTAAAAATAAAATTTAAAATAGAAATAACAGCTATATATAGATTTATATTCACATCATTTAAAATTTTTTTTCCATAAAGTAGAGAGTTGTAAAACTTAATTACACATTGATTGTGATATATTGCCACCCACAAAACTTCTTGTGGCACCCAATTTTTTCAATTTACAAATATTAAAAGTTAAAAATTAAAGAAAATATCAAAAATAACCTGCTGTTTTCTGCACCCATCAACCAATTTTCCAGAAATTCTACGTCTTTCGTTGTTTTTGATTCAATATCTAGAATTATATAGGTAAAATCTTGATAGGATAAATGGTCCACAAATCTTGTTTTTTTTTTTTTTTTTTTTTCATAGCAAAAACACCTTGCATCTATTGGGAAATGAATTCTCATATTTGAGAGAACAAAAATTGTGTTGCAGCTTGTAATCCAATTGATATGATGATAGAAACCAGATTTATAAGATTGTTATGGTTTAATTGGGACCATTACCAAAATCAAAATCAATATTCATTGAATTAAGTAATTATTTTAGTGGAACCATATACACCAAGTAAAACAATTTGAAATCCAACACTGAAATCAAAGGTTACAGGCTTGACATTTTTGGTTAGAATCTTCAAACACTACACAAGCTTGAGTTTCATAGCTATAATCTGGTAGGTTAGTTTAATTACAGTAAAATAATGGAGGAACGATTTTGATAATCTTTATAACCGGTGAAGAAGAAAGAGGATTAAAAAGTAAATTTGCTGGTAAATATATTATGAGAGAACCAAAATTAGCCAACCAAAATATTAGAATTTCGTTTCTAACCACATATGAAATTTTAATTGTCAATAACCACATTTTTGAGAAAATTACTTGAATGTCCTCATATAAAAACCATCCCCAAACACACACACAAACTCTCTCTCTCTCTCTCTCTCTCTCTCTCTCTCTCTCTCTCTCTCTCTCTCTCTCCTTCTCTCCTCTCCTCTCCTCTCTCTCTCTCTCTCTTCTCGTTTCTATCCCGTCAAAATCTTCACCTGGTTCAAGATCGAATTTCGATCATTGTTCTTGCAAATCGAACACCAATGATCGAATTCTGATGGTTCTTCTTGCTTCTCTGTTTGTTATTCCTCTTGCTTCTCTGTTCATTCTTCATGATCGAATTCTGATCATTGTTCCGATTTATTAAATCGATTTAAGTTGTGAAAATATCATTCGTTTGCTCATTAATTGAGTTACAAACAGTTACTTTAACATGATTTTAGCATTATTGGATCACTTTTGTGTGTTTTTGTGAAGAATCGATTTCAAAAAAGTTTACAGATTTTTCCAGAAGATTTCAAGTTTCACGGGTTCAAAAATTTGAAATCTTCTATAAAAACTTGAAATCTTGACGAAAAACTTGAAATTTTGAAACTTGAAATGTCGATCACGAACCAGGAGAGTTTCAACATTTCAAGTTTTTTAAAAGATTTCAAGTTTTGTCAACATTTCGAGTTTTTATAGAAGATTTCAAGTTTTGTCAATATTTTGAGTTTTAACAGAAGATTTTAAGTTTTTAAACCAGTGAAACTTGAAATCTTCTGGAAAAAGATGCAAACTTTTTTGAAAACAATTCATCCCATAAACACACATAATTGATGCATTAAAGCTAAAAGCATGTTAAAGTAACTATTTACAGCTCAATTAATTAACAAATTAATGATATTTATCGATTTAGAGCAAATCGGAAAAGTTTTTCTCATTCACTTCGTGAATTTTACAAGAAGATTATGAAGAACAGAGAAGAATGAAATCTTCAACAATGGTGCGGCCATTTGTGTTCGATTTGTAGGGAGGTGATGAAGAGCAGAGAAGCAAGAAGAAGACAGTGAGAAAAATAAATAAAAGAAAATAGAAATATTAATTTGGGGGCATCTTGGTAATTTATGGATATACACTGATTTTTTTTTTTTTTCAAAATGTGATTTTTAACAATTAAAATTTAATATGTGATTAAAAATGAATTTTTCATATTTGACGTGGTCATTTTTAGTAATTTCCACATATATTAATATTATTAATCTTTTATTAAAAATGAGTGTCAGGAGAAGTTTTTTGGTTGGCTCTATGATATAATGTAACTGTATCTTATGCCTAAAAAGCTAAAAATGAATAAATATTATGTTTTAATTAAAAATATATTTAGTAAGAGTCTCCTTCATATATGTATATATATATATATATATATATTAATAATATCACACATAATATGTGAAATTCTATATTATTATCTTCAGTTATATAAATCTAGTTCTTTGAACGGTAAAGTTATACATTATTGATCTGTGAAATTTAAATAAAGTCTGTTTACATAATTTGATATAAGTTTTATGAATCATAAAGACGTAGTGATGATGCGATTATATCAAAACCTATTTTATATTTTATATTTTATTTTTGGTTGAAATTAAGAAGAAAAAAAAAACTATTTTTGTTTTATGAAACAAGACAATAAACTTTTGTGGAGTTGGAAGACAAGAAGTAGCAAAAAGAGTGTGAATGCATATTCATGTAAGTTGAAACCTAAAAGATTCACAAGAAAATTAATATAAATAGAAAATTTGTTATTTTCTTTTAGTGGTCCAAGAGAATATTAGCAATAGTAGACTCGTTTTCACATTATATATAAGACACAAAAAGAGGGCTTTGAATTCAAACTTTCACCATCTTTGAATGATTGCATTGATAATGTACAAAGGAATTCAATTATTTACTAAATCTCTATTAGTTTCTCTCTCTCCACACACACACAACTATATAATATCTATTAATTTGTGGCGCCATCGGTAGAATTCGAATATCTATTAATCCGTGGCGCCATAGGTAAAATTCGAACTGCTGACCTAGAAGTCAATTGTTCAAACCCCAAATTCGTCAATCTATCAACTGAGTTACACCTCTGTTGGCAACACACACACAACTATAATATAAATATATATATATATATATATATATATATTCTCAAGTGCAAAACCGAACATAACTTATACCAAAAATTAGAATAACTAATTATCACATGTGATAATTGGTGTATAGTGTTACAAAACTAATTATCACATTAAAAAATTTGATTTATATTTAATGTAATAGTTTTGTTTTTTTAATTCTTGATTTATATACAGTAGTTTGTTTTTTTTTTTTTTAACTATCTTGGAAAATAAATTGTTAATTTGGTGATCAATTTATATTTATAAAACAAAAATAGATAGAGTCTTAGGAATGAATGAATGAATCAGTTGTGCACCTCTTCCTCTATCTCGGTGAAGGTTTGTTCGAATCTCACTTCATAATGTAAGTATGGAAATACCATTTACCTGTTGTTATTCGGACATACTCCTTAGGCTTCATTTGAAAGATCCTGACACTTCTCTTACTTTTGTCTCCAAAAATTAAAAAGAAACTACGAAAAGTGATTTTAAAGAAGGAATATACTTTTCTTTCCCAATTTGTCTTTTTATTTTCAAGTCAAAAATATGGATAAAAGAGTTTGATTAACTCGTATATGGTTTTTTTTTTTTTTTTGGGTATGAATTCCAAGTTAAGAAGCTAAAATACATGAAACAAATGATATAAATTTCATAGTCAAAACAAAATAATAATAATAAAATGAGTTTCATTCAAGTCAAGAGACGAGAATTTGTAGTTTGAATTTTTCTTGCAAAACTAGCTGTTTGTATGTACTTGTGAGTTGTGAATATGACCAATCTAGATTCTACTGATCTCAATTGACTTTTCTTTACTGTACGGATTATTTGTTCGGACCATTTACTTTAGTTCTATGAAAGTCAACCATCTTTAATCTTTTTCATTTTTAATTCCTTAGATCAATTCACAAACAAATTAGCACTTGATAATTAGTATTGAGTATTCTGTTTACAAAAAGCTTCTTCAATTTGTGTTATTTGATAGTAAAACAATACGATTTTGAGAGTGTTTATCGTACAAATACTCCCACCAGAACTCATCTAAACCATAATTAATTAAGATCTTCTAATGAAATGTCAATTATTTTGTTTTCGCACAAATTTTTCACGAAGTTTCTATTTAATCCTATAGGAGTAATTTTACAAATCGTAATGAGACGAGATATATACAACGGCTGAAAATCGACTATCACATATTCTAACGAAAATGTAATAGTATTATGTTTAATAGTCATCTTTCACGTATATTAGTGGTTTTCTTATAAGGAATCTATTATTTTAATTTCGGTAAAAACTTTGATGAAAAAACATCGATTTTAATGAATTTAGAGCTATATTTTTGTGTGGATGGTAAATTCAATGAAATCTACCTATTAACAAAATTTGAGAATTTTCCAAACACTATAGCTATTTTTCTTGATTTTTCCTATATTTTGCCCATTTTCTAATGCCTTCATATTCAACAAAATCAGGATAAATAGTTCTAGTGTTTGAAAAATTCTCAGTTCATAGCTATGTTTCATTGAACTTATTATTCACAAAAAAATTCATATCAAAATTCATTAAAATCAATGTATTTTTATCATGGTCCTTACCGAAATTAAAATAAGAGATCTAAATTCGTCCCTTCTGAATGCGGAGGAGGGGGGTCGGGATCTATGATTTGGAAAGGCCTTCTGTGGGGTCGTGATATTGTTGAGGCGGGTTGTAACTGAAGGATTGGATTGGGTTCTACCATGGCTATCAAGGATTGTTGGATACCGAAGCCTTCAACATTTAGAGTCGCTTCCCCCCTGCATTTTTGGCGAGAATTCGATGGTGAATTTGTTGTTTTCTCCATCGGGTAGGTGGAATGCGCCATTGATCCTTTCTTCTTTCATCCATACCGATGCGGAGGCCATCTTTAACCTTCCCACTAGTTCGTCGGGGATTGAGGACTCAATTCTTTAGCACTTCGAGAAGTCTATGGCCTATTCAATTAGGAGCGGCTACAAAATGGGTAGAAATTTTGTGGCCAAAGCCGGTACCTCGGATGTAAGCAGACTAGAATCGTGGTGGAAGCTTTTGTGGTGTCTCAAAATCCAATCTAAGGTCAAGATTTTCATATGGAGAACGTGTCACTAGTGGATCCCTTCCTTAGTCAATCTTGCCAAGCAAGGTGTGCAAACTGATGCCTATTATCCATTGTGTTTTAGAAAGCCGTAATCCACTGTCTAACCCTCTAAGGTTGTTCGGGTTTGAGAGAGGTTTAGGCTTCGTGCTTTTTCCTACTGGACATGGATTGAGATGACAAGGTGCACATTCTTTATCTTATTACTTTCTACTTTCGCATCTTGTACCAAAACGAATTGGAGCTTCTTTGTGTGATTTTCTAGTGCATCTGGTATCTGGTGGAGGAGGAACCAAATGGTCCGCAATGTAGCTGGCAGATGTGATAAGAGTGTGGTAGGATGGGCTGTGAACTTCATTGATGAATTTCGGGCAGCTAATTGTGTTGTTATGATAGCTCTTAAGCCGATTTTGGGGTGGCCTGTCAAACGGATGGTATTGGTTGAGGGTTGGTACAATCTCAATACAGATGCGGCTGTGTGTAGTAGCAATTACCGGATTGGGTTTGGCATTATCATTTGTGATCAGGCTAGCATAGTTAGGGTTCCTCTATGCAGTTCGTTACTACTTATTTACCCCACCCCCCGACATTGGTATACTCCCAGCTATCATTGAATCAAACGCAAATTCTGTTATTGATTTGGTTTCTATAGGGTCTGATCCCTTTGCCGATGTGGGGACTCTTATTACTGATATTCTCTTTCTTAGCAGAAATCTTGAGATTTCCTTTTCTTTTGTTCCTAAGGAGGCTAACTCTGTAATGCATAGTCTTGCTAAGTTGTCCTTGTCTTTGTTGAAGACTTTTTCTAGCTCTGGGGGTGGGGGTTGAATGGGTTGTTAATTGATTATTTGCCAACTTTTTCGATTAGTCAATATTAACATACAAAAAAAGCCAAAACAACAAACAACAAACAACAAAAATCAAATGTAAAGTGCATAATTAAAATGACACTTGATTTTTGCGTGGGAAACCTTCAACAAGGAGGAAGGGGTTGAATGGGTTGTTAATTGATTACTTGCCACTTAGTCACATAAATCCAATATATGAAAAGAAAGTTACACTCTCAAGTGATACACAGACTCTCACTCTCGAGAATCTCAGGCTATAGACATTTCCACTCACCACTCTTGGTTCAATCGCTAGTGATATCCCTCGATCCACAACTCTTGGCATGAGCACCTCCTAAACTACCCAAAGGCCTTTTACAGTGGCACTTGACAAATGCTTGCCAGCTAACCAACCCTTGGTTGCAAGACTTCACTTGCTTATGCAGCTACCACATGTAGCTATAAGACTTTAACTCATTGAAGAGAATTAAAGTCTAAGTGAATATATGACAATATTCTAAATGTAATAAAGTGCAAGACAAAATACTATATGCTTAGTTAGATGTTAAGATGCAAATATAACAACCTAATTATCAAACAAGCTTACATGCACATATATAACAATTAGATGTAGAATGATTCTAACAACCTAATTGTCAAATAACATGCACATAAACATTCATGAACTTGACTAGATGAACAAAGTCAACCTAATCATCAACTAAGCATACTTGAACATTTATGGATTAGATATTTAGGTATAAATGACCTAATTATGCAAGCTATCACAAACAAAACCCAATCATACAATAGAACTTATAAATAGATGCAATAAAGAGAGTCTTAGCATTTAATCATACAATAAATGCAATAAAAACACAATTTTGGAAAGTTTGAACAATTCATAAAGATGGAGTGTTTGTTCAACTTACCAAGTTAGTTAATGATGAAGACTCGTGCCTTAAAAATGCTTAATGATTCATGAAGATGATGGGTTTTGGGTTAAAAAATAATAATAATAAATAATAATAAAAAAAAACCTCTCTTGGAACTTCTCTCATGAGAAAACTTGTTTCTCACTCTTAGATTTGATTTTGAAGTTCTAAGTCAGTTATAAGGAGAAAGTGAAGTTTATATATATATATATATATATATATATATCAGCCTAGGACAAAACAACATCGTTTTGATTAAACGGCCTTTTCATGGCAAGAAGTTCGCAGGACAAGTAGACGAAATTTGTCACACGAAAAGCAATGATAATATAACGGGTTTTTTCACGGCATATAGTGCACAGGACAAGTAGATGAAACTTGTCCCGCGAAAAGCACTGATAATGTATAACAGGCTTTTTTGCAGCACAAAGTGCGCTGAACACTTTCGCAGCCAAGAAAACGAATAAAAAGATGCCAGAAATTATGGTATAAGACCATGTGACCTAAGACCTATCTAAGAGAAGAATGTGACATTCTCAAGAGGTCAAACATCGCACTAAGCATGCATACCATCGTGTAAGTGCAGATGTTTCCGATCACACAATCGGAAATGAATTACACCACATTTAAGACTATCATGAAAAGCAAGTGTGGTTGTGAATGAATGCACACAAATGAGCAATAAGAGACAAATGCAAGATAATTAAGAATGCATGAATGTGTGTGTGCACGACTAATCTCTTCAAGAATCAAAGTCAAGTGTTATACCTGAAAGCACTTGATTCTGAAGCTCTGGAGGTGCCAAGAGAGACTTGATCACGAACACTTCAAGCACCTAATCGACCCTTATTTTAATAAACCCCAAAGTGGTTTGACAATGAAATAAGTCAATCAAAATATTAGGAACTTGCAATCCCTATGTGGAGTCTCTGATCCTGATTGATTGTCTAGATTATTGTTTGTTTGTTTGTTTGTTTTGTGAAAGCTTCATTAAAAAATAAAAAAAATAAAAATAAAAAAAATAAAAAAAAAAAACTAAATACTCATTTATTTTTTTCTAATCGTATCTATGTTGTGATACATATTTATATTTTTTTAAATCGTACTGACCTGGAGGGAAAAAACATCATATATGATCATATGTTGAAAAACCTCCAAGCAGAACCATATATATTGTTGATGACAAAATGTTGTCAACTTTCCCAATCTCGGAATGTAATGAGGTATGGGCATCTCGCAGGGAACCTTTCGCCCAAGCCACCTTTTAAGGTGAGATCCTGAGGTGGTTTCCCCGTAAACATATAAATCTAGTGAAACCAATCTTTGGCCCACATGACACTCATGGTCTACAGTTTAGAGCTTAGTCCACACTGAAAGCCAATTGTGGCTTTATGGCAAGATAAAGGACCACACGGCATGAGATGGGTACCTTCCAAGACATGACGAGCCCTCATTCTTAAAGACAAGTGCACAGTCAGGGTCAACTTTAGTCAAAATCCTTACACAAAGAAGTGAATCTGGACAATTGAACGTCTATATACATTGTTGAATTCAATCTGCATGGAAGATATGTTTGGTTGATAGTTTTAACGAACTAAAACTCTGCTCCTACAGTTTGAGTTGTGATGGGACTCTTCCTATACAAGAACTCTTACTAAAGCCAAACTTTATAGCCTCTCCAAGTCCTACACGTGTCCCTTCTCATCATAAACACTCTAACACAATCCAATCAGATCAAAAGGTTACCCCATCGTGGCAAAACATGTCCAAGATGATGTGGATACACTCCTTAAAATATAAAGGCTTACTAGTTGACTCAGTCATCAGGCAGAGGAACACACAATTAATAACTAACGAGAAGGTGGGCAAATGGAGACAAATGGTTATCTCATGATAGAAAAGCAAACTATCCTGCTCGACCACCACTGATCAATGGAGGAAGAAAGCTCTCACGATCTCCAAGGTGAAAGCAACAGTTACATAACCACAAAAAGGTTGGGTCAATGTATTAAAGGTGTTAGAATGACCATGTAAAGACCATGTTCAATAGAATACAAACATAGCACTCATTTTTTCCTTTCGTTCATTTATTGTTTTCTTACTTATGATTCAAATTATGTATGCAATGCGTATGATTATAATATATTGTCCTTAATTCTGCATTACTAACCTCTTTTCCATCACATATTAATACGTCATCTTACATACTATCACCATTCTTACCTTTCTGTGACAGTGCTCTATGTTGGACCGTGGTAGACCTTCAGCCAAGGACTACCTCGCAGAATCTAGTTAACAATTTTTTGTTGTTAACATATATAAAAGAAAAAAAAAAAAGGAAGAACAATAGAGGGAAAGCAGAGGAGCACACAAGCTTTAAAAAATTAATCTTAATAGGCACGCATGTCTCAACTGAAGGCAAATAAACATGAACTAAACTAATTAACCAATCCATCCAGACCATTGGATACCGAACAACACTGTTAGAGATAATCACCAGAAAGAAAAGACTTAAGTGATATTCTCTAAATCATTCTCTTTTGCATCAACATAAGCGGCCTAATTAGCAACAAGACTTAATTTTGCTTGGGTTACGGAAGCCACAAAATCAAAGTGAATGTTAGTCTGCGCTACAAAGAGATGAGTATCCAATCTCATCAAAGGGGTGGAAGAGTTTGCAGCAAAACGAAGTTTAGCCCAAGGCTTGGAACGTGGAATTTGCAATCTGATCTTGGGCTCCGACACAACCACGCTAGAAGCAGAAGAAGAGGTAATATCACTCAAACTCCGCTATGCAGAAAGCATGTTGGGAGAAGAGTGCATGGAAGAGGAGATTGAATAAGATTATTTTTTGAGCTCGTCCGCAAAGAAAGGCTTCACCAGCAAGTTAGAGATGTTAGAAGCAGCTGCAATAGACACTTGCGAATGCAAATCAATCAGCATTTGCAACAGATTGCTACATCATCATGCTAGGGGATCTCAAGGCAAGCGACAGTAAGACAAGACATGCACAATGGAAAGTGATGCGGGGATCTGAGCCAATGTAAGAAATGGATCAAAGGGTAGCATGCATGGTACGTTAGTGGTCATAGATGTTGATGGTGTTTTCGATAAAATGTTGTGCAGTGGAGACAATTAAGATGAAGGGGAGGAAAGCAAGGGCTGGAGTATGGAGATGAGATGAGTCACTATGTCGGGGATAGATCCTACTAGCGGCAGTGCCGCCAAGACGGCAACCCTAAAGCCTAGAAGGAAGCGCGACTAGGGTTTTTCATTAAAAAAATTTTTAAAAAAAATTTAAAAAAAATAAAAAGTAAAAAGTAAAAAGTAATCCGTTCCTCTCTCCTATGTCTTGTGTTGTAATATGATAATAATATTATTTGACTGTTAATCTTTAACGGAAGTTTACTTTCAATAGAAGAGGTTTTTGCAGAAATATTAATTGAAACTTCACTTGTACCTATAGTCAAAGCAAATATCAGAGGAAGTCAACTTTTGTTTAAAAATGGTAAAAAAGTTAATAAATATATATTTTAGGGAAAAAATCAATTTTTATTTTAATAAAAAATTTAAAAATTGGAAGCATAATACTGTATATAGGGTTGGAGTGTTGGACCCGTGTCATTGTTACTCCTTACCTACGGTTTTAGCTTAGAAGACAAAGCAATGTTTTGTAATGTTTGCCAAGTCAAGCCAAGTCTTTTCAATTCTATATTTTAAATTACAAACGAATCACTACGTTATTAATTTTTAACTTTCATGATTGGATGCATAATCTATATTGGACCTTGTACATGAAAATATCCTTTTCCTTTTAATATTTTAACTAGACTTCACATATATAACACCTTTGAATTGAACAAATCGTATATCATGACTCATGAGAACTATTTACTTAAGGAGTTTAAACCAACACAACATATTTACTGATTCTTATTGCATATAATTAAGTTTTCGTTAGAATTTTTCTTTTTGACTTATTCAAACTCTTAACGCCAAAAAAATAGAGGAATGCTACGTATAATCGGGGTTGTGGCCCCGTAGTGTAAAAAAATCAAAAAATATGTGAGACCCACGTAATAAATACATGGGATCTATATGTTTTTTTTTTTCATTTTTACACTACGGAGCCACGGTGATGCCGCGATCCCGGTTGTACAAAGTGTTTCTCAAAAAAAAAAAAAAAAGTTTATGTTATGGATATTATATTGATTTAAAATTAATTAATTTTACCTAAGCACCGGTGAAGTTTGCGATTCCTAGTAATAAAAACTACTTTTTAAAAAATGAATCTTACCTATTGAACATCAATAATGATAATGTATCACAATATGTGTAAAGTGGAATATAAAATAGATAATGTTTTTTTATAGAAAGACGTACTATGCCTTCAGGGACGTAGCTCAGTTGGTAGATGGATGAGTTTGGAGTTTGGGTAAATGACTTCCAAGTTAATAATTTGAATCCTACCAATGATAAAAAGTTTTAAAAAATTATTGATTTAGATAGGTGGATAGATAGACACCAATATAAAAAATTGAAAGACATACTATTAATAATTCTCATAGAGATAATTGTTGACTATAATTAGCTGACTTTCTCCCACCAATATAATGTATTCGACGAAGTGTCCAAGGAGAACTTGAAAAATAAAAGTTTATAAGTTTTGGCAATTCTTCCCAAATTTTAATATTAAAAAAAAAAAAAAAAAAGGTTTTGACAATTCTATCTAAAACAACAATAGTGTTTTTCTTTTTATGTTTTATAATATGGACAGGATTATCAGATGGAATAAGCATTATTTATCATTATGCGACATTGGATTGTGGTAAACAGCAATAGTGTTCAAAGCTATTACATTAGCCAAAATTAATTATTTTCTTTCCTTCTGTAGTCCACCCTTGAAATATTTAAAAGAGAAATAATAGATATCTTATTTTTATATACCAATTATGGATACGACAATCGGTATCCACTTATCAATTGTCACATCATTGATTGTAATAAAGATAGGGTTCAAAGTTTAGATGCATAGCATCACTCTAAAAAAAAGAAAAATAAAAAATTCATGCAAAATATATTTAGATTTATACATGATACATACATACAACTAGTTAGGTTCAGTCATTAGAAAAAAAAAAAAATAATAATAATAATAATAGATTAATGCAATCCATAACAATAGTAATTCCATTTATTCATTTACACCCCAAAAAAAAAAAAAAAAAAACCCTTATTTTTGTCTCACTTTTTTTTTTTTTTTTTTGTGTAAACAATAACTAATAAAACAAGAAAAAACATAAATCAAAGATGGGTTTCTCCCAGATTCTTGATTTATTATTCTCTTTTGGGTGACATCTAACCACATAATAATAACGAGACGAGACAAAAAAAAAAAAAAAAAAAAAAAAAAAAAAAAAAAAAAAAAATCAAATTACAGGAGGAGTCCAAATCACCAAGAATCTTGATCGAAAACCATTCTTGGGCACTGATAATTGAAGAGAGGATCAGGATTAACAATGTCAAGCTTTTTTGTACTGTCACCATCATGATCAGCATTGATGATCATCAAATCCCAACTGCTGCTCAAGTCATAGTCCCACAAACCCATGTTGTAATTGTTATTGTCATCATTATAATAATCAAAAGTTGTACTAGGCCACTCCAAATCTGGAAATTGCCACTGATGATGATCTTGATCAAGGAACTTGTTTTTGGATGAACGGTCAGAAGAAGAGGAAGAAGAACAAGAAGCACTTGAGGATGAAGTAGTAGTAGTAGTAGCAGTAGAAGTAGCAGTAGAAGTAGTGGAAGTTGATGGTAGAATAGTAGTAGCAGTAGCAGTAGCAGCAGCAGCAGAAGAGTTGTTAGGGACCAAAATCTCATATGGATCAATCAAAGGAACATCATCAGTGCAAAAATCAATTGTTTCCAGTTCTGGGGTTGTCATGTTTTTTAATGATATTATATTACTACTCCCTAGTGCAATTACTTGTTCCTCAATGTTTTGGTGATCATTTTGTTCAGACATTATGGAGGGTGGTTTGGTAATTTGCTGAGGTACTTGGTTTTGGTCATTTTGAGGTTGTTGTTGTGGTGTTGGTGTAGAAAGTGGGGTGTGAGTGAGAGGATCAATTCCCAATTTTCTTAGCTTCTTCTTGATGTGAGTGTTCCAATGATTCTTGATCTCATTATCGGTTCTTCCGGGTAGATGAGAAGCAATCTTTGACCATCTGTAAATAATTAATCATAATTAAGTGACCATCACCTACTTAAAAGCACTAAGCCCAAAAAAAAAAAAGAAAAGGAATTAAATGATGAGACTGAGTCCTAATTAATCTTGAAAAATTCCATGGAATTAACCGATGGGACTGAGAAAGATACCTGTTTCCAAGTTTGGCATGGAGATCAATGACCAATTGCTCTTCATATGGAGAGAGGAGACCTCGTTTCAAGTCTGGCCTCAGATAATTTGTCCATCTCAGCCTGCAACTTTTCCCACACCTCAAAAGCCCTGCAATACCAAACCCAACTATCATCATCATCATCATCATCAGCCTTTTTCAACAATTATTCATTCCATTCCATTCCATTCTTCATCAATGATTAGCTCAACTTTTGTCAAAGTCAATTAATTTATCAAACCAAAATTAAATTATTAATTGAGGATGGTTCTTTTATATAAATATGTTTAAATTAAAATGCTTATATAGAGATTCATATGTTGATGATGATATTAATTATTTATTTATTAATTTCTTAGAGAGTGAAAATGTACCTGCAAGTTTAGGAACAGCTCTCCAGCAACATTGACCATTGGTGAGGATGAAACTGATGAGCTTCTTGTCTTCCTCTGCAGTCCATGGCCCTTTCTTCAACCCAACTTTGTCACAGCATGGTTGCCTTCCCATCTTTCTCTCTTTGATCTTTCTTTTCACTTCAACTAGTATGTATGTATATTATATATATATATATATAGAGAGAGAGAGAGAGAGGGAGTTTAGGAGTAGATATTGATGTAGAGAGAGAGGAGAGAGCCTTGAATTGAAATATTTGCAGCAGCAGCAGAGAGAGAGAGAGAGATGAGCAAGTTAATTTGAAAAGAATATCAGCACTACAAGCAGTATTTATACATCATTTTGTGTTTCTTACTTCATCAGCAGAGCCTATGGGGACAACTAGTGCACAAGGTAGCCCCATCTTTGTTTTTTTTTTTTTCTTCCTATATATATATATATATATATAAGTTTCTCTTTTCTTTCTTATTATGTTTGGCATTTAATTTTATTTATTTTGAAATTTCGTACTCATCTACCGGATCGATAGTCTATCAAGACCTGATAAGATTAATCGTTATAAGCATAATTTGAAACATAAGGAGTTGTCTCCTCACTTTTTATGGTTTGATAACCAAATATGAGGCTCAACCTTCATTACAAAAGTCAAGAAAAGTTTACTGTATAACCATTTTAATAAGAGTGAATTAATTATAAGTTATTGAAGTACTAATCTCTTATATAACTATAAAAATATTAATAAAAATAAAATAAAATAAAATAAAAAAAAAAAAAAACTACTACTTATGTTAGTAATATATTAAAATAAAAAGTTAGTTATGAAGTAAATTAATAATAGACTTGGCATTTTTTTTTAAAAAGATTTTATTGTATTTAGAAAATTGAAATAAGTTGGAAATGAAATTCGAACCGTTGAAAAGTGGAGGGGTGTGTGGGTGTTGAAAAGTGTACACGTGTAAAAGAAAGAGGCAATGCGTAACAGACGTGACATGTCACTCTCTAGAAAATGCCACCTCATCCACCTCTCTCAAGCACTAAGTAAAACCATTAACACTCCAATTTAATAGAATAATTTTATATTTAAATCTTCAGCCAGCATTTAATAAAGAATACAAATTCGTAGCTTAAAACACAAAAACAAGTAAAATATAAGTATTTTGATACTTTACATGTGAAAGGTGGTGGTCAAAAATTCGTATATACTAAGCAAAGTTTTCAAGTTTCTACTCCAACCAAAACAAATCCTCCATTTTCTTACAATTTTATATCTCACTCACATTAAATGGTCAATTTAATCATTTTATATATATATATATATATATTCGATTTTTAAATTAGTGGTTAGGATGAAAAAGAGTAATAGAAATATCTTTAATTCGAGATCACATATAAATTATATAATGATACAACAATAATATACCGAATGAAAATACTTGGGTGGTCAATATCCAAGTATATTAACTACCCAATATGGTGTTATCATATGATCAAAACTTTCACTTTTTATATTCTTCTCCCTGCTTTAGGTTACGTGGTAACCAACCATTGGTTGGTCAGTATCCAAAACTTCTGGATGCTAAAGGACTGTTTGTTTAAGTTTTCAAAAACTGTTTTTTGTTTTTGAGTCACAAAGACTGGAAAAACCTGTTTAGTGGGATGATTTCAAAAAACTGTTTTATAAAACATCGAGAATAGTTTTCAGTTTTAATAAACAAAAAACTGAGAACTCTGAAAACAACAATTTGTTGTTTTCGGTATTCTTGAAAACTTTTTTTAACAATAAAATTTACTCAAACCAAATGTTATACTAAACACGTTTTTTATGTTTTGATTTTTCAAATATCGTTTTAAACCATTGCTACCAAACGTATTTTCAAATCCAAAAAATCCAAAAATCAGTTTTTCGAAAACTTCATATTATAAGAAAACAAAAACAGAAAAACGAAAACGTTTCCAAACAGCCCCTAATTAGTTCGGCTCTTCAAATCTCAATTACATAGTGGGCGGAGGAGTTTTAGGTCTAAATTAGGGTGAGCTACAATTCCAAAATAATATTTTTAAAGAAAAATATTAATGTTTTTGTTTTTTTTTTTATTAAAAAAAAAGTATAGCATTACACCTCAGATAAAAATATAAACACAGCCAAAACATCTCTAACTACAGTAATATTATTTGAAGAAAAAAATACAAAAGATTTTTCTACCGAGGAATGTTTTTGAAAAAATAAAAAATAAAAAAACAAAGATATAATTTAAATTAATGATGTTGTCTGTATTAAGTAGCTAAGATAATACAAAATAAAATACATGATGTTTATCCGGTATGTATATGGTCCCACAGACTTGTTTCTCAAGCAAAATGGTCTGGTTTAATTACCTGTTTCGAAGAACTTCTTCAAATAGATCCTTTAGCGGTAGATTTTCTGTAAGTAGAGTATTTAAAAGAAAGTTATTGGTTATTTGGTTGTCAAACCCAGAATTTTAGTATTGTTAATAAAAAAAACTCAAAAAGATCTACTTGGAAATACCTAAAATTTGAATTTTTCCAAATAGACATAAAACAGTTTTGTTTTTTTAATCATCCACAAAACACTACTGAGTGACAACCAAACAACACAAAAGAATTTGAATATTAGCCGGTAGAGACCCGAACGGGCACTTATTAGTCATCCGTTTGAATAACATTAATATTTATATAAAATGGAGTAATGACTAATGACTGTACTTTCTAATTAGGAGTTAGGACGTTCTAATTTCAATTCTATCAAAAGTTGCGGACCTGAACCTCAAATTTTTTATATTATTTTTATTTAATTAAGAATTTAAGATGTGTGTTTGATCAAATGATTTATTAATTCCATGTTGAACACTTGAACACACAATACCCAGAAAATCACACAATATCAGGAAATAAATAAATAAATAAATAAATAAAATAATTGATACCGTAATACCCGAGTTGAACACTTGAACAAACAATACCCGGAAAACCACAATACCCAAAAAAACTTGGTACAACAATACCCAAAAAAAAATAATTACACACTAATATTTGACAATCAAATCAACAACCAATAATACTGCATAAAGTCTAGATTATCTCTACCACAAATCAATTACTAATAATTTCTCCATCATCAAGCTCAAGCGTCCAAATCTTTAAAAAGGAAAAAGGAAAAAGAAAAAAAAAAAAAAAATTAAAAAAAACTTGGGAGGAACTAGCGGCTCAACACCGGAGGAAGTGAGATCCTCATCCAAGCAACGCCAATCTGGCCAGATCAGCGATGTTGACGAAGGATCTCACCGCCTCCGGCGTCAGCTCATGGAGAAGAAGAGGAGGAGGAGGAGGAGACAAGAAGACAACGACCTATGAAGGAGAACTTGTGGGTCTATGATCGAAGAAAAAAAGAAAAGTTGGAAAAAAAATGAGTTAATTAAAAAATAAAAAAGAAATATAGAAAACATGTTTATGATGTTTTTCATGATTTTCAATTTTAACATTGGTTTTGTTTTTCATTTTGTTTTTGTATTGTGAAAACAAAATAAAAAACGGCTAACGAATACGAATTCCAAATCGTTTTAAAAAAATAAAAACAAAAACATGCTAAAAGTCGTCTACCGGACAGGCTCTTATCAAACAACATTTTATGTGCTTTCTAAAAACAAATACGAAAAGGGACCTAAAAAACACCCAACAGATCAAGAAAGTCTTGAAACTTTTACCATAAAACATTCACATTCTACGAACAAAATTCACTAAAACATTACAGTGAAAGCAATCAGTGAAATAGACCATGTAGTTGAACTCAACATCATGTTGATTGCTTCAATAATGAAAGATATTTACACCTCAGAGCTCTAACTTAATTTGTGGGCCGTCAGAACCTGTGTTTATGATAATGTTCTCTGAAACATTGGTTGAAACAATAGTTCCACCGTTATAACCATCCACCAGCAACTTCCCTATCTTCGATCTCCACTCCGAGATGTCTTTCTCATTCTTCCTGTCGTGATAAACTCTATCATGGTAATTAAGCATTGTTCCCAAGCCGGTATTGGGTAGCCAACCAAAATCCATTAACACCTTTGCCTCACCTTCGGATAGGTCCTCTCCAACCTTGTAGAAATTCACAGGCAGAGGATATAAATTTCAACAAAAGCATATATATATATATATATACATATATATATATACAGTTCTTTTCTCATCAGCGCATTATGATATAATTCCATCGGTGTGTTGCATATAGACCATAAATTATGGAGAAGTTTGGACAAGCACATACACTTTGAGTCAAAGCATGCAAATCTATCGGTCCGTATCCAACGCACTGATGGAGTTATATCAGAACGCACTGACTTGAAAATTTTCCTATATATATACTTATATATACTTGACAGAACGACAAATGATCTCAGTAGATAAATAGACTATAAATCAAAATCTGTTTCTCTGTCACTGCTCCCAGAAACACTTCATGGTCATAGATGCAAGACAAACACAGAGAGAGGAGAAAACAGAATAGCAAACATGTTTGAATGCATTCAAAATGTTTTACTGAAAACAAGCGAATCCAAGAAGACACTGATCTGAAGTTCTTAGTAGCTACCAAACTGCCAATAATAGAAAATAAGACTCGTAATTGCTAAAGAAGTTATGTTTCTAAAACTAAAACAGTAGTGAATTTACACAAGCTGATAAGATATGATTGAGCTCATCATATTCCCAATTTTTTAATCATGAAACCAGTTCATTATCAAATTCATCTAAGTGTCTACTACCAGTACCCAATTATACTGCCAAACTAGCAGTTCATCCCACATTTCTCCAGGAATTATGAGTTCTATCCGTCACTTATAAGTCTCACATGAATCACCATCTTAGATATAACAAACAGCTTCGACTTTACTACCTTTAATAACAAACAGAATTTAAGAACATCAAATGTTAAAGCGCTTTTGCAAATAATAACTATACTAGCTTAATTCCTAATATGTTTAATTAATTGAAATTAGCTGATTGCGAACTATTACTCTATTTTTAACTTTATAAAACAATTCCCCAAGTACTATCTTCAAGAGTTAAACGTAGGTGCTAGAATTTGCCATTTTGGGAAACACAAGCAGCATTTATTCTAGGGGATATTAGATTCTGTATTTGTGGCTGAACTGAAGTACTCGAGTCTCGAGGATTGTTGCAAGAGGAGGAGAGAAGATATTGTTTTCAGAGTCGACTCTGAAAAAACTTATGTTCATATGGAACGGGAATCTATGGATTGTACAGTAGACGCTAAAGGATTTGAAGAAATTAGAATATCATTAAAAATTCATCAAATCATTTGTTGATGCAGCTAGAGGTTTAAGATAAAGTCATAAAGAGATATACTTACACACTATATTTCCATTTTGAAGGTTGATTCTTCGAGTAGGCTTATTGACGAAAGCTAAGGTGTATGATGTAGGGCACTTTGGGAGCTCTTCGGAGAGGCAAACATCTGTTTTGGGCCCATAATATATGATTGGACCGTATCGACGAGCCCTACAAAAGTAATAGGGTTCGACGATAACACATCGCAGTTTTCCCAAAATCGAGCGTTTGCCTTCTGTTTTTTCAGCTTTTTTTTTTTGCTTTTTAGGCAGTATTTTCAGATCCTAATAACTTTTAGTGGGAATTTCTGTTTTCAGCAAGGTTTGTTTATTTGAGTTTGATTAAAATTGCTATTTTAGATTTAGGCAATAACTAAAATTTGCCTTCCGGAGAAAATTTTGAGATTTCATGTTTTCGTCAATTTAGGATTTTACTTTTTTCTACTTAAGCAAGGATCCGAATAGTTATTGTTAATTTTGTATTTGATTGATAAAATTTGTTCCTTTAGAGCACTTTGAGTTGTGGATTCAACTTATTTATCGTTTTCGCTTTGACAGTGTCTCTTATCAAGAAAGGAATTATGTATTGGTAGAAATAATGTAATGTTTTCTTACCTCCAACTTGTAGATGATACAATTTTCTTCTCTTCGGGTCAAGGAGAAAATATATATCTTATGTGATAGTTCAATTATTTTGTAATTACAATTAAATGACCAAATCTACTTACTTTGGCAAATTTAATTGGTTGTGACTTTGGGTGCAAAGTATTTTGGGTTTTGTTTTGGAGTGTTGGTGGGGCCATGAGGAAGTTGTAATGATAGAGAGACTTTTAGCTTCCATTGTGAGGACAATTGAGTAAACGATGAATATTAGGAAAACGGTGTTTCTTTACTGAGGTAGTGGCTTACACCATACAGCTAGTCTCCAGCTTGCCCATTCAATCTATCAAATTTTAAGCATCTAACCCACTCCCAAGCATCATAATCAATCAACAATAACTTTAAAATTTAAAATCCAAATCCTTGTCTAAATAGGAGCATAAGAATAAGAACCACTTTTCCTAAAGTTAGATTTCTGTGAGTAAATATATCTCTCACAGATCATGGACAACATGTTACATCTACAGCGAATTCTAGAACAGTAGTACCATCAACACTAAACGTAGCAAGTACATAGGCTTAAATCCATTTAATTAACTTAATTTCTAGGAAAAATATTAGCAGTCATCTAGAAAGAAAGGGCTGAAGTCATTACCGATAATGTTTTGTTCTCAATTAGGTTAACCCTGCCAAAACTAGTAAGCTTCATGGCAGTCACCAAGCGCTTGACCTGCCATTCAGTGGACAACGAATCTACTAGCTCAAAGAAGTATGTTGCGTAACCATATTCAGGACGTTCCAGCACTATTCTGCATTCAAATAATGGTAAAATGTTAACCAACTACCATTACAATAAGCATACAAAAGAAAGGCCTTTAACATATGATTGGGATTTTTCACCGACTAAAATTACAGTAAGTGCACAAAAGAAAGGCCTTTATCCTATATTTGGGATTGCAAGGAAATTACCTATTATGTCTTTTAAATACAAATATAAATGACTGAAGATCCCGGCACCAACCCCATTCAACAGGCCAATTACGGAACTGCAGATATCGTGCCTTTAAAAGGAAAAAAAAAAAAAAAAGAATACAAGGAACTATTGATTAAATGATTAAAAACTTATCATCAACAAACAAAAGTGTAGATGCAAACCAAAGTAGTTCATCATGGTAAATACAATAGGTTGTGTGAAACTTGTTACCTGCTCTACAAGTGAGAACAAACAAGCCAAGCAATAACTAGGTTTCAAACCCTTGGTACATCGAATAGGAGCAAACTTCAACAAAGATTCGCGTTGAAAGAAAATCTGTCCCAAAAAATAAGGGAATATATAAAACTCTATAAATGATACAAATCTGCAAAGAATAATATGGCCATGTTGTTCAGCCCTACATGGTGAGTTTTAAACCTTCTGTCCGCAATAGAAGTGTCACTTCATTAAAAGCAAACTATGTTGATAAAAAAGAATTAAGAAATTAGAATATCATTAAAAAGAATTAAAAAGAATTACGAAATTAGAATATCATTAAAAATTCATCAAATCATTTCACAAAGTAAATGAGCACAGAAATTAAGGAATGATGTCAATTTGAGTGCTATAACAAGCAAAATCTACAAGGAAAGGGCTGTCTCAATCAATTATTTTCCTGAAATAAAGATCCAGCAACTGGTATTTCACACAAAGCAATATTTATCAACAAGAGTTTCATGTGCGTCCTTTAATTCCCGCCCAATTTCATGTGTACTAGATAGCTCATTTTTGATAGATCCACAACATATCTAATAATCTTATGATGATTTCAGACACATTTGTCTGAATGCTTTGTACCATACATAATTTTACAGCTAAACCATGAGAAAGAGAATCATTTAAAAACAATATGACAGGGGAACAAGAAGACATGATGATCTCATAATCGTTGCCAACCTTTGTCATCACGGCTTCAAGCTCAGCAAAGTTTTCTTCATTGAAAGTGTCATCTAAGTCATCATCGCCCTCTGTCTCTCCATAAAGCCTAATTTCATCAACCGATACTCCTTGTTCAACTAATACCTGCCGGTTGACATTTTAGAGGAAAACTGACTTACAATTAAAAGGAACGAAACAAGTAAATGCATGCAGTACCTGCAAAAGCCCAGGGGCATCTTCCTCAAGAGCTTTTTCAACCGAATCCCTGCAGTTAGTTTTTACAAAAAGCGATTCCTCAGAACAATGGGCAAAGAAAGAAAAATTAAAAGGATCAATAGAACAAAAACTGATATTACGTGGCTGTCTTCTTCCTTTTCCGTTGACGGTTCACCTTAATTGGATTAGCAGATTCTGAGGAAATAAAACTATACTGAAAGGAAGGATGTTCAGTTTTACTCGAGAATGCAAAATAACTGGAGGACATCAAATTAGAATTCTCTCCTAATTTCTGCAGCTTCTTCCGATCTTGCAGTAGTATATGATCTAGTTCATCTCCAAGAAGTTCATTAGGTATTCCCAATTCACTCTTCACAGCTTGTGTGTTGAATGGAAATTTACTTGAAACATTTATTTCTGGGTGCTGCAAGTCACTATTTTCCAATGGTTCAACCTTGACTTTCACAGAGTTCGGCAGGAAAGAAACATGCATGCTACCGCTCTCAGGCACATCATGCTGTCCATCGCATACTTTTTCCAAATATGTTCTCTCGGATGACCACATCTTGTCACATTTCTCCGCATTATCTCCTGAATTAGTTGCTTCAGTGCCTGGACTGCAACCGGGTATTTCTGAATATTGCTTAGCTTCAGATGATGATCCAGGAGTAATATTGTCTGAAGAACCATTTACTGATATTTTGCCAAGATCAGATGCATTATGTATAGGAATTTCATTACACTCGTTCCCAACCACCAAGGATCCTACATCATCAGGTTGAGTTTCTTCTTTTATTCTTCCAGCACTGGGGTAAGTAAGATCTTCTGACATCCCCACAGAAGTACCCTGTGTAAATAGAAAAAATGCAAAATAAATCAATTTGACATGTCACAAATGTATACAGGCATGCACACATAAACCACATAAGAAATTGAACCTTTATTACAAGACCTGAAAGCATGATACACAATACAACACTCCTTTCACTTGTGATTCAAACAGAAAGCAAGTGAAAAAAGTTCTTGAGCTTGTGAAAATGACCAATGTAGATATATACTGCTCTATGCTACCAGAACAACTACAGGCTGATATAATCCCTCTCTTTTCGCAAAAGCAGCCCAATAATATGAGATATTTAGGATGAAAAACTGTTATAGAGTATGAGATACATCTAGCAACTTTATTTATGACTCCTTTTACTCATATAAAAATAACAGATAGTTAAAATACCAGTCCAAAGTTCATAATTATAGTTCTTAAATGTCTCTTCACTTGTCCTAACTCCTATGATTAGTATCATAAACACATATCTTGCATTCCAACCAGGAAAGGTATGGGGCACAGCAGCTCCCTGGTATCTAGGCACATAAATATAGCTCTGCAATGTTCTTTATTATTATATTTTGGTTGTGGCTCTCACAAATGAAAGGTAAAATAAAAAAAATGCAATTAACACTAAGCTTCTAGTGTTGATAAAAAAATAAAAATAAAAAGAGCAAAAGTGTAATCACAAACAGTGTTCTAGTACGTGCTAAGAACAAGTCAGGTGCTGACCCAGCGCCGTGGCCGTCCTTAAGTGGAGAACAGGTGTGGTCCGTGTGGAGAAGACAAAGAGAGGAGAATAGGGGTTTTTTTTTTTTTTTTTTTTGAAAAAGAAACAAACCCCTAGGCAGTGCCCATCCGCCTAGGCTGGCCGATTAGGCCATAATCGGGGTGGCCAGGGCCGCCTAGCACCTAAGCCAGCTTTTCAAACACTGTTCACAAAATATAAAGGTAGCAAAGAACAATTGCACCACCAGCCACAGCAAAACATTATATCCTCTTACAAGCTAATATGTTATTTTAGCAATGCTCAAGATCAAGACCTATTTACCACCAGTTATAGCTCTAACATTTCTACCACTCAAATAAACATGCAATAAATTACCTCCACAACATGTTTTGCCAGCTCCAACAATTTCCTGCACAAGTACATAGAAAAACAAAGGTTAATTGTTTGTAACCTTTGCTATAATAATACATAGAGAAAAATATATATATTAACATTGAGGGAGTCAACCAGTGTTAAAATGCAGACATTTCAGCCCAATGATCTAGTTTAGAAGGACCAGCAATCATTAAATACATTAAAAAAAATCATTAAATACCAAACGGCACCTTTTTTGCAACATCCTTTGCCGCTCTTTCAGAGCAATGTGATCAAGATCATCAAATGAAAAGTCATTGGAATTGGCCTTAGCAACTGACACATCAACAGAGGCAAAGTCATTAACACCATCTCCCGACGAACTCAATACATGGTTGTCTGAATTCTCAACTTTTACTTCCACAGGAACACTAGACAGCACTTGATTTTTGTCACAAGTGCAAACATTGAAATGGACCTTCTCAGGTCCAGAAACATCAGCATTCAAACCAACATGTGTTGTCTGATCTGAACAAATTTTTGTGTTAATGTGGATACTCTGGCAATTGCAATCTCCAGGCGTCCCTACATCTAGATGATAAGGAGATGCCTGCGGACATTGATCAACTGCAGAAGAACCTACCGCAGTTTCACCATATGATACTACAGAAGTGACCCCAAAAGGAACTTCACTATCAAGTCTTTGTTCAAATGCTAATTGCTGATCTATCCCGCTAGCAGCACAGGAAGAAAGGAATGAGAGAAGGCCCTGCAGAAAATAAATTTCTCTGTCAACCAAATAAGAGATCATTTCTATTTCTATAACTAAATGAAGTTGCCGAGTATAACTTCTCAAGCATGAGTTCATTTCTATTTCTATAACCATTTCGCATAAAAGTTATCCAAAGTTCTCATATCAATAACGTACATTAATGTTTATTCCTGATTACTCCCATACCAAAAAAGATTTTGAATATTTTAAGATGCTTTACCAAGTTGTCACTACAATTTAATGGGTATAGTCACACAAGACGCATAGTCACTTTAAAATTGATAGATCTTCCGGTGGACCTATGATAAACTGATGGGACTAACAATTAACTTCAATCTTCTCTGAGTCTCTGACTATTAGTTGCAGCAGTCATGCTAATTTCAATGCAATTCTAAATTTATTTATTTATTCTGATATTTTCACATGATGTTTACATCAAATTGCATGATTTAGAGATCAAATCATCATAAATTCGAAGTTAAATCATCTTTAAATCTGGAATACTAGCCGGGCGTTATAGGTATTTTAGTATGGACAAAAAAGAACAATAACCAGTCAGCACCTTCCAAAAAATTTCCAGAACTTGATATCTACAATCTCCAAGCTCACTAGAATATCGAAACGTCCCCATAGATATACACTGCATAATTTATTACCTCCCCTTTTTTAACTGACCTTTTCATTGCCAAAACCACATGAGAAAACCCATAAACACACATATCAATAGATCAAATGGGTTTCGAACCTTCAGACTTCATCTTTACTTATAATTTAACCTAACAACATAGATACCGAAACATAATACAATAACCTCTCCCCGGATGAACTTACAAAAATCAAACACTACCCAATTATTTAAATAAAAGAATTCCCATATCAAACCTCAGTTTATATTCACTGTGAATGCATATAATAGGTCAAAGTAAATAACAATGACATATCGAAAGGAAACATTTTCGAAAACAAAATCACCGAATTCCATCACAATACAAGTTTCAACAAAAGCTATAAAACACTACCACATTGTTTTCTTCTCCTTCTTCATTTTTAACAATGACATCGATAGGAGACCTGGAAAAAAAGAAACAAGAAAAAAAAAGATTACACAATCAAAATCTTATAAATAAATGAACTTTATTGAATACAAAACAATGAAATTCCAAATGGAGGAAACTAAAGCTTACTTGGAAGCTGTTTTACTTGCAAGCAACAATTTTTGCCTTGTTATCAATGGAACACGATCGAGATCGTCGAAACCCACATCGAATTCGGTCGGAATTACAACGTTCGAACCACAAAGCTGAGACATGTTTTGTGTTCGTTTGAAGCATTCACGATTTTCAGTCAAAACCCCTGTAAAATGATTTCAAGTGAGAAGGAGATTTTTGTTTCTATGGCGCGAGGAGGGGAGTAGAGCGAGAATTCAAGCGCTCTGTTAATTTTTTACACTTGATGACAAGTGACAACGTACGGCTACGAATACGGATAGGAATACAGATACGCAGCAAAATTTAATGGGTTAGAATTAGAGATCCACAGCGGTGGATAAAAGACACCATTTTTAGTAGGTCCATTTTTAGTAGGATCTAATGGCCACGATGGTAAAAAAGGATCCAAAAAAGAAGATCTAAATGTGGACTCCACCCCATTAGACCCAAATTTGAAACTTCGTTTGGGTTTTGTCTAATGATTGGAGTTGCGTTTCTAACACCTCCCAATCATTGGATTGGGCTTATATATATATATATATATATATATAATATATAATTTAAATTATATTATATAATTATTAATTTCAATAATTATATATATAATGAAAAAATATAAATAAATTTAATATATATATTACAATTATTTAAATTTAAATATATAATTATTAATTTCAATAATTATATATATAATGAAAAAATATAAATAAATTTAACATATATATTTATATTATTATAATTTAAATATATTATTATTAATTTCAATAATTATATATATAATGAAAAAATATAAATAAATTTAATATATATATTTCAATTATTATAATTTAAATATATTATTATTAATTTCAATAATTATATATATTGAAAAAATATAAATAATTTTAATTTCAATTATAAAATTTTATTTTAATGAAATTAAAATAATTTTAATGAAAACATTAATTTTTTGAAGGTTTGGAACCAGAACCAAACCTTCAAAACCAAAACCAAAACCAGAATCGAACCTTCAAAATCGGAACCGGTTTTGAAGGTTCAAAACCGGAATAGAAACCAAGTCGAAAATCGTAACAGGGTCAGGAACCAAAACTGAACAGTCAGAACAGTCAGAAACCGGATCAAAACCAAACCGAACTGTCGAAACCGAAACTGGATCGTCGAAACCGCCAGACCCGAATCAAGGAACTTAAACCAGAACCAAACCTTCAAAACCAAAACCAAAACCGAACCTTCAAAACCGGAACCAAAACCGGTTTTAAAGGTTGAGAACCGGGGAACCGAACCGAAACCAGCGCTATGTCTAATCGCATACAATATTTTGTTTTAAATATTGATTTTTATTGTTAATGTAATTCGGTTGTGATAATTTTAAATTAATAAAAAAAAATTATTTTAAATTAATCATAATTTGTTAAATAATTATTGATAGTGTTGATATTTAAAATATATTATATAATTTATTTATTAATTAATATATATATATATAATATTTTAAAGAAGAGTAATAATTGTTTGGAAAAAAGTTAAAAAAGTGAATCCACTTTTATTGTTCCAATTTAGCCCAATTATTGGAAAAAGAGACCCAAATTAAGTGGATCTAAATGGCAAAACCCATTTTTAATGATGTGGCAACAAATGGGTCTTGTTTTGGATATTACCGTTGTGGATGCTCTTAGGGTTGTGGATAAGGGTGAAATGGTATATTCCATGTGTCAGTTTGAAATATCATGTAATGGTTTTTTTAGCTTATGTCCAAAAAAAATTTAAAGGGCAAATCTCAAATTTAACTTTTTGTAATCTATGTAACTGGTAATGGGTAAACGTCGTTGGATTTGAGTCCATAATAACATCGTTAGAATCGTTTCGAAGAACCTGCGGGCGTGTTTGGTATCGTTTTGAATATGGTGTTTTTGAAAACCTTTTTTTAAAAATGGAAATCATGTTTTAAAAATGTAATGTGTTTGGTAATGTTTTTTAAAAATAGTTTTTTGAAACGGAAAACGATGTAAAAGTTTTTGGTTGTTGTTTTTAAAATGGGTAAAGTAGTTGTTTGGAGGAAAAAGTTAATTTATTTTAAAATGATGTTTTTGAAAATGGTGAAAAACAATAAAAAGTTATTTTTAACTTGTTAGTTATACATTTCAAAAAGTTGTCTTTTATTTTCAAAAGCAGTTTTGTAAAACGCGTAAACAATCAAAATTAAAGTTGTTTTTTAATTTTAAAAACAGAAAACCATTCTTAAAAATGGCTCCAAACAACACCTACTTTTTTATTAGGAAAACTTTCATGATGCATAACTTTTTTTTTTTTTTCCAAAAATCAGTTATTTCGGCCTTAGTTTTTGTGTGTTTTTATTTTTGTTTTTAAAGGTAGTATTTTATGATATTAATAACATTTAGTTGAGTTTTCATTTTTAGTACAATTTACTGTAATGAGTTCATTTATGAAATTTCCATCGAGATGATTCTAATGATATATTATGGACCTTTAATAATGATCCTAGACCAATTTGTTTGTGCACTAAGCCACTTAGTGATGAGAATCAAGAAGCATCACCAAAGGATCCATTACATGTTCTAGTTGGGTCAATTACAAGGGCCAAGAGGATCAAAGAAGCATTTAATGATAGGCTGATTCTAAGTTGTTGAAGTCCAAGTTCGGCCCACATAAAGACCAAATCCGGGCTGAACTTCGTGGGCCTCTATAGAGGTCATATGGAGTCAGATCGTCTATTATAATCTGTTTCCGAAAAGTTCAAGATGAGCCCTACAGATGTTATGAAGACTCTGTCCTCTATAACAGATCACAACAGTCCCAAATTTGGACATCTATTTTGTTGCGCGAAGACTTGAGCTAAGGAGTCCGAATTTCAGCTTTTCCTTTTTGGTTTCCAAAGAATAATGAGTTGATTTATTTCCCAAATTAATAGGCTAATTTTTTTCCAATTTTAGCTTTCCAAATAGGGAGCAAGTCAATAGTTGCTTGTTTTAGTTTTATTTTCTTTCTCGTTTGTAAGACAATTATTGCCCATTTTAGTTTCCTGATTGTAAGACATTAATTGCCAAATATCTTTTCCTTTTCTAGAGTTAGGCGTGTAGCCTTTCTTTTCCATTAGGGTTTTAGGTTATAAGGAACCAACTGGTGTAATTTTCGGCAGACTTGAATTGAATTAAAAAACTGAGAGAATTTTCTCTTTGGTTCTGAAACTTGACTTATCACTCACCTTCTTCTTTTCTTGAGTGTGGCGTCTTTACTTTCTTTAATACCGTTAGTTCTTATCTCCTTATAGATAACGGGTCACGGTCCTATATTGTTCTTGTTTACAAACTTTGAATTTAGAAAACGATCATTGTTACCATATATTGGTTCTGAGTCTCACTGCTCTCAGTGAGGTTCATATCACTTAGTCATAAGGCTTAAGTCTCAAACAAGAGAGCACAACCTAAGTGAATATTAAATGCATAAATGTTAGGTCAACACATTTAATGCTTATCTAATCATGGATGAACATGTCAAACAATTCTAGATATCATGTTGTTACATGTCATATATAAAACTTAACTATATAAAATAAATGCAATCATAGATGCAATAGCTATCACAATACAACAACTCAACAATCAATACAAAAATCTCAACTTGTATATTAAAAACTTAGTCTAGATGCAAACAAGTCATAAAAGAGATTTCTTGATAAGTAAGAACACAAAAATGGATGAAGACAGTGTTCCACTTACCAAGTCATGTGTGTTAAAGAAAACTCATGCAAGAACAAATTCTAGATGATGCTAGATGATGTTTGATGCACATGGAAATGGGTTAGGATGAGTAAAAATGAGTTCTTGGAGCTTTCTCCCTCTAGAAACTCTTTCTATTTATGGCTGCAATTTCGTGGTTGGGTTCCTTAAGGAAGAAGAGAAGATGTTGTTTATATAGGGGAAAAACGAGTTGGTGCAAAAAGACTAAACTGCCCAGAAAAACGGGCAATTTGGAGGCCTCACCTGCCGAAATACCAACAGACACTCTGGTCTTAATTCGGCGGCCCCAAATCGCCGAATCCAAGGCATCGAAAAACAACCAGACTTGTTGGTCTCAATTTGGTGGCCTCAAACCACCGAATCTAGGGCGATGAATTCCTCCTGGAAGTGACAACGTCCAATACAAAGGCAGCGTAGGATGAGCGCGGAGGATTAACAACAATCACACATGAATTTAACAAACAAATGCATAAACAATGATCATGCAAGAAATGTGATAATAAAAACTTAAATGCACACAATTAGGAGAAACACAAATGCAATCATAAAAATGCAATATGAAAGTGTATGTGTGCAACTAGTCTTTTCAAAGGGGTTAAGCACAAGTGATATATCTTCAATGAACACTTGAGCTTGAGGGCTTGAATTCCATTTAAGCTTAATCACTAACAACAAAGTCCTAATCTACCCTTACATAATTAAACCTCAATTGTGGTTTGTCAATGAAATAAATCATTCAAAAATGAGAAACGTATAATCTCCCTTTTTGGCTTTTTCGTGACAAAACCACTACTCACAATTGATCTTCACAAAAAAAGAAACTAAAGGTCAACAAAGAGTTTTTCTACATTACAAAGATACACCTAAAAACTAGATCTTCAAGTTTTCCATCTCTTGTAGAATAAATATCCCTACAAAACAAGATAACTACACTTTCCGAGACAAGTGCATGTGAAGTGAGATGTGTACAATTGTGTTATAAAAACCTAAACCATAAGGATACGAATCGTGAGATAAGTACAACGACAAGTAGGGATCGTTCCCACGAGGAAAAATGAATTATTGATTAAACTAATTATAATTAAAGCTAAGCAATTAAAAGTATCCAAGAGATTTTTGATTGATTGATTGATTGAATTGATTGAACTAAAACTAAATTATCTAAAAGAGCAAGTAACAAGAATATGTGAATGTGGTAACAAGAATATGTGAATGTGGTCTAGAGGTGAGAGACTAGATAATCAATGCTCCCTATATATAATACTCAATGTTCATCAATTAATTCCATTAACAAGATTCATTCCAAATTTAGAGTTCATTCTTATCTTTATTATGGTTCTATAACCAAGAACCCATTACGTGCAAGAATTATTGAACCAAAATTGTCTCACATTAATTCCTATGTCGAGAATAATCATATTCATTCAATTGAAAAGTAGTTAAGAGGAAAGATGTCTTATTACCTTTGTAGTCAATAACACTTTCCTCGCATGAAGGCTTCATTTTACTTGAAACGTTGTTCATCTTCTTTGAAGCTTGATAAACCGTACAACTTGGACAACTTAACAATACAAAGGAAATAACATTTTGAAGTGAAATAATGCCAACTAGACCGAAAATCCTAACACCCGGTCACCCCCAATAAAAAACCAACTATTCTTCTAGTACTTATTCAAAGATGGGAAACCCTAGATGAAAGCTATCATCCCTTCCTTAGCACCAACCTTGACACCCTTCTTTACTTTTACCCCGATCGAAATCTAGTGGTTGGGGGTAACAGACAGCAAAAAGAATGTTCCTGACCGACTAGCCTACTTGAGTGTATAAAAATATCTTATCTCACGTGGGGTAGGGGCTGATAGGCCTAGCCACTGCCACATGTGCCATAAGCACATCAAGATCTGATAGCTATTCGGGGTGAGATAAGCAGGCACCGGTTGAGCCTCTGCTAAAATACATGCGATAAATAACTGAAGCTGGAGGGTCACCCCGCATCTTAGAACAATGCCATAAAAAGCCACTACACCAGGGGGTGGGTTCCAAACGACTCTTTCATTGGCGGGGAGAAGCCGAATGATGCTAGGGTCTAAGTCGAATCGACCCATATACTTGCGCAATTCGTTCACACCAACTACATTCGACTCATAGTCATAAGGGCACGCTCACCTCGTTGAAAATCTGGTACGAGCCTCCCTATGCTCGACTTTGACGTTTGATTTGACAACTGTTTAGCGTCCAATCAGAATGTCTCTAAGTGGTACAGAAGTCCCTAATATACGAGTTTTCTAGTGTGCGCTAACCATTTTAGCTCTCACCATAGTTGGATTGGCTTCATTGCGAACGAAAGAAGGAGGGTTAGTTTGAGCATTGGTATTTAGATTAGAGAAATCAACAGAGAAAAATGAAGGTTGATCTGTAAAAGGATTTCGTAGCAACTTCTCAAGCATCTCCACTTCTGTCGTGTTCTTGAGTTCGATTACCCTCATCATAGGGCAGAAAAGTTGGTGTTGAGTGTTGTGATCTATGGGAACTCACTAGAAGGAGAAGCACGTTGAAGAGAAGGAACGACTAGCTATGCTAAAAACTTTCAAAACAAGAAAGAAAAAAAAGCTCCAAAATGCAACCCTAAACAGAGAAGAATAAAAGTAAACCCAAAAGAGAAATTCAATAGCAAACAAAGAGTAAACTTCCAAAGGGCAAGCGGAACCTTAAATACCAACAAAAGGAAGATTTTCAAAAATCAAAACCCTATAAAGTGATGTTACTACTTAGTAAAGTGGGAAAACTTAGGGGTATGGGCGATGACGTACGTGATTAACCGAATCACGTAACATTCAAGAAACCCACTCATGCAAGAACACGTGTCATCTAAAGAAGATTTCAAGCCCCCAAACAATGCCATCAGAAAATTCAAATGTCAATGGATACGGTTGAGACACGTCACAAAAATTTCAGGATGATGAAGGCGTCATAAATGCTTCATTACTGGAGACAACGACAAGGATGTTTAAATACCTCTCGCTGAATACATGGCCAATTCAATTGCATTAGGTGTAGGCTGAACGATGATACTCAGTTCGAATATTTAAAGGCGGTATCGTTATAGGTAAATTTCATCTAAGTGAAGTGTTAATCTAGCAAGCCAGTACGACAGGTTGATTGCATCATATCCATAAAGTCGTCTAGATCTTTACTTGGGCAGTAGCTTCGCCAGGTGATCAAACAAAGGCACCCGGGAAAAGATGACTCGGCCCAAACACCTCAATAAACCTAGGTCATTCGATCGAGTTAGAATTCATCGAGCCTCGTTAAAAAATCAACAAATCACGCCAATATACGGGGGGCAACAATCACACTCAAAACAGGAAATAACCATATCTCCTCCAAAAGGAATTGGAGATCAAATCAAGCAGTCAACTGTATTTATTATTGGATAATACCAAATGAGGAAGAGATTGAGAAAAACACGCAGACCCAATGAAGAAGAAACATAGCAGGATTCTACAAGTCAACTACTTGCACTCTAAGCCTAGGGTTACAAGATATGTATAAATACAACTCATTTTCCATTGTAAAAGGATACATTATCTCTTACAGTGGGCATATATAGGCCCCTGTTATAGAAACAATATAAATAAAATCCCTTTTTACTTTTAATGGGAACTAAAAAATTCTAATTATATTCCCCCGAACTATCTTTAACGATGGAAAATATACGTAATAATTTGTTATAATCTCCTACGTGCTATATCTATAGTCAAGTGGAGATAAATTTTAAAGGGGAAATTACACCCAAAAAAGTATAAGTGAAATTTCTACAACTTGCTTTTATTTGCTCATTTTAGATATATATATGTTAGATAAAACAAATACCACGAGCATTAAAGGCACAATTAATGTGAATATATACGACGAGAGTTTATATACCCGTTGTAGATAGTTATTTTTTTACTAGAAACTTTTAATGCATGCAGTTAATATGTCATAATCTTTGATGCTTTTTTCTTGAAGAATTAATCATGCCACCCAATAATTGGTCAACCTTTCTATTCATGCACAAAAGAAGGAAATTGTGGATTTGAATCTAAGACGAGGCCTAAAGATGGCAATGGCTCGGTCAGAGTCAAGGAATGTTTTTTCATCCTCATCCTCATTCCCACCCCACCCCCCAAAACCATTCTCATCCCCATCTTCGTCCCCGTCCCTGCATTAAGAGAAGCGAGGTCGGAGGCGTGGATTCCCCGTTGGAGGGGCCTTCGTCATACCCGTCCCATTCCTCGTATAATATAAATATATAATTAAAAATTACAACTTAAAACAAAGAAAAAAGTAGATTTTCATATTTAGTCAAAAGTCAAAGATTCTATAAACAAAAAAACTTCTAAAGTTTAGTTAAAAAATAAATAAATAAATAAATAACTATTTTAAAAAATTAATATCAAATGATATTAAAAATCTGAATATTATATATTATTATTTTTTAACTAAAACGGTTGTTATTATGCATTAGATAGAATTAAGCTTCCTTGGTCGTCAATGTCATACACTATAATATAGCCATAAACCAAATAGAGTACTAGAAACTAAAGAATATTATATATTATATTATAAATATATATATATATATATATATATATCGGGGTAGGGATGGGATAGGGAGTGTTCCCCCGTCCCCGCCCCGCTTCACCTTCGGAGACAAGACTTTGTCCCCATTCCTGTCCACATCCTCAAAAATTATTACCCATCCTCGCCCCATTTAGGGCGAGGCCCCACGGGGTCCCAACCCCGCGGGGAATACTACCATCTCTAACAAGGCCCAATCAAATTCATAATGGGAATATGTTTTAGTCTAGACGATTTTAATCAAATTCAGATATATCTTTGAATAGTTTTAATTATAATTAAATTTAATTAGTTTTGATTAGTTTTATTTTTAAATTTAATTTATTATAAATTTAATTATTATTTACTTTTTTGATAATAATAATTATTATTTAATTTAATAATATTTATTTGTTTTTTTAATTATTTAATTCAATTATTTATATTGTTTTTTAATTAAATCTTATTGGAGGGTATTAGGGTCATTACCTTTATTCCAATCAGGTTTCTAGAAGCTTTAGCTTAATTTCCCATAATGCCCTTGTGACCTAACGGAAGTCAACAAATTCCTAACGAAATTGGACGGTAGGGACTCGATTTGGCATTGTCAAAGAACTACTAGACTAAAGTTAGTAATGTCAGAAAACCATGGATTAAACCCAGATTAACGCAAACGTGAGGGACTAAAAATAAAAAAACCCTACAATTAACCTAGAGGGGGTTAATATGTTATTAACCAATTTATTACCATTTTTCAATTAGTCTATGTTAATGACAAACACTATAAAAATCAAGTATAAATTGCGGAATTAAAGGGCACTTGATTTTTACGTGAGAAACCTCTAACCGGTAAAAACCCACAGGATTAACCTCGCTAGCCACTTAAACCACATAAATCCGCTATATGAAAAGAATGTCACACCCTTAAGTGATAGACGGATTCTCACTTTCGAAAACCTCAGGCTATGGTCACTTTCCACTCACCACTCTTGATTCAATCCTAGTGATATCCTCTGATCTACTACTCTTGACATGAGCACCACTAATCTGTCCATCATGCCTTTTATAGCGGGACTTGGCACTTGCTTATGCAACCAACACCTTGGCCACAAGACTTTCCCTTTGCTTGTCAACCAACACTTGTGGCTACAAGACTTGAGCTCAATGAAGATAGTAAAATGCATAAGTGAACATGTATGAATGCTCAATGTAAGTTTATGCAAGACAAACACAAAAATGCTTAACTAGATGTAAAAATAAAATACCCTACAATCCTAGTTATTAAAAATGCCTGAATGAACATATACAAATGTTTAATGCAAAATATGCTAGACAATAACAGATAATGCTTAACTAGATGTAGAGAAATCTACCAAACAACCTAGTTATTATCTAATCTCTCAAACAATCTCCAAACTTCAAAATATAAGCAATAAATGTGAAGTTAAACAAGAAAAATATAATTAATGAAAGGAGTATTGTTCTTACCTTACAATGGAGATGTTTAATGACGACCCATGAATGATTTTGAAATTAAATGCATATGGGAGAAGGATTGAGAGTCAATAAAGAAGGCTTAAAGACTTTTCTCTCTAAAACCCTTGTCTCTCACTCTCTCTCTCTTAAAAGCATATTTTTCATGAAAGGTAATGAAGAAAAGAGAGAGAGAGAGAGAGAGAGAGAGAGAGAGATGTATTTATAGGCTAGAGCTGAAAAACAGCGTCATTTTGCAACCAAAAAAAAATGCTTGTTTTTTCGTGGTTTATTTTCGTTATCCAGCCCAAGGACACCTATGTAGCGAAAAATCATTGATCAATTTTTTTCTGTCCAGCTTAACGACACATGGGTATGAAAGATTACTTATTAATTTTTTGTTGTATATTTTTGCTATCCAGCTCAACGACACCTGGGTTGTGAGAAATGGCCACAACACAACAACTCAATTTTCAAGTGACCTAAAACATGACCAAACGACATTAAAACATATCGTATAATATATCGTTAGAAAGATATAGATGTCTACTTTCTACTCCATTTTACAAAACAAAATTTGAATATTTGTAGAAAGAGTTATGACTATTTGATTGACCATTGATCAGATTTGAACAACACCAGAGCTCCCCTGTTTTAGTGGTCTCTTTGGAGACTTCAAAACCAATCCAAACGGTTAAAGTATTTTATGATCAATAATATACCGTTGAAAAAATATAGGTGTCTAATTTATCATGAGATTTTCAAAACTCAATTTGAATCTTTGTATAAAATGTTATGGTCACAAGACCATATAAATTTCTGTTTTAAAAAACATTTAAACTATTGAAAACCAATCTTTCCAAACTAGACACTTAGCTCTAAACAAACAGACCACATCTAACACATATCAAACAACATGTAAACAACAAGATATTGCATGATAAAATGCAATGCATGATAACACAAATCAAATGTGTGAGTGTGTTAGAACGATGACCAAACCGCGCTGGAACATCGCGAATAAACACAACACAATCAAATGATGCAAACAAGCCTATATCAATCTAAATGCTTAGTGCATGAACATATGAACAATATGTGTGCATAAGTGTTGCGTAATGATGTAGGGACACAAGTATGCAAATTGTTTATATGTGTGCTTAGTCTCTTCAAGAGAATAAATCAAGTAGATTATATCCTTAAAGCTCAACTCTTAAAGATCTTGGGATGCCGAGAAAGATGTCTTCGATCACAAACATATTGTTGATGACCATATGAAGAACCTAAAGTACCTATACAAAAGCACTCTAAAGGTTTGGACACAAAAATAAGTCAATCACAAAATAATCGCACTTACAATCTCCCCATTTGACTATTTCGTGACAATACCCAAAAATCTCTCTAAAAACGAGGAAAAAACTACTGACTACATCATGTGTATCACACTCTTAATTACAAAGAGAGACATAATCTAAACTTGCAAAGTGGTCTTCAATCTCTTGTAAGCACACCTGTGAGAAATAAATACAAACAACTTTTCCCAAATAACAAGCACATGTGAGATATTTAAAAGGGGTTTCTACAATTTGGTCTCAATCTAATTGGGAAAAGACACTTTTTTACTTGCTAATTGATTTTTTAACAAATTGGTCATAATATAATTCAAAATACAACAAATTGGTCCTAAGATTAGTAAAACATTAGGACCAATTTGTTGTATTTTGAATTATATTATGACCAATTTGTTGTATTTTAGGACCAATTTGTTGTATTTTGAATTATATAAGGACCAATTTGTTGAAAAATTAATTAGCAAGTAAAAATGTGTCTTTTCCCAATTAGATTGGGACCAAATTGTAAAAACCCCTATTTAAAAACAATGTAAATATATACAATGCTCCCCTTAAATGGGTTACTCCCCCTCAATATGTAACTTTTCCCCTTTTTGCACCAAATATAAAATATAACTCCCCTATCTCTTTATACTAATTCCATTTTTTTGTCATGAGATAGACAAAAGGGCTCTCCTTATCGAGTTGCTTCGGCAAAGAAAGCTACTCACATCCATGGTGAGTATTGAGTGTGCAATCCCAGAATTCATAGTGATATTTCCCTACGCTGTCTCCGGCAACCATGGCTTTTTTTCCCTATTTTAGGGTTTTCCACGTAAATGTCGTGTGCTTGCTTTACTTTTCTTACGTTTGTTGCTTATAACCGTCATTCTCACTGAGCCAGCAAAGCTATTCGGCGATTGCATGACATCACATCCACGTGAAACAGAGGGGCTTTAGCTCTTTCACATTGACCAGTCAAAGCGCTTGATCTGTCTACGTGTTATTATTGACGGATTGACTTTTCAGGCAATTCAAAAATCACCGTCAGCATATGCAATATTCAGGAATAAATATTTGCATCATACCTGCTTAATTTATCGAGTATGTAAATATAAGTATCAAAATATGATACATTATGGATATGGATATGACAATACTCGTCCATACCCAATTTGTTAATTCTACCTTGAGTCGTACGGTTTGGTCTTGCACGTGAGAGAGTATGGTAAAATACTAAAATTAATGTTTAGTTATTAAGCATTTTGTTGCATGTTTTGAATTAGAATCACATGACAATTTTTTTAATCCTTATTAAAAAGACGTTAGATTGTTTATTTATTTATTTTTATATATAAAATTGGACTGATCTAAAGGGAAAAAGCATCACAAACGATTATATGCTGAAAAACCCTTAGACAGTATCCATATATATATAAAAATTAAAAAATTAAAAAAAAAAAAAGACAAAAGAAAAGTAAAAAGAGACAAAAAGCAACAAAGCACAAAAGAACCAAGGGAAAAATAACCCCAAACAAAAAGAGGCACGCAGGCCACACAAAAAAGAAAAAGAAAACATCAAGAAAAACGAAATGACTCCCGACCCATGCAGTCGTTGCCAACTAAAGTAGAACAGAACGGCGGGGCAGAGAACCACCAAGAATCACCCTGAAGCTCCAAAGCATGCTTAGAAAGTGTATTTGCAACCTTATTCCCCTCCCTAAAAATATGGGAAACCTGAAAATCCATCTGCGAGATCTGGAAGATGCAGCCCTGCCACGCTTGACCAACCCTCCAAGGAACCATCTCAAAACGAGAAGAAAAAAGCTGAACCACATAAAAAGAATCACTTTCAAGTCAAAGACGGTGCCACCCATACTTCCATACAAAATTAATGGCCAAAGAGGCCGCCAGAAGCTCAGCCTCAAACGCAAAAACCTGACCAAGAGGAATAGCAAAGCAACCCTTCACAAAGGCTCTGCAGTTCCGAAAGATACCACCACAACCACCAAACCCCGGAGAGCCCATAGCAGCGCCATCTGTATTCACTTTGATCCAACCAAGAGCCGGAGTCGAACAAATCACACTCTTGATCACCGGGGCTTTAGAAGGGCAACCTTGAAGACCGAAACGACGAAGAATCAAAAGGTCGTCCATACAATTATGCATACAACCAATATCAAGGCGATTAGCCTCTAAAACTGCACGCCAAACCAAAGAACGGATAGATCTAAAGTCCACCGACTTCCTTTTAAAGATCCATTGATTACGGGCAGTCTACACCCCCCATATCACTGCATGGATAACCGCTTTCCATAAAATCCTAACCTGCTCACTAAAGGAAACTGACATGGCTTGCAAGAAAAAGGATTGCCAAGTTTCGGTAGAGACAAGTCGCTGGAAAGCAGAGAAAACTACCTCCCAAAGAGCAACCCCTAGGGGACAATGAAGAAAAAGGTGATCCGCAGATTCACTACTAACCCCACAAATACTGCAACGAGAAGCCAACTGGAACCCGGACCTACAAAGACGATCCTCAGTAGGAAGCATGTTCAACATAAGACGCCAGGTCAAAGCTGAGCGAGAAGGGGGGATAAAACGGGACCAAACATCTCTCCACCAAACAATCTGAGGAATATCACGGAGAAACTGGGAATAAGCAGTCTTGCAAGAAACACGACCGTCCCGAGAATTAGCCCAAACTAGAGAATCCATAACAGGAGAAATCGCAATCCGTTCAATCCGAAAACACAGATCCGAGAAGCCCACTCGGAAACTATTGTCCAGCACCCATCTACCCTCATGAATAAAATCTGAGACCTTTTGCCAGAGAGGATTAACTAAATAATCTAGAATCCCTAAAAGCTCTAAAATGGGGACCTCCAACCAATTATCCAACCAAAAGTCTCGTTGAGAGTTCTCATCAATCAGCCAGATACATTCCTTAAGAAGGGAACTGTAATTTGTCCGAAGAGAAGACCAAATTGAGGAGGTGACATATCCTCCATGAGGCTTTTGTAAATGCTTGAGATAGCAAAACCATCAGAGGTTATAAACTTTCAAGTGAATTTCTGCAACAACGAGTCATTCAGCAACCTAAGATCTTTCAGACCAAAACCACCCTGTGAGTAAGGCCTACAACAACGATCCCAAGCGACCCGAACCAACTTAGTCTCCTCATAGAAACCAGTCCACAAAAAGTTCCTCAACTTGCGGTTAATCAGTGACAGTAAAGAAGAAGGCCACTTGTAAATCATGAAAGAGTGCACAAATGAATCAGTGATGACCGATATGATCAGAGTAGCACAACCGGCCAAAGAGAGGGACTTGTCTTTCCATTTAGTGAATTTAGACAAGATCTTATTCGTAATAAGTCATAACACCGTCTTTCTAGGCTTACCCCAAAACAAAGGGACTCCCAAATAAGGAAACGGGAGTTGCCCAATCTGCATACCAACCAGAGACTGCAAACTACCAATCTGAGAGGGGGAGATAGAAGATCCGAAATAAATCGAAGACTTACCCCAGTTAACCAACCGGCCTGAAATATCACCAAAATCCCTAAAAGCATCCATGATATGCTTCAGATTCTTTTGAGTGCCTTTACAAAAGATCAGAACGTCATCTGCATATAGCAAATGAGTTGGAGCCAAAAAACCCCTTGGGGAAGAAATTGGCAGAATCTGAGAAGAACCCACTAACCTCGTCAATAATCTACTAAGGAAGTCTTCTGCAATACCAAACAAAAATGGAGAGAATGGATCTCCTTGACGAACCCCTCTAGAGCAACATAAATACCCCTCTGGGACCCCATTAAATAGAACTGAATGCCGAGACGAACGAAGAATGCCGTCTATCCAATCCACAAAAACAAAAGAAAACCCAAAAGCCTGAAGCACTCTGCAAAGGAAAGACCAATCCAAGGTGTCAAACTCCTTGCGGATATCAATCTTAATGGCTAAGTTACCCCCATAACACTTCTTCTGCAACACATTCACACAGTCAGAAGCCAAAGCAATACAATCCTCAATATGTCTATCTCGAATGAAGTCGAATTGCTGAGGAAAAATAATCCTAGCGGCAACCCGAGCTAAACGATCATCCAAAATCTTCGAAGAAATTTTAAACAAAAAGTTACCAAGAACAATTGGACGAAACTAATCAACCGAAATTGAGTCTCTCAGTTTCGGAAGAAGAACAATGAAGCTGGAATTGAGACCTGGGAAAATAACTCCAGTGATGAAAAAATCCTGAACAGCGAGAACCACGTCACTACCTACAGCATCCCAACATCTTTGATAAAAACTACCAGAAAACCCATCTGGCCTAGGGGCAGAAGCAGCATCCATAGCAAAGACTGCATCGTGAATATCATCTGTAGATGAAACGCTAGTCAAGAAAGCGTTCTCTGCAGCAGTTACCAAGGAAGGAATCACATCATCTACAATAGATAAATCTCTCCCAACTTGAGAAACATCTGAGGAAAAGAGGCCAGAATAATAACTAATGATATGATCCCTGATGGTAGGCCAATCCTCCGAGAGAACCCCATTAATCGAAAGGGCTGATATAGTGTTACAATACTGCCTACGTTTGATAGAGGCATGAAAGAAAGATGTGTTTCGATCCCCATCATGAAGCCACCTAACTCTAGACCGGTCACGATAAAAGCACTCTTGTCTACGTAATAACACATCAAGCTCAAAATGAACACTCGCCTCGGCCATAAAAAGATCATCTGAGAAACCCCGGTTAGACAAATCCAGCTGAATAGAATGAAACTCCGCAGACTTCCTAGCAATGGTAGAGTTAAGATCCCTAAAAACCTCTCAATTCCAAGACTTGAGAGCCTTCTTCAAGTTTCTTAGCTTATAGATAACAACCTGAGGAGGGCTACCTACAACAGGAGAACTCCAAATCCTACTAACAATAGCTACAAAATCAGGATGCTCTAACCACATGCTCTGAAACCGAAACCGTCGATGACTAGAAACCTCAAAATCTAATAATCGAACCAATACTGGGCAGTGATCAGAACAAATACGGGGAAGAGCCATACACGAAATTTCCCGCCAACAGAAAATACAACCATCAGAAACCAAAACTCTATCTAATCGTCTCTCAACTCTAGTGCAGTTACTACGACCTCTAACCCAAGTGAATCGGGTGCCTTGAGAACGAATGCCAACCAAATCACAATCATCAATCATCAACCTAAAATCCTCATAAGAACCACGGGGCAGGAGAACGAGAACCCAAAGCCTCATGAGCACCCAGAACAACATTAAAATCCCCAAAAACCAACCAAGAAGAAGAAACCAAGCTAACCATATCTCGAAGAGACTGCCAAAGAGACCTACAAACCACTACAAAAGTGCTCGCATAAACAAAAGTGAAACAGTGCACCTGAGAACCGATCGAGAGCGAAACAGTAAGATGTTGATCATGACAATGAACTATCTAAGCCTCAAGAAATGAAGCACAAGTGAAAACCCAAATAGTCGGAATCAACCCACCTCTATGGTTCATACCAACCAGGCAAAGACCGAGCAAAGACTAGAAACCTGAAGAGATAGAGGAAAAATCAACCATAGGCTTTACAATACAAACCAAAGCAGGGCTATGTAAACGACACAACTCTCTTAATACCCGCATCGTAGGTTTGCCTCGGATCCCACGATAGTTCCAAAAGAGAACATTAATCATCGAAAATCGTTGAAGGAGCCCGGCATCCGGACTTTAAAGAAGCCAGCCTACGCTCAACCCTCAAAGCTCTCTGAGCAATCTCAGGATCAACTAACTCACCCTCCTCTACCTGGGAAGCTCATGAAGAATCTGCAATGAGGCGAAGCTTAGCCTAAGAAGCTGACCACAGACCTGAACTCTGAATCTACACCTTAGGATCCACAACCGAAGAACAAGAAAAATCGAATCCATCTCATAAATTACTCTGATCCACATTGACATTCGAAATTGAAGACATAACTGCCTCCTCAGTTGATTGATTGCTTGAAACCTCATGAACCCTAACTTGCCGACGAGCCGTATGACCCATATGAGAAGATAGCCTAGATAAAATGGTAGAGACCATAGAGCGAACTTGATTAACCACCGAAGAACCCTAAACAACAGTCCTCGAATAATGCACTACCCCTACATCCGAACTGACAGAACTAATAGAAGGATCAACAACCGAGGAACTAGAAACCAGAACAGAATCAGTGACCCCGTCATCAAATCCTGAATCCTTGTTAATCTGTAATGCCTGGGAAATCATTGGAGGAACCGAACTTGAAGCCACTTCTGAAATAGCTGAGACAGTAGATGAAGACGGATTTGAAGAAAGAAACAAACCAGCGGACGGAGTGAACTTGAGATCAAATTAGACCCTACTGAAGTGTGGACAACAATTGAATCATGACCACCTACATCCTGGTGAATAGTTGAAAAAACATTGGATAACGGGACCTCCTCTTGAGGAGCAATAATAGGGCGATAAACTGATTTAGAGGAACGGGTCCGAACAGGCTGAAAACCATCATCCCCAAAAACTCTAGAGTCCCCCGCTATATCCTGGGTCGATTTTGTAGTACTACTCAAAGGAACCTTAGAAGACTTATTCCAACGATAAGAACTAGACAAATGACCTATAGAAGAGCAAGTGGAGCAAAAAGCTGGGAGATTCTCATACTAAACAGCTATAAAAGAGCTATGAAATTCATCTTTCTCCAGCAATACTGAAGTAGGCAGTACTGATGACACATCCATATCAACTAAACTCTAGTATAATGACCAAAATCCTCATCACTAATAGCCTTGTCCAGCCGCAATGGCATCCCAATCCCTCTAGCCAAGTCAGAAATAATTTTCGGATGCCAGTATTCCCACGATAGATCAAAGAACCTAACCCAAACCTAAGCATTTGTGGACTTCTGTAGCGATGGGTTAAAATCCGAGACCCAAGGCTGTAGGCGCAGAATACCTGGCTTTAGATGAACCGAATCGAACCCCCAAACATGATTCATCTCAGCAGGAGACTTCAAAAGAATTTGATAATAACCTCTCCCCAGGGATATAAGACGCCAATCGGAATTTAACATCCAATGCTTGCTAGTCTTGCCTTCAGATCCATAAGCTTCCAAGGTCGCTCACCACTGGAAAGCACTACACGACTAATAAGAGCATTCCTACACAACTCAAGACGGGCCTAATAAGCAATCGGATCCACCCGAACAGAAACATACCCCCCCCTTTTTAGAGGGAACTGATGGCACCGGTAAAGTCTCAATAATAGGAGATTTGAAGAGACCAGCAAATGACTTACCACCTTAGACTATATGCACTGAACTTTGAATGAGACCTGCAACTGAATTCGGAACAATCACCAAAGCATCCTCCTCATGCTGAGGAGGAATCGGCTCACCAACTAAGGAACACACCCACCAGATGTGAGAGGAACAACCCGAGAAGAGGAATTCACTCCACTCACCGTACTCATACCAACCTGACTAGTCGAGGTGGAAGACACCGCTACCGGAGAAGAAAGAGACAAAGCGACCACCATGCACATAGGATCCATAGAGCTCGATATGGATGCAACTCAGTGACGTAAAACAGCGGTGTAACCCTAAAAGAAAAGTAAAACCAATGCAGAAACTTGAAACTGGCCTAAAACTATGAAACAAACTCCAAATCATGATATTTTTGATTCCATGTTGCATGAAATTTTACGATATACAACTTTTATGAAGAACATAAGATCAGAATCTGACAGGAAGATGCTTAAAATTACAAAACGGCGCCGAAACCTATCCCTAGAGAAACAAACCAGAATAGAAAACTTGAAATGGACGTAACTCAGTGACATGAACCCCATATCACAAAGTTCTTGATTCTAGATTGCATAAAAAAGCATGATCTACAATATTGAATAAGGACAAAAAGAATTGAATCTTACCGGAAGTTGGCAAAAAAAGCAAAACGGCGGAGTAACCTTAGAATAAAAGACAAACATGTGCAGAAACTTGAAACCGACATAACTCTGTGTAAAAAACTCCAAATCACGAGATTCTTGATTCCAAATTGCATGAAATTTCACGATCTACAACTTTGATGAAGACCATAAGATTAAAATCCGACCGGAAGATGCTCGTAATCACAAAACGGTGTCCTGTTAGATTGTTTAAATACTATCATATTTTAATAACTTAAACAACATATCATTGGTGTTATATTCCTTGGATACTTTTTAGATCATACAGTATTATTCTTTTTTTTTTTTTTTCTATAATCTTAGACATTAATTTATATCACTAATCATCATGACATGAAGAATAAGTAAGGGCCACGAAATCTCATAATACAATAAGTAGTACATAATTGAACAAAAAAAATAGTAATAATAATAAAAATGTGACCGTTGAGATAGAGATGGAAACTTGGAAGCAGCTGGTGTCTCACTCAATGCATTTTTGTTTCCTAGTTAAAAAAAAAAAAAAAACAAATTTATTTATTGGGTCCTACAACTCTCTCCTCGTTATAAACACCTCAGAAAAAGCTCTGCCTACAGGCTACAACGGCTAATCAGTAAGTAGTTACCGAAAAAGTGCTTCTGCAACATAAAAAACACAAAAAGTTTCACCTTATTTATTTATCATTATATGTTTAATATAGTGTATAGTAGATACCTGATCATCTAACCTCTCATCTTATTATTATTATTTTTTAAAATATTACAATAATTCATTATATTAAAAAAAAAAAAAAATAGACTCAAATCCTCAACTTCTTATAAATACGAGAGACAAACCACATGATAAGCCGTTCATATTATTGATTTAAGAAAGTAAATATTCGGAATCTAAATTCATCAAAATATCGGGGAATATATCAGAAATAATATTAATCTAAATTTTTTTTTCTGTTTGAAAAGTGTTTCTGTCTGTTTGTCTTGGGTTTGTTAACAAAAATCATGTGAATCAAAAATTTTGTGGGGCATACCTTAACAGGTAAATAGAAAAGTTTAGAATTTTGATGAAAGACTTTTAAACCCTGGTTCGATTTCTACGAATGTTGAAAAATTTTAAAAAATAATACCTAATCTAAATAGGTGGTTAAATTCATACAGTTAAAAAAATAAAAAATATGAAGAAAAAAAACTTGATGGTGGAAAGAAAAATTTTAACCGTCCATCTTCTGACAATCTCTTAACGCGATTTGTGGAAATGGAAAGTGTAATCTCTCTCTCTCTCTCTCTCTCTCTCTCTGTTGTCCCAATTTTTCTTTTAAGTTCGCTCTTGCTATTCTTCCTCGCCAATCTCTTCAAACTTGTTCAAAGCTCACTCTCTCACTCTCTCTCTCTCTCTCTCTTCTCTCACTCTTTTATCTTTACTTTTCTGGGTTCAACATTTTCACACTTGACAACCTCTCTCTCTATCTCTGTTGTGGAAGATTAAAATGGCTTTGCTTATTTTCCTTCTCCTTTTAGCATTCTCTGCTGTTACAGCTGATGAAGGTGAGATTTTTTCTTTTCATGTTCTTCTAAGTAGTATCCAATAATCAATACAAGTGTGCATCACTTTAAAGTCTCCAAATCTAATTTCAGCACAAAAATAAAAAATATTGGTTTCATTTGCTTGGAATTTTTGGTAGGTTTGGATATTAACTATGCAATAAAGAAAGACAGAGAAGGGGAGTTGGGTTTTTCTTTCTATTAAATGCAACAACTTATTCACAATCTCTTTTTTTCTTTTCTGCTACTGTAAATGTTCCCCAAATAGTTTGTAAATGATCTTCGTTTTAATGTTTTCCTTTTCTTTCTTGTGTTTAGATTAGATATAAATGGGAAAAAGAATCAATCACCAGTAAAACAACAACAAAAAAAAAAAAAAGAATCTTCATTGGCTTCCAGCTCATATGTTTGTTTAATCAAATTTTATACAGTGTTGACAGTAGTCTTTGTCTAGGTTGGTAGTGCCAATGGTCAAAAAGGTTTAGGGAATTTAAGCACTTGTGCTTAGGAATTATAACCTGATGAAGCCATGGGAAATACCACACTCCATACATTATTTATTATTAATTTTTTTTTAAAAAAATATAGATATTATATTTTACTTTTTAATATTCTGCAACCAATGTACAATATTATATTGCATTTGTACATACATTACTGCTAGAGATGCTCTCTGCTAAACTTTATACTATTCTGTGTTCTCCTCATCACAATTTTTTGAGTATCTTGTGTAAAAATTATGATGCACATTTGATACACTTGGTATAATCAATATAAAGATTATTTGGAGCCCTATCGAATAGGGATAGGGATAGAAATGAGATTGTATCTTGTATATATTGAATTGAATTGGATTGTATTGTTTCAAATGAGTTCTGGACGAAGGCCATTTAAAGTTGTTAGTGTTATTGCTTTTTTGCAGATGCTTTTATCGGTGTGAATATAGGAACAGACCTCTCGGACATGCCACATCCTACTCAAGTAGTTGCACTGCTAAAAGCTCAGAACATTAGACATGTTAGGCTATATGATACTGATCGTGGCATGCTCGTTGCTCTTGCAAACACCGGAATACAGGTCGTTGTATCTGTACCGAATGACCAAATCCTCGGAATTGGCCAATCGAATTCCACAGCAGCCAATTGGGTGTCCAGGAATATTGTAGCACATTATCCTGCCACCAACATCACAGCCATTTGTGTAGGTTCTGATGTTCTAACCAGTCTCCCAAATGCAGCCAGACTCCTTGTCAATGCCTTAAAATACATTCAATCCGCCCTTGTTTCGTCCAATTTAGATCGCCAAATAAAAGTCTCGACCCCACTTTCTTCGTCATTGATCCTTGATCCTTTTCCGCCTTCTCAGGCATTTTTTAACAAAACATGGAATCCGATTTTAGTCCCCATGCTCGACTTCCTGCAGTCCACAAATTCGTATCTCATGCTCAATGTATACCCTTACTATGACTATGTGCAATCAGATGGTGCGATTCCATTAGATTATGCGCTTTTTAAGCCTCTCCTTCCGAACCAAGAAGCTGTTGATTCGAACACACTTGTTCACTATTCTAATGTGTTTGATGCCACGGTTGATGCAGCATACTTTGCCATGGCCTTCCTGAACTTCACTAACATTCCTGTTATGATTACCGAAACAGGCTGGCCGTCCAAGGGTGATTCTAACGAGCCTGACGCGAGTTTGGAGAATGCAAACACTTACAATAGCAACTTGATCAGGCATGTCCTGAACAAAACTGGGACTCCCAAACACCCTGGAATGGCTGTTAGTACTTACATTTACGAGCTCTATAACGAGGACATGAAGACAGGGCCACTCTCCGAGAAGAATTGGGGATTGTTTGATGCGAATGGAGATCCTGTTTACATATTACACTTGACCGGATCAGGATCAGTGTTGGCAAATGATACTACAAACCAAACTTACTGTACTGCCAAGGATGGTTCGGATCCGAAAATGCTCCAAGCTGCATTGGACTGGGCTTGTGGCCCTGGAAAAGTGGATTGCTCATCATTGTTGCAGGGAAAACCGTGCTATGAGCCAGACAATGTGATTGCTCATGCGACTTATGCCTTCGATACTTATTATCATCAAATGGGCAAGTCTCCTGAGGCCTGCAACTTCAATGGGGTGGCTGCAATCACCACAACAGATCCGAGTAAGATCGAATTTACACTCCACCATTAAAAACTGTCTTCCAAATACATATTTTGATTATGTTACATAATTCTGCAATGTCTAGAAACTAATACACAGTACAACTTCAATGGCAGGTCATGGTACTTGTGTATTCCCAGGAAGGTAATTTTTCTTGTCAATTAAGAATAGGTTGAGTTGGATTATTTTGTTGTGTATTACGTAATAAGAATAGCCAATTGCGTCTATTAATTGTCTCTATAATCTGATTAAAATCAGGATATCTTTGCAAAAATCCCTATGATTGATTTCTGATTTGTTGTGCATGGCAGCTTGGGCAGGAATGGCACAATTGTAAACATCACAGCCCCATCAATGAACTCCAGCAGCTCAGATTCATCTCGCTACATGATCAACGGCTCAGGTGTTTTGATGAGCATCTTAACAGTGATCAGACTTGTTATCTGGGGTGTCATTTTTGTGTAAAATTTCTTTAGAAAATTGGAGGTAGTTTTAGGGAAAAGTTGTCCATTCAATTTTGTACAAAACTAAGTTTTTAATTTTATTGGGCTCATTAAATTATTTTTTCCCTAACCTTGTTTTATTAGTAGTTGCACACTTATGTTCAAGTAAAGTTTAGATGAGGTGATAATAGATGTAACTAGTATGCTGCCCTCACTTTGTGTGACGTAATATTTATCAAATTTATATTTTAAAATTTTTATCGTAGGTAATTTTTATTCTTACTTTCATGTGCAATTTTACGGTTAGAATTAACATATATTAGGAAGAGAAAAAATACTAAAAAATCAATCCATTACAAAATTTTGCAATTATAGTTGAAATATATAAAATAAAGTGTTCAACTACAAATTTAACAATTTTCTGAAATTTCTAATTTAAATAATTCCAAACCATTGCTTTATACTCTCTAAGTTGATGTTCTAATTCAATCCCTGGTCTTTGACGAAATAAGATTGCAAATAAAATCAAGTTAAACAAATCTATCGCAACATAATAATAATAATAATAATAATAATAATACGAGCTGTATATATTAAAACTAATCTTATTTGTATAAATGCCTAAAAACAGTGGTAGATAGAACTCTGAACATGATCAAATCATTGGCAAGTGAGTGTAGCATGTACAGATTTAGATATAAAAAGTAAACATTAAAATTCAATATTTAATTGTAAAATTATTTTATAAAGAAACAGTTTATTATTATTACCTCTTTTTACATGATCACTTAAATTCACGGCTTAACCTTAAAGACTGACTGACCAATCACATGTATATTATATCAACACTATAGTTTTAACTAAAACCGAAAAAAAATATTTATATATAAATTTAAAAAAATACCAAGGTGATTTTGTGATGAGCAATACCCAAAACCATATCTTTGAATCTTTTGGTTAACTTGAATTTGAAATTTTAAATATGAAGTCAAACGAATATAATTAAATACAAAACAAATATGAGATAATATGCAAAGAGATGTATGACAATATCATGTAATTTGTATTACATGAACTATACACAGATATATAAATTAAAATTAAATAAAATAAAAAACTCAAAAACCCAAAGCAAATCACATGTTCAGTTACACTTAGAACCTACAATGGAGATTCATTAATCCTAAATATGTACTAAGAATAACAAATAATATAGGGAAAATAAATATAATTATAGATGTGGTAGAAAAATGTAATTTTCCTAATATTTGAGGACTTGTGATGTATGCAAGATGCCAAAACATGTCCAAACGGTGAGCGTAAAACCTATACTTCCTATATATAAAAAGAGTGGATTGCCAAGGTGGAATTATAGCTCCCTACATTTTGTTTGATCTTTTATTTTTTTATTTTTTTATTTTTTAATTCTTTAAAAGTAAAATTATAAATACAACCTTTAAATTTTATATAATTATTTAATATATAGCTTTTAATAAGATTTTAGTTATAGCATCCCTTATTTTTTTAGGAAAGTCAAATGATAAATACAAGTCTTCGAGTTTGTAGAATTATTTAATAGACATGTCTTAGTAATAGTAACACAACATGGATTGTATAGTAATTTCCAATTACAAATAATACCTTTAAAGTTTATAGTAATTACTTTTGTCATGCAACATGATGACTTAAGTATAAATATATATACCGAGGAAGTTTATAAGTAAAAGAAAGAAAAAATGTAAAATAAAATAAAAAAAAGGGATTTGATTACAAGCAGTGGATTCATCTGATAAGGAAGATATAGATATCAGTTATTAAAGATTTAAATAATCATTTCATCACAATTTAGTTGAAAAGTATTTTTGGATGTAAAAAAAATATGATTTAGTTGTTGAATTTAAATTGTTGAGATGTTCAATAAAAGTTGCAAACAATTGTATATAGATTACCATTCTTAAATCATCGTGGGAAAAACCTCTTTCGAGACAAGTGTAGAAGACAAGTGTAGAAGAGTTTCTTGTCAAACCCATGAATTTAAGACTTTCTCAAGATGTTATATCAATGTAATAACATTTACATAAATTAAAACTATACCATATTATATTAACATCTTTTATTTTTCAAGAATATATATATTTATAAATACGAAACTCAAATACTAATTTAAGCACATGCTTTGCATGTGCCCTAAAAACTAGTAATAATATAAAAGATAGGAAATTTACAAAGTCCAACGATGGACTCAATAGATAAGAATAAAGGGAAATGTTATCAACATTTCTCATTTACCTTTCTCATTCATTGTTTGATACGTATACACTTTTTTATTTAATAAAAAACTCTTACTTTTTGCTGTAAATCTTATTTACTTATTTACCCCTTATTAATGAATTGATAGAAGAGCTTTTTATTAAATAAAAAAGTGTATACGTGTCAAGTAATAAGTGGATAATGTAAATGGGAAAGGTAGATAGCATTCCTCAAGAATGAAAGGTGAAAAAAATATAAAAGAAAAAGAAAAATAAAAAGAGAGAGAGAGATGAAGAAGAGCGGCTGAGAGAAAGAAAATAGGAGAAAATTAATTTAATCTTCGGTGGGTGATAAATCGGAATTCAAGCTAGTGTTTAGAATTCTCCATAAGTCTTGTTATGTTGTTTTGCTCTCTTCGTAGAGTTTGTATCATTTTAAAAAGGGTTAATAGCATAAATGCCTTATCAATTATACGCGAAGTAGCGATGTGTCCTATAATAATAATTTTTTTTCTTAGCATTAAACCGCATAAACTATTGTTTTATTGGTAAACAGTTGGGTTAAGGGGTATCTATAATCGAGTTTTGTCAATAAACGATAGTTCAGTGGGTTTAATGCCAAGAAAAAAAAAAAGTTTAGGGGGCACGTTGCTACTTCGCGTATAATTCAGGAGGCTTTGGTACTATTAACCCTTTTAAATTTTGAAATTCCCTTGTATGTATAAATGATTGTTTAAGAATAATTTATGGGAATTGGATGAGGGATTTTAGTATATTTTGATCTAGTGACCCGTTGAATTAGATTTGTAACAATATATAATATTTGGGTAACTGGATAATTGAGTTACTTAAGGTTTGATATTGTGTTTTGTTTCAATATGAGTATAAATATTGTTAAATTGATAAAAACTAGTGTTATTGGGACTCTTATAGAATTTGAATGAATATTTCTAAATTCTAAGTGTTAAACTCTTTTAAAGTTAACACAGTTTGACATTTTATATATTAATAGAATCTATATAATATATAAAAGCTGACCCTTATAGCGCCACGTGTCATTGTGAGAAAGTTTTAAACTTAAATGTTATATATTCGTTTCCATATATAGACATGATGTTTAGGTTTATCTGATTTTCTAGCTTTAAATTCTATTTATATTGATCATTAAAACAATTATTTAAAAGACAAATAATGATTTCACATTCCACTCAAAACATAAGTTACATGGAAAATGAAAATCAAGAAAGTTTCATAAATCAAATTGGAATCCAAAAAAATACTCCATTCCTTGCAAATTTTATCTTAACGGTCCTTAATTAATCAATCAAATATAATAATATTAATTAAATTAATGAGTGGTTGCTGAGAAAGTCCTGAATTAATTATAAATAATAATTAATTATAAATAATATCTCCCAATCTAACTGATTAATATTATTGGTATTACAATTGATAGATAGTATCAATCAAAAATTTAGAAATACAATAATGGAATGCCAAAAGAACACCAAACAGCTATCATGTCATCTCCTCGAATTGTGAACCACATAAATATTAGATGGTGATTAACAAAAACAAATCGGGTACATATGGATCAAGCATGTACATGAATAATTGCATATTTGCATATAGACTTTATCTTATCCAAAATATATTTAATCTATTTAATATTATTCATAATTTAGAAACACCTTTTTACTGATCAGTGTCAATCGGAGGAATGCCAAAAGAACAACTCTATATCATAACTAATGGATGACATGTCTGTTATATCAGTTTGTTATATCAATATTTATTTTAATATTTCTTAGTTTGAATGTTCTTGTTTGAATTCTGTTGTATTTGAGTTATACCGTTATCTTAGGAGATATATTATTATTTTTATTTTTTAGGAGCTTTAGGGCGTGTCTGGTGTCGTTTTTAAAATAATGTTTTTTAAAACTTTTTTTTTTTTTTTTTTAAATGGAAATCATGTTGTTAAAAATATAATGTGTTTGATAGTGCTTTTTAAAAGTAGTTTTTTAAAACGGAAAACGATGTAAAAGTGTTTGGTTGTTGTTTTTAAAATGGGTAAAGTAGTTGTTTGGGGGGAAAAGTTAATTCGTTTTGAAATGATGTTTTTGAAAATGGTGAAAAAAAATAAAAAGTTATTTTTAACTTTTTAGTTATATATTTCAAAAAATTTTTTTTTTTTTTTCGTTTTTAAAAACAGTTTTTGAACAAAAAACAACTTTTTGAAACTAATAATGCACGGTGTGTATAAAACTATCTAGAGAGGGCAAATATATTTTAAACGATTATTACCAATTTTCGTGATTAGTCAATTTTACGAAAATACCCCGAACTAGTAAAAACAATAAATCAAGTGTTAAGTGCAGAATTTAAATAACACTTGATTTTTACGTAGAAACCTTCAATAAGGAAAAAACCATGGGTTGTTATGTGCGCTACAAACGAACCTTGAATCCACTAATTGCAATGACATTTGCAACCTAGGTTGACCTCAACCTCTAATGGTCTATAACCCTCCACTACTACCTGCATGCCTATAAAAGTGGACGTAATCCAATTTGCATGCAGCCTAAGCAACCTTAGCCACAAATCTCAATTCTCAATGAAGAGATTAAACAACCTAAGTAAATATGTAAAGATATCCAAATATGCAAATAATGCTAAGTTACACTAAATGCTTATCAATGATTAAAAGATGTCAATTAAATCAATCATAGATATTAATTGCTATATGACATGGAATAAAGCATGACTATGTGAGATATGTCAATCCTAAATATAGCTATCAAAATACAACACTCAAACATTCAACACATAATTTCAATCTTGTATGTAGAAATTACTCTAAGAACATACAAGTAATAAATGAGATAAATTGCTAATTAAGAACACTAATTATGTAAGATAATAGTGAACAACTTACCATAATATGCGTGTTAAAGAAGACCTATGCACTAGCACATACTAGATGATCCTAGATGATGCTTAGATGATGATTGATGCACATGGAAATGAGTTTAGAGAATTAAAGAAGCAATCTTGATGTTTTTTCTCTTAAAAAATCTCTCATTTTCTTTTAGGGTTCTTGATGATCAAAGAGTGTACTAAAAAAGAGTGACATAATGGTATATTTATAGAGAACAACAAAAAGATAGGTGAAAAGACAAGTGTTTGTGTGCAACTAAATCTCTTCAAAGAAAACTAAGCACTAGAGATATACGTTTAGAGTGCTTAACACCTTGAGGTTTTGAGAGGGCCATGAGGTTGATCATTAACACCTAAGCTACCCTTACATTTCAAACCCCAATTGTGGTTTATCACCGAAATAAGCCAATCAAATTTTGAGGAACTTACAATCTCCCCATTTGGCTATTTCGTGGCAAAACCACCACTTACATTGACCCTCACAACAAAAATATAAACTAAAGGTTAACAATGCTTTTCTACTAAACAAAGAGATATTAAAAGAATAAAACTTCAAGTCTTTAATCTTTTGTAGAACAACCAATCTTTCAAAACAAAGTTTCTACACTTTCCAATACAAGCGCAATGTGAGATGATCAAGTGAAATTAAAACAAGCATTTGCATTTAAATAATTTAAGCACAACATCATGCAATGAATGTGTAATGCAATGCTCCCCCTCAACATCTAATCTCCTCAACTCCCCTTACCACCACATTCTACTCCTCATTTTTGTCATGACTAGTTTTTATGGCACATGCAAGGCATGTGCTTAAATTAGTATCTGATTTAACAATGATTTAGTCATGACTAGTTTTTTTTGTCACAATGATTTAACAATGGTAATCCATATACAATTGTTTGTAATTTTTATTAAACATCTCAACAATTTAAATTCAACAACTAAATCATATTGTTTTTACATCCAAAAGTACTTTTCAACTAAATTGTATAAATTGTGATGAAATGATTATTTAAATCTTTAATAACTGATATACATATCTTCCTTATCAGATGAATCCACTGCTTGCAGTCAAATCCTTTATTTTATTTTATTTTATATTTTTCTTTCTTTCACTTATAAACTTTCCCGGTATATATATTTATACTTAAGTTATCAAGTTGAATGACAAAAGTAATTACTATAAATTTTAAAGGTATTATTTGTAATTGGAAATTACTATACAATCCATGTTGTGTTACTATTACTAAGACATGTCTATTAAGTAATTCTACAAACTCGAAAGCTTGTATTTGTCATTTGACTTTCCTAAAAAATAAATAAGGGATGCTATAACTAAAATCTTACTAAAAGCTATCTATTAAGTAATTAAGGGTACTATTTGTAATTGTAATTTTAAAGAAATTTAAAAAAAAGAAAAAAAAAGATCAAACAAAATGTGGGGAGCTATAATTCCACCTTGGCAGCTCACTCTTTTTATATATAGTATAGATATACACAAAGAAGTATTCCCCAATCGGGTCACTTGTAGCAAAGAGAGATAGTAGCATACAAGATATTTCCATAATCATATAAACCACTTTATGCAACTCAATTAAATGGAGAGAAACAGGGAGATTTATTTTCATAGAAAATGTTTGATTAAAAATGTGTGATTAAAAATGCTTTGCATGCAAGACATATTGCATTCAATCCAAAGATCAATGGTATTTGGAAAAGCAAATGACAAATGTTTCCTATAGGAATTCAAACTAATTTCACCATTTGTCATGAATTAAAGCAAGGATATAGAGAATTTATTGATTTCAATTTTAGAGCACTATATCAAACTTTATAAACAAAACATGTCATGAGCGACTTGACACCCTATTTGATTTTTCCGGATAAGATATCTGCATGATAGTAGACATGTTCAATATATAAAGAAAAAGAGACATTTGGAGTTCAAACCCAAATGTCTAGTTTTGTTTGATCACCGGTTTAAAGTTCAAACCCATTCCGGATATGAAGCTATATGAGGATGTCCTGAATGGCATACACCACTGGTATTTCCATGGTTGAGAGGAGGTCACTTTTGTCGAACTTGAAGCAAAGATTGAACAGGGTCAATGGGATGAGCAATTTGATGCAGTGAAGCTATGTCTCTTATACATGTTGAATTGTGTTTTGAGGGTACGAAAGAAAGGAAGGACGTCCCTATATGGAAGTTGCGCCTTGTTGATGACTTGGATGTGTTCCTGACTTCCCGTGGGGTTTGCATGTGTACAAATACTCCATATATGGGTTCAAAAGGCAATTCTCTCTTGGCCAAAAAGATACAATATTTTCGGGTTGGGATATACGATACTAGTGAGCGTTTGGAATCATAATTACAACAAATAAATTAATTATCGAGTTGTTATGTTTTCCAACTAACCAATAATATTTCTGTTGGTTGTGTTGTAGGTTTTTGCCTATGAAGTTATTCCAACCCTTGCCATGAAATTCACGACTATCAAGCAAGTTGAATAACCCTTCCCGTGCATTTTGAACTGGGAGTTGACCCAACGACTGATGGGGGATAAACAAGATAAAATTTACACAGAAAAGATAATTATTTAGCTAATACACATCTGAATGTAATTGTCATTCCAAGTTTTTGATGTCACATACTCACATATGTTTTTATGCTAAAATTTCAAATGTCCGCTGAGCCAATGCTGACCCCTACAGAAGCAAAGAAGAGTTTGTGGTACTACTAGGGGATTGACGAGGTAGGCAATCTGTACCCTGATGAGGCTTTAGTGGCGACTTTGCTGGGCATAGGGGATCTATCATCATCTACCTAACATAAAGCGAAGTTGAGAGAGGAAGACAAAATCAGACAGACTAGATCCAGTTCTCGAGCATCCGAGCAACAGAGAACTGATGATATTGCATCGAGTAGTGTCCCTACTGCAACTACAAGTGTCCCTGTTGCAGATACAAGTGTCCCTGCTATACCGAGTAGTGCCTCTACTGCAACTGCACCTATCAAGTGTACTCGTTTGAGATTCGTGTCCATTACTCAAATGATGGGTCACGATGTAGAGCGACGATCTCCTTTACGAGAGGTATATAAATTGTTATTGTATGAGGTCAATTTGAGATAAGAATTTGAATTATGAATCTGATGTGTGATAATTTTCTCCTTCAGGTAGTACCAGACCATTTGGAACGTCGGTTTGTTGAAGTCATCAATGCAGTATAAGCATTACGGGAGGAGGTCCGCAAGAGTGAAAGGAACGTAAAGGTGAGTGACAGGGTCAGACAGGTGCAATATAAGGAGTTGGTCCGTATGATGCAGACACTCTAGGGGACATCGACTTAGATGCATACGGATAAGCTGTTTCATTCTAAGGCTCCAGTAGTGATGCCTTGGCAGGTGACACGCTTTTTACGGACTCTATCCCTAGCATATTGAAATGCTCTGGACGGTCGAAATGAATATATATATATATATATAAATGAAGCGTGCGAGTGTAAAAATCACCCTTTACAAGTGTACGAGTCGTTGACGAGTATAGCAGACACAAGTAAGGGAATCATTCCCACAAGGAGGTATTGTACCTTAACTCAGTTCTAGGTCTTAGAATATATATACAATCTATTTACACTAATTACATGCAAGAAAAGTAAAATTGCGGTTGTAAGACGGAAAGTTTCGAAATCGTAGTTAAACTAAACTAAGGCAAACAAGGATTCAAAAGTTCAACTAAACAAAATCATGAGCAAGGCAATATAAAACAACAATTAAACTACACAAAAGCAATTGCAACTAAATCAACAGAAATCCAATTAACTATAACTATCGCTAGAAAGTAACAATGAAAACTATCAACTAATTCATGCAAATAATCAACTAAAACTACTAAGAGTAAACAATCAAAATCTAACTAAATCAGAAGCAAGTAAAATCAACTAACTAAAAAGCATGTAAATGAGAGCTCAACTAAACTAATACATCAACTAATTATATATAGATAATCACACCAAAATTCCCAACAAGAAGTTTAATTACACATATTACAATAAGCTAAAAGAAATAAAGAGAGATAAAAGAGACAACCCAATATCTTGTTGAAGTCTTGATGCTAGATTAAGCTTAACTTTTCCTTGCTTTCCCAAGCTCAAGATCTATTTGCAACTATTGTGTTGAGTGATGAAAATGGTGGACATAGAGTGAGGGTTTGTGTTGGATGTGAGGGAGATTTATTCTAAAAGCTATCTATGGATTCTTAGATCTAAAAACTAATATAAGTGTATATATTTAAGGCAACAAAGTGGGATATATATAGTGTGGGAAATTAGGGATTCAAATGGGTGTGAATGGACGAAAATACCCTTCCTGAAAATGGGAAATCTGCCAACTCGAATCAAAACTTGCGGGGTTGAACTCGTAGTTTGAAGTAGCGGAAGCCTCTGCAGGAGATTTGTGAGTTGTGCTACGTGTTGGAACCAGTAGATGAAGATTGAAGTTTCGGTCTTCAATGGCAAAAATGTGGCAAGCTGAGGAGAGAGGAACATGCGATTTGGACACTGAAAAAGGTTGTATTATGACCAGAAGGCGATGTGCTGACGATCTGGGTGGAAAATCATCAAAAATTTGGTTAGAAAAAGTGTTGGACAGAGTCGGGTCACGTCGGGTCTATGCACAGGTAGGGTAAGCTAAAGGTTGAAGAAGATGATAACATCATCGTGATGTCATGCTGATGCACGGAACACCCAAAACGCACCGATTCACTTGGTGATGAGGCATTGATGCCTATCTTGCACGATGAATTGCCATTTGTACCCCTGATGTCTCTCGTATTCATAGAATCTTCAATCTTTAGCCAAAATATTACATTTTAGCCCCTATTTATCCAAAATTATCGCAATTCCCCTAATTTCCCTATTTACCTGAAATACTCATTTAAGCTCATTAAAACCCCGATTTTACCAGAAAATAAGCACAAAACAATAGAAAATTAGGACCTAAAATAGGAATAAATAAGTGTTATCAGCAGGGCATAGGCAGATAGAGGGACAGTGTAGCTGTACACGGTATATGGACCTCTCATCAGGATCCGCAGCATTGCCCTATATGGATTCAGAACCTCCTCCCCAGTAAGACATTGTTGCAGGCGCTTCAGATGCTAGTGCACATAGTCAACAGGACACTGCAGCATTGCCCTGTATGGATTCAGTACCTCCTCCCCAACAAGACGACACTGTTAGAGGCACTTCAGATGTTGGTGCATAAAGTCAGTAAAACATTGCAACCACTTCAGACGTCGGTGCACAAACTCAGTATAACACTGATGCAGCTACTTCAAATGAACCAGCATACTCAGTATAACACTGGTTGTCTAACCAGTGCGGTTATGGTACATCAGGTCTTTTTTTTTTATTTTTTATTTTTATTTATTTTTTATTTTTTTACTTTTTAATGTATTTTAACCTTGGTTTTGGTTCCTTTTTCAGTATATGGACACATATTTACAGATCATACAGAAGCGCCAGCATGCATTTCCTAAGGTCTAGAATCAGAGCGTAAAGATCATTGATACACAATTCTATGTAAGTTCTTTGTTAATTGTTATACAGTTACAAAGGTCTCGGATGTTTATATTAGTAATTATTATACGGTAACTAACATCTCTAAAGTTTATATTGTTAATTGTTATACATGCATACATTCACCATCAGTGGGTAAGTAGGTTCAGTGATGTCGAAACACCACCAGACAAAGAGAAATGGTCCGTGCTGACTCAAACTTGGGACGACGATGGCGCTCTTGTTTAGGCCCGCGGACTCAAAAACCGGGATGTCAGCCATAACACGAGATTAACAAGGTGAGTGTATTAGAAACGAAAATGGAAATTCGATTTCATATTTCAATGTATCTTACATGACTTTATATTGCATTGTAGCTTTTGGTGTTGTGCAACATCGGAGGGTGCCATTGGATTAAAGCCAGTATTGATTTCGTTCGGCAAGAGATCCACATTTACTATCCATTTAGGCAGGAGGTTCCATTTGAGCATAGGAACAAACAGGTGGCTTACTTACGGCGGTTGTTACCATCAATGTTGTCACATGTCAGATCTTATACGAATAGAACCAGTGACTAGATGCTCTATAAGGTGGAAGCTGATCACATAAATATAGCCATAATCCCAACATCTAGACTGCCAAAACAATTAATTGGATAAGTTATAAGTGAAATCACATTGTTGCTTTAATTCCAATCAGTTTGTTGATTTTACGTGTTGTTCACATTTGATGTGTTTTTTAAATAGGGGTAACTGTGGTCCATACGCTGCTGTTGATCAAGCACACAGTAGCAAAAAAGAAGAAGTTTGAGTGGAAAGATACATAAATGGAGGTAAGACGGTTGAAGATAGCCGTTGAAGTATTTTGTAACTCCAAGGCTTCGCCTTCATGAGTGAAACACTCTTTGTAATAATTTTTATTGAATATATTGCATTGTAATATTTTTTTTGTACATTTGAATGAAAAAAGGCATCAGTGTTGAACATATAAATGGAAAAGGCATCAGAAATTAGTTCAGAAATTATTGTCATATAAAAGTTTCGGAACATAGTTAACAAAAGTCTCGGACAATATAAATGAAAAGTCACGAACATAGTTAACAAGTCTTAGACAATATAAATAAAAAGTCTCGGACATATACACAAAAGTCTCAAACATATACACAAAAGTCTCGGACATGTCAAATGAAAAGTCTCAAGCATGTCAAACAAACTAAAGTCTTGGACATTGTAAACAAAAAGTCTCATACATAGACAAAAAAGTCTCGGTCATATATATACACAAGGGTCTCGGTTTTCATTTGTACATTTTGAAAACAATATTTCTTTATTCATTCTAGATTATTGGGTCCTGAGATTTCTGTCTCCTTAGTTAAGCATGTTTGTTTGTTGTGCCCGACTTGGTTGCACACGCTACACTTGGGACGAAATTGATCAGGGATAGGTTGGTTATTGCTGCTTGGAAGCACTAGAGGTTTAGTACACTGCCTACTATTGTGCCCGATTTCATGACATCTTTTACACTTCTATGTGGATCTCTTTTCTGATACAAATTAAAATCGATTCTCTTGTGAGCGTCCCGAACCAGCTGCTTGTTGTTTGTCCTTTTTGGATTTCGGATTTTGGAGGTAATACCACACGCTGTCTTATATCTTCAAGAACTTCCCAAGTATTAGGATGCCTAATCAGCATGATGGGCACCGAATATGTGTCCACAAGTGTTTCCCTCTTGTAGTAGTCTACATATAGAGAAGTGTAATCCAAGTTTCGCTCCTTGTGAATAGATGAGAAACTTAAAAATATTTCATAGAATGAAAATTGACCTAGCCGCTGCAAGTGCAAAAGAACACGGTAGATAATCCATTTGGAATTTGTTATAAGTGCAAGTCTTTTGCAATAAGTTCACCGTCCACTGATCTCCTTTCAGTTTAACTGAGAATGTGTTCCAATCAACATGAGTTACGATCATGAAACTACATCTCTCAATACGTTTCGAGATCACCAATTGTGCAGCATCAGTTAGTTGGTGATGCATGGAGAGTGCAGCTCGATGACGGTTGTAATAACAACGTTGCTGCATATCCTTTATGAACTGAGCCAAAGTTTGCATTGGCAGTTTCCATGCAAATCTCAAGCATGAGTTCAGGCACTCAGCAACATTGGTTGTCATCAACCTATACCTTTGTTGGGGACAATGGACACAGGACCACTTTTCTGGCCCAGTATTGACAACATAATCGTACGCATTTTGGTGTAGGTTACATAACTCGCCTGTTATACGGTTATATTTCAATTCTCGATATTTTTTCAATGCTGCAAACATTATCCGTGCTACATCATTTCTATGAAAACGTTTCTTTACGTTTCCAGAAAAGTGTCAAGCACATATAGTATGGTTACATATGAGAAGAAGCTAGCTATCCTGGCTTCTATGCTTGCATGTCGATAGAAAATGAAAACCAAATCTTCAATATGACTAAGGGCACCCTTCAAGCAATCTAAAAACCAATTCCAAGAAGAGTTGTTTTTTGAATCCTCGTAACCAAAAGCTATTGGATATGTTTGTTCATTGCCATCTTGTTCTGTTGCCACAAACATTGTACCCCGACATCTCCCTTTTAGAAAATTACCGTTAACAACAATCACAGGACACATACATCGCCAGAAACCTCTAATTGAAGCCTCTAACGCCACTAACGCCATGAAGAAATACAAAAATTTATTGTCCTTTGTGCACTATAATTCTATAATTGTGCCAAGATTGTGTTGCTCCAAAACATAATCAAAGATGGCAGTAATTGGAATGTTTCTTCATGATTTCATAGGTCAATGCCAATGCATAATGATCGGTCTATTTCTATACATGTTTTAGGCCCCTATTTCCTATTATTTATGTTTTGTTCTCGAGTAAAATAAATTGTTTAATGTGTTTGTTGAGCATGTGTAAGTTCATTCCATTCAAGTGGTGTTAAATCTCATTTTAGGAGAAAAGAAGTCAAAAGATGGAGAAAATGAACCAATTGGAAGAAACAATGAAAAGAGGATTTTTGGCCTATGCAGAACAATCATGTTGTGGGGCCCATATATCTCAGCTTCGATTGAATTGTGTGTCCTACTACCAATGGGTTGAAAACTTCGGAAGTCTAGTTTTCGACGTACTTTTCGGATCATAATTCTGATATTTCTAGAAGAAGTTATGACTGATTTAGTAACCAAAGGTCAGAGTTGGAGATTCTTCCGCCGCCCAAACCGCCCCGCGTGCACATGTCTAGGGAGTGGTCCCGGGTAGCGAAAAATAGCAGAAGAATTCCGCTTGCTATGCAGCCACCGAAACAAATTGCCTCCCAAGCGGTCTAGGGAGTGGTCGTGAGTAATTTTGGCGGATTTCAACTCTGAATTGTTCCAGAACTGTTCCAAAACTTCCCAAATTAAATTCTAATGACTCTAGAAGACCAATACATGTTTGGGAAACTTCCTAAATTCAAATTAGAAGCCAATCATCAAGAAAGGAAATCAAAGTTGGGAAAGGATTCTAATTCCTTGTTTTCTTCTACTTTCTCACTTTGTGGATTTCCCAAACCTAAGAAGAATTGGAGGTTCACAAGGGAAAGTCACCTATAAATACTTCATATTCTTTTCAATTAGAAAAAATATCAGAAGGAGGTCCCAAGCCGCTAAGGGAGCCGTCCCCCATCACACCACCACCATTGTTACACTTGGAAGCTTGAAGAAGACAGTCATGGGTTTTATCAACTCTTTCTCCTCTTCTTTTAATCTTTTCATGTGTAACTAACTCCATACTAGGAGATTGATGTGAACCTATGTAATGCTCATGTTATGATTCAAAATCCATATCTTTATTAATCAATTTGGATTTAGATTTGTTCAATTCATTATATGTCTTACTCTTGACTTGCATTAATCTATTGGAAATTAATTGATACTTGTCTAGGGTTTCGATAATTTATAAATTGAGATTACGCTAGAGGAATTTAGGTTTTCTTAATTACTTTTCAATTAAATGAGTATGATTGTTCTCGACATAGGAATTACTGCGAGACAATTTTGGTTCAATAATTCTTGCATGTAATGGGTTCTTAGTGATGGCTTACACCTTTGACAAGGGTGAGTTGTGATTGAGAACACATGGTTTACTCCTGAGAAAGTAAGGTAATACCATAATTAAGTTGAGAATGAACTCTGAATCTGGATTGAATCTATTTCATAGAATTAGTTGATGAACATTGAGCATTGCATATGGGGAGCATCGGTTACCTACTTACACCTTTGACAAGGGTGAGTTGTGATTGAGAACACATGATTTACTCCTAAGAAATTAAGGTAATACCATAATTAAGTTGAGAATGAACTCTGAATCTGGATTGAATCTATTTCATAGAATTAGTTGATGAACATTGAGCATTGCATATGAGGAGCATCGGTTACCTAGTTTTCCATATCTTGATCACATTCACATATTCTTTTTAAATTGCTTTCTTAGTTTAATTTAGTTCTAAATCAATCAATCAATTTCAAATCTCTTGGTTACTTTTAATTGCTTAGCTTTAATTAGGATTAGTTATAATTGATAAATCACTTTTCCTCATGGGAACGATCCCTACTTGTTGATGTACTTATCTCACGATTGTGCACTTGTGAGTTAGGTTTTTATAACACGATTTTACACATCACATAATGCAAAGCTTGATGAGCCTTACTGTACATAACTTGGATTCCATACATTGTTTTCATTTCCGTAATTATGTCTTTAGATTTCATTAGATGACCATCATGTTGTTGGAGTCTAGGGGCTATTACTTCACCGATTATGATTGCACTAGCCTATCGGTGACACCGGTGAACCTCTTCTAAGGGACAACTATGTTCACTTACAAAACTTCTCACTTGAAAGTATGTGCCTTCATCCCTTCTCACTGCTCTTAATTTCCACATACAGTTGTCAATCTTACACACCAAATGTAGAACCGACTTGTTAGACCATTTCACCTTCCATTCATAGTTCTCCCTCATTGTATGAAGACCTACTAATCTCTTTAAATCGCTTTTTTTTTTTGGAAAAAATTTACCTTTGTAAATCAAAGTGTTAGGTTCACATGATCCCATGGTGTTGTTCACTTGATAAAACGAATACGCTTCAGATCCAGGAATAACCCAAGTTGATTGATTATCGGAACCTGACATATTAAGATTTTTCAGTACATCGGATGTCCCCGCCATATCTCCTACACTACAATGGGGACAGTCATCTTGTACAAGCCTTTCTTCAGTTTGACGTTGTATAGGTTCTTCAACTATGTTTTCACGATCACCTACATGATCATAATTGGGTTCTATATTCAGCTCCATATTGGCCTCAAGTTAACACCCAAAGTAATGGTCAAAATGATGTTCAACGTCAGCTGCAAGCTCAACTACTGCAGGTGGGACACTAAAAATGTTTTCTGCACCTAGGGGATTTCCATTTGGTTAACTAATGGTCAAAATGTTTTCTGCACCTTGGTCAACTAATGGTCAAAATATTTTCTGCACCTCAGTCCCAGTCCGTTATATCAACATTTGGTTACTACCTCTAACAAATAGATAATCTTGGGAATTTCCATGAAAAGGGATGGCATCATCCATCACACCTTCATATCTCTTTTCAATTAGGCTAACACATACTTGAGGAATCACCCTATCTTCCCCAAGTATAAACTGAACATCATCGTCGTTTCTTGCAAATGTGCGACATGTAGTGTTAGGAATGCATGATATTGACTGTAGGTCAATACTGTATTTGTTTAGATCATAGTGGACAATGGACCACACACGCGTCAAAAGCACGTCATATTCTTTGACACGTATATTCCCTATTATCCGAGCCAACAAACCTCTAGCTTCTGTTTGATAGTTTCTCTTATCGACCATTATAGGATATAACTTTTCTAACCTGATCCATTTTCCTGTACACAAAAATATTAACAAAATGAAGTTGGTATATCATAAGACATAACAGTAGGGATTATACAATAAAAATGAATACAAACTTAAAGTTAATAAGTGTCTAAAAATAGTTAATAAGTCTCAGCATAAAGTCCATAAGTCTCGGAGCAGAAAACTAAAGTCTAGAAAAAAACTTGGAGAACAACAACGTCCGAGACTTTTGAAAACAATTTCTGAGACTCTGGAAATCAATGTCCAAGACTTTTATCCTATATGTTCGAGACTTTTGTAAAACTCTCCGAGACTTTTGTAAAACTATCCGAGACTTTTCAAAACAATTCCAAGACATTTGAAAACAATGTCCGAGACTTTTATGCTATATGTCTGAGACCGTTGTAACACTCTCCGAGACTTTTGTAACACTGCCTAAGACTTCCATTCGAGACTTTTATATATTTTCCGAGACTTTGGGAAAACTGTCCGAAAATTCCGTTTGAAACTTTGGAACCACCATTCACAAAGTTGTTATCTCATACATTTGAATGAATTTTGTTATACATTCACAAGCCGACAAGATGAGTGAATTCAGAGATGTTATAAGAATTATACCTACTCTAAGTTCAGTCACTATATCGGTTAGTGAATAACAAAATTCACATAATGAGAGGCACAGTGGAAACAAATATAAGCAACCAAAGAAGATTAAAGTCTCAAAAAATTATAGTTGATAACCAAAGTCTCGGAGCATCTTAAACCAAAGTCTCAGAGTCTTCTGCAAAGTCTCGGACATACAATTGAAAAGTCTCAGACATATTAACAAGTGTCTCGGAACATGGTTAATAGGTCTCAGACACTACATTAAAAGTGACTTTTATACATTTTCTGAGACTTTACATTCATAAAGTTGTTATCTCAGACCTTTGAATGAATTTTGTTATGCATTCACAAGCCAACAAGATGAGTGAATTCAGACAAGGTATAACAATTATACCTTCTCTAAGTTCACTTACCATATCGGTTAGTGAATAACAAAAATCACACAATGAAAGGCAGAGCCATAGTGGAAACAGATATAGGCAACCAAAGAAGATTAAAGTCTCATAAAATTATAGATGATTCCAAAATCTTGGAAAATTATAGATGATTCCAAAGTCTCGGAGCATTTTGAAAAGTCTCATAACATATTAAACCAAAGACTCCGAGACTTTTCAATTCATTTCCTAGATCTGATTTAACGTGAAGAAGATGAAGTCGAAACATATTAAACACAATAAATGGGATTACGTTAGCGTGATTAAAGACAAACGAAAAGGAGAACAAGGCCATGAGTTACAGAAGGAGAAGGAGATGAACAACGACCTACAGTTAGAGAAGGAGGTCACCACCAGCCACGAGTTGGAGAAGAAGATGAACTTGGATCTCAATTTACAGTGAAGAAGATGTAGTTGGATATCAGCTTATAGAGAATTTAAAGTTAGTGAGAGAAGTAGATTTCAAACAACATAAATGTAGGAGAAAGTTAAAGTTAGAAATATAATAAATACTAAAAGTAAAGGTATTTTTGAAAGTCACTTACTTTGGTGCCTTTAAAACATAAGTTATTAAAGTGGTGATAGTCTTGAAAGACCAACTCAAAAAGTGATAAAACCCCCTATTTCCACCAAACTCACTACCAACAACTATGTTTCTTGGAAGCTTCAGTTCCAAATACTTTTCATTGGGTATAACAACCATCAGCAATACTACCTGCTCATTAATTTACCAAACAACATCATATGGCTACCCAAGCCAAAAACAATGTTCACAAGCCATTACAAAAACTAAACCTTTACACTCACCCTAATCCCTCCTTTGAATTTGAAACCACAACTGTGCCCCAAGCTCTAAAGGATCATAACTGCCACCGGGCCATGTTAGAAGAGTATGATGCACTTGTCCATAATGGGACTTGGGAGCTAATTCCACCTGTTTCATCTTCTAATATTGTTGGTTGCAACTGGATTTTTCGTATTAAACGCAAATTTGATGGCTCTATTAACATGTTTAAAGCTTGTCTTATTGCCAAAGGTTTCCATTAAAGATCCGGTGTTGACTATTTATAAACATTTAGTTTGGTTATTAAACCCACCACTGTAAGACTTGTTCTTAGCATTGTTATCAGTCATGGCTGGTCTCTTTGTCAATTGGATCTCAACAATGCATTTCTTCAAAGCTGACTTTTTGAAGATGTTTATATGGCTTAACCCCCTAAGCTTTATTGATTCTGATCATCCTACATATGTTTATATACTTCGCAAAGCCATCTATGCCTTAAACAAGTGCCACGATCTTGGTACCATGAGATGTAGCAATTTCTTCTTGCTTCTGGCTTTATGAATTCTCATGCTGACACTTAATTATTTGTTCTCAACACTGATACTAATATTTTATATCTCATTATATATGTTGACGATATCATTCTTGCAGGTGACAGTCCTACTTTAGTCAATCAGTTTGTTAACCATATTGCTCAACAATTTTCTCTAAAAGATCTCGAGTCTTTCTTTTACTTTCTTAGTGTTGAGGTAGTTCCACACATCTATGGGATTTTACTATCACATCGACGTTATATCATGGATCTTCTCACTTAGACTCATATGGCTTGTGTTAAACCAGTTCACACATCTTTACCTACAAGTCCCTCACTCAATTTGTTAGGGTTTGTGCCCAAAAGCATGTAATTTGTAAATGTGAATAAAACATTAATAAAAGAAGTAGTTTATTCATTCTATAAATCTGTCTCATACATTTATATCATGTGTACTTAACATTCAAGATTTTCAAATGTAATCACAAACTAAGTATATGAGTGTCATATATAAAGGAATTTAGTTTGAGATAACCAATCTAAAGAGTCCATAGATAGCAAATAGAGCTGGGTACTTTATTTGTGGCTAATCTACTGATGAGGTCCATTCCGTAATATACAGTGGTCCTATCCTAGACTATTCATATGGTGTAATGAGAATGGAGGCATCTTGTATGATGTGATTATATAGGATTGGGCCACGATCTATATGAATTTCTCACTAAGATCTGTTACAGGATGAGATTCATATATATTGACAAAAGATGGCTATATATGGGTGATCTTAATCCTTAGTGTCTTATCGAATCCTTCAGGTTTGATCCTACTTTTTTGATATACCATAGGTGAGATCGAAGTTACATTTGCGGTCAATAACTTTGTATGTTGGAATCGCGATTTGGCTTATGGCTAGGAATGTCTATACACAATAGTGGAATCCACTTCTTCTTGCGAGATGTAAATAGTAGTTCCCTTAAGGGTTGACTCAGGACTTGAACAATATGAGCGCTCTTCTTCTTCCGTAAGGAAGTTAGGATTTATTGTTCATTAGAGAATCAATGGTACTTAAAAGAAAAGATATAATTAGAGGGGTATAACAGACTTTATAACCTAGCTCTAATTATAAACTACTTATGGAGGATCATACCATATGTAATAGCTGTATCGATGGACAACTGTGATTTCGGTTTGTATAATACATCTACAGTTGAAAGAGTGCAGCCTCTGGTTTTTAGTGGAATAACTCCGAGGTTAATAATCATGAAATATTAATTAAATAGTTTAATTTCTAAGTATTATTAAAGTTCAAAATTGTGGGTCCATTAGGTCTCATTACTAGCCCGATTGATTAAAGGTAACAAGGGGTCACGGTTAATTAATTGGATTGTCCAATTAATTGCGTTACGAAAGTGACACGTATTTATTTAGGGATTAACTGAATAATGAGATTATCTAATCAATGTATTAATAATAATTAAATTAATTAGATTATTTAATTAATGAATTAATAATTAATAATTATTAATTGATTATTAAATGGAGGTTGCATATTCAAATCATGACTAAGACATAAAACAATTAGATTATTTTATTCTTAGTTAGGTATAGTACTTAAGTTTAAGTCAACTAGGGTTATGTGGGAGTTAGAATCCTACTCTACCTAGGACACTTAAATACTAATTATCTTTTGAATATATGGAGATTTATTTGGAAAGAGATAATGATCTAGTTTTTTAAAAATATATAGAGATATATTTTATATATAATTAGATATGATAAACTGACAAAGTATCAGTGCAACTTGAATTGAACTAACGCACGCAAAAACAAAAAGAAAAGAAAGAGCATAAGGTGGTGCTGCGAAACAAAAAGAAAAAAAAAATTTCTTGCTTTTGTGATAGGGTGGCCGAAATTCACCATACAAGGCAAGGGGTTACTTTCGTGTGTCTCTTCTACCTCCATTCAAGTTCCTTGAAGATCGTGACGTGCCCACACGCAGATACCAGATCACAAAACATAGCGAGGAAGACGTAGTGGTTCAAAACGGAATAAAACTTAAAGAAACGAAGGAGTTGGTCTACAAGGGTATGACCTAATTCTCTTTATATATTCTCATATATTGTATACGGTTTACAAGTTGCATAAAATTTTTAAAACTTATTTTCCGCTACGCAACGTAAATCCGAGTTCCTACACAGTTAACACTTGGGTACACCACTCTCTGATCCCACTAAATACCACATTGTTGTTGGTAGTCTCCAATACTTGTCACACACTCGTCTAGACATCTCCTATGCGGTTAATAAATTCTCTTAGTTTATGCATCAACCATCAACCGATCATTGGGATCTTTTCAAACGTCTATTGCATTATTTATGCGGTACGTTGGACAAAGGTGTTATTAGTTAACGTGATTTTCCGCTCTCTCTTCATGTCTTCTCCGATGCAAATTTGTCGTAAAATAAAGATGATTTTTCTTCCACCAGTGCATATGTTGTATATCTTGGTCGTAATCCTATCTCTTTGAGTTAAAAGAAAGAAATGATGTTGCTCGTTCTTCTATGGAGGCTTAATATCACTCTATTGCTGAACTTAATTGGGTGTGCTTTCTCTTAACTAATATTGGTCTTACATTGTTACAAGCCCTTATCATCTATAGTGATAATGTCGAGGCTACTCACTTGTGTTCCAATCTCATTTTCCACTCATGAATGAAACATGTCACAACCAAAGAACTGAATATTGAAAGATATACTAAAATATTCACCGCTATACCCGTATTTTGGAGGGATCGATATCGAAACAGACAAATATCTAATATCATGCAGAATATCCAGTCAATTTCAAAATATCCATAAAAATTTCTTGATATTCCCAAAATTTTGTGAATTTCACCCTGAAAGTCTGAATATTTTATATATTATTAAAATAATATTTATAATCCTAAACAATTAAAATATTGTTAAAATAATTTAGATTGAAAATTACTTTAGAAGAAGTATTAACAAATTTATAAAAATTTCCAACATAATAGTCAATAGTAGAATTATTGAAGACTTGAAGTCAAATTGAACAAATAACCAAACAATGATCATGTAAAATATATAAAAAATTTTGAAAGCAATTTTAAAAAAAAAAAAAAAAAAAAAAACAAAATTGTTTGTGACTAAAATGTTTATAACTCATTCCAAATAATATTACATATGTACCAATAAATTTATAAATATGTAGACCGGTGGGATAAAATGCTTAATCAATCACTACATGATGTAGGTAAATTTCATTTTGGATTGTTTGTCATCCATAATTAAAATTTAGTATAGTATTTATACTAAAATAATTCTTTTTTTTTTTCTAGCTTACTATTTGAACCCAAAGTACTAATATAGAAATGACATTAGGGATAATTCAGATCTCCAGAAAGCCGTTTATAATGTCTATGAGTAATTAAACCCTGAATCTGTAGGAATTGCTAATTTTAGAAATGAGGTAAAATGTTACAATTTATAACCAATTTTATAATTTGAAGATTATAAATTATTTGTATGGGAGTATTGTGTCATAATAATATATATTATTTACATATTGATCTCACGAATGTAGCTCATATACTTTAAGAATGAAAGAAAAAGTTTTAGTGAACGAGAAGCCATTGCAGCTAAATGCAAAGTGCAACTGGGCATATAACTTTTATTACAAAAATTTACGTATTAATAATAAATAATAATATCATTGAAATAATATTCATACTTATAATGCTTAATAATTTTTATTGCAGCTGATTGGTGGGTAATGTATGGAAACTGTGCTTCATCATTGCATGCAATAGCAGTTCGCATACTATTACAAACATCTTCAACTTCTGTCAGTGAAAGAAATTGGTCCACATTTGCTTTAATTTAAGCTTGAACAACTTGTTTATTGTTATTATAATATGAAGTTGAAGCTTAGAGATATGGCGACTGAAAAAGATAAAGTAAATGAAACTGAGTTCATGAATCTACTTTAAGTAGTAACTGAAGCAGAGGATGACAATGAAAGTCCTATTTTTGAATGGGTTAGACCTACCTCCTTGGATGATGATGAGAGAAATTTTGATCTACATGCTCGAGACAAGTGAATAAATGTTGAACAAATGATTAGAGAAAAAGTTGGTGTAAATCGTGGAGTTATTGTTACTAGCTCTTCCGATGACCAACATACCTCTGATGGAAATAGTGAAGGAAAATATGATGGAGATGGTGGGGATGAGGCAAGAGGTTAAGATTCTGGTTCAAGAGGATGGAATGCTGGTTCAACAAGTGGGGATGCTCGTGCCAGAGGTTGGGATGCTGGTGCTACAATTTGGAATGTTAGTGCGGCAGGTTGAGATGCCCATGCACGTAATTTTGATAAAAATTGTGGTAGACAACAAGGAGGAACAAGTCAAATTGATGAAGATTCTTTGAGTTTGACTCTCTCCTCATAAGTACATACACATAAAATAGTTCTTTGGGTGATTCGCATATAAGGTTATGTTCTCATGTACCATATTATGGTAGTTATGGTGGCTACAATATATTTGATTATCTTTCTCTACAAATTTTAAACTCATTTATGGGCTTGTTAGTTTAAATTTATATAAGGGTTATATCTAAGATCAATTTTTTTTTTTTAAAACTTTGGGGGCCCTTACAGATCGGGGGCCCTTACAGATCTCCTCATTGGGCTCCCCTAGGGCCGGGTTTAACCATGATGAAAACACATCGATTTTAATGAATTTTAATCTAAATTTTTTTATAGATAATGAGTTCATTGAAATCTACCTATGAACAAAATTTGAGAATTTTTTTAATAATATAACTATTTTTCTTGAATTTTCCTATATTTCGTCTATTTTATGATGCATCATATGTGAATTGAAAGGTAACATTATATCTATATAACTGTTTTTAATTTTTTTTTTAGTATGTATTAATATTGTATAATGCATGCATAGAAACGATTTTCTACTTTAAATAAGAATAACAAGACCACAAAACAATTGACAAGAAAGTTAGAGATCGGATAGATTATTTTGCTTTCGCTTTTCGCCGACCAAATATAAATTCTCAAAGCTAATTGCTTCCATTTAAAAACATATATCTTAGAAAAAGAAACAATGCCACGAACCCTAATCAATCATTTTAGTATTTTGTCTACTATCCTTAGCAACCAACACAAAACAACTGAAAAACTAAATAGACACAAAAGATGCCTAGAAACATTGAGAATAAAAAGTAAATAGACTCAAAAAATACCTAGAAACATTGAGAAAAAAATGAAAACAAAAATAGAAAATGGAGAACTGAAGATGAAGGTTATAAAAAATACAAAAAAAAAAAAAAAAAAAAAAAATGAAATAATCTGCTGTGAAAACAAATAAATTACAGAACAAGAAACAGTGAAGTAAATCCGTACTTGACATAGGGATCGATTTTCTTCATCATATACATATCATGAAGGGTCAATTTCCGGTAATGGTATGCTTTAACCTTTCCTTCTTTAACTGTATTTTCTTTACTGCAATTCCTCGGAAATGATTTGACCCACCAAAGTTTTGCTTATTTTCACTCTTTAATTCAAATCTTACTGATAAGGAAACAAAGAGATACCTCTTCCCTATAGAAAATTCTTTGTCTGAATGGTTTGGTAACCATTGTGGAAATAGCATTGTTGAATCGGTTGGATCTAGGGCAAAATATATTAACAATAATGTTACTTTAACCTAAACATATTAAGATAGTCTGGGTGGATATATTGTTTTTTCAAGCATTAGAATCAAATCTCTCATATTTTTAAATTAACCAAAAAATTTGTACATGAAATCCAACTGTTATGGGAGTTCGAATTGTTCATTAGAACATTAATTTAAAGGTTTAATTGTTTATGATATAAATTTACTTCAATTTTAATGATTAATTTAAAAAACCTTAAAGAATGAATGAAGGATGATCATATTCATGAAGATTTATCTTTTTGTTAGATCATAATCCGTAATATATATTTTTGAAACATCTGATACATTAAAACTTTCTATTCAATTGAGTTTCAATCCATTTTTTAAACTACTATTTTTAAATGCTTTTTAAAACTATTTAGATTGTCCGTTCAAAAGTTTGACATTCAGTATGTCCCAACTCATACCAATTAATCTGAAAAGACTGACATAGTCATGGTATCCTCTTTTACAATTGTCTTGATAACTTTATTTTTAATTTTAGTGATATGATTTTTTTTTTTTTTTGATTTTTTTAAATATCAGCAATTTTAACAAAAAAAAACGGCAAAAGAATGTTACATTTCACATTCAAATATCATATATTCACACACAACGCAGTCGTACCTTGCTCAGCAAAATTTAAATTTTTGAACTAATTATAATATGATTAACTTTTCTCTGTGCAGATTAATGGATATGTCAAATTTGTTTGTTAATATATGCTATAAAAGTTTGCTTAGTAATGTGATTGAAAATTTTAAAATAAGAAAATGCGGCTACGGATAAACAATTGAGGGTCCAACATTTCTTAAAATCAATCTTAATACTGCATCCAACTTCAATACCCCGAGTGTTTTTTGGTCACACTTTAAAGCATATAATTGAATCTGGTCAAGATACCGCTAAAAAAACTATTAACTATCGATATGTAAAGGAAATACAAAATTAAAGTAATTAATATCAACTTCTCGAAACTGAAATACTATAAGTGGTATGACCGCGTCGATAAAGGATGCAATAAGGCATTTGAAGAAATTAAAGTATTGAAAGCCAAAATTGAAGAATACGAAGCAATTTTAAAACATAAATCAGACGTCGATTGCATATTACCCGCAGTTGATAATTTTTAATACTATTACTATTGCTACTTTCATTAGAAGATGTAATTTCTATTTTACAACCTGTAAGCATAGATATCATAATGCCACTTCCTTTTAAGAATAATTTGTACATATTTTTGACCCTATCAAAAATATATATTTTTATGTTTCCTTTTTGATTATATAATTCTCAAGTTAAGCTTAATGAAATAAACATCATGCATCTATTCTGATTTACATAATTGTTTTACTTAAATCCATTTATTATTACTTAAATTAAAATATTTCATTGAGTTTTGTCTTTAATGAGATTTGTTTAGATTTTTAAAGTTCTTTATATGTAATTTTTTTAGATGGATATGATTGATAGCTAGAAGTCGTAGGTTGAATCGTGGTTCGCTTATATCTAATAAACGTTAAAAAACTATTGACTCTTCATTCATAATGGACGATAGGGAAAACGTTATCACATCGACAAACGTGCGACAATCTTCTAATTCAGCTGCTAATAACAATTATTGTGGCTACGCTCTTGAAACGGTTACTAAAGCAGTTGAATCAACAATGGGAATAATGATGACATGTTAGCGATGCACAAATTTAGAAGTTAAGGTTACATTAATCTGTACGTATATAAAACTAAGAGCATCTCCAATGTCATTATGCATTTGGAGAAAATGAAGTGCCACATAGGATAGATATTAAAAAAGTTAGAAAAACTCTCTCCAATACTATTATCTAAATTGAATATGGAGATGATGTGGCAAAAAAAAAGTTAGAGAATATGGAGTGTAGTTTCTAATTCTTGAAACTCTCCTAGAAATGCTGACTATGATTTCTAACTCTTTCCACCGATAAGATTAAAGTTTTCAACTTTTTCCACCAATGAGATTAAACCTCATTTAATTGTAAAATAAAAGAGGAGAGGGAGTATAATAAGGGTTCAAAAATTTATTGTCACTATTTGGAGGGACTTTTGTGAGAATGTCACTGGTTTAGTAATGTAAGTTTAAAAGGCACCTATTTAGGTGACCAGACAAAAATACCCTCATTCTTGTCAGTTTGCGTCTGAAGAGAAAAAAGTTGAGAGAGAGAGAACAGTGGAAAGAGAGACCAAGAAATCCGGTACTAAATCTGACTGGAAACCTGCCGGCGGTGGCGATACAGTCTTGAAATCGACGAGAAGGTGATATGATTTTCTGACGCGTTTTTGTTGTTGAAACTTTTATTTGCGTTTGATGTTGGATGTTCGTTTGATTTGATTTGTTGTTGATTAGGTTTGTTTGATTAGGTTAGGGTTTAAATTTATGAAAAAATTCTGTTGAACACGATGAAGTTCTGGGTTTTCAAGCCTTTTCCGAGCTTTTCACATGTAATCCGAGCCTTTTCCGAGCTTTTCACATGTAATCCGAGCCTTTTCCGAGCTTTTTGATTAGGTTTCTGCTATCTGAATCTCCGAGCCTTTCACAGTGGCTCCGAGACTTTTAAAATAGGATCCGAGCCTTTTAAAACATTGTCCGAGACTTTTAAATAGTAATCCGAGCCTTTTAAGGAATATGAATAGGTTTCTAGAATTAGAATCTCCGAGCCTTTTCATATAGTGTCCGAGCCTTTTAATATAGTGTCCGAGCTTTTTCATATATTGTCCGAGCCTTTTCATATAGTGTCCGAGCCTTTTCATATAGTTTCCGAGCCTTTTCATATAGTGTCCGAGCCTTTTCATATAGTTTCCGAGCCTTTTCATATATTGTCCGAGCCTTTTCATATAGTGTCCGAGCCTTTTCATATAGTTTCCGAGCCTTTTCATATATTGTCCGAGCCTTTTCATATAGTGTCCGAGCCTTTTCATATAGTTTCCGAGCCTTTCCATATAGTGTCCGAGCCTTTTCATATAGTTTCCGAGCCTTTCCATATAGTGTCCGAGCCTTTTCATATAGTTTCCGAGCCTTTCCATATAGTGCCCGAGCCTTTTCATATAGTTTTCGAGCATTTTCATATAGTGTCCGAGACTTTTCATTTAGTGTCCGAAACCTTTCATTTTTATATTATTTATTTTATTTAACTAGATATATTTTTTTTATGTCAATATGCAGACGAGGAATCAACTAAAAGATTCGCTTAAAACTCCAGAGGAAGAAAGGTATTCTGGGAAAATAACTCGACATGACCATTTTGATGACCTTACAGATATCGACAACGCACTTAACAAGGTACCTGAACATCTTGCGATCGAAGAACGACGTCGGTATACTGAGTCGTGTTTTGGACACCTCCTTCGGATGGATCGTGGGATGAAGTTTTCAGCTGGCATTATACATCGGTTGCTTATTCGCGAGTTGCATCACGATGGGCCTGAAGATGAGATGAGATTTTTGTTAGGAAGGCATTCGGACCGGTTCTCAAAGGTTGAGTTTTGTCTAATCACCGGATTGAAGTTCGAAGAACTTCCTGACACGTCGACCTATGATATGGTAGAGAATGGCATACACCAGCGGTACTTTGAGGGTCGAGATGAGGTCGAGTATGCAGAGCTGAAAGCCGTTCTACGGATTGGTGTTTTTTCTGAGCAGTACGATGCGGTTAAGCTTTGCTTATTGTATATGCTTAACCGGATACTGATGGGGTTGGACGAGAGAGAGAAAGTTCCAGTATGGCAGTTTCGCCTAGTCGAGGACTTGGACGCTTTTGATGCGTTCCCGTGGGGTGCACACGTGTATAGGCGGTCTATATACGGTTTCAAGCATGCGTTGGATGGCCGACGTAGGCGGTTTGAACAACGCCAGCGACGAAAGGGCGTTGATGTACACACCACGGAGACATATAACATATATGGGCTAACGCACGCCCTGTTGGTGAGAATTTTGAATTTGTTATTTTTTTCATATGACTTATGTATTGTATTGGATTCTTATCGTTCTTAGCTGTTTTGTAGATATTTGCTTTCGAGGTTATCCCCGAGCTTGGCAACAGCGGATGTGGGAAGCGGAGGGAAATCGAGCTCTCCTCCCGAATTCTAAAATGGGAGTTGAGTACGCGACCGAGGGGGGAGAAGTTGAATAGCATTTTCCTTGAAAGTGTAAATATCTATATATATATATATATTTTTTTTTTTTATGTTCATAACTATTAGTATGTATACAATTACAATGGTCTAACTGCAATTTCAGATGTTTGCGAGGGTGGAATTGGTGCCGAAGGCAACTGAGAGGGCTGAACGGTACTTCGAGGGCATTTCCCAGGGAGGCAGTTTGTATGATGCTGATCTCGGTGATATACCTGTTCCCGTCTCTGACCCCGAACGATATACAACTGCTAAAACCAGTGACACCGAGGGTCCGTCTTTCGAACCCAGTGATACAAAGGGTTCTGACTCGGACGGTCGTCATATTCGTCTCGCGAGGACTAGGCGGGTTCGATTCACGTTGCCTAGAGAGCCTCGAACTAGAGATGACTCTCGAACTGGAGATGACAGGCGTTGGAGGGCAAACAGAGGTACGTATAATTCTTTTTACCGTATTATTTAATTTCAATCGAGTGAATGGTTTTAGTACCGACAATTTCGAAATCCTTTCAGAACTGTCGGTATACTGAACTGATGGATGCGTTACGCGAGTTACAGGAGGAGGTGCGAAAGAGTAATGAGAAACGAGATCAACAGCATCAGGAGTTGCTAGATTTGATTCGAGGGCTTCAGGGTTCGACGTCGCACGCCCGTACTCGAGGTACACGGTTCGATGACCCACCCTTCGATGACCCACCCTTCGATGACCCACCCTTCGATGACCCAGACGGACACCGAGACTTCAGTCCCAGTGGGAGGACAGGTAGTCATCAGGGTGATCAGCAAGGGCCTGGTGTGAAACCACGAGAGGAGGTTACTGGTGGTACTAGTGGTACTGATACAACACCTATGGAGATAGAGGAAGAACCTCAGCAGGTTTTACCAGAACAACCTGTTCATTCTCAAGAACTGGTACAGAGCACCTCCTTACAGCACACCCCTCCGGTCGATCCTCGTGCATAGCACCCCTTCATTTATTCCACAGAGACAGAGATCCCCAGTCTCAGTGCACCCAAAGAACTTACACCTGCAGGCGATCGACGGCGACATAGTTCCAATGTACAGCGCACCCCTACAGGCGATACAGGGGGACATAGTCCGTCAACACATCGCACCTCTGGAGGCAATACACGGGGACAGAGTTCCTCCTTACAGCTCAGCCATCCAGTGGATCACATCTTTTCTGTGGACCGGATTACCCCACCCCTTCAACGTCAGGATCGGGTTCGCAGGGCAGGTTGGCAGCAGCGGACCACATACACTGACCCCTGTCGGCCGAAGAGGCCAAGGATTAGGCCACAACCAGCACATGTATGGGCGCCCCACGCATTGATAGATCCTGACCACCTTGCGGCGTACCAAGCCTATAAGAGGAACTCGACTGGGGAATTGTAAGTATAATCGCAGATATTACAAAAATTATTTTGTATTTTGAAACTGTTAAGTAAAATGACTTTCTTATATAACTTCTTCAAAAATTATGCAGGCGTGATGTGGATCTACTCGAGCCAGTTGGTGTCCCCTAGTTCCATCGATTTCAAACCAACACCATGGAGTTGGAGGATACGGTATGGTCCTTACCTGAACACTTTGTGTATAAGATGTTTCTGAAATAGTAGAATGCTAACAATACAAAATGTTGAAATTGTCAGCATATGGACGCCTACTTGCATATTCTGCGGAAGCGTCAGAGATATTACTCCACTGTCTACGGTCCGAGGATCAACATACAGGATTCACAGTTCTATGTAAGTGTTTAATTTGTACGACTTTTGAACATCTATTTATGTGTTTCGTACATCTTTTATCTAACGTTTTATAAATTTTCTTTGTACAGTCATGGTTATTGAATGACCGGGAGAGATTGATGGGAAGTGGGGCCGACAAACCCCGCCGCAGTTGGTCTATGTTCAAGCATCAGTGGTCCGCTGAGGACCTTGCGGTGGTACGTGGATTGGTCCCCGTAGGAACCAAACCATGGAACGAAGTTGACGTGGTCAGTGTTTTATTTACATTGTTTGAATTTGAATTTTAAATACATTTCTCATTGATAACACTTTGTTGAAACACATACAGGTTTTGATTCCTTGCAACCTTGGACGTACGCATTGGGCACTAGCCAGCGTCGACCTCACAACAGTGAGTATTTACCTGATGGACCCGTTCAGACAGGAGGTACCATTTCGCCATAGGAAAACGCAGCTCGCTTGCTTACGATATTTTTTACCGTCGATGCTGCATGCGTTGGACTTTCACGGTCGCAGACTGAGGGGCGATATGACGTATACATTGCAGAATAAGCCCTTTCCACTCAACATTGTGTCTAGAGACCGTGTACCCCAACAGGATAGAGGGTATGACTGTTTAAAGATCGTATTCTATCCTAATCGGTTTTAATAACATTCAATTCTAACGGTTGTTTTTGTGGTGACTTGCAGTGGTAACTGTGGTGCCCATACTTTGAGATTGATAGAGTACCTGGCAGCGAACAGGGATATGTTCGACTGGTCAGAAAACGAAACGGGCACCATCCGAGAGAAGATGGCTGTCGAGGTTTTTTGTAACTCAAAGGATTGGTCTTCCAGTTAGTGATTTAGTTGATGTACATAACATTTGAGTAATGAAATGAAATTATTTTTAAAAAAATTTAGTTGTTTGCAATTAACACTTGAACACACATTTGATATATTGAAATCCATAAACAATACAATGAATTATAGACACTATAACAAAAGATACAGTATGGCATTAAACGAACAACCAATAAATATATCATAATAGTTCAACATAAAAAAGCATAATAACCAACGGTCTCATTCCACGGTAGAGTCTTTCTCAGGGCACGTTTGTTTGTTGTGTCCAATTGAATGACAGATGCCGCACTTGCGACTGTATTCATCGGGAACACTTATGCTGGGACCTTCATTAACCATCGGTGGGTTGGAGCACCGCCTGCTATTATGTCCTGATTGTCCACATCTTCTACACGACCGTGTGGTTGTCCTCTCCAAAGACGAGGCATGTCGACCCTCCATCGGGCGACCTGATTGTCTCTTCGACTTTGGATTTAAAACCACCCGAGATGCGATGTCGGATGGCACTACCCATGAAGAAGGATGGCCAACATGCATAATAGGAACCGAGTATGCATCAATAAGTGTCTCTCTCTTGTAGTAGTCCGCACACAGAGATGTGAAATCCAAGTTTCGCTCCCTACAACAATGAAAACAACGAGATTCACGAACCCAAATAATATAAATCGTTAACTGTAACATCTCATGTACCTTGCCGCTGCGAGTGCATGAGAACATGGGAAATGGTCCATTTGGAATTTGTTGCATGTGCAAGTCTTCGAGTGTAAGTTAACCGTCCATCGGTTTCCCTTCAATTTGACGGAGAATATGTTCCAGTCAACTGGATTTACGGTCATATAATTGCACTTCTCGACACGTTTTAGGATCGCAAGATGTGCTGCGTCGGTCAGTTGATGACGCATGGACCGTGCAGCTGCATGACGATCGTGAAACCATTTTTGTAGCATATTCCTAATGAACTCCGCCAGTGTCATCATTGGCAGTTGCCGTGCGAATTTTAGGCATGAGTTTATGCACTCAGCAACATTTGTGGTCATCAGCCTGTACCTTCTTTGGGGACAGTGTACGCGAGACCACTTGTGTGGACCTGCAGCAATGGCATATTCGAATGCACCCTTGTGCAGCCTATGTAACTCCTCCATGTGCCTGTTATAATTGAATTCACTGTACGTCCTAGCTGCTGAATCCATTATATCGGCAACATCCTTTCTGTGGAATCGCTTCTTCATATTTTCACCAAAATGCCAACAACATATAGCATGGGTTGCATAAGGGAACACTTTAGAAATCCCCGCTTCAATGCTTGCATGGCGATCGGAAATGAAAACCAGATCATCTATATGACCAAGGGCACCCTTCAAGCATTCCAAAAACCACTCCCATGAAAGGTTGTTTTCTGAGTCACCGTACCCAAAAGCAATTGGATACACCCGTTCGTTTCCATCTTGTGCAGTTGCAACAAACATTGTACCCCCGAATCTTCCCTTCAAATGGGTACCATCAACTGCAATCACAGGACGCATACACCTCCGAAAACCTCTAATTAAGGACCTTAACGACATGAAAAGTACAAAAATGTATCATCGTCTGCGCATTGTAAGTCGGTGATTGTGCCAGGATTTTGCTGTTCCAAAACGTACGCAAACGATGGTAACAATTTGAAACTTTCTTCATACGTTCCATAGGTCAAGGACAATGCATATTGCAAGGCATCATGTGCCTTACTGTACATGACTTGGAGGCCATACATTGTTTTCATATCGGCGATTATGTCCTTCGACGCATGAGACGACCACCATGTTGTTGAAGTCTAGGTGCAATGACTTCTCCGATTATGACTGCACTAGCTTGTCGGTGGCGACGGTGAACCTCCTCCAAAGGACAACTGTGCTGGTTGACAAAACTTCTGACTTGGAAGTAAGTCCCTTCATCTCTCCTCACCGCTCTTAATTTCCACGTACAGTTGTCAATGATGCAAACTAGATGTAACGTTGTCTTATTAGACCTTTTCACCTTCCATTCAAAGTTCTCCCGCATTGAAAAAGGCCAACTAGCCTCTTCAAATCCTTTTTACTCGGGAAAAATTGACCTTTATAAATCATGCATGTAGGTTCTTGCGTTGCCAAGGTGCTGCTTCTACCAATACCAAACGAGTATGAATCTGCTCCGGGAATAACCCAAGTTATCGTATTATCAGAATCAGATACAGTTATATTATGTCGGACCTCGGAAGTCCCAGGCATATTTGGTACAGTGCAACTAACTCCTTGTACATGTCTTCCTTGTGTTTGAATTTGTGCACGCTCTTCATCCACATTTTCTAGATCATCTACATGTTCATTATTTGCCTCATTATCCACCTCATGGTTCGGGTAATTGTTCATCTCATTTACTGCTCAATTCGACAACCAAACACATAGCCAAATTGAGGTTCAACTACTTGGTCAACCGCTACCGGTGGGACACCACACATGTTTTCCCTACTTTCGGCGAAACTCCTTTGGGGATATAGTTGGTTGCTACCGCTAAAGGATCCAAATTGTTGGGTATTTTCAGGAGTAGGAATATCATTCCCTATCACATCTCCAGGTGTCCTCTGAGTTAGACTTACACATACTTGAGGGATCACCCGATCTTCCCCTAGCATAAACTGAACATCATCGTTATTTCTTATAAATGTACGACATGTACTGCCAGGAACGATTGATACTGATGCCAGATCAACATTGAATTTGTTTACATCATACTTCACAATGGTATGCACGATCGCCACCAATTCTTCGTAAGTCATATTCTTTGACACATACATTCCCTTGTTATCGGATCCAACAAACCTCTGACTTCCGTCGGGTAGTTGCTCCCATTGACCGTTGTAAGATATTACTATTCTAACCCGATTCATGATGTTGTCAAATTAATCAAAACTATTAATTAAAACTCAGGAGTACAAAATATTTTCATAAATTACATTTACAAAGGCTCGGGTGAGGATATTTAAAAGGCTCGGAGAACACTAGCAAAGTCTCGAAGAATACATGAAAGTTTCGAAAAAGACATTTTTGGTCTCGAAAAAGTCTTTAAAAGACTCGATTAGTAATTCAATAAAAAGTCTCGGAGAAGACCTAACAAGGCTCGATTAGTGATTATTTGAAAAGTCTCGGAGATGACTTGAAACGTCTCGGAGAAGACTTGAAAAGGCTCGATTACTAATTTTTGAAAAGTCTCGGAGATGATATGAAAAGGCTCGGAGAAGACATGAAAAGTCTCGGAGAAGACATGAAAAGTCTCGATTGGTTATTTTTGAAAAGTCTCGGAGAAGACATGAAAAAACTTGGAGAAGACTTGAAAATGCTCGAATAGTTATTTTTTAAAAGTCTCGGAGAAGACTTGAAAAGTCTCGGAGAAGACATGAAAAAACTCGGAGAAGACTTGAAAATGCTCGAATAGTTATTTTTTAAAAGTCTCGGAGAAGACTTGAAAAGTCTCGGAGAAGACATGAAAAAGCTCGGAGAAGACATGAAAAAGCTCGGAGAAGACTTGAAAATGCTCGAATAGTTATTTTTTATAAGTCTCGGACAAAACTTCAAAAGGCTCGGAGAAGACTTGCAAAGGCTCGGAGAAGACTTGCAAAGGCTCGGACAAGACATGAAAAAGCTCGAATAGTTATTTTTTAAAAGTCTCGGAGAAGACATGAAAAAGCTCGGAGAAGACTTGAAAATGCTCGAATAGTTATTTTTTAAAAGTCTCGGACAAAACTTCAAAAGGCTCGGAGAAGACTTGCAAAGGCTCGGACAACACATGAAAAAGCTCGAATAGTTATTTTTTAAAAGTCTCGGAGAAGACTTGAAAAGTCTCGGAGAAGACATGAAAAAGCTCGGAGAAGACTTGAAAATGCTCGAATAGTTATTTTTTAAAAGTCTCGGACAAAACTTCAAAAGGCTCGGAGAAGACTTGCAAAGGCTCGGACAAGACATGAAAAAGCTCGAATAGTTATTTTTAAAAAGTCTCGGAGAAGACTTGAAAATGCTCGGACAAGACATGAAAAGGCTCGGAGAAGACTTGAAAAGGCTCGGAGAAGACTTGAAAAGGCTAGATTACTGAATTTTGAAAAGTCTCAGAGAAGACTTGAAAATGCTCGAATAGTTATTTTTTAAAAGTCTCGGAGAAGACTTCAAAAGGCTCGAACAAGACATGAAAAAGCTCGGATAAGACTTGAAAAGGCTCGATTAGTGATTTTTGAAAAGTCTCGGAGAAGACATGAAAAAGCTCGGAGAAGACTTGAAAAGGCTCGATTAGTGATTTTTGAAAAGTCTCGGAGAAGACATGAAAAAGCTCGGAGAAGACTTGAAAATACTCGAATAGTTATTTTATAAAAGTCTCGGACAAAACTTCAAAAGGCTCGGAGAAGACTTGCAAAGGCTCGGACAAGACATGAAAAAGCTCGGAGAAGTCTCGGACAAAACTTCAAAAGGCTCGGAGCAGACATAAAAAGGCTCGGACAACACATGAAAAGGCTCGGACAAGACATGAAAATGCTCGATTAGTGATTTTTAAAAAGGCTCGGAAAAAGGTGACAAAGTCTCGGAGATCCACAATTGTCACAATGAAAATATGAACAAATGAAAAGAAGTATTTACACGAAATATTACCTTGTTGTAATGAAGCACGTCCAGTTGTTTTGATCTTCAACTTCTATTTGTATTGAGAGAGAGATAGAGAGAGAGAGAGAGTAACCCCGTTATCGTTTTTGTTGGAAGTGTGGAGAGAGAACCAGACAAACACAATAACATAAATGATTATCTAAGGGCAATTTTGGTAGTTCACCATAATAGGTGCCTTTTAAACTTAAGTTATTAAACCGGTCATAGAGTCACCAAATCAGTTGGAAAAGGTGATACTTTCCACCATTTCCACTTTTTTTGGTGCCTCCTAATTTGACTTCCCACACATAAATTCCAAGAAATCATAATTGGAACGCAGAAAAAAAAAAAAAAAAAAAAAAAAAACGATTCGCTTTCATTGACAATATTCTAGTCAGCCAACCTAAATCAATTAGGGTTTTTTTTTTTTATTTATTTATTTATTTTTTTTTATATTTTACTAGTAGTTACTGATACAGCAGCATGAGCCGAACTAAAATTTAAAAGTTTTCATCATATTGAGTTGTACAGGTTTGTTGGATATATATAAACCACTGTTGCAGAAAATGTTAGGCGTTAGTCGGGCTGCTACCCCTCGACTAGCGCCTAGTTCATCTAGTCGGAGATTAGTTGGGAACTAGCTAGACGGTTGGCCAGAAGTTGACCATTAGCAGGTCGGCGGTTGGTCGGAATTTTTTTAATATATTTTTTTGTTGTAATTGAATAAATGTTCATACTACAGTAGAACCCCTCTAAACTAATATTCTTGAGACCCATCCTTTAGTATTAATTTAGAGGGGTTATTAATTTGAAGGGTTTTACATTATAAAGTGTAATTTTGTCTTATAAAATGTTTGGAAGTCAGTTAATTTGTTTAAAGAAGGTTCTTTTTTGAGATTCCTTATTTAGTCGGTATTCTTCTTCAAAGAAAATTCTTTTTTTTTTTCCTTTTCAGGATTTATTGTTTAAGAAAGATTTATTAAGAAAATTTTCAATTCCTTTTGGGAATGTGATTACTTAGTGACCAAGGATACTCACCTTATAAATAGTGAGGCTTAGTTTTTGGTTGTATATAACAAGAGAGATCTCATGATATACTTTAAAGTTATATTCCTAACAGCTCTTAAAAATTATCTCTTATCTATCTTTTTTGTTATAATAAGAGAACAATTCAAAAGATGAAAGATGAAGTCAAAAATATCAAGTATGGTAGCTTTGTGCAAACTAGCATCTTGAAGTATTTTTCTAGTTCTTAATTATTATGCAATATATTTTACAATTTTATGGAACTATTAATTTATGCGATAGTCAGGACTGGAATTTTACATTGGATTTCAAAAGGAAATTATTAATTATTACGATAAAGGGGTTTATTAATTTTTTACACTGGCCCAAGTTAGGGCCGAGATTTTTTATTAATTTATAGGGGATATTAATTTATAGAATATTAATTTACATGGGTTCTTCAATATTTCATATATTGAACCTCAAATTGAAAATAAAATTAAAAAAAACTCAATATTGAGAATCAAAATCCATAAACAACTAAACAAAATCCTATGTAGCACGATACGGATACGGGTACGGGATACGGATACGGTACGATATGGGGATACTACAATTCTCTAAAAACTATGATACAAATACGGTAGGATACGCCAATTAAAATAATATATATTTGTATTTTTAAAAAATAATAATTTATAAAAAAATATTTTATAATTTATTCAAAATCAAAACATATTCACAATCCAAATAAATTATGTCACATAACTACATAAGTCATAATAATGTAACATATTACAAGATCAAAATAAACCATATCACATAAGTCATAATATATTAAAAAATTCAAATAAAACATTTGTCACATAAGTCATAATATATTACAAAATCTAAATAATATATAAAATAAAACTCATAAAACATTTTCTAAATATCCCCCAAGTATCCCCTAAGTATCCCCCAAGTATTCTCCGGTCAAACTTATGAAAAAGTCAACGGATACGCCATTTGACATATCGGATACGTATCCTGAAGTATCTGAGGAGTATCCAAACTGGATATTAGTTACCTCTACCAAATAAAGTATCTATGCTACCTAGACAAAATCTAACAAACCCAATAAAATTCCAAAAAGTTAAAAAAAAAAAAAGTCAACATAGTCGGTCAACAGGAATTAGTAATTGACTTTGACCGACTAGGTTGACTTTTTTTTTTTTTTTTTGCCGGTAGCTATCAAAGTTGTATTCTTAATATAAATATATAAATAATTTCTAATTGATGCGATTATATTATATTCAAATAGGTTTCGTTTCTTTAAGCAATTAGATTATTAAATTCAATCATACATTAAGACATACATTAAGATAATCTATAATTTATAACTTCAGTTGACAAATAGTGATGGTAGTTTTGAAAAGGCCCTCCAGACATTGTTTGTTATTTCACAAAATTAATTTAGTTAATAATATATTTAAACAAATAATTAATATATCCTTGAAACTACCTAATCAGGATAGCGTTGCATATATGAAAAGTTCCATGCACTTTTAGTGGAGAAAAGTATAACGAAGAATTTTGAATATTCTAGCCAACCAACCATGTATTACACCACCCAATTAAGTTTCTCTATATATAGGGCTCATGCAAAGTCACTAGTACAAACAAATTAAGCAAATCAACTTCTTTTTTACTTGAAATTTTTCTCATTTTAGAAAACAAAATGTTTGGGTTTTCAATTGTTTTTTTCATTGGTATGATGATGTGTGGGGCGTGTAGTGCTCAGTTGAGTCCCACATTCTATGCAACCTTATGCCCTAATGTGTCGAGCATTGTGCGTGATGTGGTCCAGCGGCAAAGTGATGCTCGGCTTGGTGCCAAAATTATCCGACTTCACTTCCATGATTGCTTTGTCAATGTAATCTCTTGTGTTTTTTTTTTTTATAAATGCATGACATACCCTAGAATTTATTCTATACTTCTTCTCTTGATCATGCTTCATTTTAAAGTCTGGTCCATTAATTGGTTTATATATATAGTTGATGTAATAATTAATTTCCTTAATAATTTTGTAGGGGTGTGATGGGTCGGTTTTGCTAGATGTTGCAGATGGGGAGAAAGGTGCATTTGCCAATGGAGGATTAGATGGATTTGAAGTGATTGATGACATCAAAACTGCACTGGAGAATGCTTGCCCTGTTCGTGTCTCCTGTGCTGATATATTGGCCATTGCTTCTGAAATCTTGGTCTCTTCGGTACTTTACCTTCCTTAATTTGTACCTTCTAATTATTAGTGTGAACTATATATCCACTTTGACTTGAAACAAAGCGCAACACTTTTGTCTTGAAAAACACTTCAACAATATATATTAAGTATTGATTAATTTGCAGGATGGAGGTCCAAACTGGCAAGTGCAACTAGGAAGAAGAGACAGCACAACTGCAAATCGAGCTGGAGCCGATGCCAATCTTCCACTTGCTAATGATGGTTTCGATGTTGTTCAACAAAAGTTTGCAGATCAAGGACTTGATTCCATTGATTTAGTCGCTTTATCAGGTAATTAATTAAATCATTGAACCAACAGACTTGATTAGTACTAAAAATAACATACAAAGTCATGTTGACGTTGAATGCACGTTTAGCAGTTCTAAATGTATGTATATATATATATATATATATATATATCATTCTAAATTTAATATTCAATTCATTGAACGTGGAAAGGGTTCAAAATTTTTTTGTCACTATTTGGGCCTGACTTTGTAAGAAAGTCACCGGTTTAATAACTTAAGTTTAAAAGGCACCTATTATGGTGAACGGACAAAAATACCCCCCACAGTAACCTTCTTCACCATTTTGTTTTTTTTTTTCTTTCAAAATCCTCCATCAATGGACGACGGTGGACCACGACCAAACACAATAGCGACGTTTGTAAACCTTAAACAGATTGTACAAAGAAAAAATAAATTATTAAAAAGGCTCGAAAAAGTCTCGGAAAAAGCTTAGAAAGGCTCGGACAGTTCATTAAAAGTTTCGGAGAAGAAATGAAAAGGCTTGGACAAGTAATGAAAAGGCTCGGATAGTTCGTTAAAAGGCTCGGATAAGAAATGAAAAGGCTCGAAGATTCAAAATTAACAAAAAAAAATTGTTGAAAAGTCTCGGAAAAGAAATGAAAAGGCTCGGAGAAGTAATGAAAAGACTCGGATAGTTCATTAAAAGGCTCGAAGAAGTAATGAAATTAACAACAAAAAAAAAATTGTTGAAAAGGCTCGGAGAAGAAATGAAAAAGCTCGGAGAAGTAATGAAAAGGCTCGGACAGTTCATTAAAAGGCTCGGAGAAGTAATGAAATTAACAAAAAAAAAATTGTTGAAAAGTCTCGGAAGAAATCTCGGAGAAGAAATGAAAAGGCTCGGAGAAGTAATGAAAAGGCTCGGACAGTTCATTAAAAGGCTCGGAGAAGTAATGAAATTAACAAAAAAAAAAATTGTTGAAAAGTCTCGGAGAAGAAATGAAAAGGCTCGACAATTCATTAAAAGACTCGAGGACAAGTTCATTAAAAGGCTCGAAAAGAAAAGGTAATGAAAAGGCTCGGACAATTCATTAAAAGGCTCGGACAATTCATTAAAAGGCTCGGAGAAGTAATGAAAAGGCTCGGAGAAGTAATGAAAAGGCTCGGACAGTTCATTAAAAGGCTCGGAGAAGTAATAATGAACTGTCCGAGCCTTTTCATTTCTTCTCCGAGCCTTTTCATTACTTCTTCGAGCCTTTTAATGAATTGTCCGAGCCTTTTAATGAACTGTCCGAGCCTTTTCATTTCTTCTCCGAGCCTTTTCATTTCTTCTCCGAGACTTTTCAATTAGATTCAAAATTCATATAACCAGAGAAAGACTTACAAAAGACTCAGATAACAAATGAAAAGGAACTCGGTTAGGGTTTTGAATTGAAAAAAAAAAGCTATGGTGTTCAACCCCCGAATGCGTCTGCATAGCACTATAAAATTAATTATCCAAAGGAAATGAATTGATAATGTTATGGTGTTCAACCTTCATCCTCCATTGAAGGTTTGTTACAGAGGAATATGAAAAGAAAAAATCTCAGAAAACTTTAAAGTAAGAAAGAGAATGTGTAAAATAAGGGCATTTTGGGAAATCACTTACTTTAGTGCCTTTTAAACTTATGTTATTAAACCGGTCACTTTGTCACCAAGTGAGTTGGAAAAGGTGATATTTTTCACCATTTCCTCCAACGCCTCCTCGTGAGTCATCTCTAGTTCGAGAGTCATCTCTAGTTCTACCGTATCCTCCAACTTCAATCCGGTGATTAGACAAAACTCAACCTTTGAGAACCGGACCGAATGCCTTCCTAACAAAAATATCATCTCATCTTCAGGCCCATCGTGATGCAACTCGCGAATAAGCAACCGATGTACAATGCCAGCTGAAAACTTCAACCCACGATCCATCCGAAGGAGGTGTCCAAAACACGACTCAGTATACCGACGTCGTTCTTCGATCGCAAGATGTTCAGGTACCTTGTTAAGTGCGTTGTCGATATCTGTAAGGTCATCAAAATGGTCATGTCGAGTTATTTTCCCCGAATACCTTTCTTCCTCTGGAGTTTTAAGCGAATCTTTTAGTTGATTCCTCATCTGCATATTGACATAAAAAAAATATATCTAGTTAAATAAAATAAATAATATAAAAATGAAAGGTTTCGGACACTAAATGAAAAGTCTCGGACACTATATGAAAAGGCTCGAAAACTATATGAAAAGGCTCGAAAACTATATGAAAAGGCTCGGACACTATATGAAAAGGCTCGGACAATATATGAAAAGGCTCGGAAACTATATGAAAAGGCTCGGACACTATATGAAAAGGCTCGGACAATATATGAAAAGGCTCGGAAACTATATGAAAAGGCTCGGACACTATATGAAAAGGCTCGGAAACTATATGAAAAGGCTCGGACACTATATGAAAAGGCTCGGACAATATATGAAAAGGCTCGGAAACTATATGAAAAGGCTCGGACACTATATAAAAAGGCTCGGACAATATATGAAAAGGATCGGACAATATATTAAAAGGCTCGGAAACTATATGAAAAGGCTCGGAGACTATATGAAAAGCTTGGAGATTCTAATTCTAGAAACCTATTCATATTCCTTAAAAGGCTCGGATTACTATTTAAAAGTCTCGGACAATGTTTTAAAAGGCTCGGATCCTATTTTAAAAGTCTCGGAGCCAGTGTGAAAGGCTCGGAGATTCAAATAGCAGAAACCTATTCAAATTGCTCGGAAAAGGCTCGGATTACATGTGAAAAGCTCGGAAAAGGCTCGGATTACATGTGAAAAGCTCGGAAAAGGCTTGAAAACCCAGAACTTCATCGTGTTCAACAGAATTTTTTCATAAATTTAAACCCTAACCTAATCAACAACAAATCAAATCAAACGAACATCCAACATCAAACGCAAATAAAAGTTTCAACAACAAAAACGTGTCAGAAAATCATATCACCTTCTCGTCGATTTCAAGACTGTATCGCCACCGCCGGCAGGTTTCCCGTGAGATTTAGTACCGGATTTCTTGCACCCAAGGTCTCTCTTTCCACTGTTCTCTCTCTCTCAACTTTTTTCTCTTCAGACGCAAACTGACAAGAATGAGGGTATTTTTGTCTGGTCACCTAAATAGGTGCCTTTTAAACTTACATTAGTAAACCAGTGACATTCTCACAAAAGCCCCTCCAAATAGTGACAAAAAATATTTGAACCCTTCATTGAACTGAAATCCAAAGGTTAATTAACTGAAGATAAAAAATATAAAGTAAAATAAAATTATAAAATCTGTTTTGACTAACTCTACAATAATCATACTTTGGTCCGTCACAGGTGCACACACCTTCGGACAAGCTCGTTGTATAACGTTCCGAGACCGCCTATACGATTTTGGTGGCAGTGGTAACCCTGATGCTGATTTAGATGCCACATATTTGCAAACCCTTCGTCAGAATTGCCCTGATCAAGCCTCTGCTAATAACATTGGAAACAACCTGTAAGTTTTGTATTTCTGAAAAACTTGTTTTACTGTGTTACAATACTAAGCTATTTATATAAAACAAAGGGAACCCTTGGAACCCTATTGGTGATAACAATATGTGCTAGAATGTAGGAGTGATAACTATTTAGGATGGTGGCAGAGTAGATATCGTAACACCCCCCCCCCCTCAAACTGGACGGCCGTGGACGAACAAGTTTGCTTGACAGCTGAGTGTGGCGACGTTTGTGGAGACCCTTGGTGAGAAGGTCAGCAAGCTGATCATCAGAAGGAATAAACGAAACACGATGGCTGCCGAGAGCCACTTTTTCACGAACAAAGTGATAGTCCAATTCTATGTGACGAGAGCGAGCATGATGAACCGGGTTCGCAGCAAGATAGGTGGCACTGATGTTGTCACAATAGAGCATAGAGGGAAAAGAAACAGGACAGCCAAGTTCATGAAGAAGATAACTAATCCACACAGTTTCTGCACATGCATGAGCCAAAGATCGATATTCAGACTCAGTGCTCGAGCGAGCAATAGTTGGTTGCTTTTTAGAGCACCAGGAGATGAGAGTTGAACCCAAGAAGATGAGGTAGCCAGTGGTAGATCGCCGAGAGGTAGGACAGCCAGCCCAATCCGCATCAGAAAAGGCTTGAATATTCAGCGGTGTAGGCGAGGCTCTAATGAGAATACCGTTATCAATGGAACCTTTGAGGTAGCGAAGAATACGTTTGACTGCAACCAAGTGAGGTTGGCGTGGGGCACTGAGAAATTGAGCTACAGTGCTGACTGCGAAGGCAATATCAGGACGAGTCAAAGTCAAGTATTGGAGGGAGCCAACCAAGTGCCTATACTCTGTAGCGTTGACAAGAAGATCACCCTCATCGGCTGAGAGTTTCACGGCAGCAGCAAGAGGAGTGGAGCAAGGCTTGCATTTAGTCATAGAGTGGCAGTGAAGAAGATCCAAAGTATATTTGACCTGAGAAATATGCAAACCTTCGGAATGAGGATTAACTTCAAGGCCTAGGAAGTACCGCAAGGAACCCAAGTCTTTCACATCGAATTCCTTGCCAAGCTGTTCAACAAAATGAGAGATAAACTTCGCATGGCTGCCAGTAAGTATAATATCATCAACATACAATAACAAATAAAGTTTAAAATTATTCTGATGATAGATGAAGAGAGAAGGATCGGCCTTGCTCTGAGTGAAACCAAAACGAAGCAAAAATAAGCTGAATCGACTAAACCATGCTCGAGGTGCCTGTTTTAAACCATATAAAGCTTTCTGGAGCTTGCAAACATGATGGGGATGCTGCGGGTCCACAAAACCAGGCGGTTGAGACATAAAGACCTCCTCACTGAGAACACCATTTAGGAAAGCATTTTTGATGTCCATTTGACGGAGAGGCCAAGAGTGAGTAACTGCAAGGCATAGAACAGTTCGAACTGTGGCAAGCTTGACAACAGGGCTGAATGTTTCATCATAATCAAGACCAGGCTGCTGGTGAAATCCCTTGGCAACAAGTCGTGCCTTGTAACGCTCTATCGAGCCGTCTGAGTGACGTTTGATTCGGAAAACCCACTTGCACCCAACTGTATTATGAGACGGAGAAGGGGGAACCAGAGTCCAAGTGTCATTTTTGACAAGGGCATTAAATTCCTCAGCCATAGCACTACGCCACTCGGAATGCCTGACAGCTTGGGAAAAACATGTTGGTTCAAGAGATTGAGACAACACCGATGCATGTGCTTCAGAAATAGGATAGCGAACCGTGCCATCAGTACGGATCTTGGGCTGTTTAACACCATCCCGTAATCGAGTGATCATGTGATGACCATGTAGCGGAGGGGACGACGGGAGTGGTGCGGTGGAGGAAGGGAGCTCGGCTGGCAGTGCAAGTGGATCGACCGAAGACGGTTCCAGGTCAGGCGGTGCAGCAGCAGCAGAATCAGGGTCAGGCAAGGTGAGCGGTGCAGGTGGTGCAGCAGAAGATGGGTCAGACACGGCTGGAAGAGCCTGCTGAGGTGCTGGGCCAGAAACTGAGATCGGCGGCGGCACAAGTGCTGGTGCAGGTCGAGGTGAAGACTGCAGAACAGTCAACTCTACAGGACTTGGCGAATGCAGATGATGAAGTTCCAATGTGGCCAGCGGTGCCGGATCATGTGAAGCCTGTCTATTAGCAAAGGGAAAAACACATTCGTTAAAAATAACATGACGCGAAATATATACCCGTTGATTTACCCGATCGAGACACCGATAACCTTTATGATGAGTACTGTACCCCAGAAAAACACACTCAGTTGAACGAGGTTGAAGCTTATTCGAAACATAAGACCTAAGATGAGGAAAACAAGCGCATCCGAAGACACGAAGATGACTATAGCTAGGATGTTGACGAAAGAGCATGTAGTACGGAGAAGACCACTCAAGAGTAGGAGTAGGTAAGAGATTTATGAGATAAACAGAGGTTAAGGCTGCCTCGACCCATAACTCGAGCGGAGCATGAGCCGTAGATAGCAAGGTTTGAGTCATGTCAGCAATATGCCGATGCTTACGCTCGGCAAGACCGTTTTGCTCAGGTGTGTGAGGACAAGAACGACGTTGGTGAATACCTAAAGTGTGACAATAATTTGTGAAATTGGAATTAACATATTCAGTACCGCCATCACTTTGTAAAATTTGAATCGAGGATTTAAAAAGATTTTTGACCATAGCAACGAAATTGCAAAAATGAGTAAAGACTTCAGACTTTTGACGCATTGGATAAATCCATGAGTAGCGCGAAAATTCGTCAGCAAATAAAACATAGTATTTATAGCCTGAAACAGAAATAATAGAGGACATCCAAACATCAGAATGAATTATAGAAAAAGGAGTCGTTGCATAAATTTTATTTGACATAAATGGAAGCTTATGTGACTTGCAGGTAGCGCAGTCATTACAAAAAGAGAAACTACTGGAAAAATCAGAACCTAGAGAACCGGAACCTAAGCGACGTAGGACGGTGGATGACGGATGACCAAGACGAAGATGCCAAAGATTCGGTACCACAGCTGCCAAGGCAGAAGGCTGCGGCTGCAAGAACGGATACAAACCATCTTTACATGGGCCCTGAAACAGAGGAGCACCTGAGGTGAGATCAGAAATAATATAACCAGAAGGGGTGAAGGTAAAACTAACAGAATTATCCTTAGTGAAACATGCAACAGACAGTAAATTTTTATTTAGAGAAGGAACATGAAATACATTATTGAGAGAAAATTTTTGAGAGCCTAAAGACACAGGAATGTTACCAGTGTTGGTAATGGGAAGAGAAGCCCCATTACCAAGTAAGACAGAGGTATTACCAGTAAATGGAACGGAATCCGAGGGTGCAGTACTTGTCATGTGGTGAGTGGCACCAGTGTCAGGGTACCAGGTAAAATCAGGAGGAGACGGATACTGAGCGACATGCATGCCCGCAAACGGAGCAGTAAGGGACTCCGGACCATGATAGCGGTGAGGACAATGGGAATAAGAATGCAGAGAAGTGGAACACGTCGAGCACCACTGAGATGTGTGCGACTGAGATGGGTGAGAGCCAAAGAGACCACGACCACCATTCTGCTGGGGCCAAAAAGAACCACGACCTCAGCCATAAACCGAATAAGCAGGGGTAGAATGCCAAGATGCACGTCCATGTCCACGGAAATTACCACGGCGATTATGGCGACCATTACCACGAGACTGACCACGACCAGACGACGGACCCTGAGTGATGTTCGCAGTAGGAGAAGAAGACTGAGTGGCAACAAAAGCAGTAGTACTACCAGAATCAGCCGGTTTGGAAAGCAGCAACTGTGATTCAAAAGAGAGGAGACGTGCACGAAGATCCTCAAACCTAGGTAGAGGAGGAAAGTTCAAGATTGCCGTAACAATCATGGCATATTCTGAACCAAGACCCCGAAGGACAGCGGTAACCAGATCAGTAGACGAGACCGGTTCACAGATGGCTGCAAGAGAGTCAGACAGAGACTTAGCATGTTGAAGGTAGGCAGAGATTGTTTTTGTACCTTTCGTCATGTCCATAAGCTGGAAACGAGTGTTCGCCGCATTGGCAACCGATTGTTGAGAGAAGTTTTCCTTGAGACACGACCACATCTCTAAGGCAGTGGCTTTGCCGACAATTAAAGAGAGCATGGGCTCAGTCATAGTAGCAACCAGGTAACTGACGACGAGCTGATCCTGTTGAAACCATTTGAGGTAGGCTGGATTGGGAAAGGCGGAGCCTTCATCAGCGAGAAGAACAGCAGGTGTAGGAGCCGGTGCAGAACCATCCACATAATGATAAAGGCCATGACCAATGAGGAAGGGACGCAGTTGGGCAGTCCACAGAAGATAGTTCGACTCCGTAAGTTTGAGGAAGTTTGCAACTGTCGGACCAGATGGACCAGATGGAGAAGATGCAGAAGGAAAAGAAGCAGTTGAGGAAGATATCGGAGAGGCAGAGGAGGCAGACGAGGAAGCGGCGGCGGTGGTGGCCATGAGAAGAAGCGGAAGAGAGGAAAAGAAAAATTAGGTTTTCGTTAGAAAGTGTATAGCTCTGATACCATGTAAGTTTTGTATTTCTGAAAAACTTGTTTTACTGTGTTACAATACTAAGCTATTTATATAAAACAAAGGGAACCCTTGGAACCCTATTGGTGATAACAATATGTGCTAGAATGTAGGAGTGATAACTATTTAGGATGGTGGCAGAGTAGATATCGTAACACAACCTTGATCCAACCACTCCTAACAGATTCGACAACAACTACTTCACCAATCTCCAGAACAACCGCGGCCTTCTCCAATCCGATCAGGAATTGTTCTCCACCACTGGTGCTGATACTGTTGCCATCGTTAACCGCTTTGCTGGTAGCCTGACTCAGTTCTTTGATACTTTTGGTGAGTCCATGATCAAGATGGGGAACATTAGTCCACTGACAGGAAACAATGGTGAGATCAGGACCAATTGCCGAAGGGTCAATTAATTACATTGTTAGGATATGTTTATAAGAGATGTTCAAGTGTTTATATATTCGGCTCATAATTATAAGAGCGAGTTTTGCTATTAATTTTGTAAGTTTGAATTATATTCTAGTTTTGGCATTTTATTTTAGTCATGAAATGTAATAATTAATTGCAAATGAAATGTTTTGTCAATTTAATATCATTGGAAGAATGATTAATTAAATGAAATCTTGGTTGAAATATTCCTATGATCATGTTTGTATGTTTATTGATAAAGCTTGTCGACTCTATAACATCTACTCTTACCCGATCACTTCTATGATAAGGGTTCAAGTTCCATCCATGTCTATTAAATTGTAAGGTGTGAGAAATTAACTCATCCTTATAGTAGGAGTTACTACTCTGAGCCATTTTTACAGCAGTTAATCTTGTTAGGTCTGAATCCGAATCATATTTTTTAAGAAAATAAAAATAAAAGAAAAGCTTATTGACTTTTTATACACAGAGATTTTTAAAAATCCCATGTTCATGGAAACTGGAAAGTGTGAGTTGTCAAACTAAATTTGTAATATAGTATCTTTAACGACGTACGTGTGCATGCATGTCCTGTTAGGAAGATTAATTTTTCTCACAAAAATTAAAATAGAAACAGTATAATAAACTCTCATATATATATTTATATTTTTTTTTTTTTACACTGAATTAAGTTCTCTATGTATAGAATTAACCTTTATAAGGGGAACGTTTTATAATTTAGAATACTTTTTTTTTTTTCTGTAAATAGCTGATGTTTGGGATATTTTTGAGAGTTTGACACATTATAAAAAAAACAAGAATTACAGAACACATTGATCCACATCAGCAGAAAGTCAAAGTTAGGCAAAATATCAGCAAGTCAGCACACAACATGGCAACACCATGTTCAAAAGCAATTAAAGGTTATGAGACCTATTCACCAAGCAAAAGTCTAACCTTGATACACCATATCAACTCAAGATCAGGCCAGATACAGAATATGATTGGACTCAAATTTTATTTTCTTTTTTTATTTTATTATGAGATTCAGTTATTTTTATAAGATTCCTTCAAGTGTTTTGGTATGATTTAATGCTATTTACTGAAAACTTAGTAGAAAGTCCCACCACCCAGACTCCTACCATTATCATTGTTCCTAACACTACTTCCAATCATAATGCCAATCTTATATCCATCAATGCCGCTACCCAGCTCCCATTAAAACTAACCTCCTCGACTTATCCTTCTTGGAGAGCACAATTTAGCACAATTTATCCATACTTTGTTGTTTGGCTATAATCTTTTGGGCTACATTGATGGTTCCTTGGCCTATCCTCCTCAGTGTCTGAGCACCAATGGTGTCTCTACTGTAAATTCAGCATACACACTCTAGCTTCCACAAGATCAACTAATCTTGCATGCCATTATCGCGTCTGTATCAGAATCTTTTACTCCCGTAAGTTCCTTATATTTTGATTGGTTTATCTCGTTAACAAACCACATTTGGGGTTTAAATGTGTATGGGTAGATCAGGCCTTCACTATACATCATCAAGCTTAAGAGCACTTAAAAGGTATTTCACTTGTGCTCAACTCTTGAAGAGAATAGTTGCACACATACACACACTAGTCATGCATGTTTTACTCATCTTGCATGTGTAGTTCAATTATCATATGTGTATGTGTTCTTCACTTTCCACACATGCACCTTGTTGTTAGATCTAAGTGTTTATTGAGCATAGCAATTCATTTCCCAATGCTTGATCGAAAACGTCCGCACATGTACAATGGTGTGCTTGATTTAGAGCAATGAGTGACCTAGGCCCTAGTGCACTGGTAGTGTGTTGGTGCTACCCACACAGTGGCCTTGGATGGTTTTTTTGGGTCCCCGGTGCGCTGGTAGGTCTTCTGGTAGTGCGTTGGTCCTACCAGCGAGTAGCCTTGGGTTGATTTTCCAAGTCCCAGTTCGCTGGTAAGTTGGTTAGTAACGCGCTGGTACTCACCAGCGCACTACCAGCAAAGTGCCCTGTTTCAAGCCTAAATTTTCAAAAACATCGTAGTTTCATTTATGGCTCATATATATATATATATGATGTCTTCTCTCTTGTACATTTTTAAGAGTTCAAAATCATATTTTTAAGAGAGAGTGTTTTCCAAGAGAGAAAAACTTCCAAGAACTCACATTTGATCATCCAAACCTATTTTCATGATCATCTAGCATCATGTAGCTTCATCTAGGTTGTGGTCTAGCATGGGTTTTCTTCAACATACATGATTTGGTAAGTATAACACTATTTCATTTATCTTAGTGTTCTTGTTTAACAAGAAATCTCTTTTATGACTTGTTTGCATCTAGATTAAGTTCTTATCTACAAGTAGAGATTTTTGTGTTGATTGTTTGGTGTTGTATTGTGATAGCTATTGCATCTAGGATTGCTTTTATTTTAGATAGGTAAGTTGTATGTATGACATACAGTAATATGATATCTATGATTGTTTGACTTGTTTATTCATGATTAGATAAGCATTAAATATGTTGACCTAGCATTTATGCATTTGATATTCACTTAGGTTGTGTTCTCTTCATTGAGAGTTAAACCTTGTGACTAAGTGGCTTAGTGCACAAGCAAGTGGGTCTAGGATCACTATTAAAGGCTTGTTGGGTAGAGTGAAAAGGTTAGTTACCAAGAATGATTTGACTTGAGGTCAACCTAGATTGTAAACTTTTATTCAAGTAGTGGATTTGAGGACCGTATGTGGCTAGCACAATAGCTTGTGAGTTTTGCCTAGTTAGAGAGTTTTTCACGTAAATCAATCAACGTGTAATTTATTGTTTTTCACACTTAAATTACGCTGATTGTATTTGTTTGATTTGGATTATTTTTTGAATATTGATTAATCAAGAAAAGTTGTTACTTAACTAGATTAAAACCTATTCACACCCCCCCCCCCCCCCCCCCCCCTCCTAGGTTAATTTAAACACATATTATATAGTTTCAATTGGTATTAGAGCAGGTTCCTAGACATATTTAGGAGATCCTTGCTTTTGGTGTGTCTTGTGTTAGGTCAATAAATGTTGATATTTTAGACCCCTAATTCATATGTTTTATATTATGTTCTTAAGTATAATTGAATATTTTAATGTTTTAGTTGAGATTGTGTAGAAGATAGCTCTTTGAGTGAGTTTAATAACAAAAAGGTGATTTTTGGTAAAGTTTGGAGAAATGCCTCTGTAGCACATCCAACCTGTGAAGACTATATCTCCCTCCTCAGATTGAACTAGGTTGAAATCTACATATTTCGGAAAGCCCCGGAAGTCTAGTTTCCGACGAACATACAGTTCATCGAATCGAGTTTTCTAGAGGAAGTTATGACCGATTTAGTAACTGAAAGTCAAAGATGGACCGTGGTTTGTTCACAATTGCATACGGGATTCAAATTATGCATTTTTAACAAATATTTCAATTATTTCTTTTAGTGAGAGTGTGTTAGATTCAAACTATACCACAATATGAAATATTGTAATAGTTCCAAAATATATATATATATATATATATATGTAGTTTTATTGTTAAAGAGTATGTATTTATGCATATGTGTAATAGGTTTTAAGGAAAAAACAAATTGATAAATATTTGTGGCTAGCAGTGGTGCCCTCTCCAAAGCCATCTTTAAAAATTCCAAATTCTATTTCTCTTTAAAAGAAACAACTCCTAACCAAACAAGCTACAACTATTTGCATCGTTTGTTTTTGTTCAGCAAGAATGAAACAATCCATACAAAAGAGTTGCCGGTTTGGTATCATGTCCAGATTCAAAAGGCTAGCAAATATGAATTACCAAATGACAAGAGTTTAGTTTAAAGATGACTTGACCTGACAACATTAAACTGAAAAGGGCATATTCTTAATCAACTAATAACAACTGAGTATAAAGTCAAAGTGAGTTTTCAGAGAAAATTGAATTGGATAAAGTCATCAGTGGACAATAAACCCGACCTGTGTAGGCTACACAAGAAGAAAGATCATGGAGATCATGTGGGCACGACAAGAACAAATATGTTAAGTGTAAAAAATAATAAAATTTGGGCCTGTTCAAAACCGCCGGTTCCGGTTCCATCTAATCGTGGAATCAGAATCGCTGGTTCGAAATCAGAATCGGAACCGTCAGTTCGGAATCAAAACCAAACCAAGTCTACCTATATATAACGCTCTCTCTCATTTTAATTTGATTGATTATTTTATAGTTTATAATGGCAGGGTCCATGACAATGATGCTTTAAAAAAAAAATTATAATTTTAAATAAGATCTAAATTGGCAATGTCCATAAAATTCCTAGAAGGAAAAATATATGTCTTGCCGAGAGGGCAACGACTTATACAATTTTACGGAGTCAGAAATATTTATGAATTTGACTTTGCTTAAAGCAAATGTTAATATTGTATCAGGTCCAACGAATCTAATAGAAAGCTCTGAAAGAGCCACGATATTGTTATCAAACAATACTAAATTATGTATCAAGTCCAACGGATCTAATAGAAAGCTCTGAAAGAGCCACGATATTGTTATCAAATAATATTAAATTGTGTATCAATGATACTTTATATCATTCAAACATAACATAAAGAAATCTTCTTAGATCAAAGATATATAACTTTATTAATATCATATTGAGACTATGAATAATAAAAGTGTTGAATATCTGTGCATGATTCAGGTCAGAAACTCATTATAGAAAAATTATGTGTGTTATCATATGGATTATATTATACAATTATGAACTATAAATTCTCAAATCCAAGAATACTTATATGTTGACATGACAGTTTTGATCATCAAGGATCTACAATGATGCGTATAATTATCGAAAATTATGGACATTAATTAAAGAGCTAGGATATTCTTTAATTTCATAATAATATATGCACTATATATTCAAAAATAGAAACTAGTAATAAAACCATCTAATTCTACAGTTGGTTTTTAATCTCTATCATTCAAAGGGATATATATATATATATGGACATATACATCCACCAAAAGTGTCATTTCATTATTTTATGGTTCTAATTGATGCATCTACCAAATGATCACATGTTTATGTATTATCAAACATCTTCATGTTACTAGATATTTGATGAATATTGCAAAGCAGTTGGGAATGACGTTCAACATCTAGTTTTCACATGTACTCATAATTAACCATTACAACTTGTAATTGATCATTGACTTGCTCACATTTTAAAGATATTTGATTGCGTTGTATATCTCTTGCATCTCTGGCATATATCATTTTGAGATTAATGTTGATTTGATTAATCTTCTATTAGATCATTTAAACTTCTGATAGTTTACATTTTTACGCACAATCTACATATTATAATATTGATTAATTCTCAAATGGAAAGTTTCTCCATAAGAGAAGAGTAAATGAAAAGTTACTCTTATACAAAATAGAGATACCAGTTCGGTTATATATATATATATATATATATATATATATGTCTCATTTTAACCTTTGTATCACTCAAATATGAAAAATAATTGATCATCAGATGATTATTACTCTGTTACCTGATATATTAAAGGTAACAAGATTTTATAAGTTGTCATCTCATGAACCCTGGCCAGGTGATTGTTCTTGAAGAACGATCAGAGCAAAGAGTAGCAAACAAATCATCTTATACATATCATAAGCTTGTGAATCTTTTTTGAAAGGTTTTGTTATCAAGATCCCAATATAAACAAAACTCGAGTTATAAATAAATACACTTTCTCTAAGTCAACTCTATAAGAGTCTGATATATCTAAAAAGACATAAGTCTATAAAGTGACTAAATCCATTGAAATGGAAAAAATCTCAATAGAGATACAAGAATACAAAAATTGAGCAAATTTCTATAAATCATACAAGTTCATGAAGTGAATAAATCCATTGAAATGGAAGAAATCTCAACAAAGATACAAGAGTATAGAAATTGAGAAAATTTCATATAAATTATACAAGTCCATGAAGTGACTAAATCCATTGAAATGGAAAAAATCTCAACAGAGATACAAGAATATAGAAATTGAGAAAATTTCTATAAATCATATAAGAGAAATGTGGAATCATAAAGAAACAATCATTGATCATGTATTTTTATACACAGTAGCTATTGAAATTAAAAAAAATGATGATTATGATATTCATAATGTCAATGATTGTAGACAAAAGGCATGATTGGACTAAATGAAAAAAAAAAAAAAAAAAAAGCAATTCAAGAATAATTGACTTCATAAGCCAAACAAAAGGTATTTAAACCAATAGTACTCCAGACACCTAGAGATGCCAAACTAGTTGGATACTAACGGGTTTATACGAAAAACGTAATGAGAAAAATAAGATCGTAAAATATGAGGCACGACTCATAGTACAAGGTTTCCCACAAAAACTTGGTATTCAATAGTGTTGAATACGATTATGTTTCTAGTTTTTGATAAATTTAGTTGTCTTTAAAAGGATTGAAATACGTCTTCTAGACGTATTAATTATCTATCTATATGGTTCACTCAATCCATATATTTATAATCCTTGAAAGATTTAAAATGTTAAAAGCATATAAATCGAGATCTCGTAATCTGTATTTGATAAACATGCAAAAATCCCTATATGGAATATGGACGGATGTGGTATAACCGTCTCAGTGAATATCCAATAAGATAAGGATATAATAATCTTATTATATACTCATGTATCTTCATAAGAAATGAGAAAGAAAATATTGTCTCGACCTGAAGATCGAGCATAGATCAAATGGAATGTTTGTCCATCAATCAAAATATGTTGAAAAGAGTATAAAAAGATTCCATATGGATATTATTCATCTATTAAGTAAACATATTGTAAGAACTCTTGATCCTAAGAAAGATCCATTCTAATCAAGAGAAAATAGTGAAAAGATACTTGGTCCTGAAGTACTATATCTTAATGTCATTGGTGCTTTGTTATATCTGGAGACCAGATAGTGCATTCTCAGGGAATGAACTTACTAGGACTCATTTCAACACCAATTTAATAAACGCTTCATAAAGCAAGTCTTTGTTTATACTCCCTCCAATCATTTATGATGTTATTGCATTTCATGAAGTAAACATATGTATACGTCAATTTTAGCAATTTAGAAGATTGCTTCAAAAGAACTTTTATCAAGGAAGAGCGTCCCATCAGGGGTGCATATCAAATGAAGTATATTAGTTATTTTGAGACATATGTGCATTGTACTCTTTTTCTTTTCGATCGGGTTTTTATTCCATTGGATTTTCCTAACAAGGTTTTAATGGGCAAATTCACTAAGCACACCCAAAATCATTTGATCCATAAAGATCATCATAAATATTACATTAATCTAATAGATCATCGTATGTATGTTATCTTGATCAAGAAGATCATTGTAAATATTACTTTGATCTTGCTAATCATCATATATATATTACCTTGATTTAGAAGATCATCATAGTTATTACTTTGATATGACATATCATTATATTAATGAATGTCTTTGTTTAGGTTCTTATCAAACTAGATTTTTCCTAACAAAATATAACTGTGAGAAATGTTTTGAAGAAAACATTAACTATGGACATATTTGCATTGTACTCTTTTTCCCTTCAATTAGGTTTTGTCCCATTGGTTTTCCTGACAAGGTTTTTAACAACACAGTTTTAAGAATGTCCAACCCCACAAGATCCAGAAGATCATTGTATATATTTTTTTCAAGGTTTTTGTCCCACTGAGTTTTTCTAGCAAATTAAAATACAAGTGATGGAAATTCAAGATGGAGTGTTATAACAATGGCTTTCCATCGCCTTGTTTTTGCCACTTGGTAGGTTTTGCTTAATCTCTAAGATATTTGATGCAAGTGGCCAAGGCAATATGGCCAAGTGGCCAAGTAGACAGATGTTAGCCTATATATATATATATACGGAAATTTTCCTATGAGGATGCCCTGATAAAATTATATAAGGATATTGAATGTGAGTCACTCGTTTTACATACTTTGACTTGGTATGTATGCACATGTCAAATCACTTTTATAAATGAGTGGCTCACATTCAATATCCTAATAAAGTTATATAAGGATGATCTGATAGGAACGGGACAGAATATATATATAAGTGATCCATCTTGTATAAAACGCGTTCTCAAATTCCAACCTTCAATAAGATATCTCATTCTTCCTCTGATCCAATTACTCTTCTCTCTCTCTCTCTCTCTCTCTCTCTCTCTCTCTCTCTCTCTCATTTATTGTTCATCTTTTCATCTTGTTATTTCATTTTATTTATAACATGTTTATAATACTGGCTTAATTTTTAAATTTTAGATATGAATTTACTTATGAAATGGGTGTGTAAATAATATTTACGGATAACAATGTCAGCAACCAAAAAGAAAAACAAAAAGGAGGCCACCACCGCGATATTAACAATTTACAACTATAACAATTTACAACTATAAACTCAGTTTCCTATGATCAAGTACAACAATTCTCTACCCACTTCAAAGCATCTCCAATGTAAAAGTGGCTTACATACCAATAAACGTTGAGATGGCAACAATGTCAAGAGACTTGCTTCCTATGTGGCATAAAAAAAAATTGATAGACAATCAACTCAAAATTTGGTTTCTAATGCTTCTGTCTAAAACACAATTTTTTTAATGACGTATCCATTTTTTATTTTTTTTATTTTATTTCTTTACAAAAAATAGATGAAAAAATCATATGAGTTTTAAATACTTGCTGAGTCAAACGAAAAATAGTTGTGCAACAGACCGTCTGAAAGTAGACGGTCATATTGACAATGTCTAATATTTTTTGTGCCACATCAGCTTGAGGTTGAATATGCACGGCTGGATTGGAGAAAAATTTATTAACAGAATGTCTATTAATCTTACATGACATCTCTTTTTTCACAAATCACTCTTGTATTGGAGATGCTCTAAGCACTGTTTTGATCTAATGTGCATGGCTTAAATTTTTTCTAAATTAATTATTCTTTTATTGTATATTATTAATTTATAATTTTTTTTTCAAATTGCTAAATGATACCTCCATGAAATGAGGACCAGATATTTCACCGTTATATGCAGGTGATATGTGCATGATCCAAGTCAAACAATAGCAGTTGTTTATTAATTTTTTAATTGTTGAATTAGTCTGTTAATGGTGTTGTGTGTTAATGGCATCAGTTGTGCCTAAGTGGTTTCCATTTAATAAGTGTTCGTTCTATTAAATAAATGTTAGTGGTGTTAGTGGTGTTGTTAGTGGTGTTAGTGCCCTTAATATTTGGCATTATTGTTTTGTTTGTTAGCTTTTAATCAGAGGCTATATATAGCCTGAAATTATTTGAAGAATGCATGGAATATATTGAAGTAAAAATGTTTCCCCCATTTCTCTCTGCTTAATTCTTCTTCCTTTTCTCCAAATTCTCTATGTATTTTCCAAGATTGGAAAATATACATAACAAATGGTATCAGAGCCGTTCGAATCCATGGACACACGATTTCGTAATGAAATCTAGGAAGTCCTAACTCGTCATGAGTCTGTCTTCGTTCAAATTCAAAATACCCTCCACGCCATTAGGAATGAACTTTAATCTCTACGTGTCTTTCACAAAGAGAATTCATTTCAGAAAAACACCAATCCACCACCACCCATGCTCACCACCATTCATATCACCCCTACCAATCTACCACCACCAATTCTCACAACCACCATATCACTCCTACCACCTCCTATACCTCTCCAACCGAAACCACCATTCTTGATGCAGAGGAAAATTCAACACAACAACAACCGATAAAAGAAAGGATCAATGATTCGGATCCGTTGATTCGCGCACGAATACCGGAAGCAAATCATACTATTAATCTATTGATCTGTGCATAGATAATAGAATAATAGGCTTCAAATTCGTTGATCCACTCAGGATACCGAAATTGGATAAAAGGAGATACTCTCTCTCAAATTTTATTAATCTTCAAAAACTGTCATTCAAACCCTAATGCAATCTAGTTAAACAGAAATGCAAAACTTGACTAACAAAAAAATCCTCAAAAGGGAAATTTCCAAAATAAAAAAGATATCAAATCTCCTAAAAATAAAAAGAATTCTAAAACATTAAAAACCTATCTAAAAAGGAAATTGAATTTGATTTAATAAAATCAAATCATAAAATAATTAATAACCTAATTACATATAAAATAAATGGAAATAAAATAACAAGTATTAATTACAAGAGTATTTTAAAAATAAAAAGTTTTCAAGAAAATCTCCAATAATATCTCCTGCATCATTCTCTCCAGTGTGGAGAAAATTCGTCCTCGAATTTTGACAGCTTTGAGGAACAAATAAGTTAGAGATGCCGTTGAATGATGAAACACGACAACATCGCAAAAATAATCTTCAAAAATTGAGTTCCTCTCATGCTGCTCGTTCTGGAACAAATCTTCATCGAAAACCGTTGGCTTATCGAAATCAACGATAACAGGTTCCGTCAAATATTCCTCATCGAAAATTGGTGGCTTATCGAAGTCAACGATAACCGAGTCCGACACATAATCGTCTTCGAAAAACAATGAATGGTAGGAGGAAATTTTGTTTTGGGGATTCATGAGAATTTGATTTTTTTTTTTTTTTTTTTTTTGTGGAGAAATACGGAAGGTGAATATCTAATGGAGAAGTAATTTGTTATGCTTTATGGATCGTTGAGCCTAGCACAACAGTACACTCGATGGCTCTGATACCAACTGATGCAGCGGAAAATTCAACACAACAACAATCGATAAAAGAAAGGATAAACGATTCGGATCCGTTGATTCGTGCATGAATACCAAAAGCAAACCCTACTATTAATCTGTTGATTTGCGCACAGATACTAGAATAATAGGCTTCAAATTCGTTGATCCACTCAGGATACCGAAATTGGATAAAAGGAGATACTCTCTCTCAAATTTTATTAATCTTTAAAAACTATCATTCAAACCCTAATACAATCTAGTTAAATAGAAAGGCAAAATTTGATTAACAAGAAAATCCTCAAAAGGGAAATTTCCAAAATAAAAAGAATCCTAAAACATTAAAAACCTATCTAAAAAGGAAATTAATAAAATCAACTCATAAAATAATTAATAACCTAATTACATATAAAATAAATGAAAATAAAATAACATGTATTAATTACAAGAATATTTTAAAAATAAAAAGTCTTCAAGAAAATCTCCAATAATATCTCCTGCATCATTCTCTCCAGTGTGGAGAAAATTCGTCCTCAAATTTTGACAGCATTGAGGAACAAATATGTTGGAGATACCGTTGAATGATGAAACACAACAACATCATAGAAATAATCTTCAAAAATTGAGTTTCTCTCATGCTGCTCGTTCTGGAACAAATCTTCATCGAAAACCGTTGGCTTATCGAAATCGACGATAACAAGTTTTGTCACATATTCCTCATTGAAAATTGGTGGCATATCGAAGTCAATGATAACCGGGTCCGACACATAATCTTCTTCGAAAAACAATGAATGGTAGGAAGAAATTTTGTTTTGGGGATTTATGAGAATTTGAATTTTTTTTTTTTTTTTTTTTTTTGGTGGAGAAATACAGAAGGTGAATATCTAATGGAGAAGTAGTTTGTTATGGTTTGTGGATCGATGAGCCTAGCACAACAGTAGACTCAATGGCTCTGATACCAACTGATGTAGTGAAAAATTCAACACAACAACAATCAATAAAAGAAAGGATAAATGATTCGGATCCGTTGATTCGTGCACGAATACCGGAAGCAAACCCTACTATTAATCTGTTGATTTGTGCACAGATACCAGAATAATAGGCTTCAAATTCATTGATCCACTCAGGATACCGAAATTGGATAAAAGGAGATACTCTCTCTCAAATTTTATTAATCTTCAAAAAATATCATTCAAACCCTAATACAATCTAGTTAAATAGAAATGCAAAACTTGACTAACAAGAAAATCCTCAAAAGGGAAATTTTCAAAATAAAAAATATATCAAATCTCTTAAAAATAAAAAGAATCCTAAAACATTAAAAACCTTTCTAAAAAGGAAATTGAATTTGATTTAATAAAATCAAATCATAAAATAATTAATAACCTAATTACATATAAAATAAATGGAAATAAAATAACATTTGTTAATTACAAGAATATTTTAAAAATAAAAAGTCTTCAAGAAAATCTCCAATAATATCTCCTGCATCAATTCCCAACCCAAATTTCGACCATAACCACACCTAACACAAACTATTCTTTCCTAAACTTGGTAGAGATGATCTCTATGGATGGATCTAAGGTGGAACCAATTTTTGACTTCAAAAATTTCACTCCCCAACAAGTCCAACTAGCATCATTTCATCTGGAAGGAATTGCTCCCCAATGGCACATACAATCAACCAAATTTGAAGACCCTCTTAATTGTGGCGAATCCAACGAGTTGAAACTCCCTGCAGACTTATTCGGAATTTATCCTTGTGGACAAAGATAATTTGAGAAGGTGGAATGATGTGTGCATAAGTGGCAACCGCCACTTTCCTTGTTTCTTGCATACCACTTCTCATTGTTTCCTTTAATTTATGCATTGTGGCCTTAGTGGACCATTATCGTATTGTTTCATGGTTTACTGGATTGCATCAAATTAGCACCACTTTCCATTATTATATTGTTTCCTTATTTCTTGCATTGTTGTTTGTTTGATTTAGTAGTGTGAGTGGTGCGAGAATGGTGATGAGTGGAGTATGTCTCCATTATCTTCTATTTGGATTATTTGATTTAATGTTGTGTAATTCGGTTGTATCAATTGGCCTATAAAAGGCTCACTTTGAATTCAATAAAGGCATGAAGAAAATATAAGACAAATTATCTCCTCCCCTTGTTATCTCCTCTATTTCTCTCCTAAATTCTTCTATTGTTAATTTTCAGGATCGGAAATATACAATCTATTCTAAATTCTCTTTATGTAATTTTTCAAGATCGGAAAAATACATATCAATGGTATCAAAGCCGTTCGGTTCATTGGATGCTAAGTTCCGTAACGAGGTTTATGAAACTCTGGCTCGTCATGAGTCCAGATTTGACATCCTTAACAAAAACATCAACCAAGTCAACAACAACCTCCACCAAATCAATAGCACCCTTCAAACCATTCTTATTGAACTCCGAACCCTACAAGTTAACCGTAATGGTAACACCGTCAAGAAGGAGCTCAACCCATTTACCCCAGTCAAAACCGTCCACAGTCCCACCATTCCTCCACCAACCCAAATTTCGACCACCACCCATATCACTCCACGCCACACAATTAATGACCAGAAAATTGTTAAGAAAACCGTTGAACTTCAAGTCTTACATGTGGCCGTCCGTGACTTGGATCGCTTCCAACACTGGAACCTGCCTACTCCCTCACGCACCACCGCATCCGTCACCAACAAGCCTGTCGTCACCGTCCACCTCAACACATGGACAGCCACCACACTACCCACGCCAAAGATGCCCTTTCCCAAGCTTGGTGGAGACTTTCTAACTAGATGGATCAACAACAAGGTTGAACTTCCAGCAGACTTATTCGAAATTTATCCTTGTGGACAAGGATAATTTAAGGCGGGAGGAATGATATGTGCATGATCCAAGTCAAACAATAGCAATTGTTTATTAATTTTCTAGTTGTTGAACTAGTCTGTTAATGGTGTTGTGTGTTAATGGCATCAGTTGTACCTTAGTGATTTCCGTTTAATAAGTATTAGTTCTATTAAATAAACGTTAGTGGTGTTAACAGTGTTGTTAGTAGTGTTAGTGCCCTTAATATTTGGCATTATTGTTTTGTCTGTTAGCTTTTAATCAAAGGCTATATAGCCTGAAATTATTTGAAGAATGCATGGAATATATTGAAGTAAAAATGTTTCCCCCATTTCTCTCAGCTTAATTCTTCTTCCTCTTCTCCAAATTCTCAATGTATTTTTCCGGGATCGGAAAATATACATAACAGCAGGTTTTATTTCAGCGTCATGGATTGGGTTTAATTTAAAAGCCCATATATTTAATATCCAATTTTCTCATTGTTGGTATTTCTTTAAATTTGGTCTGGGTTTCTATATGAACGTATACATCCTCAATTTGATTCAAAATATTGAATGAGTAGATATTTATACTTACACTCCAAATTTAAATATTTTCAAAATTTCAAAGGTTATTCTAAGTTAAATTATCAATATTTTAATCAAAAGATATTATACATTTTTTAGCTTTTTTTTTTTTTGTAATGTTTACTTACTAATCTAAAGTAAAAAAGTAAAATAAAACTAATAAAGATTAATCAAAATCAAATAGTAGGATCCCCAAAACCTAAAAAATGGAGCAGGCAGCAGCCTCCTCCATCAAAACGTTAAAGGTATGGTTCCTCCCAGGTTTTTAATTTTGTTTAATTTAATTAATCTATAATATTTTTTCAAAATTAAATAAAAGAGTATATTTGGTAATGTGTGGGGTGAGTTTAAGGTATAATTTTTTCTTAAGAAAAAAATTTAATAGGGTACAAATAAAAAAGGATGTACATATAGATTTGTAGGGGTGCAAATATTGCTCCTCATATCGAATAGATTTGACGAAAATCGAAGTAGTCAAATTAATATAAATTTTATAAAGAAATTTACAGCCCTGTTAAATTGAATCATAGACTGAATTCCAGTTTCTTGCATGTTTTAATTGAAATCCGTACTAAATTAAAGAAACGGGAATTCAGTCTGCTCCCTCAAATCTCATATTAATAGAAATTTAATCCAATTAAAACATGCATAAAATTACCTCAAAACATTAGTAATACTAATCGACCAATGAATGTAGAGCACTCATTCAGCCTGACAATGTCTCGGTTTCGGACCAGGATCCGATCCGATCCGATCCTCATCCTCACATTTTCCTCACCTTTTTAAAGCATGTGATTGGTTGTTAATAAAGTGTCAATCACATCTTAACCATTCATTCATTACTATACTTATGTGTCATAAGATTAAGTGAGGTGAGGATGAAGTGAGGTGAGGAGAGGATCCTTGTCCCTCGGTTTCAAATCGTTGCCACCGCATTTGGTGTGTATATTAAAACCCCGATAAATTAATTAACCTCACTTAAAAAATAAAATATTTCGGTCTCAACTCGGAACAGTATACTAAAATAAAAACCTCTTTAAAGGCATAAGATCATATTTAAAAAAAAAGCTTCTTTAGTAAATATATAAATTATTAATTAGTTAATTACATAAAAGAAATAGCGACATAAACAATTATAATATATTGATGCAGAACATTTGTTCAATTTAAATGAAAGGTCATTCACAGAGAGCAGTGATTCTATTGGTTGAATGTTAATTAATCTAGGAAAAGCTACACTGGGTGCAAAAAGTTAAATTGCATAATGCTTGATTTTGAAAAACAATCGAATTTCTTACAGAATGATTAAATTGCTAACTAGTAATTAAAACTAAAATGTTCATCACACACAAAGAATGAATATATGGAGAAAGCACTAAGGAATTGATGCAACATTTCTCAGACCATTCAATGTACTAAATTAGTCTCAATTAATCATTTCAATCCAATTTTAGGGTTTGTTTTTAAGATGTTAAAATTATGATCTAGGGTTCTTCCTATTACTCACACAAGGCCACGTGACAAGCAATAGTTAAATCTTTTTTTTTTACACAAAACTCTAAGCCACGTTGACATAGCAAGGTTATGCATACATCAACTTTCCCATTTACTAAGCTTGTAATCAAATTCATGTTGAAAGGCAATTCACACCTAATTCTCAATTTCATAGATAATCTAAACCACCAACTCACATCAATTGAGGCCACAAATAATATGAGAAAGTAAAGTAGAACAATAATTCAATAAATGAGACTAAACCGAATCGATTAAAAATAATAGACTAATTAATTACATAGAGTAGTCCAATATAGTTATCAATCCCCTATATAAAGATTTAGTTACACATCAATGGAAAATAAGAAGATAAAGGAAAAGTCGTAGAGGAAACCCAAATAAGCCATGTGAGCTTCCTTGACTTGAGAATCTTCTTCTTCTTTCTTCAAAATCTCCAAGGATGGATAGAATGGATGATCGATCTAAGGAGAGATGTGTGAATATGATGATAAAAGGGAATACTTTCCGCTAGGTACGAAAGTCCTCGTGTGGTTGATGAGTGGGATCTGACAAGAATAAGGGATATATATATATATATATATATATATATATATATGGGTTCCCAAATAAGGCAAGATTACAACTAAAAAGCTGAGCTGGCGGGGTATCGTGGTCCCGACTGTCGCTGTCTGGGTCAACAGCAAATCGACCACAGAAATAGCTATGAAGTTGTCGCTACGGCTCGCCGCGGTTTGCTGAGACGGCAGAACAACTGTGGCAATCTCTGATCATCAATGACACGACCATCCTAGCCGCGGTAGTGACAGCAACATTAGTACTACGAAAATCACTGGTTGATGAGACACGATCTTGCTGCAGTGTGATAGAACAACAGCTAGACCGTGAAATCTCTGGACGTGGATGCCACTAGTTGCTGGTAAGAACGCCACGGTTCACCCTGATGGCACTTCAACCGTGGAAACGGTTGTGATTGTTGTTGCAGTTCACCTCAATGGCAGCTCCACCGTGACATCAACATCTTGAAGCTCAAAATTCTTCATATTTGCACTTTCTGCCCAGATCTTATCTCTTCTGACCCAAATATCCCTGCTTGACCACGACAACCTGCAAAAGCCTCAATCAAGCCATAAGACACTCGATTTTATCTGAGAATCGAACGAAAACATAGGAAATGGGGCCAAAATCTAGAATTGAAATGGCTCGATCATATATATATTAATGAACTTTTTACTTGACAACTTATAATACTTGACGAGATGAGGTTGGTCTGGTGATAAACCTTTCATATTTGCATCACCAGGTCACGGGTTCAAGTCATTCCTCTCCCATAAAAATCTCAAATTAATGTAATACTTCAACAAAAAATATTATAATTTCTCAATTCAACCCATCTCAAAATAATGCATCCAAATTAAATGGGGTCAAAGCAGTTCCAATAAGATACCATCGTACCATTTCCAAAACGAGGTGGGTTTGAGATATGTTGTGCCCACCTCAACCCCGGTTATCATTTATTTATTAATAACATTAATATTTAGTCAATAAAAATAAAATAAATTCCTTAAAATAATATATATTCTATTAGTAATATTTCGATATAAAAAATTTAAGTAAATTCATTTTATCCGATTTAAACCTAATTTTTATCCAATATAACAAAAACAAAAACTAATTATTATATATTCTTTTTTGTAGCTTCCGCCCATTTACCACTCAAAAGATACAATACTGTTCAATCTCATTTTTTTTTTTAAGAAATTAAAATCATTTATATATCATTATTTATCATATCTTAAGTTAATTATAAATAATATCTTATCAATATTTTACATAAAAATTGTTTATGAAACAAGATGAGGTTCACTTATTAGTTTGTCTCTCACACTTACACCATGAGATCGTGAGTTCGAGTCTCTCTCCCTCTCCAAAAACTCAAATTATTGAAATATTTCAAAAACATAAAATGGTTTAGGATTTGTTAAATTATATTTATTTAGTTGTTTGTATCATGTCAAATGAAAATACATAAAATGTAATAGTAATAAGAGAATAAATGTCAAAATACATGTTTTCAAACAATGTTATTTAAAAATAAAAATAAAAAAGTCTATATTCCATTATCTGAAAAAACAAATAAATATGTCATTAAAATTTTAGTCCATATTCAGTTTTCAATAAAATTCAGAACCGTCCAATCTTCATACTAAAAAACAATCAACCCCTAATCTTAATTATCTCTCTTCATGATTTTTTTTTTTCACTCTATCAATAAATTGTTTATATGTCAATCAATTGTCAATGAACCAATCTAAATGAGTCATATATAAATCATTTGGGCTATTCTATTGATGGGTTTAATTTATAAACTTTTTTTTTTTTTTACTGACGATATTTACACCACTCAAAAAGTGCATTCACACCCCTTTTATAAATACACCCTTATTAAGAAAAAATTAAAAATCTTTAATTTGTAATTAAACCCCACTTAATGCCAACATACCCTTTATCTAATTTTATTCTATTGTATTTTTGTGAGTACACCTATCTACACTTATTTTGTTATCTAATCAATTTTATTATTATTTTAAAACAATTTTTTATTGCTTTTTGTTCAAGTAAGTAATTCTAACTCCTAAATACATAAACTATACCAAAATGAGTTGGGATTTGAGCAAATTTTGTTTACATTGCATACAAAAATAACGGAAAAAGAAGATAATGCAAGATATGTGCACATCAGTGCTTGACTGATATTATATATATATGGTCAAACTAAATCAGCAAAAATTTGTGACTTTAAATTTTGACTTCAACATCTCAACTACTCATGTGCTCTTAATCTAATGGTTGATATTTGAGTGCATTTATAACTCTTGGATTAAAAACACATGAGTGGTTGAAATGTTGAAGTCAAAATTTTTAATCAGTTATTTTAGCCCAACCTATATATATGTATTTATATATATATATATATATATATATATATATAAAATAAATTAATGATACATAAAAGAGAAGGAAAAAAAAAATCAATTGAATCTAAGCCATCCAAATCTCATAGATCCAATGGTTGAAAACTCGTGTCAAATGTTGTGTCAAAAATTGTGTCCCTTGATTCCCTCTCGATATATATAATGAAAATTAAATAACGTAGGCAATTAAAATTATTTATCGGAAAAATATTGAACTAAGTAAATGTTGAATATGAAACTTAAACATCCATTAAAAAATCTAAACAATTTTATCTTGTCTTGGATGACTCATTCTCTAGGAGTCTAGGGCTTAATTTAGGAATGCTTCATGAGCTACTTTTGGGACAAAAAGTGATTCTGGACATAGAGCGGGGTGTTTGGTAAAATTCCAAGGAAGTGATTTCGGCCACTTTTAACTTCTCCCAATTGATTTTTTTAAAAGCTACATTTTATAGCTTTTAAAAAACTGCTTCTGCTTCTGAGTCTTTTTGATAGGTTTTTGTTTTTTTTTCTTTTTCATGTTACCCTTAAATGACAATGCATTATTATTTCTTGACCAGGTTTTCACTACAAATTATTTATTTATTTTATAACATCTTGTATAGCAATTCTATATTAATTCTATATTTTAAAACAAATTATAGTTTAACAAACACTGTGTTGATTATTCTCACTACAAATCCAAAAGCAATTCTCCATCAAAAACAATTCTCCCCACAACACAACAATGTTAAACTAAGCCTAGCTAAGGTAGCTATTAATGAACCAGATGACAATTTTTTTTAAAGGCAGATGACTTGTTCTAGAATTTGGATTAAGATCTTTTTGTGCGTTGATTCTTTAGTTCAGAAGGATATTATTATTTTGATGTAAGTGTGTTATGGTTTTGGAATTATAATTTTACGTTTTAAAAAAAAAGGGCAACTAATTAATAAATTGTGAGCGTACTTATGAAATATTTAGGGTAATGTTGGCTTTCAAAAAGATACCAATCATTCAGGGTTGTAGATACAGTTTGATTCTCTGGGCTGTAGCCAAATCCAACCAAAGCTAAATCTGCCCGTAGACTTAGAATATGTTGGGTCTAGAAAATATATAGAATAGATAAAAATCCCTTCTCATCCATATTTAAACTTAAAAATATAAAGAGTAATGATATCTGTATCTCTAAAAAATTGTATCTAAACCTTAAATTGGTATTTTTTAAAAAATTCAATATTACCCTTTAATAAAATACTAAAAAGATTAAATAGTTTGTTAATACATCTACAAATTATTCATCAGTTTCCTATTTCTTATCATTCCGAATCAAAATACAATTACAATGCATGAAGCTAAATTATCTAAATCATGAACAAGTCATCTGCCTCTAAATAATAATAATTAAAAAAAGTAATCTGATCAATATTTCACTCAAAACAAGGTAAAAGTTTTTAGATTTTTTATGGATATTAAAGCTTATTTATTTACAATATTTTATTAAGTTTCATATTCAATATTTACCTAGTTCATTTTTTTTTTTTTTCGGATAAATATATATCAGTCAAGCAGTCATGTGCTTTTCATATCTTGCATTATCTTCTTTTTCATTAATTTTCCATACCCAGTAAACAAAATTTCTCAAACTCCAACCTCATTTTGTTATTTATTTGAACAAAAGGAAATAAATAAATATTTTTAAAAAATATTTTTTTTAAAAAAAATAATAAAATTGATTAGATAACAAAATAAGTGTAGATAAGTTTATTCACAAAAATAAAGAGTATTTTTAGTATTAAAGGGGTGTATTTACAAACTAAAGAATTTTAAAAATATTTAATGGGGTGTACCTACAAAAGGGGTATAAAAACAGTTATTTAGGGGTGCAAATATCTTCAATCAAATGTAAATTAGAAACAAATACCTCATGCCAGCCCATTTCTTCTTTCACATCAGTGCTAAAAAACAAAACAAAACAGGGCAGGCCAAGGCCTGGTACCAAGCAGGCCCAGGCCGGGCCGCAAGTGTGAGGCCCGCAGGCCTGCAGCCTGGCCTATAAGGCCTACAAAAAAAAAAATTAATAAAAAATAATTAAACAATATATATTAATATATGTATACAATGATAAACCGGTAGTGAATTGGTTAAGTTCCCACACATTCCGATTTTACAAAAAAAAATTTAAAAAACTTATTAAATAATATATATATATATATATATATAGTATAATATGCATAATTTAGCGAAGTTGAATTTATAGTGAAGTGTTTAAATCACTCAACTTCTTCACCGTAACCCACAAAAAACATTTTTACTAAAAAAATTTTAAGAAAAAACATTTTATATATATAAAGCAATTGAAACCGACTATTTGAAGAAAACTTAGGGGTCGTTTGTTTTTTTGTTTGAAGACTGAATAGTCCTTAATTTTTCTAAAGACTGAATAGTGACTGAAACCTGAATCTGAATAACATGTTTGTTTTTTTTTCCTCACATCTGAATATACTATCAACATGTTTGTTTTTTAAAAATAAAATTGTCTGAAAAGAAGTAATTTTACATCTATACCCATGTTAAACAATTATACATATAATATATAATAAAAAAAATCCAAAAATAATAATTATATATGAACATATATGATCATGATCTTCTTCTTCGATTACAAACAAACTTTATTTTTACTAAGAAAAGAAAAGATTTTTTTTTTTTTCAAAAAATAAAAGCAATAGGAAAACTCACACAAAACACTCATATATACATATATGTATAAATACATCACCCTAATATCATAATAAAGTATTGATATTAAACATCAATATGAGAAGTAATTAGGGTTCTTTTTTATTTTTAAAGCTATTTAAAATAAGCAATATATTAAAATAAAGATTTATACAATATATAATTATGATGAAATTAGAGATATGTTATATATGAAGGATAGTATCGGAAGAAAAGATTTTGGATTGCATTTAATGCAATTCAGTGATTTACAATTAAATGAAAAATCTGGATTTTTTATTTTTTATTTTAAGTTGTTTTTTGGTATTTTTAAGTTGTTTGACCACTTAAAAAAACAAACAAAACAAATAATTATGATTCAGACCCATTAAATTTTAAGTGAAAAAAAACAAACGACTTCTTAGTTTTTTGGGTTTTGTGTTGTAGGGGTTTTGTGTCCTGGCTTCCCTTTTTGTCTTAGTTGTTTTCCTTCAATAAAGCTTGCCATTAAAAAAATAATAATAAAATAAAATAAAATAAAAAAAGAATAAAACCCTAACAAGCTTTCTGTATTTTTCCACAAATTCACTGCCTGATTTCTTGCTTAATTACTTAATTCCCCAATTTTTGGCAATGTTGACTACAACAAGTGGGTTTCCACCAAGTACGTCCATGTTGGAGACATCATTAGTATATAACTTACACTTCCACTTTTTTTTGTCCATATTGTTATGATATTTTAAATACGTTGGACCAATTTCTTTCAAGATTTCATATTAACACGATATGTTTATAGACAGCATTGCTAAAATAATCAATTGAATGTGTTAATAACTTAAAAGAGTTTATAAATAAATTATATTAAAATGAAAAAATTTATTTAAATAAGGGTACTATTGGTATTAATATAGGTGTTTATAGTAATATTTAAGTTTTGAATTTTAGACATGGATGTACTTATAAATATGAGTGTGCTTATCATATTTATGGGTATCAATATCTGCACTACTTAATATTAAGTAGTATAATCTTTTGGACTTATTTGGTACACTGTATTGGATTCCATTAGATTAAATTGTATTGGATTGAACTGTGTTTTATTAATACAAACATGTATTTGGTGATGTATTGTATGATATTGTATTAAGTTATTTCAATATGACTTCATTGTAATCTATTATATTTTAAAAATATAATATGAAAAAAAAAGTTAATAATTCATTTTAAATATTTTTACAATGAATAAATTAATAAATATTTATTTTCACTGTTACAAAAATTTAAATAAATAATATTTTATAAATAAAATAAAAATTTCCAATATAATTTTGAAATTATATAAAAAAAAATTAAGAGCATAATATAAAGTTTCATCAATATTCTAGATTTGTCGAAAAGAAAGAGAAAAACAAATGTTTTTTCCTTTCGTTTTTCTCTAATACAATACAACATAATATCACCAAATATTATATATTAATGGGAAAATTGTAGAAACATGCCCTGACTTTAACATATATATGAGGTAGAATCCAGTTTTACTAAAATTACAAGAAGATACACTTAACTTAGGGTTTGACCGTTAACTTTAACTGTGGTCTTAACATTAGTGTGTAAAGTACTTAACTGCCCTTATTTTTTTATATATTATATAAATAACTATTAAAAATTGAAAAAAAAAACATATAATAAGAATAAATATTAAAATTTTAAAATAACTAAAACCATAATATTAAAAAATAGAAAAAAAATCTGTTTTTCAAAAAAAAAGAAAAGAAAGAAATATCTGTTTTTAAAAAAAAAAAACAAGAATTATCAGTTTAAAAAATATATATATAATTATCTGTTTTTCAAAAAATAGAAGAATATCTCTTTCAAAAAAAAAAAAAAAAAAAGAATTATCTCTTACAAAAAACAACTAAATATCTCATTAAAAAAAAGAATTATCTATTATTTTTTTTTGAAAAACAAATAATTCTATGTTTTATTTGAAAAACTGAGAATTCTATTTTTTTTAAAAAAAAAAAACTGATAATTCTATTTTTTTTTTAAACAGCTATTTCTTTTTCTTTTTTTTTTTGAAAAACAGATTTTTTTATTTTTTAATATTATAGCTTTTTTTTTTCAATTTTTAATAGTTATTTATATAATATATAAAAAAATAAGGGCAATTAAATACTTTCCACACTAATGTTAAGACCACAGTTAAAGTTAACGGTCAAACCCTAAGTCAATGGTATCTTCTTGTAATTTTGGTTTAGGGTATGTTTGTGTTAAAGTCAGGGTATGTTTGTGCAATTTTTCCTATATTAATTAGCTAAAATCCTATATTAATTAGCTAAAACGGTGTTTGCTGCAAACACTGTATTATAATATTTTAATACATTTTAATTGGTTAACACATTATAATGCAGACTACCAAACATGACCTTAATGTATAAAAAATTATCACAAACAGAAAAATAGATTTTAGTTTCACCACTTTTTTTGTCTTAAAATAGAGGAAATTGATATCCAATTTTGTCACTGCAAATAGGAGATTGGACAATCATCGATTAGTTTTACTCACAGAGGCGAAATACACATAGTGAGACTCAAATCCCCTACAACTAACGTGGAAGAAAGGTGCACTATTACATATCCTACGGGATAATGTGTAGGGATTATATATTAATTTATGTTAGCTCTTATTTTAACAAATATAAGTTCTATAGTTAGTAATTAATAGATGGATGAATCTAGCCAAGAAACCTATCTCGATCATCATGCATATATTAATATATATGAGCTTTTATCTAAAAAAAAATATAAGTTTTATAGTTGGTAATTAATAGATGGATGAATCTAGCCAAGAAACCTATCTCGATCATCATGCATGAATTAATTAATAATATATATATATATATATATATTTTGCTAAAATTGGACTGACCTAAGTGAAAGAAATATCACAAGCAATCATATGCCAGAAAAACCCCTAGGCAATATCCATCTCTATAAATGAGAAAAAAAAAATAATAAAGATTAACAAAGACCAAAAAAGCACAAAAACTAAGGGGAAACAACCCCAACCAAAATAGTGACATGCAAGCCACACAAAACAGAAACTAAAAACATCAAGAAAACTGAAAAGACTCCTAACTCATGTAGTCATTGTCAACCAACAAAGAGAAGAAAGACGGAGTGGAGAACCACCAAGCATCATCCTCTAACCCCAAAGCATGCCTATAAAGAGTGTCTGCTACCTGATTCCCCTCCCTAAAAATATGGGACACTTGAAACTCCATTTGTGAAATCTGATAAATACAACGCTGCCAAGCCTACCGAACCCGCCAGGGAACCTACTCAGAGCGAGAAGAAAGCAGTTGAACCACAAAAAATGAGTCACTCTCAAGCCAGATTTGATGCCACCCGTACTTCCTATCGATGCCGTAAGAAGCTCAGTCTCAAATGCAAACACTGGACCAAGAGGGACAGTAAAACAACTCTTCACAAAAACTCTACAATTACGACCACAACCCCTAATGTCTAGAGAACTCAAGGCAGCACCATCTATATTAACTTTGATCCAACTAGGAGCTGGAGGCGACCAAACCTCACTCTTGATAACCGGAGACCTAGCCCAGCAATCTGGAGACCAAAGCGCCGAATAATCAAAAGATCATTCACACAATTACGTATACACCTAATCTTTGAACGGTTAGTGTCAGAAACCGCATGCCAAACCAAAGACATAACAGACTTGAAATCCACGATCTTACCCTCTAAGATCAACCGGTTACAAACGAATCACACACTCCAAACCACGGCATGGAAAACCACCTTCCATAAAAACCCGCACATAATCACAAAATGAAACTAACATGGCCTGCGAGAAGAAAGCATTCCACAAGTTGACAGAAACCTGTCTTTGAAAAGCTGAGAAAACAGCCTCCCAAACAGCAGCTGCCAAAGGACATTAAAGGAAAAGATGATCAGCCGATTCACTACTGACACCACAAACACTACAACAAAAGCTAACTGAAACCCAGCCCAGCACAAACGATCCTCAATGGGGAGCCTATTTAACAAAAGACACCAGGTCAAAGCTAAACAAGAAGAAGGAATAAAGTGGGACTGAACATCCCTCCACCACGAGACGTTAGGAAAAACTTGAATCATCTGGGAATTGTTGGGATTCATGCCCTAAAGCTTGTAATTTGTAAATGTTATAAATTCATTAATAAAAGAAGTAATTATTTCATTCAATTAACATGACTCATACATTTATATTATATGTTCTAACATCCAAGATTGCTAGATGTAATCTCAAACTAAGTATATGAACATCATATATAGAGGAATTCATTTTGAGACATTCAATCTAAGGAGTGTGTAGAAAACAAATAAAGCAAGGTACTTTATTTGTAGTTAATATATAGCTGCGATTCATTATGTACTGTACGGTGGTCTTATTCTAGACTACTCGTATGGTGTTATGAGAATGAATGCACCTTATATGATGTGATTATATAGGATTGGGCCACGATCTATATGAATCTATCACTAAGATCTCTTACTGACTCCTTTTAGTTAGATCGTGTTTCTTGAAATACGATGGGTGAGATCGAAGTAGCATTCCCGATCAATAACTATGTATCTTGGAATCACAGTTTGGCTTGTGGCTAGGAAGGTATGCACACAATTGTGGAATCCACTCTTTCTTACGAGTAGTAGATGAGTATTTCCCTTAAGGGTTGATTCGGGACTTGAACGATTAAGAACGCTCTCTTTCTTCCGTAAAGGAAATCAATGGTACTTAAAGGAAAATATATAATTAGAGAAGTATAACGAACTTTATGACCTAACTCTAATTATGTACTACTTATTGAGGATCATACCATATATAATAGCTATATCGATGGACAATGATAATTTGGTTGTGTAAAATATCTATAGTTACGAGAGTACAACCTTTGGTTTTTAGTGGAATAACTCCGAGGTTAATAATAGTGAAATATTAATTAAAGATTTTAATTAATTTTTTTAAGTATTATTGAAGCTCAAAATTGTGGGTTCATCAGGTCTCCTTGCTAGCCCTTTACGATTGATAGTAACAAGACTCACGGAGAATTGGATGGTTCAATTAATTATGCTACGAAAGTAACTTAAATATATTCTGTGAATTAATTAAATGATATGATTATTTAATTATTAATTAAATGTTATTAAATAATATGATTATTTAATTGACATATTAATAATTAAGAATTATTTTTTGTTATTTGGAGGTTTAAGTTTCGAACATTGATAAGAGCAAAAAATAAAATAATAAGAGATTATTTTTATTTGCTTTAAAGAGGTCAAAGGTACAAACCCTAGTGGTGACCAAATTAAAAAGGATTTAGAATCATATTTTAATTGGTTTACTAAACCCTAGGATCCTAGTATATAAGATATACTTATCATGAAAAAGAAATAATTGAAACCCTAAGAGAGATAGAGAGGTGCGGCTACACTAAAAAGAAAAAGAAAAACAAATTCTTCTTCTATGAATTTGGCCGAATTCACAAGAAGAAGCAAAGTGTTGTCTTCCAGATCTCTCAAGCCTCCATTCAACTGCTCCTGGAATCCATGACGTGCCCACACACACAGTTGCTAGATCGCAGGACATAGCTCGGAAGGCTTAGTGGTGAAGAATAAAAAAGAAAACGAATGAGTGATCTTCAAAGGTATGAAAACAAATCTCTTCCTCATATTCATGTATACAGAAGGTCCGAAGATGATAAATTTTTTAAAACCTATCGTTCTTAACTCTTGAATTTTCCGCTCCCCGACTTACAGGAATAAGCCATTTTGCAAGAAACACTACCATCCCGCAAATGAGCCCACACTAGAGAGTTTACAACCGAAGAAATTGCAATCCTATCACGAAAGCAAAGATCAAGAAAACGAGCTCAAAAACAATCATCAAGAACCCATATGCCAACCTGAATAAAATCAGATACCCTCACCCAAAGAGGGCTACACAAATAGTCAAGAATCTTCACAAGCTCCAAAATAGGCACCCCAGCCAATTGACACGCTAAAAGTCCTGCTGAAAATTCTGACCAATGAACCAAATACCCTCCGTAAAAAGCTTAGAATAATGAGCCCGAAGAGAAGGCCCCCACCCCGCAGCTTCCAAATTTGCTTGAGATACCGCTCCCCCCCCAAAAAAAAAAAAAAAACCCTCAAAGGTCATAAACTTTTAAGTGAGCTTCCTTAAAAGCGAAGAATTTAGTAACCCAAGGTCTGTCAAACCAAGACCACTGATGTAGTAAAATCTGTTCAATTTACTAAGAAAGTTCGTTCACTGGGATCGGTGATTCTATCGGTCGAAAACCAATTAATCTAGCAAGGATTACTCTAAATGCGAAAAATTAAATTGCATAATGATTTGCTTTGGAAGTTGGTGAATTCTAAGATTAACCTAAATTATGAATACTTGAACTAAAGACTAAAATCAAATCAAATCAAATCAAACAAGGGATGAATCTATGGAGAGAAATAATAGGGAATCGATGCACCTTTCTTAGACACTCAATGCTCATAATCAGTCTCGTTAAACACTTCAATCCATTTTACGGGCTTGTTTTCAAGATAATTTAATTAAGTTCAAATATCCTTTCCCACTATTCGCACATGGTCATGCAACGAATAACAAAATAATATCCTAGGGTTCTTCCTAATACTCACACATGGTCATGTAATGAGCAATTGTCAAAACCCTAATTTTATAGAAAAATCTAAGCCAAATTAACATAGCACGATCATGCATATATCAATTCTCTTGTTTTTTAAGCATATGATTCAGATTTAAATGGAACGGTCATCCACATCTAAACCCTAATCTCATGGATAAACTAAGCCACAAACTCAAATCACTTGCGGTCACAACATAATAAGAGAAAGTAGAATAGAGCAATTAATTCAATAAACAAAACCAAAACCTAATTGATTAACAAAAGATAGACTAATTGTTCACATAGAGTTATCGAAAATCGGTTACATCAGTCCCCTAGATTAAGGTTTAGTTACATATCAATGGAGAATATGAAAACATAGAAGAGATGTAGAGAAAACCCATGTTGGTCATGATAGCTCCTTCGTCTGACGATTTCCTTCTCCTTGCTTCCAAGATTCTCCAAGGATGGATGAATCAATGAATGGAAAAAATGTAAGAATGTGTGTCTAATTATAAGTCCTCCTTCTGCGTGCCTTTGAAAAATAGACCTCAGTTCATTTATATAGGTCTCTTAAAAATAGGTCACTCGCTGTCCCGAGTGAACCAGGAATTGCACAACTGCTGGGCATTACCACTACTTAGGCAATTTACATGTGCAGCGGTTAGGTAAACGTGACATCTCTGGACTTGAACTCTGCTGAGACCACTTGGTTGGCACCTGTCTGGCCGGCGGTAATCCCCTATGCTGACTACCGCTGGCTGGATCGCTTGGGAGGCACTGCATGGCCAGCGGTCTAGCCGACGGTAATTAATACCATTTCCTCTGCTGTTGACCGCTTGGGAGGTCGCTTATGGTGAAATTGAATGACAGGCAGTAATTAATAGTTTTGCCCCTTTTTCAAGAATTTTTGACTTCATTTCATTCGCAAACAGAATCCTCCGCACTGTTAAGGAAAACAACCTACATAGGCTCAACAAACACATCAAACCACCAAAAGGACTCAAAAGGCAAGCATAATACATAACAAAAAAGGCAAAATATAAACATAGAATAGACTAATCAAATACCCCTAAACCTATTTTGCTCGTCCTAGAGCAAAACCTAAAAACCTAAACTGAAAAGAAAATCAAAATCCTAACTAAGCCACTTTCGTAGGGAACGCGATAGCATTGAACGCATGCTACAAGCCTTTAAACCTCTAGGTGTCCCTAGTAGGAGGAGTTTTATCTCCTGTGGGTTCTCAGCTATGACACCCACAAACATATCCTACAAAAACCAATCATTTGAGATGCAATAGATTCGTGCCCATATTGAAACAATGCATGCAAAAGCCAAATAAGTAAAGACTAACATTAAGTCACAAATCTGACTGCATTACTCAATTTGTATTGAAAAGCCCAAACTCAAGATACTCAAGCATCAAAAACACATTCGCCGAACGCCATAGATGTAATTCGCATCGACCTAATCCTCTCAAGATAAGCTCATTTATCGCTCAAAACCTAGGTAAATCACTCATCAAGCATATGCAAAGAAGTTATGCACAAAAATTTCAAATTATAATTGCATATAAATGTATCATTGAAATAACGCTTGAATTGTATGTCAAAAGATCTCATGAAAAGAATCGAACATTATGAATAAGATAAACATATGATGCATTTCTACTTTCCTAGCAAGGGTAACCAGCAAATCAGTTAGACATTTCATAAGATTGTAATGGGGTTATTGGGCAAAGGTTTAAGAAAGAACGGGGTAATAGGAATTCAAGAACCTAGGATCATCCAATGAGAATCTTCAACCTTTACGGCTTTGCGCAAACTCTTAGGTCTTCATTGACTTCCATTGCAAGTGGAATAATGCCACTCACCATCTGTTCAAGGTCATAAATCTCCATCCTTTCTTGCTAACTCCTTTGAGAGTAGGTACAACAAATCAGAGTCATTGACTTATTGTATTCTTTAACATCTTTTCTCTGATTCTCACAACTCACCATTCATTTTGGTGGTAATTTTTTTGTTTTAACATTTGATTTGAGAATCAGAGATTTACAACACTTTGCTAACTTCAGACAAACATTTTTGGATTGAATGCAACTCTTCCTTATCGGTCTTAGATCAATTTCTGTCCCCCTCTATGTGCAGAACTATTGTATTTCTTTCACAATCTCAAGGCATGATCCCAAGCTACAAGGTATGGGTATAACATAGGCTTACTTGGGTTACAATTAATGTGGTGATGAAAGAAAAAGGCATACAGTGTTTGGCTTCAAACAAGGCTATGTAGCACACACATATTGGTAGGAAATATTTAAGGCATTTTAAGTAGTTCAAGCACATATAGTCTAAAATCACTTCCACTGGTCCATCTTACTTAAGATCAAAATTATCAAGTGCAATCTTTTATGATGTATGTTCTATAATGCCCAATGTACAACTTATAGAGATCAAATTTAATAATAAGAACCTACTGAGTGTTTAAGGAGTGGAAACAATATTTCCCTCATCATATGTCATTTATGTACGCTTTTTTGGCCTAGTGAACTCACAAGGGCAGTCTCCACTATTAATCATGACAATCCAACTAAGCATCTTAGCCACTATCACATCAAAAGCATGTCATAAGTTTTGAAAATTGCAATGCAAAACTCTAAGCGGCAATATGCTAGTTTAAACCCAGTAAATAAAGCATATCATTTCTAAGTTACATATCAACGCATCTCATCAAGGTCCATGTAAGAATGACAACTTAAAAAAACAAACTAAAAACTTGACTCAAGACTCAAAACATCACCCCTAAACCTAAACTCGATATTGCCCTTAATGTTGACAATCGAGAAAAGAAAGAAAGTGAGAGACACACTAAAGGGAAACTAGAAATAAATCTGTAATATTCAAAGAAATAACAGAGATATCCGACAAGAAAAATTAAACAAAAGAAAATAAAAGTTCAAAAAGAAAAAGAAAAAGAAAAAGAAATCCATATCCTGCTAATCTCATCCGCCCTCATCGGAAAGATGAAAAATCTGTGTTCTGGTCGGAGTCTCTCTGGTCCTCCTACATCTGGGTCTCGTCATCAAAGTTCATCAACGGAGTGTGCTGATCGAACTTTCTCTTACTGGAAGTCGGAACCACCGACATTATAGTATGGCTCAGGAAACGGGGCCTAGAATGGTGCACCGTTACTGCTAGCCATAGAAAACCGGCTAGCCATTAACGAGTGCAACTCCTCTATGTTCATCTCGACAGTGTCAAAACGAGTGTTCAAACGTCCCTCTAACTCTCCGAAACGTAAATCCATGTTATCCCGCATAGCCTGCAAAAAAAGTACCAAATGAGTCACCTCCCGGCTATGAAGCAGCTGGCTGAACGACCTTTGGTGCCGCTTCCCTTATGGGCTGATCATGTAGCTGTGCAGCTTCTTCTACCTCCCGTGCTTCTCGCTCTTCCCGACGACGTCTTCTGGCAGCATATCTACCAAGGGGTTGCAAACCCCGAAAAACTAACTGCTGATTCAATGTAGTTTTGTTTACTATAGACGGCTCAACGAGCTCTAATCCAGTACTCACATCGATATCGGCCTATCGGTAGAAAGCCGTGATCAAACACGAAAATACCATGGATTAGTCATTGTGTAAAACGGCATTAAGGATGGCATTGAAAACCACGCAACCAATATTGATCGGGTCACCCGTCTTTAAGCGGTGTAACACACGTGCCTGGTAAAAAAAAATTTCTGAATATTGCTGAGATGGCAGCAATGGGTACGTCAGGAAAAAGTTCCAGAAGGCAACATCTATATGCATATCTTGCTAAAATAGCCTCACTACGTTATCCCACTGGTCTAGCCCATCCGATCTAAAGACTGCAGCCAATCTCCCTCTGTACTGGTCAATCTTTTCAATGAACTCTATTCCAGCCATGCCATTGATAACAACCTCCGGAGCATCAAAGTACTGGTTTATGGCCTCCGGGATAATATGGACTTCAAAACCTTGGACCAAAACTGGGCCCCCAACTCGGAACCTATCTGCTATGGCACTAGTATAATATTCAGCCACAATGCTCCTGTTTGGTCTTGACTGCCGTGTGACGTACCTTCCCCATCGACGGATTGCTACCACTGCTGTAATAGGCGTCTGTATCAAGCTAGAGACATCAATACCTCTCTCTACAATCCAGGGTCGTCCTAGGAACTTGCTGAAACGACCCTTGAAATCTTTGTGCTGCGCCTGCCTCGGTGCTACTTATCTTTTTCCTTTATCGGTTGTACTAACACGAGGACACTTTCCTACATGAGTTTTCGCCATCTACACAAAAACAAACCAAAATAAACTCACTAGAATTTTTGCAAAAATCCGGCAGTATTTTGTTTCAATCATCATACCCATACTCATATAATCAATGCCATATATGTCAAAAAAAAATCCAAGCATAACAAAGTTAAAAACAGTTAATAGTTCATCTAACTTTCTCAAGTATAACTTAGCATTCACACTAGTTCATGGCATCAATTTAACCAAGCAAAACATATAACTCTCCCATGTAACAACTGAATTCGAATTCCACATATACCAAGTAAGAATCTAACCAAAATTGCTTATACATACCAAGTAAGTCAATTCAATTGAAGCCCAATGGTTATTAAAGCATGGAATCCGAATTTGGAGCACTGGATTTCTCTAAATCATCTCTAAATTCCCAATGTAAATCATATTGAGCATAACTTGATTAAATAAAGTATTAAAATCAAGAAGGAAGTAAGAAAAGAGACCTACCTTGATCTTGGATGAGAGGAGTGGGAACAATGGAGGAGTATGAGAAGAAAAGTAAGAAAAGGGGAAGGGTTGCAGCAGCGGTTTGGACAATTGAGTCCCACCACTGCGCAACACGCCTTTAAATAGGGCCCAGAATTTTGCCCTACCGCCGGCCAGACACGTTGCATAGGCAGCGGGCTAGGCGGCGATAATTCCCAACTTTGCTTACCTAGAAGTCTAAAATGCCCCGTTTCACTTTTGTTACTTCTCGATGCTACGCAGCCCAAACATATGCAACTAAGGCGGTACACTCGGCGCTCCACTCCAGCCGTGCAAGACTTCATTTACCGCTACCCAGACATGTGTCCAGGGGGCGGTCTCCACATCATTCAACTCCAGTGGATTGTATCTTCATTTACCACTTGCCAAACACGTGTCTGGGAAGAGGTCTCCTTAGCACTCAACTCCAGCAGTGTTAGACTTCATTTACTGCCGCCTAGACATGTGTCCAGGGGACAATCTACCTAGCGGTAATTCATGATTTTGCAGTCCAAACTTGACCCTGCTCAATTTCAACAAGCACACATAAAACACATCTGCAATCAACAGAAAATAATAAAATTTTCGCTCACCCCCAAGCCTGAATTGAATAACGCTCTTTAATAGCTCAAGTCTAATATACATGGTATTCAATTAGGTCCGAGGATGCTCGAGACTCACATTAATTATCGACTCAAAATAAAACAAAGGAGAAAAGAAAATAATACCTAGGTGGGTTGCCTCCCATCAAGCGTTGTATTTACCGTCTAGGCAAGACGTGCGAGAGCACTACGACTCTGAAAGATCAACATCATCCAATTGAATGACTTCTCCATCTCCCTTATGTATGGCTTGATCCTATGTCCATTCACCTTGAACTTGTCAACATTCTTCTCGTTTTGCACTTCTATAGCTCCGTAGGGAAAAAACTTCTATTACTTTGAATGGTCCAAACCATCTTGACCTCAATTTCCCGGGAAACAACTTTAGCCGGGAGTTGAAAACTAGCACATCGGGACGAAGGTCCTTATGCACTATCATCTTGTTATATATCAACTTAGTCTTTTCCTTGTATAGTTTCGAACTCTCATACGCATCCAAGCGAAATTCTTCGAGTTCACAGAGTTGAATTTTCCTTTCCTCTCCGGCCTTGTGGTAATCAAAGTTCAATTTCTTGACTGCCCATAAGGCTCTATGTTCAAGTTCTACTGGAAGGTGGCATGCCTTCCCAAAGACCAACCTATATGGACTCATCCCAATAGGTGTTTTGAAAGCTGTCCTGTACACCCACAGTGCACCATCTAACTTCATAACCCAATCCTTCCAAGTAAAATTTACAGTTTTCTCTAGAATACTCTTTATTTGTCTGTTGCTAACCTCAACTTGTACCGAGGTTTGTGGGTGGTATGGCGTAGCGACTCTATACTTCACGCCATATTTCTTTAGAAGTGCAGCAAAGGATATGTTGCAGAAGTGCGCTCCCCCGTCACTAATGATAGCTCTATAAGTCCCAAATCTAGCAAATATCATCTATTTCACAAATTTCACCACAGTTTGACTATCGTTATTCCTTGTGGCCTTTGCCTTTACCCATTTTGATACATAATCAACTGCTACCATAATGTAATTGTAACCACAAGATGATGGGAATGGTCCCATGAAATCTATGCCCCATACATCGAAAAACTCTATCACCAAATTTCCAATTAAAGGCATCTCATCTCTCTTACTTATGTTCCATGTACGTTGGCATCTATTACAAGCCAAACAAAACCGGACTACGTCATTGTGCAATGATTCCCAAAAGAATCCATATTGCAATACTTTCAAAGCTGTCTCTCTTGCACCAAAATGTCCCCCACATTGTAGTACATGACAAAATTTTAGAACTTCTCTTTGTTCTGATTCTAGAACACATCTTCTTATAATAGAATCAGGGTCGTGAGTGTACAAATAAGAGTCATCCCAAAAGTATTTCTTCGCTTTTGACATGAACCTTTTCCTTCCCTGTGAGTTCAATTCCTCTAGAACTACTCCACTTACCAAGTAGTTAACCACGTCAGCATACCATGGTTCACTATCTTGCACAGCCGACAATTGTTCGTCTGGAAACTTCTCCTGCAAAGGCAATTGGTCCACTTCATCCAGATTTTCCTGTACTAACCTGCTCAGATGATCAGCAACCGCGTTCTCACTACCTTTTTTGTCTCATATCTCCAAGTCAAATTCTTGTAATAAGAGGATCCACCAAATCAATCTAGGTTTTGCATCCTTTTTCTGAAGAAGATAACAAAGGGCTACATGGTCTGAATACACAATGACTTTGGCACCCACCAAATATGTCCGGAATTTCTCTAATGCAAATACTACCGCCAGAAACTCCTTCTCAGTTGTTAAGTAATTTAATTGGGCGTCATTTAAGGTTCGAGAGGTATAGTATATCGCATGCGAAACCTTATCTACCTGCTACCCCAAAACTGCTCCGATAGCATAATCCGAAGCATCACACATTAATTCAAAAGGCAGCTCCCAATTGGGTGGAATTATCACTGGTGCAGTTGTCAATGCATTCTTCAAGGTGTTAAAAGCTACCATGTACTCATCACTTACCTAAAAATTAGTTTCTTTTTGTAAGAGCAAACACAAAGGTCTTGATATCTTCGAAAAGTCCTTGATAAATATTTTGTAAAAACCTGCGTTTCCCAGAAATGATCTCACATCTTTCATGGATTTTAGAGGCTGCAAACTATTAATTACCTCCACCTTTGCTTTGTCCACTTCAATTCCTCTCCTCGAGATCACATGCCTAAGAACGATCCCCTGTTGCACCATAAAGTGACACTTTTCCCAATTCAATACTAAGTTGTTCTCTTCGTATCTTCTAAAGACCAAGGTAAGATTTTTCAAACATAGATCGAAAGAATCCCCAAAATATTGACATATCTGAGAATATTGACATCATGCACCTGTGAAAGGTGCCTTGTGCATTGCAGAGTCCAAACGGCATTCTTCTATATGCGAATGTCCTAGAAAAATGTCCCAAAAGGACAAGTGAATGTAGTTTTCTCTTGATCTTCCGGAGCTATAGCAATTTGATTGTATCCTGAGTATCCGTCGAGGAAGCAATAATGACTGTGCCTTGTCAAATGCTCCAGCATCTGATCGATGAACAGAAGGGGAAAATGGTCTTTTCTGGTAGAAGTGTTTAACTTCCTATCGTCGATACACACTCTCCATCCTGTCTGAAGCCTCTGAGGAACCAACTCATTATGTTCATTGCGAACCACGGTTATACCTGACTTCTTAGGGACCACATGAATTGGACTGACCCATTTACTGTCTAAGATGAGATAGATAATCCCCACTTGTAGAAGTTTCATGACCTCATTCTTCACTATCTCTTTTATGATTGGATTTAACCGCCTCTGGTGCTCTCTTGATGGTCTAGACTCATCTTCGAGAAATAACTTATGCATGCAAATTGTTGGACTGATTCCTCTGATATATTCAATTGACCATTCTATAGCAGACTTGTGTTTTTGTAGTACCTCCATGAGTCTTTCTTCCTCATTAACCTTCAATTCTGAAGCAACAATAACCGGATATGTCTCATTCTCATCTAGATACACATACTTCAAAGTGGTTGGCAACTCCTTGAGTTCTAGCTTTGGTGGTGGGTCTTTGGCAACACTAACCATAAAAACTTGAAGATCTTCAATATCCTCTTCAGCTAATTCAGAACCATCTTCAATTTCATCAATTTGATCTCCCCAATCCCAATCCCAATCTCTCAAGTCCTTATCTCTGAATGGACCATCAACCCCAGGATCTAAAACCTCGATGAATGAACAAGCATCGGCTCCTACAAGATATAATGAAGCTTCAAAAAGCTTGAACTCTACTATTTCATCTAACACTGTCATTGAAAGCTTTCCATTCTGCACATCAATGAATGTTTTTGTTGTTGCCATGAATGATTTACCCAGAAGAACATGTCACATGTTAGTCTCTTTACTCACATCCTTCATGTCGAATACCACAAAAGTTGATGGAATAATAAGTTTCCCCACTTGGACTAACACGTCTTCAACATTCCCTTTCAGATATCTAACCGACCCATCTGCTAATAGAAGTAACATAGTTATAGGCTTCAACTCATTCAACCCTAGCTGTTTATAGATGGAACAAGGCATCAAATTAATACTGGCACCTAAATCTAGCATTGCCCTTTCGAGTTGGGTACCTCTGACTGTGATGTTTATGCAGAAACTGCACGGATCTTTCAATTTAGGTGGAAGTTTCTTTTGTAACACTGCACTAGCATTGCCTGCTATGTATTCTTAATGATTCGGTCTAAACTTCTACCTGTTGGTGTGAAGACTCTTGAAAAATTTAGTATATATAGGCATCTTTTCTATCATCTCGAGTAGAGGTAGGTTCACATTTACCTTGGAAAGAACATCAAAAATCTCCTTGAATGTCTTGCCTAGCTTGTCTCTTTTAAGCCTCCCAGGGAATGGAACAAGTGGAACGTATGAAGGAGGTGGAATGTATGGGTTTGGTGACTTGTGTAAGGCTGAGGTCTTTTTTGGGTGCTGAATCAACCATTACCTCTTCTTTTTCTATTTTATCCTCCTTCTCACTCACATCCTCTAATCCTTTGGTTTCCTGTTTTTTTGACTCTTCCACAACTTCAGTATCAAGTACTATCCCACTTCTCAACACGGTCAATGCCTTTGCTTGATCTTATTGACTAGGAAACCTTCCTGGTTCATTTCTGCAAACTGTATCGGCAATTTGTCATATCTGTGTTTCTAATTTTTTTTATAGATACCTCCACATTGTTAATTCTCTGACCGTTTTCTTGTATATAGTTATTCAAAGTCTGTTATGTACGCTGCAAGGTTTGTTCTGTATGCTGCGTAAAACGTTGTTGATTCTCAGCAAGGGATGTCACAATATCCTCTAAGGACTGCTTCCTCGGCTGATAAATGGTACTTTCTCTGTTTGTAGCATTGTTCCATTGTTGAGGCTGACTGCTAGACCCTTGGCCTTGGTAATTTCCTCTACTGTACCTTCCTTGATTGGTTCCTTGAGTATTCTGTTGAACTAGTTGATGACAATTCAAAGCAATGTTCGAGTCGGAATAAGTGAGATTGTGGTGGTTACACCATCCAGGATTGTAAGTGTTTGAGTAAGGATCATTCCTCCCTTTTTGGTAATTGAAAGCTTGAACCTCCTTTGTTTCAAATGGTATCCCATCTCCATCTTGCACTGAGTTCACATTTTTCTGAGCTAACATAGCATGTACCTGCTTAGTGAGATTTTCCATTTCAATCTGCATTCCTATTATCTCATTAACCTCAAACTTTCCTCCCTTCCTGACTGTCGAACTTCTGTGTTAGGAGTTAAGAGCCAATATTTCAAAAATCTCAGTGATCTCCAAAGCAAACTTCTTTGTAATGACACATCCACAAGCGTTGTTAACAATGGCTTGGGTAAAGGGTGTCAATCCATTATAAAAGGTACAGACCTTGTACTCTTCTGTAATCATGTGATGAGGGAGCTGCTCTAAATATTCCTTGTACCTGCTCCAAGCTTCATGGAAGGACTCACCCTTTTCCTCACCGAAACTTGCAATTTTGATCCGGATTTCTTTTGTCTTCGAAAAAGGGAAGAATCTACTGAAAAATGCTTGGCTCACATCGTCCCATGATGCCAAAGATCCCGCCTTTAATGAATTGTATCACTGCTTCCCCTTGTCCTTCAGTCAATACCTAAAACACCTCATCATTAACTGATCTTCTATCAGTTGACCTATCGGGAATGACTCCAAAACAGATTGATAGTCTTTCATAAACTGGAGGCAGTCTTCCATTGGCAGACCGTGAAAAGATGGCAACATATTTATATGCATACTTTTCAACTCATAACTCCTTGTCATAACATTTAACACAATTGGTTGTGGTTGATTTCCCAGCATAGGCTGCCCGGACTCTCTCATTATTATGATATCATCCTCTAATCCACGTCTTGAAGATCCAGGTTGATTCTCTCGAACACCCTGGTCATCTTGAACCTCTCTTTCAGCCTGAATAACTCTATCACGTTGATTGCCTCGATCTCCCATGTTTTCAGCAAAAGGATTTAACTGTGCAAACTATCTAGCAACTTGGTCAATAATGTCGTTAGCAGGGATTAGAATTCCTCCAAGCGAACGACGTCCGTTCATGCACCTGTAAAACCTGAAACACTAAAAACACAACTACCAAGAAGTAAGATGACATAAAAGAAAAACTAGAAACTAAAAACTAAGAAAATTCTAATGACACACATTACCTAACTAATTTTAACTAGATTCAACTAATGGAATCTATACCAATCCTCGGCAGCGGCGCCAAAATTGATGCAGTAAAATCTGTTCAATTTACTAAGAAAGTTCGTTCATTGGGATCGGTGATTCTATCGGTCGAAAACCAATTAATCTAGCAAGGATTACTCTAAATGCGAAAAATTAAATTGCATAATGCTTTGCTTTAGAAGTTGGTGAATTCTAAGATAACCTAAATTATGAATACTTGAACTAAAGACTAAAATCAAATCAAATCAAATCAAATTAAACAAGGGATGAATATATAGAGAGAAATAATAAGGAATCGATGCACCTTTCTTAGACACTCAATGCTCACATCAGTCTCGTTAAACACTTCAATCCAGTTTACGGGTTTGTTTTCAAGATAATTTAATTAAGTTCAAAGATCCTTTCCCACTATTCGCACACGGTCATGCAACGAATAACGGAATAATATCCTAAGGTTATTCCTAATACTCACACACGTTCATGTAATGAGCAATTGTCAAAACCCTAATTTTATAGAAAACTCTAAGCCAAATTAACATAACGTGATCATGCATATATCAATTCTCCTGTTTATTAAGCTTGTGATTCAGATTTAAATGGAACGGTCATCCACATCTAAACCCTAATCTCATGGATAAACTAAGCCACAAACTCAAATCACTTGCGGTCACAACATAATAAGAGAAAGTAGAATAGAGCAATTAATTCAATAAACAAAACTAAAACCCAATTGATTAACAAAAGATAGACTAATTGTTCACATAGAGTTATCCAAAATCGATTACATCAATCCCCTAGAAGAGATGTAGAGAAAACTTATATTGGTCATGATAGCTCCTTCGTCTGGCCTTCTCCTTGCTTCCAAGATTCTCCAAGGATGGATGAATCAATGAATGGAAAGAATGTAAGAATGTGTGTCTAATTTTAAGTACTCCTTTTGCGTGCCTCTGAAAAACAAACCTCAACTCCTTTATATAGGTCTTTTAAAAATAGGTCACTCGCTGTCCCGAGTAAACCAGGAATTGCACAACCGTTAGGCATTACCGCTGCCTAGGCAATTTGCATGTGCAGCGGTCAGGCAAACGTGACATCTCTAGACTTGAATGTTATTGAGACCGCTTGGTAGGCACTTGTCTGGCCGGCGGTAATTCCCCCTACTGACGACCGCTGGCTGGACCGTTTGGGAGGCACTGCATGGTCGACGGTAATTAATGCCCTTTCCTTTGCTATTGACAGCTTGGGAGGTCGCTTGTGGTGTGATTGAATGGCCGACGGTAATTAATGGTTTTGCCCCTTTTTCAAGACTTTTTCCGCAACACAGAATCCTTCGCAATACTAAGGAAAACAACCTATATAGGCCCAACAAACACATCAAACCACCAAAAAGACTCAAAAGGTAAGCTTAAGAAATCGGAAAAATGGCGAAATATAAGCATAGAATAGATTGATCAACCACCGTGAGAGTAAGACCTATAACAATGATCCCAAGCAACCCGAATCAGCTTAGTCTTCTCACAAAATACTATCAAATCAACAAATAATTTCTCAATTTACAGCTAACAAATCGCAGCAACAAAGATGGCCATTTGTAGATCATAAGAGAATGCACAAAGTAACCAGTAATGACCAAATTAATTAATGATAAGATCTATGTTTTGCAAAATTGTTAAAAATTCAACGAAGTTTAGATTAATAGAGAACCTGGTTCACGACAAAAAGTTGCTATAGAAAGTGAATATCAAATTTAGAAAGAAAAAAAAAAAAAAAAAAAAAAATTCTCTCAACACTAAGGGGCTGTTCGGTAATGTTTTTGTTTTTCGTTTTTTTGTTTCCTCATTTTCAATTGTTTTCAAAAATTTGATTTTTGGATTTTTTGAAATCGAAAATATATGGTTGATAACGATATTCAGATAATCAAAACACTTTATAAGGTTATAATTCAATTTTTATTTCATAAATTTTAACTTTTTTTAATTTTGATTTGTGCTTTCTTTCTTTCACAGGAAAAGAGATAGCAAACAAGAAGAATCAGTTCTGTTCGAACTTCCAAGATACACATCAATGGAGTTTCACCATTCAACAGAAAAGCACAAGGGAAAAAAATCTTTAAGAGATCTGGAAGGTCTAGATCTCTTCAAAGAGCTCCATCAGATGGAATCCCTCCATATCTATAGCACTGTCGCATCTCTCAAAGGCCAAAAGGCATCCCTCCACAACTTGCACACCACCAACAACGCCGACGGAGATGAGTCAGCATTCACGCCGTCACGCCGCACAGACAGGTGGCAGTGTAGATTTTCGGGTGGCTCATGGCCGGATTCCATCCATTAGTCTTCTTCTTTTCAAATATTTTTGTTCCATTATTTTGGATTTCTTTGTTCTTGTACACTTCGTTTGGTGATGCAAGAAAAATATATAAGAATATTTCTTTGATGAGACCAGAGTTTTGAAGAAAGAAAAAAAGATGATACCAGATTTACTTGTGAGAGACTGAGAGGTGAGAGGGAGAGGAGGGAGAGATAGAAAGGATAGACATTTTTAATATTTTATTCGTACTTTTGTATTGTTTATAATAAATAAAGCTGGTGGTGATGGGCCCATATAAAACGAAAACAAAAAAGAAAACAACTTAGCCCACTACTTTACATGCATTAAATTAAAAAAATTAAAAAAAAAAAAAAATTTTATTATAATATCTTGACTGATCAGAAAGTTATAATTTCCACGTGAAATGGATTCATAGTACTACCAATAATAAAAGCATTATTTTCTTTCTTTCTTTTCATCTCTTTCTCATCACCATATATTATGTCTTTTCCATAGTTTTCTTACTATCCAAACATGACCGAATCATGCCAGCTGTTGAAAGATAATATGACCCATCGCCACCTAACAAATTTGCTTTATCTTTGAAGGCCTTTATTATCCAATTTGAGAAGCCAATTACCGATCCTGACATAGGTGTTAATTGCATGCTAAAATATTTAGTCAAAGCAGCATTTTTTTCTTTTAATGTTACAATAACCGTCGGATCCAACGAGATGAGTCTCTGGAATCACAGTCCTCACTTGGAGGATAGGCTAAGGAGGAATAAGAGAAATATATACATAATATATACACACATCCGGGTTTGAACCGTGGTGGTGGGATTCCTAAGGAATAGTCCCACCACATTGATAAGAGCCCGGCGTGTAGTCAAAGTAACATTTTAAAAATAAAGATTTTATATAATTTTTTTTTAAGGGATATTATCATTTTCCCTTCTGAAAAAATTCTTTTAAAAATATTAAGACACGGTTTCAGCATGTTAGCCGGTCTCCCCCCTAAATTGAAAATATTAACAAAAGATCCTTTTCTGTTAGCTTTTTGGATGGAACAGTACACACTGATACAAGTCAGTATGTTAAAAGACCAAATTGTCCTTATATCTATTAAATGACAAACAAAATATTCATTAAAAGAACAGAAAAAAAAAAAAAAAAAACAATAAAAAATAGATCTCCACCGTTTATCTTAAAGATAGACGGTGGAGATATATTTTTTTTTTATTTTTTATTTAATTTTAATAATAATAATAATAAATTAAACATATATTTAAGAAAAAGAAGATAGATCCCCACCGTCCATCTTTGAGATGGATGGTGGAGATAATATATTTTATTATTATTTATTTAATTTTAAATTTAAATTTAAAAACAGAAATTAAAAATGAAAAAGAATTTAAAAACAAAAAAAAAAAACAAAAAAACAAAAAAAAATTTGAAAACTTGAAAAAAATTAAATAAAAAATATATTATAAAAAAACACATACAATTATACAACTCTTTCCGTCTCTCTCATCGTGATCATCATCTAGCCACCACCACACAACAACCTCCACCACCATAATTTTTTCCAGAAAACACCATTTCCACCACCATCATTTTTTCCAGAAATCATCATATTTTTTTTTCAGAGCCCAAAAAAAATTCTCAAAATTTAATGACAAAATTAACTGGTTTATAAGAAAAAAAAATTTGTGGATCCGGTGGAGATCATCCAGATCTCCACCAGATCTCTTTATAAAAAATAATAAAAAAAATTCTAGCATGAACAAAACACAAAAAGACCCAGAAATCCATACACAAAACACAAACCCAGATTCCACAAATCTCTAAGACCCAGATTCCAGAAACCAACATCATCAAAATCATTCCCTTTTATTTATTTATTTTATTTTATTTCCCTCTAACAACTCAAACCCAGAATCCATACACCAAAACCGCATCTGAAAAACCCACTCTCTCATTTGCTCTTGTACGATCTTTAACTCTTTATCCTCATCTGAATCCACTCGCCGCCTCCACCACCACCACCTACGACATCGTTGTTAATGGAAGGCCTCTGAAGAGAAGAGTCGCCGCCGATCTTTACGAGTTCCTCACCTTTCTTGCCGTTGATGGTTGTGGCGCGGATTTGTTTCTGGGTTGGTGTTGGTCATTGACAATGGGTGTGGTGGTTGGGTTTGGAGGTGATGAAGGGCGGCTAGGGTTTGGTGATGAAGTTTGAAGTTTGATGGTTGGATTTTTGTTTAAATTAATCTGATGATGGTTAGCGTATGAGAGAGGAGAGATTTTTTTAGTTTTTATTAGTTTTAATTTGGTCGTGGGTTTTGAGTGGATGATGTGGTTGGCGATGACAGGGAAGATGGATTTTGGGTTTTGGATTTTGTTCCAGACCTGGGTTTGGGAGTGTTGGAGTCTTGGAGATGGTGGCCGTCTAGTGCAGAAGATGATGATGATTGTTTTTGTTTTATTTTATTTTATTTGTAAATTTTTGTTATTATAATTATAATTATAATTATAATTATTATAATTATAATAATTATTATTATTAAATGGTGGTGGATTTAGGACCACACATTCCTTTTAATAGATTGTTTTTATAATTTTTAATTTGTTATTTATAACCATTTACCATTTTGCCCTCTCAATTTAACAGTCAACCTAATTTTTGGACAGAAATCGTCATAGATGGGGTACAATTTCGATTATTTCAATTTTAGGGGGATTAATAGCCAATATGCTGAAACCGTGTCCTAATATTTCTAAAAGAATTTTTTTCAGGAGCGAAAATGATAATATTCCTTTTTTTTAATAAATAATCGCTTTGTGTTAATACTATTTTTGACAACAGGTATCTAGCCCTGAAAAGACCACAATATTTTATTCTCGGAAACGTCAATACTATTTTTGACATTAGGTACCTAGCCTTTAGAAAAGATGAATATTTTTCGACCATATCGGTTGATCCTCGGAAACGCCAATACTATTTTTGACCACATGTATCTAGTCCTTGGAAAAGATGAATATTTTCCGACCACAATAGTTGATCATTGAAAACGTAAATACTATTTATGATCACATGTATCTAGTCCTCGAAAAAGATGAATCTTTTTCGACCACAATAATTGATCATCGGAAACGCCAATACTATTTTTAACAACATATACCTAGCCTTCGGAAAAGAATAATATTTTCCAATCAAAATAGTTGATCATTGAAAATATTATACAATTGCTGACCACATTTTACGTGCCCTTAGAAATACTGCAAAAATTCAACCATAATTATGGCCTCTAAGAAATAATATAGCTGCTATATATTTTTCCTTCCAAAAGAAATTTTAATAATATAAAATTGTGAAAACATTTTGATAAAATGAAAAATAACATTGGAAAAAAAAATATAAGTATTTGATTAAAATAATATTTTCCCATGTTTAAGGTGAATTCCATTTGGGGATGAATTTTTTTTCCCAATGGGAATGAGGTTTTTGGGATTTTGAGGGAAATGCTCATCCCTATATTTAAGATTTAGATCAGATTTGTGAGCAATTGATTAGAAAAAGATTTTAAATAATATTGAAGGGAAAAAAAAAGAAAAAAGAAAACTGATAAGTACAGATCGTGGGGTTCTCTTGCAAGTCATGGAAGGAGACATGTGAGGGAATGGAGATCATGGGTCAGATTATTTAGGTGGACCAAGTATAGGTCAATAAGTTAGTTGTTTTGAATTCAGAGCATTAGCTCATTAGTGCTTAGTGATTTCCTTCTCTTTTGGCATTATTTTGTTAGTGGGTAGTTGTTCCTGGTTCTCAGGAATTATGGCTGACCACTATTTGTAAGCCTATAAAAGGCTCTTTGGAATTCAATAAAGGATATCGAATATATTATCAGCAAATATCTCTCCTCTATTCTCTTCTTTCTATCATTCTTTCCTTTCTACGAAATTGATCGTATCAATTTGGTATCAGAGCAGTTCGCTCCATGGAGACTCGTGCCAAGAGCAATGCGGAGTTTCGGACTGAAGTTAACGAGTTTCGAACGGAAGTTAACGAAGTCCTGGCCCGTCACGAATCCACCATGCAATCCGTTACCACTACCATGCAAGCAGTCCTTTCTGAGCTCCAATCATTACGTGTTAGCCGTAACGGTAACACTACTGCCACCGAGTTCGATCCCTCTTCCACCGCAGAACCTTCACACCGATACCAACTCACACAAACAACCAATCCAACCTGCAACATCCCAAACGATCGTCACCACCAAACCCAGCTAAAATTATCATTCCCAACATTCAAAGGCATTGATGCTACCGGTTGGCTCTTCAAAACCGAACAATACTTTGACTTTAAGGGCATCACACCTCCACAACAAGTCCAACTGGCTTCTTTCCATCTAGATGAACTTGCCCTAGAGTGGTTTTGTTGGTACACCAAGTACACAGGACCATCTTCTTGGGACGAATTTAAACAGGCCATCCTCCATCGTTTTGGTCTGACGGACTACGATGATCCCTCTGAGGCACTCTCCCGTCTCAAACAAACCTTTACTGTGGCAGATTACCAAGAAGCCTTTGAAAAATTATCCTATCGTGTTGATGGCCTACCACAAAATTTTCTTATTGGCAATTTTATTGCCGGGCTCAAGGATAAGGTCTGATTGGAGGTCCGAATTAAACAACCATGTACTCTCTCGGATGCCATCAATGTGGCCAGATTAATCGAAGATCGTAACCAATTGCAGCGCCGACCAATGCCTCCATTTCGACACCAGAATTAGTCAATTATCCCACGATTCTCACCAGGTCTAGCGACAGGCCTTCTTGGTCCCCCTCCCACTTCAAAGATGTCGACCACACCAGGTGCACCAGCTGTCCCAATCGGACGACTTACGGGGCAAAAGGCACGAGCACGAAGAGAAAAAGGGTTATGCTACTACTGCGATGAGAAATTTGTTCCAGGCCACCGTTGTGAGAAACCCCAACTCTTCATGTTGGAAGACATAACAACAATAGATGAGGAACCAGGCGAACTTGTGGATGACTATACAACTTTGGAAATTCTCCTAGAAATTTCCTTCCACGCAATGGCAGGTACGTCACATCCGCAGACAATGCGAGTAATTGGCAAAATGAAGAATAAAGACATTACCATCTTAATCGATGGTGGAAGCACTCATAACTTCTTGGATCAGTCAGTTGTCACCAAGTTTGGATTGCCTGTAGTTCGAAACAAAACTCTGCAGGTCATGGTCAGAAACAGAGAAAAGATTGATTGCTCTGGGCGTTGTTTGGCACTTACTTTAGTCATCCAAGACCATCCAATTCAGGCGGATTTTTATGTGTTACTTGTTGCTGCGTGCCAAGCTGTTTTGGGAGTGCAGTGGTTGGAGACATTGGGACCAATCGAAACCGACTATTGGCAGCTGACGATGACCTTCAAACAAGCAGAGCAATCAAAAACTTTTCATGGTCTGAAACATTATCCTCTAGCTCCTCTATCCAATAAAGAACTGCAGCAGATGACAGGAATGGGATTTTTATTGCATATGGTCCCTAGTTCACCTGCAGATGAATCAGCTTCTCTTCTAATAGACATGACTCGGTTGTTGACAAAATTTTCACATGATTTTAGCACCCCCAACACAACTACCACCAGTACGCGCACACGACCACCAAATTTCGTTGCAGCCTGGTCACGAATCTGTCAGTGTGCGCCCCTATCGGTACCCGTTTTATCAAAAAACTGAGATCGAAAAAATGGTACATGACTTCCTTAACTCTGGTTTTATTCGGCACAGTCATAGCCCGTTTTCTTCACCTGTGCTTCTTGTAAAAAAAATCGGATGGATCATGGCGCTTTTGTATTGACTATCGGGCTCTTAATAATATCACTATCAAAGACAAGTATCCAATACCTGTCATAGACGAATTGCTTGATGAGTTACACGGTGCAAAGTATTTTACCAAGCTAGACCTACGGGCGGGGTATCACCAAATCCGTGTCCAGCCTGATGATATACACAAGACGGCTTTCCGCACTCATGAGGGGCACTATGAATTCATAGTAATGCCTTTCGGCCTGACGAACGCGCCATCCACCTTCCAGAGCCTCATGAATGATGTATTCCGTCCACATCTCAGGCAATTCGTGTTGGTATTTTTTGATGATATCATGGTGTATAGTAAGAACTGGATGGACCACACACAGCATCTGCGAGTTGTATTGGAAATTTTGTCAGCTAACTGTTTGTTTGCTAAGCAGTCGAAATGCAGGTTTGGGGTTCTACAAGTCGAATACTTGGGTCATCTCATTTATTTGGACGGAGTTACCGTCGACCCTGCAAAAATCCGAGCTGTCCTGGACTAGCCAATTCCAACTACTGCCCATGGAATTCGTGGATTCCTTGGCTTAGCAGGATACTATAGAAAATTTATCCGTGGATTCGCCATCATTGCTGCTCCATTGACACGTTTGTTGACAAAGGAAGGATTTCGTTGGACACCTGAAGCCGTGACAGCTTTCAATCACATGAAGACAGCTCTCACTTCACCTCCGGTTCTGCAGCTACCAGATTTCTCCATCCCCTTCATTGTTGAGTGTGATGCTTCAGGTGTAGGACTTGGTGCCATTCTAACACAACACAGCCGGCCAATTGCTTTTTACAGCGAAGCACTCAAGGGTTCCGCCCTAGCACTTTCGGCTTACGAAAAGGAGATATTGGCCATCGTGAAGGCGATCCGCAAATGGCGTTCGTATCTCCTAGGAAGGCCTTTTGTCATCCAAACTGATCAGCAAAGTTTGAAGTTCTTGCTAGAACAACGTATCACCACTCCGGCACAGACACGATGGTCGCCGAAAATAATGGGGTATGATTACTCTATTCAGTACAAAAGAGGTAAAGAAAATAATGGGGCTGATGCGTTATCAAGGGTAGCTGAATTTCAGCTCCTTGCATTTACGATGCCACAGTCGAATTGATGGGTAACATTACAAGAATAAGTTGTTAATGACTTTTTTTACATTCAGCTGGAGACTTCTACTCCACCTTGTTGTTTCAAGCGTGAGGGAGTTTGGAGAAAAGGTGGGAGGATATTATTAAGTCCTCATTCATCATTACGTCCTACTATTATGACTGAAGGTCATTCAATGCCAACTGGTGGACATTTTGGGTACCACAAAACATTGAGTCGTCTCAAGACTTGTTTTACTTGGCCTGGTATGCGGACATCGATCAAGAAGTTCATCTGAGAGTGCGAAATCTGTCAACGTTGGAAATCCGACAATTTTCGACCAGTTGGGTTGTTGCAACCGTTGCAGTTACCTGAAAAGGTATGGACTGAAGTATCGATGGATTTCATTGACGGACTGCCACCATCCCAAGGCCACACTGTCGTCATGGTTGTTGTGGATCGTTTGTCGAAATACGCACACTTCGTGCCGCTTAAGCATCCATACACGGCTGTTTCGGTTTCAAAAGCCTTTGTCCGAGAGATTGTTCGCTTGCACGGAGTGCCGATTTCAATTGTAAGTGATCGTGATCGTATATTTATTAGTGCCTTTTGGAAGAATTTATTTCAATTACAGGGGAGCAAACTATGCATGAGCTCTAGCTACCATCCCCAGACGGATGGACAAACTGAAGTCGTCAATCGAACCTTGGAGCAATATCTGCAGTGTTTTACGTGTGATCAACCTCGTAGGTGGGTCGATTGGATTCCTTGGGCCGAATATAGCTATAACACAGCCACTCACACATCCACAAGCGTATCCCCTTTTGAGGCTGTGTACGGTACACCTCCCCTTACCTTACTTTCCTATGTTCCTGGTACAACTCGAGTTCAAGCTGTGGATGAGTTTTTGCGCACTAGGGAGGAGATCTTGCATGAGTTACGCAGCAACTTGATCGCTACTCGTGACCGCATGAAGTCTCAGGCAGACCAACATCGTCGCGACATTACTTACGGTGTGGGTGAGTATGTCTATCTCAAACTTCGCCAGTACCGTCAACAATCGGTGGTCTTTTGTGGATCACTCAAACTCGCTCCTTGATTTTTTGGACCGTTTAAGATCCTTGCCCGTATCGGTCTCGTGGCCTACAAGTTGGAGTTACCAGTTGGTTCATTAATCCATGACGTTTTTCACGTTAGCCTATTGAAGAAATACTTGGGTTCGGAGGTTCCAGTTTTCCCATCTCTTCCGCCTACCAATTCGGATTCGGTCATTCTTCCACAGCCTGAGGTCATTTTGGATTCTCGAGTCATTCAGAAGGGTAATTATCGTCCCAAAATAGAGGTGCTTGTTAAGTGGACTGGTGCACCCCGAGAGGATGCGACATGGGAAAATCGACGTCGTTTTGTTAGGATGTATCATGAGATGTACAATGAGGACAAGGAGACTTCAAGAGGTGGAGAATGATAAGTACAGATCGTGGGGTTCTCTTGCAAGTCATGGAAGGAGACATGTGAGGGAATGGAGATCATGGGTCAGATTATTTAGGTGGACCAAGTATAGGTCAATAAGTTAGTTGTTTTGAATTCAGAGCATTAGCTCATTAGTGCTTAGTGATTTCCTTCTCTTTTGGTATTATTTTGTTAGTGGGTAGTTGTTCCTGATTCTCAGAAATTATGGCTGACCACTATTTGTAAGCCTATAAAAGGCTCTTTGGAATTCAATAAAGGATATCGAATATATTATCAGCAAATATCTCTCCTCTATTCTCTTCTTTCTATCATTCTTTCCTTTGTACGAAGTTGATCGTATCAAAACTCTTCTTAGTTTTTTTAAACAACCAAAAAATTATTAAAAGAGTTTCTAACATTAAAAAATATTTTTAGTTGGTATAGAAGTCATATCAAATATATCCTAAGTTGAAGTAAGTGGATTTAACTATTGATAATTGAAGAGCTTCATAGTTGATATTCATATAACTAAGAGAGAGAGTAAATTAGTTGTCACAATTAACTAACTATGCCAAGGCTTGCGTGAACATATTGCAAATTTGCAAGTCAATAAAATATTTAATCAACTCTTGTACGTATGTATCTAGAAAATGAATAAAAGATAAAAATAAAAGTCAAAAAGCTTGAAATGAAAGGTTTAGAATAAGAATCTGAACGCCACATATGGGATCAAAAAAATTTTGTCGCTACTTGGATCGGGTTTTATAAGAAAGTCATAACTTTAATAATAACTTTAATAATAACTTAAGTTTAGAAAATATCTATTATGATGAACGGATAAAAATATCCCCTACAGTAACCTTCATCACCATTTTATTTTGTTTTGTTTTTTTTATTATTATTTTTTCCTTTCAAAATCATCCATCAATGGACGACTGTAGACCATGAACACGCGTACGTCGCCGTCGACGACCACGACTAAACACAATAGCGATTTTTATTTTTATTTTTATGTCCTAGCCTTTGTTAGTTGCGTTTTTTTTTTTTTTCAATTTAAAACCCTCTTTTTTAAACCTTAAGATGATTGTGTAGAAAAAAAAATGATTGTTAAAAGGGCTCGGAAAAGTCTCAAACAAAGCTTAGAAAGGCTCGGGTAGTTCATTAAAATGCTTGGAGAACAAATGAAAAGATTCGGAGGTTCAAAATTTAAAAAAAAAAAAAAATTGTATAGTTGGACTGCACACTTTTACTTAAATCACTAAACTTCTAGATTTTCATAGCAATATACTAGTATACTATAACAAAATGAAAAGGACAATATAAAAATATAATGACTAATTTGTAAATTATATTAATTTCTGTAATCATACACTATTTTAGATGTGCCGTAGTTGGGAGACAGAAATTTTAGTTTGGGGCCATCATACTTAAACAAAATTTAAGAGGGCTAAAGTGAAAAATGCTATAAAATTTTAATTTTAATTTTTTATTTTTTTTTCCATACAAAATCAAATCCTCCATCTAAAAAAGCACTCGGAATCACAGAAACGAGGTTTCAAGTGTGATACCTTATAATAGTAATGAATTATTATTATATACTATATATATATATATAATTATCCTATAACATTTTCTATCCATGGAATCTACTCAATATGATAGACAAATTTATAGACTACTATATGGATAGTTAGATAAATAAATAAATAAATAAATAAAGAGTTCTTATCGGGATTTGGTAGGAGCTAGAGAAATTCAGTTGTTCAATCTCCTGTAAATTTCAGTATGAGAAGTGATTATGTCTTTTTTTTTTTTTTTTGAGTAATGCTACATTGTCCAAACTTGGTGTCCAAATCTGGTGCTCAAATGATGTGGCAACACCGTGGGCTATTCATTTAAATTGTATTAGATTTGCATCTTTTAAATGAATGACCCAGAATGTTGTCACATCATTTGAGCATCAGATTTGGACAATGTAGCATTACTTTTTTTTTTTTTTTTCTCTAAAACCTGTTTAAAATAAGAAATATGTTAAAAGAAAGAATTCTACATCATATCAAATTTGAATAAATTTGGAAATATATCTTCTTTGGAAAGATAGACTTGGAAGTAAATATTTTAATTGTAATCCAATGATTTGAAATTAAGTTAAAAGTCAGAATTTCTTACTTTTTATTTTAAGTTGTTTTTTGATATTTTTAAGTTGTTTGACCACTTGAAAAAAAAAACAAAACAACTTAATAAGTTTAATTTAGATCTATTAAGTTTTAAGTTGAAAAAACAAACGACCCTAAGAGAGAGAGTTGTGCCAACGTATGCGTCAACATCTTGCAAGTCAATAAAATATTTAATCAACTTTTGAGATATGTATCTAGAGAATGAATAAAAGAGAGAAATGCAAGTCCAAAAGCTTGAAATGAAAGGTATAGAATAAGAATCTGAACGCCACATATTCCACATTTAAAGGCTGTATTGCACTGTAATCATATCATTTTGAATCCATTACTTTGTATCCAAGCAAAATGCTGACCAATGACCGTAAATATTCAAAAGTTCAGCTCTGCCGGCCTCTGATATCCTTTAAGAATTTGGATCCTTTAATGATTTGATCTTTTTTCTGACCTCATATAATCTCATGACACATAAGCATTGAAATGAATATAGGGTTAAGATATAATTGGTTTTCACAAACACTTTATCAACAATCAATCACATACTTTAAAAAGATCATGAAAAAGATTAGTTCAGACAAGGATCCAAATCCCCCTTTCAACCACCATATTTAAACAAGGAGAGGAATTTGAGTGGAGCGTAGTGCACACATACATTTATCCCCTTTGTAATTGCAATAAAATAATGTTACTTCATTTGATTCATGGTGCATTGAATGAAGTAACATTATTTTATATTACTTCCTATAAATAAATATGCATCCCAAAGGGTCTGGAAAATGGAGAAGGAGGATCTATATCCATCCCTATTCTCCAAATGTACATCTCTACCTACACCCATCCTCATCCCCATCCCCATCCCCATTTTTAGAAATTTGTCAGGGAAATGGGAAAATAGGGATGGGGACGGACCCCTCCATCCTCAACCCCATATCTCATTTTTCCCTAAATGGGGATGGGGGAGCGGAGATTTGAGACCCGAGGGAAAATGGCCATCCCTGGCCATGACGATTTGGGTTTGAATCCTCACCCTCCTAAAAATATAGTATTAAAAAAAATGTATAGTTGGACTGCAAGCTTTTACTTAATCGCTAAACTTCTAGATTTTCATAGCAATATACTAATATATTACAAAAAAAAAAAAAAAAATGAAAAGAACAATATTAAAATATTATGACTAATTTGTATATTAAATTAATTTTTGTAATCATCTGCTCTTTTAGATGTGTCGTCGTTGGGAGACAGAAATTTTAGTTTGGGGCCGTCATACTAAAACAAAATTTAAGAGGGCTAAAGTGAAATATGCTATAAAAATTTTTTTTTTCAAAGAATAAAATTTTAATTTTAAATGAATTTTTAATATATATATATATATATATATATAATTTGTTTTTCATGCAGAATTTCATTTCCATAACGATTCACAATCAAATCCCCCATCTAAAAAAGCATTCAGAATGGCACATCTGATTCTTCATATACATACACACAAACGAGGTTTCAGGTGTGATACCTTATAATAATGATGAAGAATTATTATTATATACCTTTTTTTAATTTATGTTTTTTTAATAAATAAACTATGAATGACCGGATTAAGTTACTTTATTGGTATGCCTCTTACACTTACAACTAGATGTTGTGGATTGGATTCTCCCCGATTAAAACCCAGATTATTGTAATATTTAAAATAAATAAATAAATAAAAGATAATGTTAACCTGTGTTTTAGGGTATATGATAATAACAATTTTATTTCTATTAAAAAAAATAAAAAAATAGATTAATCGATATATTTATTATCTTATTACAATAAATATAATACTTTTATTTTCTTTAATAGAAATATGGCGGTCGATATCTTGTGTAGATACATGTTAACGTTAGCCATAAATAATCTATGAATCACAAATTTGAATAGATGGGGTCATGGGTGGGTAAAAGATCACATCTAATTTTTATGTGGAACCGACATATATTTGACTTTTTGACATGTGAAATTTCTTTGATTCGATCCGGTTCCCGTGTCTTGTCACTTTATAATTAAAGACATATATTAGAGTAGTCATAAACTCATAATTAACATAACTCCCAAAACAGAAACATTGAATATTTAAATTTCTTACACAGAAGAAAACCAGTGTCTTAGAAATTAAAAATGTCTTCTCCTTTCCACCACCTTCTTGCAACACTATTCTGTGCTGCATTTCTTCTTCAGGCATCATCCTCCTCATATGCTCAGCTCTCTCCCACGTTTTACGATCAAACTTGCCCGAACGCTTCGAGCATCATCAGCAGCGTCCTCCAGCAGTCTTTCCTCTCCGATATCCGCATCGGAGCCAGCCTGATCAGGCTTCATTTCCATGACTGCTTTGTTAACGTACGTAAATGTTGTAACTCTTGCTCTGCTTCTCCTCTGTTTAATATTTGCTTCTCTTCTTCTTTCTTCAAAAAGAAAAAAAAGAAAAAGTTAGACAATCATTTTAGTAAGAATAATATATTTGGAAGTGCTTTTCAACATGGAAAGCATTTTTTATTTATTTATTATTTTTTTTTTTCAAAATAAAAGCACTTTCTGAAAAAATAAATAAATCCATCGGATTTTCTCCAAAACAAAATAATATTTTTGTTATAAATTTGAAATCATTTTAAATAACGTAGAAAATACTGCGAAACACATCCTAAATTTATTCAACAATTATTTCGGTACTTTTTCATAACATTAACTATACAAATATAAAGTTGTGCATCTACGGTTGAATGATGTTTATCTCCTCTTACATATATTTAATTTTAAAATATTATATAAATTGGGGGTTTTTATTTTCGGAAGAGGGAGGACTCAAACACACACCAAGTTAAAATCACACCATATGTATTTACCGACACGTATAGTGTTTATTGATCTCTGCAGTTCCTTTCAAACCCTATCTCGACAGACGTTGGTTTCTAAAAATGTACAAATATAGAATTATGTACGATAAATTTAATAACTTATCAATATCAAAAGATTAAAAATGTGCTGTTTATTTTCAGGGTTGTGATGGATCGATTTTGCTGAACAACAGTGCTACAATAGAGAGTGAAAAAGAAGCAGTTGCAAATAACAACTCAGCTAGAGGCTTCGATGTTGTTGATAACATGAAAGCTGCACTGGAAAGTGCCTGTCCAGGCATTGTTTCCTGTGCTGATATTCTCGCTATTGCTGCTGAACAATCTGTTGCTATGGTACGTATAGGTAGAGCTATTCATTTACAAATTATTTTATTACTACTCCACACTTTTATTGGTATTATAAATATAAAAAAAGTGGATTTCTTGAATAAATGGTCGCAGTCAGGAGGGCCTTCATGGGCGGTTCCATTGGGAAGAAGAGACAGCTTAACAGCTAGCAGAGCTCTTGCGAACATGACTATTCCAGGACCCTTTGATAGTCTTGATTTGCTAAAATCCAAGTTTGTCAATGTCGGCCTCAACAATGATACTGATCTTGTTGCTCTCTCCGGTAATCACTTCATTTAATTATTAGCTAGCGTTTTAATCACCTACTCGTTAACTTGTAAGGTTTTTTAGGTGGTCACACATTTGGTAGGGCACAATGTAGAACATTCGACAACCGTTTATTCAATTTCAACTCGACCAACAATCCTGATCCGACACTGAACACAACCTACCTAGCAACTCTCCAGCAACTGTGTCCTCAAGGCGGAAACAGGAGTGTTCTAGCGAATCTTGATCTGACAACCCCCGATACATTCGACAATAATTATTTCTCTAATCTTCAGAGGAACAACGGTCTTCTCCAGAGCGATCAGATTCTGTTTTCGACTGTCGGGGACGCTACGGTTGAACTTGTTAAAAACTTCAGTAGCAACCAGACTTCTTTCTTTGAAAGATTTGTGGTGTCCATGATAAGGATGGGGAATCTGAGTCCATTAACAGGAAGTGATGGTGAGATCAGATCCAGCTGCAGCAGAGTTAATGGGGCCTCAATTATTGGATCATCATCCGACGATGCTGATTTGATTAGCTCTATCTAAATCAAGGATTGTCAAGTGTTCATTTACAAGTTCTATATATGAATACTTGAATACTTGAATACTTGAATACTTGAATACTGGAAAAGAGAGAGTTTGTGCTTACCAAATTCTCCTTGGCCAAAATAATCTTATGAGATTGTCAATAATATTAGCCTGTCTTTGACTTGCTGCTATTTTATTGTTTTCTCTATTTGAAGGAAGAAAAAACAAAATCGATCAATAATAGTCCAATACTGATTAAAAATATTACATATATAGCAAACCCTTTTTATATATATTGGAGTTGTGACTAATGAATATTATCCCACAACACTGATGATTTTAAAGCAACTTCAAAGTCAAACTTACACATATAAAATATATATATATATACTTATTCTGTCACATAACAAAAACTTTTGAATACACGTTTTAATTGACCCTCCAACAATTAGTCCTGATCTCCCCATTGCTTCCTTTCAATGGCCTTACATTTCCCATCTTCAACATAGACTTACCTAAGGCATCAAAGACTTCGGCCTGGCTTTTCACGAAACGGTTAACAATGGCCATAGTATCAGCAGTCGTGGTTGAGAACAATTCTTGATCGGTTTGGAGAAGGCCACGCTTGTTTTGTAGATTTGTGAAGTAGTTGTTGCCAAAACCTTCTGGAGTGGATGGATCAAGGTAAGTCCGAAGAATTCAAAGTCGGGTCCGGGTTACCCGTGCCACTGAAATTTTACAGGCGATCCCAGAAAGTTATGCACCTAGCTTGTCCAAATGTATGTGCACCTGAGGATCAGCAGCAATTAATGTTCATAAGAGAGTTTATGTTTAGAAACACTACACTTCTTTAGGGGTCACTATGAAAAGATTAAAGTTTTATGGGGCTAAACGTAAATAACCAACCTTTTTCAGGTATACAGCAAGCAGTTAGTGAGATACAGGTTGGACATTCTTCATTAATACTAATTAGGGTTAATTGCAATGAAATACCCTGAGTTTTCCCATTATGGCTGAATATTCAACAAATGAGAGTAATTGCTGCAGGCCCCCCTATGCTAACAGTGATCTGTTAGTATTTAACGTCTGAAGGGTATTGTAGTCATTTAGCAAGGGAAATGATTAGAGTTAATAAAAAAAATGAGTCTATTTACAGATCACTCAAATCAAGTCAAATCACCTATTCTTCAAATCAAATCGCTCATTCTTCATACGGACACCCTTGGTTTGGCGCGCTTCAACAACCCGGTTTAGCGCCAAATAAATCCTGTATTATACTACTCTTCTATATATAAAGCAATTAGAAGTCAGAAACCACTCAGTTGAAAGTTCCAGAAAGTCAAGTTGAGAGTGAAGGAAGATAGGTTTTCGATTGTGATAACAGGTAAGAATGTAGTATAAACTGAAAAAAGTTGTTAGTTAGAGTCAATAACATGTTTGTGTTCTCATATATGATTTTTTTTTTTTAGAATCTATAAAGGTCTTTTTTTTTTTTTTAAAAAAAATTGAGTTCAAAATGGTGATTGTTGGGAAGAAAATGGGTTCTAGTAGTGGAAAATCTATAGATTAGACAAAGACTGTTAAAAATACGTCAAATGAAATTGTTTGGGTTTTTTAAAGTCAAGAAATTTGGGAATTTTTTTTATTTTATTTTTTTTTTATCAATTATCGGTGTGGTACATATATATATTTTTAAAAAAAGTGACGAATTATTTTGAAGCCAAAACAATATAAGATGACATGCAAATGGATCTTAGCTATTTCATGTTTTACAAATAAGGTTGAGTTTTTATGAACATTTTTTTGGTTATAATTATAAAGTTTGGTATTTATTTAGATGATGAAGTTTACTGATTTACGATTCATTAGTTTCAATAAATCAACATGTCGTATGGTATAGTTGGGTTTTGTTGATTTTTTTGTGGGTTTATTGTTTAATAAACATGTTGTATGATGATGTATTTGCACAGTTTGTTCTATGTTGATCTGTGTTGGGTTAGTGAGAAACTAATGTGGTGTATGTGATGTTTTTACCCAGCTTTTGTTATGTCAATTTAGTATTGCTTTACGATGGTATAAGCATGTGATATGGTGTATATATACATAGTGATACATAAGAATATACAGCAGTAATTGAATGTATTGTTACTATATTTGCGAAGATATTAATCGTATGGCTTGCAATGAGTGGATATGTTGGCAGTAATATATTGGGAGATTAAGAAATGTGTGTGTACACACACTAATTGAATGTACTGTATATTTGGTTGTAATATGGAAGCAGACATGTTGTAAATGACAGTCAAACTATTATGTGCTAGAGTTACTTATAGCTTTTCAATTGTAAATATAGAGATAAAATTTGTGTATGTATATATAAGGAGGCAGATAATGGTAGAGTTGTATTGGAAGTGGGATACCTCTTTAACAATCTCCACCACTTCAGACAAGTTCTCAGAGATTTTGTTGTCCAATGAGGCTTTCAACTCAGAAGAATAAAAAATGATAAGGATAGATACACATCAGTTTGTGCATATGAAGGTTGTTAATGGAGAATTCACGCATCTCCTATGGAAGATAGGACATCTTTCATGATCAAAACCTTGCATCTAAGACATTGTTGCCAAAAGGTTCACAAAAACTAGGAGGCTACCGCATCGTGGGTTGCTAATAGATTCAAGGCTTTGATTGAAGAGAATCCAGACATTAAGGTGAAGTTTCTTGCTCGAGAAGTGCACAGAATTTATGGCCTCAACCTCCCAGTATACACCCTTTATAGGGCAAAGAACAGAGTATTGAACAAAACAGATAAAGAGAATGAGGAGTCCTATGACTTGTTGTACATCTATGGCTTTATGATAAGGGAAAGAAATCTGGGTTCAATGGATTACCTGCAAACAATTTCACTTGACCTAAGTGCACCTGCAAGGTTTCAAAGATTCTTTCTAAGTTTTGAAGCTCAAAAGGCAGGATATATTTTTAGGTGCAGGCCTTTCATAGGCCTTGATGGTTGTCATTTAAAGGGGAATCATCCAGGAGTGTTACTTTATGCAATTGCAATGGATGCCAACTCTGGCATCTTTCCTGTGGCTGTGTGTGTCTGTGAAGGAGAATCCAAAGAGTCTTGGGGCTGGTTTTTACACCATTTGTACATGCACATTGGCATGGAAGACAATAGAAGGGTCACTTTCATGAGTGACAGGCAAAAGGGAGTGATTGATGCAATTCAGAAATTCTGGCCAAGATCCAGCAACAGGTTTTGTGTTAGGCATTTGACCGCCAACATGCAAGCCAAGTATAGAGGGCAACTTTTAGGGTTGTTTGTATGGAATGCCTCTAATAAGAGTACTAAAGCAGAATTCAAGGATGAGATTTCAAAGCTAAGAGAAGTAAATGAAGATGCATACAACTACATGATGGGTATCCCCTTGCAACATTGGGCCCTTCATGCTTTTGACTACCATGTCAAATCAGAGCACATAACTAACAATCTCAGTGAATGCTTCAATAGGTGGGTTGGTAAGTATAGGGCATAACCTACCTTGTCATTGATGGAGAGCATAAGAAGAAAAGTGATGAGGAGGATGAATAAGAGACTTGAAGATGCAAGGAATTGGAGCTCTGTTTTACCACCTTTGGTGAACAAAAAATTGGTTGAGCGACAGGATGAGGCACAATTTGTTGATGTGCAATGTGCGAGTGATAATGAATATGAGGTTAGAGATGGTATCACGTTTTACATTGTCAATTTGGAGACACAAAGTTGTGATTGTTGTCTTTGGGAACTAAGTGGAATCCCTTGTAAGCATGCAATGGCAGTCATTACTGCTAAGAGAATGCAAGGACAAGACTTTGTGAATGGCTACCTCACTAAAGAAGCTTACGTGAGAATATACAACAATGTGATCCATCCCATTCCAGACCAAACAGCATGGCCTACCATTAAACCAAGAAAAGTCCTTCCTCCACTGCACAAAAGGATGCCTGGTTGCCCAAAGAAGAATAGAAAACGTGGCCCTGAAAAAGGCCCCAAACAAAAAAGGAGTGGTGGGGTAAAATGCAGGGGATGTGGAGAATTTGGTCACAATATCATAACATGTAAAGCTAAAGATGGGGGAAGAGGGAATCAGACAAATGTGGTATGCAATAATTTATAATTTCATTTTCAATATAATTTCTATATTTTATATACAACTTTTACATTGTCTTAATTGTATAGTAATATAATTTCATCTTTTGTAGGGAACTATTAAAGACAATCTAAGTGCAAGGAAGAGACATTTTGAGGTTTATATTATCATTTCAACAATATAATCTATGTTTATCTTGTATCTTTTAACTACCTATGCAACACTTATGTAATTTGTTATGATAATAACAGACTGGGAGCTGCTCAGCCTCTGCAACAAAAAGAAGAGTTCAAGTGCAGTTACATGTTGGAGAAGGCTTAAGCCAAAATGCTACAAGAAACATAAACTATAACACTTTTGGGGAACAAGCTTCACAGACGGTTGGAGGGAGCTCCTCTCAGCCAGTGACTACAAGTGCCTAATTACATTTGACATGTAATACAACCCAGCCAACTCAATCCAAGGCAGATCCAGGTAACTTAGAAATCAATTATGTTGCACAATATATATATATATATATATATATAACAAGGAGTGTGACATCTCATGACTTGTTTTATTTACTGTAGGAACTGTAGCAGGCTTGGACATTGACTAGAGTGGATTGTTCTAAACCCATTTGGTCATCAAGCTTTTTTATATTTGTCGCACTCGACCTTATTTTATTCAACTTTTATTTATGCTGCTTGGACAATGCTGTTGAAGTTTTTTGCTTGAAGGTTATGGTTAGGTTTAAGTATGGGGAAGAGATTATGCGCGCATGTAGTGAAGTTTGATTTTGCATATGGTGAAGTTTTGTTGCCTAGCTGTTGAACTTTGGGGAATGGATTTTGCATGTGGTGATGTCAAAAGTGATAGGTTTGCAAGTGAGGATGGTAGTTTTTTTGCTAATGTAATGGAAGTAAAAATCTGTAAAATATGGGGGTTTATCATTTTGTTGTGGACACAGCTAGGTATATGGTTTTCTAAAACAACACAGAAGAGTACATTTGTTTGGTTCATTAGTCTCACAACTGTGTTGTTAGATGTACAAGGTTGGTAGATAGTAGATAGTTTGGGTATCGCCTCGTACATATGCAACATGTGTTGTTTGCTATTTAAATATGTAATGCCACCATATTTTATTGACAAGTATGTTTATAATCAACAAGTATATTTTACTTATTTCATAACTCTAATGATAGTGATGCTATCTCATACATATGCATGTTACATTGTTTTCTTTGCCTAGAAAGTCAAGATCTACATCGTTATTGTCTTCTATCTCCACAAAATCAATAATATATTCTACCAACCATGCTAATGCCTTCTACAAATCCTAAAACTAGAAACCTTTGAAAACTATAATTCATGTAAAGGTTGCTTCATTTTAAGAATTATTTTCTTTGAATGAAACTTTGCCTGGTTATTCATCACATGTATGGAAACTGATATTTTCTGCCATGATAAGCAAAATTGTATATGAGAACTCTGACTGGCACTTGGAATATTAAAGTTACTTATTCGAATTCAGGCGAACAACCCGGATGACAAAATTTCATGTATAGATTTTCTGCAAAGGAGATTTCTGACATTTTTTTGGGAGGTATCTATAGAATTTTCGATTGTAATCAATTTCGAAGCCTTCCTAGATGATATTGTGTAGATGGGGATAACAAATCCATTAACGTTTCCAAACAAAAGTACAGTAGTTTTAGTCAAGAAAAATGCCACTTAATTTATCTGGTTATGTTTTGTTTTAAGTGTTTTTTTATTCGGTACAAGCTGTGCTTCTTCCATAATGTCTGTCTCTTGACAATTTCATCATAATTAAGGCAAATGAAACACCAACTCGAAACACAATATTCTCTTTATTTGTGTACGATTCTCAGTCACAACTCACAAAACAGATCCCAGATCAGAAAAAGCGCACAAATAGAACTATAAAAGTTTTAGAGAACAGCTACCGAAGGAGACACGCCCTCACCTCACTTTTCGCATTATGTATCATACACAATGGGAGAGCCTTTTGGAACCTTAAGAGAGACCACAAACCTTTCCGGTTGCAGTGTCGATGTCAATATCATAGAAGCACGGCCTTGTTGGGAGCCCTGGCATTGTACTCATTGTTCCAACTAAAGGATAAATGAATCCCGCCCCAATGCTAGCTCTTACATCCCTTATCGGTAAGACAAATCCCGTTGGGGCTCCCTTCTTCGCAGCATTGTCGGAAAATGAATACTGGGTTTTCGCCATGCAGATTGGCAGACCAGAAAAACCTTGCTTGGTGTACATCTCAATCTGTTTCTCAGCCTAATTCAAGATTAAAAAGAACTCAAAATCAGTACACAAAGTTCTATAGAGTCCACTGTTCCAAAAATTTATAATATCTAGGCCGACTACTGATATGAAAAACAGATTGCAAAACCTATACAGGATTTATCATTGTGTTAACATCACAAAAATGTAGTGGCGTTTTCTATAACAATTTTGAGTTTCTTCAACAGGACGGGAATGGAGAGAGGTCATCAAACTATGTATGAAATGAACGAAGCTTTTACCTGCTCAGAGTATTCAACACCACTAGCACCGTATGATCTTGCTATTGCCTCAATTTTCTCCTTAATACTAATATCTAGAGGATATAAGAACTTCAGTGGCTGTGTCACATTCTCACAAGCTTTTTGAACCGCAACTCCTAGGTCGACCTGAAAATCGTTTTACAAAACATTGAGTCAATAGATGTTATTAGAGTGTGATACATAAAACATTCTTGGTTCCAAAAAGGAAACTGAAGAACAACAGAAATTCTCTGATGATTACAGAATGTCTAAAATTTCAAGAATTAGAAAGAAGCTGTGTCAGGGTCATTTGCCGACTAAAGCTCCTTTGAATTGCCCTGAGAAATCCAATGTGGAACCAAAAATTTGGCCAATGTGAATTTTAATACTTTTTAAAGTCATGTTAAAGTTTTTCAATTACGTGGTTAAGGGAAAGTAGGCTAAATCTAACATTGAGAAGCGACTAACCGCTCCTTTTCCACCATGGGCATGGTGAGTACAAATCACTGCATCATATGCACCAGCAGCCAATGCTGCATTTCTAACTGCATTTAATTCTGCTTCAGTATCAGTTGCGAACATGTTCACAGCAACCACAACATTTACACCATAGGCCTTTGTGTTTGAAATATGCCTAGCCAGATTTACACAGCCAGCTTCAACCATAGCCACATTCTCGTTAATGTAAGCAAGGTCAAGAGGCTTCCCAGCAACAACTGCTGGCCCACCACCATGCATCTTCAAGGCCCTTATTGTTGCCACAATAACAGCACACTGAGGAGTTAAACCACTATATCGGCACTTAATATTCATGAACTTCTCAGCTCCAATATCTGCACCGAAACCTGCTTCAGTGACTACAAACCCACCTGGTCCGACTAACTTCAGTGCAATCTTATCAGCCACAATAGAAGAATTTCCGTGAGCAATATTTGCAAAAGGACCAGCGTGAACGAGAACAGGGGTGCCTTCAAGGGTTTGCATCAAAGTCGGGTGGATGGCATCTTTCATTAACACGGTCAAAGCACCTCCAACACCAAGATCGTCAGCAGTTATAGGATCACCAGCCTTGCTATTTCCAATAACCATTTTTCCGAGCCTCTCTCTCATATCAGCTAGAGATGTCGTGAGGGCCAAAACTGCCATTATCTCACTAGCAACTGCAATATCAAATCCCGTTTCCCTCACCATCCCCTTTTCTTCAGGGCCCTGGCCAATAGTAATTTTCCTTAAGAATCGGTCATTTACATCCATCACTCTCCTCCATGTGATAGAATCTGGGTCAATATCAAGCCGAGCAAACTTTTTAACTTCTTCTGGCGTAAGATCATCAGGCTTGGTCTTGGAGATACCAAGCTTATTCAGGCGCCTAAACATTATGTCACTGAAGCTCCGCTTTTTTTCTTTATTTGGTGGGCATAGTCGGTTCAACAGAGCCTTATCTGACTGGGTTGACTCATGGAATATCCTGGTATCAATTGCAGCAGCAAGAAGATTGTTTGCAGCTGTTATTGCATGAATATCTCCTGTTAAATGAAGATTGAATTCATCCATCGGAATCACTTGACTGTAACCACCACCAGCTGCACCCCCTTTGATTCCAAATGTTGGTCCTTGTGATGGTTGACGCACGCAGGTGACAACCTGCATCGTATCAGGGAAAGATGTCAGGGTTATGCCTAAACGAATCCCCTTACCAAATAACGCAAAGCCACCAGTCACATTCGAAAGTTGTGCAACAACAGCAATCACTATATTTATTTAAAACCCGCTTATATCAAAGGAGAAGAAATGTAAAAGGAAAAATAGCCAACAATAAGGACAGCTTCATCTGCTAAGTCTGTTAAACAGATACATACATAACAAAAAACATAAAAGTTAAATTGCTAGAACCAACACTCACACAATTTCAGTTTTTTTCTTTCTGTCCTGAACAGTTACTCAATTTCCAGACAAAGTTACAAAAGAAAGTCTTTAAAAAGAGAGCTAGTTTTAAAATAAAAAAAAAGTTTGAATTTAGCAAATTTTGATAGGAAAAAGCTTTACCAACAAGCAGCACTCCATCTTAACTAGTGGAAGGTTAAAGAAATTAATACCTGAACTAAAGAAGACTCGAAGAGTAGCTAATATTTATGCAAGTAAATACTTTAATGATGATTCCTACATGTTAGTAACCATCAAACCTAAAAGCTTAAGCTTAAGAGTCCAACAATAATATTAAGCACTCTCATCCTCTCACGTGCAAGACCAACGGGCTTGCTACGTGGCTCGAGCCCAAACACAAACACATAACAAATTCAGATAACAAATAACAAATTCAAAATAAGCACGTGGGGGACAATGTAGTAATTATCAAACCTAAAAGTTTAAGTTTATAGGAAAAGGTCCAATAATAGTATTTATGCATTCTAACACTGCGTAAGAATTGTTGGATGCTATTTATACTATATTTAATCTTTTTAAGTAAAATCTGAACTCTCAAGTATTAAAGGTCATTTAGTTTCATCCATCGTGACTAGAAAAAAAATCTGGTTATTCTTGCATGAAACTTGGCTTGAAATGTGAGTCCATTGATGTCTGGAATTTGAAACCATTACTCTAGTTTGTAATTTAATAATGAAACAGCAAAGTCAATTATTTGGTTTATTTTCCCTATTACCAATAGCAGAACATGATAAAAACAGCGGGTCAAGTACACTTTTCTCATAATTAAGACTGCTATGAACACAATTTGAATAAACAGAAGCCATGGATTGCCTGGGAACTAAGAATATAGTGACATGTGAAAGGAGAGGAGTGGACAACTCAGAATTTGTTAAAGAAAATAGGATACATCTCTGGAACACCAGGTTTAAAAGTTGCTTTAACCAAAAGAAATACTTTCTCATTAAAATATTTCACCTCCCTTTTGCAGGAAATTTTACAGTTGAACAGCATAACACCAAATCCATGTTATGATACAAGGTTCACACCCAACAAGTGATGCAAGACATCTAATACACTGTTTTTATGAATAATAGAGAAGAGGTTTGGGAACTTCCAACTATTGTATTAATAATCACAATGATTTAGATTTTGTCTATCCCACATTAACAGTTATAAAACCAGGCCATCTAAACTACAAAACACAAATTATTGAAAACAATACATTATTTATTGGAACTCAGAAAGCATCCACATTAAACAATTTAGCATATAATCGAGTTGAGAGTTGAACCTTTTTATCAAGAAAAGCACCCAATGCTTGACACAGACCAACAGTAGTAGTAGACTTGCCCTCTCCAAGAGGAGTTGGAGTGATCCCTCCAACCACCACATAATACCCATCTCCAGATCCTTCAAGCTCATCAATCACAGATAACAAAACCTGTAAAACCCCAAAATCACCAAATCATTCAAAACCAAACAGCCAAACTTGATTGCTTGAAAACAAAACAAAACAAAAGCTTTTCCATATCATGATGTTCTATAGATGTCTACATCCAGTAGATGGATTGAAGTATTGAACCAATAAACACATTGGTTTTTATTTCATACCCTTATCAAAATCATCAAAATCATCAAAATTCAGTCTTTTAACCACTAAATTGAATCAAAGCAATATCGAAAAAAAAAAAAAAAAAAGCAATCACCTTGGCTTTGTATTTTCCATAAAGATCATAGTGGTTGGGGCTAAGATTGAGGTCCTGAGCAATCTGAGAGATGTGAAGTGGCTCAACTGAGTTTGCAACGTCAATGTCAGCTGGTACTGGTGACACCACCTCTAGTTTCCTCACTGATTTTGATGAACTCATATTTTTTTTTTTTTCACTCTCTTATTTTACAATCAATTATAAGTGTATCTTCTTAGATTCTCTTAATGGGGGGTGTCTTTGATTTTGGATTTGATTCAGAGTTTTAATGAATGTTTGTCAAAATCTGACCACTGACCAGTAACTATGCACCAGAATCAAAGGTCCAAAAAGACAGCCAAAAACACCAAAACGTGCAGAGAGAGGAGTTGTGTTGCTGTGAGTGACATAGAATTGTGTGCACTTTCTTTTCTCTCTTATCTAGCTGAGGTGGTTCCTGGGACTGGCGACCTCAACCGGCAACTGAGAGATGATAATGTCACATGTGACGTGTCGGCTGTGATTTGTTTTTGGTATGGGTCTGGGTGGATATTTGTTTGATATAATGTGGGACCTATATGACGTGGCGGGATACTATTGGATTGTAGTTGTCTGTGATGTGAGGGTATGGAAGTTTAGAGTGGCTAATGAATTAGACTCGTGAATTATTTAAGGAAAAACAATATTTTAAAAATAAAATGAAGTTAAAAAATCGGAGATGTTCGCTTGCTAATTGCTATAGGCTAGCGCTGTACCGTTCGGATAACTCATTGCTTTTGACTTCGCATGCTAGAACATCACCAGGAAAAGCTCTTCAAATGTCGATTTACAACTACGTGACAATTTGGTGAGTAAAAAAAAGAGAGTATTTCTAAAAGAATCTTTAATTAAAAATAGGTTTTATTATTTTAATAAAATTATTTAACTTTTTAAATGCATTAATTTTATATATATATGAAACTAATATTTTTTCAAAATTATTAATATGTTATTATTAAATATTTAATATTAATTTCATTTTAAAGAACTAGGTAAGACCTTTTTAATGTTATAATTTTTATGATATTAAAATTTATAAATTAAAATTTATTATATATTAATTGAATTTAATTAAAAAGATAAAAATGATAAAAATGTTAAATATTAATGATGATGTAATATAAAAAAATAATATAATAATAATTAAAGAGGGGAAAATTGCTCTTCAATATTAAAGAGAGAGAAGTAAAATTTTATTTGAAAAATCTCATTTAAAGAGTTTGTTGGAGCAAAATACACTGACGTGACTCATTTAACTTTAACAAATATCTTATTTGAAAAGTCTTTTGGTGATGTTTTTACAATGACATAAATGTATCAAACTTTATCGACTTAATTTTTTTTTATTTAAAATTTTAATTTCAACATCTCAACCATTCATATATTCGTAATCTAATGGTTGAGATTTGAATGTGTTTAAGTATAACTCTTGGATTAAGAGCACATTGATGATTGAGAGGTTGAAATAAAAATTTTAAATCATAAATTTAAATTGATTTAGTCTAACCCTAAATAAAAGTATGAATCTTTCGATTACAATTGCTGCTCAGATATTGTATTTGAAAAGATAGAAGAGATTAAAAGTATGTTTAGCTTGAAATTTTTATGAATGAGCTTAGATCACTCTCTCAACCTATTCTCTTAAACCATTCTCTCTTTCATTAAACTTTGGGCCATTATAAATGATTTGAGTTTCATTTTATTTACAATTCAAACAAACACTTGCTTCCCAAATAGCCCTTTATTTATTTTTACCTAATTATCAATCAATATCATTTTTTTTTCTTTAAAAAAAATAAATAAATATCAGGTCTAGTTGGCCGTGGAATTTCTTCTCCTTTTTTTCAATTTTTTTCAATACAATGCAATAATATTATTCAATAAAAAAATATAAAAAATATTAACTCGATAGAGCTGTAACAATGGCAGACTCCAATGGTGGATTTATTATTATTTTATTTTTTTTGAAAAGCTCCAATGGTGGAACAATTAGTGTCTGCTATTGTTATAGCTCTATCAAGGTAATATTTTTTGTAACTTTTTTTATTCAATTATTTTATTGCATTGTATTGAAAAAAAAAAATACCAAAAAAAAGAAAGAAAGAAGAAGTTCAATAGTACACTAAACTTGATAATTTGGGAAATGAAGAAAAATAAAGGCCCGTCCTGCAACTGTTTTTCAGCTTGTTTTCGTTTTTGGTTTTCAAAAACGATTTCGAATTCGCGTTCGTTAATTATTTTTCATTTTGTTTTCAAAAGGCAAAAACAAAATAGAAAAAAAAAATCAGCGTTAAAAGTGAAAATTTTGAAAAACAACTTTTAAATGTTTTTCATGTTTTTCACTCTATTTTATTTTTTAATTTTTTTTTAATTTTTTTTTCTTCTTCTCCGATCCTCTTCTTCTCCTTCTCTGATGCTTCTTCTTCTCCTTCTCCTTCTCCGTTCCTTTTTCTTCTCTGATCCTCTTCCTCTTCTTCCATTTTTTTTCTTCTTTTCTTGTTCTTCTTTGATCTGGTTTCCTTTCTTTTTCTTCTTTTTAATTTTTTTTTTTTAATATATATATATATTTTAATGTTATTTATATTTATTAAAATAATACTTATTTATAATTTAAGATTTTAGTTTTGATTAATTAATTATTTGATTTTTTTTTTGAAGTAATTTGTGATGTGTTTCTTTTGTTTAATTTATAAATTACAATACAAAAATTATATTGGTTAACTATTTAATCAATTTGTTTATAATTGTAATAATATTAACCAAAATGCAAAAAATGATATTTCAATTTTTGCTAGTTTTCAGTTAACCTACCAGATGTGTTTTTTCTGTTTTCATTTTCAAAATACAGCTTTCAGTATATGCTACCAGACGCGTTTTTAGAATTCGAAACTGAAACCAAAAACACTGTTTTTATTTTCATTTTCATTTTCGAAAAACAGCACCTGAAAAACGCTTACTGATAAACCTGCTGTTTATATAAATATATATATATATATATATATATATATAAACTAATATTATTTTTTTTATAAATAAAATTGGATTGATCTAAGGGGAAAAAACATCACAAACGATCATATGCTGAAAAACCCTTAGACAGAATCCATATATATATATATAAGTAAAAAGAGACAAAAAACAATAAAGCACAAAGAACCAAGGGGAAAACAACTCCAAACAAAAAGAGGCATGCAGGCACACAAAAACGAAAAAGAAAACATCAAGAAAAACGAAAAGACTCCCGACCCATGCAGTCGTTGTCAACTAAAGTAGAACAGAACGACAGGGCAGAGAACCACCAAGAATCACCCTGAAGCTCCAAAGCATGCTTAGAAAGTGTATCTGCAACCTGATTCCCCTCCTTGAAAATATGGGAAACCTAAAAATCCATCTGCGAGATCTGAAAGATGCAGCGCTGCCACTCTTGACGAACCCTCCAAGGAACCATCTCAGAACGAGAAGAAAGAAGCTGAACCACATAAGAAGAATCGCTTTCACTTTCAAGCCAGAGATGATGCCACCTATACTTCCATGCAAAATTAATGGCCAAAAAGGCCTCCAGAAGCTCAGTCTCAAAAGCAAAAACCTGACCAAGAGGAATAGCAAAGCAACCCTTCACAAAGGCTCTGTAGTTCCGAAAGATACCACCACAACCACCAAACCCTAGAGAGCCCATAACAGTGCCATCTGTATTCACTTTGATCCAACCAAGAGCCGGAGATGACCAAATCACACTCTTGATCACCGGGGCTTTAGAAGGACGACCCTAAAGACCGAAATGACGAAGAATTAAAAGGTCATCCATATAATTATGCATACAACCAATATCAAGTCGATTAGCCTTTGAAACTGCACCCCAAACCAAATAAAGGATGGATCTAAAGTCCACCGACTTCCCTTCAAAGATCCACTGATTACAGGCAGTCCACACCCCCCATATCATTGTATGGATAACCGCTTTCCATAAAATTCTAACCTGCTCACTAAAGGAAACTGACATAGCTTGCAAGAAGAAGGATTGCCAAGTTTCGGTAGAGACATATCGCTGGAAAGCAGAGAAAACTGCCTCCCAAAGAGCAACCGCCAGGGGACAATGAAGAAAAAGGTGATCTGCAGATTCACTACTAACCCCACAAATACTGTAACGAGAAGCCAACTGGAACCCGGACCTGTAAAGACGATCATCAGTAGGAAGCCTGTTCAATATAAGACGTCAGGTCAAAGCTGAGCGAGAGGGAGGCGATAAAACGGGACCAAACATCTCTCTACCAAACAACTTGAGGAATATCACGGAGAAACTGGGAATAAGTAGTCTTGTAAGAAACACAACCATCCCGAGAATTAGCCCAAACTAGAGAATCCACAACATGAGAAATCACAATCCTATCAATTCGGAAACACAGATCCGAGACGCGCGCTTGGAAACTATCGTCCAGCACCCATCTACCCTTATGAATAAAATCTGAGACCCTTGCCCGGAAATGATTAGCTAAATAATCTGGAATCCCTAAAAGCTCCAAAATGGGGACCCCTAACCAATCATTCCGCCAAAAGTCTCGTTGAGAGTTATCGCCAATCAGCCAGATACCTTCCTTAAAAAGGGAACTATAATTTGTCCGAAGAGAAGACCAAATTGAGGAGGTGACATACCCTCCATGAGGCTTCTGCAAATGCTTGAGATACCTCTCCCGCAGAAATGAGAAAGAAAAACCATCAGAGGTTATAAACATCCAAGTGAATTTCCACAACAACGAGTCATTCAGCAACCTAAGATCTTTCAGAGCAAAACCACCCTGTGAGTAAGGCCTACAACAACGATCCCAAGCGACCCGAACCAACTTAGTCTCCTCATAGGAACCAGTCCACAAAAAGTTCCTCAACTTGCGGTTAATCAGTGATAGTAAAGAAGAAGGCCACTTGTAAATCATGAAATAGTGCACAAATGAACCAATGATGACCGACTCAGAATAGCATGACCGGCCAGAGAGAGGGACTTGCCTTTCCATTTAACGAATTTAGACAAGATCTTATCCGCAATAGGTCATAACACCGCCTTTCGATGCTTACCCCGAAACAAAGGAGCTCCCAAATAAGAAAACGGGAGTTGCCTAATCTGTATACCAACCAGAGACTGCAAAATACCAATCCGAGAGGGGGAGATAGAAGATCCGAAATAAATCGAAGACTTACCCCAGTTAACCAACTGGCCTGAAATATCACCATAATCCCTAAAAGCACCCATGATATGCTTCAGATTCTTTTGAATGACTCTACAAAAGATCAGAACATCATCTGCATATAGCAAATGAGTTGGAGCCAAAAAACCCCTTGGGAAAGAAATTGGCAGAATTTGAGAAGAACCCACTAACCTCGTCAATAATCTACTAAGGAAGTCTTTTGCAATACCAAACAAAAGTGGAGAGAGTGGATCTCCCTGACGAACTCTTTTAGAGCAACAGAAATACCCCTCTGAGACCCCATTAAATAGAACTGAAAGCCTAGATGAACGAAGAATGCCGTCTATCAAATCCACAAAAACAGAAGAAAACCCAAAAGCCTGAAGCACTCTGCAAAGGAAAGACCAATCCAAGGTGTAAAACTCCTTGCGAATATCGATCTTCATGGCTAAGTTACCCCCATAGCATTTCTTCTGCAACTCATTCACACAGTCAGAAGCCAAAGCAATACAATCCTCAATATGCTTGTCTCGAATGAAGCCGAACTGCTGAGGAGAAATAATCCTAGCTGCAACCCGAGCTAAACGATCAGCCAAAATCTTCGAAGAAATTTTAAACAAAAAGTTACTAAGAACAATTGGACGAAACTGATCAACCGAAATCGAGTCTCTCAGTTTCGAAAGATGAATAATGAAGCTAGAATTGAGACTTGGGAAAATAACTCCAGTGATAAAAAAATCCTGAACAGCTAGGACCACGTCACTACCTTCAACATCCCAACATCTTTGATAAAAACTACTAGAAAACCCATCTGGCCTAGGGGCAGAAGCAGCATCCATAGCAAAGACCGTATCGTGAATATCATCTGCAAATGGAACGCTAGTCAAGAAAGCGTTCTCTGCGGTAGTTACCAAGGAAGGAATCACATCATCTACAATAGATAAATCTCTCCCAACTCGAGAAACATCCGAGGAAAAGAGGCCAGAATAATAACTAATGATATGATCCCTGATGGTAGGTCGATCCTCCGAGAGAACCCCATTAATCGAAAGGGCTAACATAGTGTTACGATACTGCCTACGTTTGATAGAGGCATGAAAGAAAGATGTGTTCCGATCCCCATCATGAAGCCACCTAACTCTAGACCGGTCACGATAAAAGCACTCCTGTTTGCGTAATAACACATCAAGCTCAGAATGAACACTCACCTCGGCCATAAAAAAATCATCTGAGAAACCCCGGTTAGACAAATCCAGCTAAATAGAATGAAGCTCCGCAGACTTCCTAGCAATAGTAGAGTTAAGATCCCCAAAAACCTCCCAATTCCAAGACTTGAGAGCCTTCTTCAAGTTTCTCAGCTTATAGATAACAACCTGAGAAGGGCTACCTACAACAGGAGAGCTCCAAATCCTACGAACAATAGCTATAAAATCAGGATGCTCTAACCACATGCTCTGAAACCGAAACGTTCGATGACTAGAAACCTCAAAATCTGATAACCAAACCAATAATGGAAAGTGATCAGAACAAATACGGGGAAGAGCCACACACGAAATTTCCCGCCAACAGGAAATGCAACCATTAGAAACCAAAACTCTATCTAATCGTCTCTTAACTCTAGTGCGGTTACTGCGACCTCTAACCCAAGTGAAACGGGTGCCTTGAGAACGAATGCCAATCAAATCACAATCATCAATCATCAACCTGAAATCCTCACATGAACCACATGCAGGAGAACGAGAACCCAAAGCCTCATGAGCACCTAGAGCCGTATTAAAATCCCTAACAACCAACCAGGAAGAAGAAACCAAACTAACCATATCTCGAAGAGACTGCCAAAGAGACCTACGAACCACTGCAGAAGTGCTCGCATAAACAAAAGTGAAATAGTGCACCTGAGAACCGATCGAGAGCGAAACAGTAAGATGTTGATCATGATAGTGAACTATCTGAGCCTTAAGAAATGAAGCACAAGTGAAAACCCAAATAGTCGGAATCAACCCACCCCTATCGTTCATACCAACCAAGCGAAGACCGAGCGAAGACCAGAAACCTGAAGAGATAGAGGGAAAATCAACCATAGGCTCTGCAATACAAACCAAAGCAGGTCTATGTAAACGACATAACTCTCTTAATACCTGCCTTGTAGGCTCACCTCGGATCCCACGACAGTTCCAAAAAAGAACATTAATCATCGAAAATCGTTGAAGGAGCCTAGCATCCGGACTTTAAAGAAGCCAGCCTACGCTCAACCTTCAAAGCTCTCCGAGCAATCTCAGCATCAATTAACTCACCTTTCTCCATCTAGGAAGCCCAAGAAGAATCTGCAATGAGGCGAAGCTCAGCCTGAGAAGCTGACCACGGACCCGAACTCTGAATTTGCACCTTAGGATCCATAATTGAAGAGCAAGAAAAATCGGATCCATCTCGTAAACTACTCTGATCCACATTGACATTCGAAGCTGAAGACACAACTGCCTCCTCAGATGATTGATTGCTTGAAACCTCATGAACCCTAACTTGTCGACGAGCCGTATGACTCGGACGAGAAAATGACCTAAATAAAATGGTAGAGACCATAGGGCGAACCTGATTAACCACTGAAGAACCCTGAATAATAGTCCTCGAATAATGCACCATCCCTACATCCGAACTGACAGAACTAATAGAAGGATCAACAACCGAGGAACTAGAAACCAGAACAGAATCAATGACCCCGTCATCAAATCCTGAATCCTTGCTAATCTTTAATGCTTGGGAAATCATTGGAGGAACCAAACTTGAAGCCACTTTCGAAATAGCTGAGACAGTAGATGAAGACGGATTTGAAGAAAGAACCAAACCAACGGACGAAGTGGAACTCGAGATCAAATTAGATCTTATTGAAGTGTGGACAACAACTGAATCATGACCATCCACATCCTGGTGAATAGCTGAAAAAACATTGGATAACGGGACCTCCTCTTGAGGAGCAATAATAGGGCGATAAACTGATTTAGAGGAGCGGGTTCGAACAAGCTGAAAACCACCATGCCAAAAACTCTAGAGTCCCCCGCTATATCCTAGGTCGATTTTGTAGTACTACTCAGAGGAACCTTAGAAGACTTATTCCAACGACAAGAACTAGGCAAATGACCTATAGAAGAGCAAGTGGAGCAAAAAGCTGGGAGATTCTCATACTCAACAGCTATAAAAGAACTATGAAATTCATCCCTCTCCAGCAATACTGAAGTAGGCAGCACTGATGACACATCCACATCAACTAGAACTCTAGCATAATGACCAAAATCCCCATAACTAGTAGCCTTGTCCAATCGCAATGGCACCCCAATCCCTCTAGCCAAGTTAGAAATAATTTTCGGATGCCAGTATTCCTATGATAGATCAAAGAACCTAACCCAAACCTGAGCATTTGTGGACTTCTGTAGCGATGGGTTAAAATCCGGGACCCAAGGCTGTAAGCGCAGAATACCTGGCTTTAGATGAACCGAACCGAACCGAATGGGATAATTACTTTGGTGACCATCCATTTAGTTAAGCATTATCAAAATGACCATTAGATGGGAAATTCGTTTCAAAAGGGTTATTTTAGATAAAAAGTGTGACACCAGTAGTCATTCTGTCAAATTCCGTTAACATACCACTAAATGATATTCTGGTAAATAAGAGGATGACATAGCCAATATACACGATCAGTTAATAGTTAACACCATAGCAATTGTTTCAACCTCTGCCACATCATTTCAATCTCTTCTTCAAGTTCTTACCAAGTTACCATCTCTTAACTTTCACAGTCTCATTTTCCTTATTCTCCATCTAAATTTTTTAAAACTCATCAACCAAATTATTTTTATATATTTGTGTTTTAAAATCTTTTACTTTTATATTCAAAAATAAAAAATTCTACTTTTATAATTCTAAAAATATAAATTTTGAATTAGTGATTTTTAAAAAAAAAACCGAATGGAGGAGGCTGCCGTCGAAGCTGACCTCCACTATAATCTTTATTATATATATAGTGCTGGCAAAACGGGCTGGCCCGACACGTTAGGCCTGTTTGCTTAATGGGTCGGACTGTTAAGGGAGACTGGTCTGGCGGGGCCGGCCTGTCAGAGGAAAGAGAGAGGGGGGGAGGGGGGCGACTTGGGTCTGGGGCCCGAGTTGGGACAGGCCGGGCCTGTGGCATGCCAGCCCATTAAGGCCTTAACGGGCTTCGATTTTTTTTTTAAAACATTTTTTTATACAATATTATTTTTTATACATTGTAATAATTTTGTGTAATTATTAATGTAATAATTTTAATATGAAATATAACATTATTCATTTCATACAACACTTAATTAGTTTTCGATGAATAATATTTTTGTAATTTCGTATTAAATTTGTGGTGAAATGTATAAATTACAAATCATGATTGCCTCGTTAAAAACCTTACCAAGAAAAACCCAATGGGATAAAAACTTGGTAAGGGAAAAACTTAGTATATTTGTATAATAGTATTAGTGTATAAATAATATATTAAATAAATAAAATAAATTACAAATTAGTTGAAAGAGTGAGTGAGAGATGTTGGAGATTGAAGAGAATAGAGAGAATAAGAGAGTAGGGAAGTAGAGAAAATGTAGAGAATGAGGTGAGGGTGATGGGGTATTTATAGGAAAAAGATAGGTAAAGGTATAATTGGAAAAAATTGTAAAAGATTTTAAAAAAAAATGTAATTTTTAAAAGTTTTGGATATTTTTTTCTCCCCCAACGGTCAATTGATTAATTACAAAAGCCACCCCTCAATTCAAATTTTGAAAAAAAAAATTATGGCGGGCTTGCCCCACGAGCGGCCCGTTAGAGCTCACTAGAAAAAAAAAATTCAAATTATTTTAAGGCTTGTTGGCCTGGCGGGCCGTACCAGGCTCGGCTCGGTACTTCACCGTTGGGGTCCCCACCTGGCCTACTAGCTTAACGGGCTTGGGCCTGACCCGTTAAGCTAGCAAACCAGGTCGGGCCGAGCTCGTTAACGAAACGGGCGAGGCTGGGCAGCCCACCGAAGCCTAGCCCATTTTGCCAGGACTATATATATAATCAAAGATGTGATTTCTCAATCAAAATGGTCCAATTTAATATCTGTCAATAAAAATCTCTTCCTTAATTTGTAGGCAACCCCATAGTTAAAACAAGCCATTAACTCCGTTGCTCATCCAACATTGTTATTATTTACTATTGGATTAATTCTTGGGTAAATTGAAACTAAAACACACTTTGTTTCAACCATCATATCTCATCTCGAATGGTGGTCTTCAACAGATATAGAGATTTAAACTAATAAAGACAAATGGAGGCCATCATCCACCAGAGGAACCTGCGGCTTCCTCCATCTCATATGGAGGAAGCTAAATTCCCCCATATTGGAGAAAGCAGCTGGCGTTTCCTTTGTCAATCTGGAGGAAGCGCTTCCTCCAGCAACATGAGGAGGCCACAGTCCTCCATTTGTGGAGAAGGACCAGGTCTCCTCAATATTTTTTAATATTATTTATTTTAGACCGATTAATCAGTGCAAGAAATCAGACTAGGCGGCCGATTAGTAGGCTCTAGTCGTTGACTAGGTGACGAGCCGCCTAGGAAGGCCTAATCGGCCTTCCTCGCGATGACCGGAGCCGCTTAGTTCCTAGTCAGCCATCTAGAACGATTTTTAGAACACTGCCTATTACTTCCATATTGGTGAGGAGATAAGTTTTCTGTCAAGAAAATAATTTTCATTCATTTTGTCTTAACTTAAGGGAATTTTACTTCTTTTGTTGTGTCTTTATACAAATGAAGTCAAAAGATAAATGTTTCATTTCTTTTCCTCATAAACAAATAATTGTCACATTAATCGGAAAAGAGTTGATTAATCAATGTACCAATTACCATTCAGAACCGAGTATATATGCTACATTTAGAAAATATAATCAATCCTTGGTGTTGGTATATATATATATATTTGGGTTGGAGACCCATCATACACCCAAGTAGGGCCAAGAGCCCAAACCCGTGTATGAGTGGGCCAAGTCCATGCACTTATTAAAGTAACTACATAAACAGTTATCTGAAGAAAACTACTTAAGCAGTTGAAAACATAATTCAACGCGTTTTCATTAATTAGGTATTATCTTGGCAATTGGTTATTGTGTGTGAAATAAGTTTTCAACAGAAAAAATATAGAGATTGATGAACACACAGAGAGTTATCAGAGTATAGATATGTATGTTGTGAATTGAGTGAAAAATTCCTCATTAGGTGATTTTTCTCCTGACATGTGATTCATCTCATTCGATTTGGTGAAAGGTAAATTTCACTTTGTTTATTTAGTTTTTAATTAACAATGGTATCAGAGCTTTGATTGAGATGTTTCCGAGTTCAATTTTTATTCTCTGTATTATGTGTTCTCTGTATATACATAGTAAAAAGCAAGATTGTTTTGTATATATATATATATATATATATATATTTTCTTTTTATTATAGTATACACAATTTATATATATCTATAGAATGAAAATGTGATTAGTTTGTATATACTCTTGTTTTATTTAATTACATTGCATACAATTTTTGTTTAACAGAATAAAAGCATTTTCTCCTCAAGCTCGTCCAGGTTCAGTCTTACCATGTCCACATTATGTTTAGGTTGGTGCAGCTGGACCCTTGGAGAGCTAAAAGTAACTTCCACAGGGATGACCACTTCGGTCCCAAAGGCTAGTGAATAGGGCGTTTCTTAAGTTGATATTCTCTTATTGGTCTGATATGCCTATAACGCTTCATGAAGTTTGTCGGCCTAATTCCCTTTTTTGATAGTGAACTCGGCTTTAAAATTATGCTTTATTATCTTGTTCATAGCCTCGGTGTGCCCATTGGTATGCAGATGAGCGGGGGTGGCATAGTAATTATTGATCTTGTGAGCTTGGCACAACTCCTTAAAGTTTTGGTTATTAAATTGAGTTCCATTGTCAATGATGATGACATCCGGAATCCCAAACCTAAACAAAATGTTATTTTTTTACAAAACTTGTCGTGTTGGCTTCAGTTATGTGGAAAAGTGATTCGGCCTCCACCCAATTGGTGAAGTAATCAATCGCCACGATAGTGTGCTTTGGTCCACCCCTCGTCCCGATCGACATTGGCCCGATCAAATCAAGTCCCCATATATCAAATGGCCATGGGGAGGTAAGGTTTTTCAACAGCACTAGTGGTTGTCGAAAATCATTGACGATTCTCTAACAGGTCTCACAGCTTTTCGCGACTTTTTGTGAATCAGCAAATAGGGTCGGCCAGTAGAAACCTTGCCTGAAAGTCCTATGTGCTAAACACCTACCCAGTGTGGTTTCTGCAGACCATGCAGTGGAGTTATCTTCGAAAAATCCTTTTTTATACAATTCACCCACGATTATGGTGTACCAGGTGGCCCTATATCTGACCCGTCATGCCTCTTTAGGTGTTTTCATGGAGGATATTTTTCTTAAGATAGTCTTTGATGAGGGTAATCCAATTATTCTCTCCAACTTTAATCTCTCTTATGAGTAGCTCATCCTGCTCGTCGATGCTTGACTGAGCTAAATGTGCAACTGCGATTGTTTTTGGCCAGATACTGGTTGTCGTTGAGGCTAATTTGGATAAAGCATTTTCCTTTTCATTCTCTTCACGAAGTATCTGGGTGATTCTAAAACATTTGAATCATCACAACAATGCTTTCGCCACGTCCAGATAAGCGATCATGGTTTCATCTTTTGCTTGGTACCCATCCAGAATTTGGTTCATTACCATTAGGGTGGATACCACTATCCCTGCCCTGCTGCCGTGCGTGTTTGACGAGCCATCTACATATAGCTGCCACTAAAAAGCCTTTATGTTCTTCTCTTCCATCATTGTTACCACTTTAACATCTAGCTCAGTAAACTCGACCATGAAGTTTGCTCCAGCATGCCCCTTTATTGATGCCTTTAGGGTGTAGGTAATGTCGAACTCACTTAGCTTTACAACCCACTTGGTTAGTTTGCCCGATACCTTCGGTTTTTGCAAGATTTGTTTAAGTGGACAGTTGGTATAAACCTCGATCCTGTGAGCCTGAAAATATGGCCTCTATTTCTTTGCTGCTATAATTAGTGCTAATGCCATTTTCTCCGCCAACGAGTACTTGGTCTCGGTTGGTAGTAGGGCTTTGCCCATATAATAGACCAACTTCTGAATCCCCTCGTCCAATATGACTAACACGGAACTAGTTGCCATAGGTGTCACCGATAGGTACAAGTATAGCGTCTCTCCGAGTTTTAGCTTTGACGGTATCGAAGCTTTTCCGAGGTAGTCTTTGATTTGCTAGAATGCCTTCCAGCATTCCTCATTCCATTCGACCCCCTTGCCTTTTTTATGGCTCGAAAAAAGGGTACGCTATATCTTTCGATATGCTAATGAAGTTATTTAGTGAAACTAAGCTTTATGTCAGCCTTTGTATATCCTTCAGCGTTCTTGGGGACTTCATATCAGTTAGCGCATTGATTTTGTTCGGGCTGATCTTGATTCCCCGCTGATGCACTTGGAATCCGAGGAATTTCCTAGAGAGTACTCCAAAAACACATTTGTTAGGGTTGAGCTTCATCTTGTATCTCCTTAGAAAATCAAAGGTCTCTCAAGTCCAACACGTCTCTCAGCGATGATGCTCTTGGTCAACATGTCATCAATGTACATTTCCATGTTCCTGCCAATTTGGCGAGCAAACATCCTAGTACATTGGCCCCGCATTCTTTAATTCGAACGACATGATAATATAACAGTATAATCCATAGTTAGTTGTGAAAGATGTTTTCTCCTCATCTTGTTCATGCATCCTAATCTGGTTGTAGTTAGAGTATGCGTCCATGAAACTAAGAAGCTCATGCCAGACTGTGTTGTCTACCAGCTGATCAATTTATGGTAGTGGGAAGTTGTCCTTAGGGTATGATTTGTTGAGATTAGTGATGTCTACACACATCCTGCATTAACTGTTCTTCTTCTTTACCAGTACCACTCTGGCCACCCATTATAGACACTTAATTTCTCTAATTGACCCAATGGCGAACTTCTTTTCAACTTCCTCTTTTATTGTTGTGTTTCTATATGGGTTGAACTTCCAGCGTTTCTGGAACACTGGTTTACCCTCCATATCAACTGCTAAACTATGGAAATTACCCTTCCATCGATTCCATGCATGTCTTTGTGTTTTCATACGAACACGTCCATGTATTCCTTTATCAACCCAACCATGTCTACTTTTGTTTGGTCGGCCAAACTTGCTCCCAGCTTGATAGTATGAAAGGGTTCTTTCTTGTCAAGCACTACTGTTATGGTTGGTTCATCCACCCCTTTCGCGAGTTTCTCTATTGGATCAAGCTTAAACTTGGTCGGGGCCTCTGTTTGAGCTTTTTCTTCGTCTATAACTAGTAATTCATCTTCTATCATGAACGCTTGGTGCCCATCACTCTTAGTTCTATCCTTATACATTCAAGGTTCGCTCTTCGAGCCATCTCTTGGGATCCCATCATTACACATATGCCAAATTCTGTTGGAAACTTGATCATCAAAGCATAGATGGCCATGACAGCTTTTGTCTTGTTCAGGAATGGCCTACCCAATAAAGCATTGTACGACCAATTCTCTATATCCAAAACCACAAAGTCTAACAACACTTTTTTTGGCATGGAGATGTTCTGATTTTCATTGGCAATTTAACTGCCCCTTGCGACCTTACCTCCGAGCCATCAAACCCTATGAGCGGAATAGGCAATGGTTGTAAGTCATTCCTGTTTAGTCATAGTTGATCAAAAATGTAAGCACTCAAGATGCCTACGGAGCTCTCTTTGTCAATCAACATTTGATGAACATCTCGATGACCTATTTGAACTGCTATAACAATCATATCGTTGAGATTCACATTGACCACATGTGAGTTTGCTTCTGTAAAAATGATCATATCCCACCCTTTTTTGATCCTCTAGGGATCTGGTTTGATCGAATTCACATCCAAGTCCTTTTGGGCATACACTTGTTAGGTTTTTGAGTCATGTTTACATAATTATATATCAAAACAACATTTCTTTTGTATTGATTAGTTGTCTAGATTCAATGGTTAATCAAGTTTCAAAGAAACGTGTCTAAAACCTTCAAGAGGAGTAAACATTGTTGCATATCAAAGGTATATTTAGATATCTTTCCTTTTGTAAGGCTTAGGCACACACACACATATATTGTATTTGAAAATATATAAACGTGTCTAAAACAACCTAGGAGGAGAGGGGGTGGGGGGGGGAATTGGTTGTTCATCCAATTAGTTACCAATTTTTCGGATTAGTCAGTATTACAAAAATTAACCTAATATAATTAAATACAATCAACGTAATTTAAAGTACGGAAACAATAAATAACACGTTGATTGATTCACGTGAGAAACCCACAACTGGGCAAAACTTACGTGCTGTCCTTTTAGCCACACACGATTCTCAAATACACTATATGTAATGATGTTTACAACCTAGGTTGACCTCTAGTCATACCATTCTCGGTCACTAACCCACCACTACTACCCTGCAAGCCTTTTATAGTGATTTTAGACCAATTGCTTGTGCACTAATCACTTAGCCACAAGACTTAAATCTCAAGAAGAGATAAACAACCTATGTGAATATATGACAATATCCAAAATGTAATTAATGCTAGGCTACACTAAATGCTTAACTAGAGATTAAATGATGGCAATATAAGCAATCCTAGATATCAAGATGACTATATGAAAGCTCAGAAAGACCTAACTAGATATAGATATAAGAATCTAAAATGTAGTTATCAAACAAAAGCCAATCAATACAAGTTGTCATTAAACATGGCAAGAGCAATAAATGCAATCAAGAAATGCAATCAATGATTCTTATTCAACAATGTATAAATGCATGGCATAGAGACTTAGCTAGAGGGCAATGATGTCCTAAATGCAAGCTATCAACAAACAACACATCTCAACCAACAAACAAAGACTCAATCATGTTAGAAAAAACATTAAGTAAAGAGTCATGCATTTAATCACAAAAATAAATGCTAATTCTAGGCGAACATGAACAAAAGATGAAACAAGAAGTTCTAGGGCATGTTCAAATTACCTTGTAAAAGAAACAAAGAAGACCCGTGCTTGGATGATGCTTGAATGATGTTAGATGCTTATGAGAATGTGTTTGGTTGAGTAAAGATGAAGTCTTAGAGCTTCTCTCACTTAAGGAACTTTTTCTCACTCTAAGATATGAATTTTTAAGCTCTTGAACAACTAAGAGAAAGAGAAGGAATAAATATATATATGAAGCCGAAACAAAATGACATCGTTTTGAACATGAATGTCAAAAACCCGTCAAAACCACGGTGTGTGCTACGGGTCAGGCAAAGGTCCCACTCGCGGTGCACACAGCGTGGAACCCTCTGGAGAAAACCGCGGTACAAGCCGCTGGACAAGAGGGAAGCACCATCCGTGGTACAACACAGAGACCTCACTGGTCAAAGTAGTGGGAGGAAACGCTGTACAGACAAGTGCACCAACCGTGGTACCCTGCATGTGATACACTCTAGAATAAACCACTGTTGGCCCCGTGGTATATGCAGGTGAAAGGAAGAGGACCTGTACCGCAGTGAAGAGATAAAATTTCTTTTCCAGGCATTCTAGCACACCTAACCTAATATGAATGTTGTGCAGTGTGTGAAGTGTGTAATGGATGCACACATGTAAACAATTGGAACACAAATGCAAGATGAACAAAGCATGCATAAAAAAATATGTGTGTGTGCAACTAGATCTCTTCAAGGAGTTAAGCACAATTGATATATCTTTGAGCTTGAGATCTTGAGAATGCCTTTGAAGCTTGATCATGAGCAATGAAGACCTAATCTACCCTTATACATTTAAACCCTAAATGTGGTTTGTCAACAAAATAATCCAATAAAAAAACATAAGGAACTTACAATCTTCTTCTTTGGCTATTTCGTGACAAAACCACCACTCACAAATAACAAAAGCTAAGGTCAACAACAAGTTATTCTACGTTACAAAGAGATACCTAAATTCTATATCTTCAAGTCTTTGATCTCTTGTAGAATAAACAACCCTACAAAACAAGATAATTACACTTTCTAAGACAAGTTTATGTGAGGTGATCAAGTGAAAAATAAATACAAGCATTTGCATTTGCATTTGCAATGAAGAAAACAAGCAACATGTAATGAAGTGCAATGCAATGCTCCCTCTAAATGGTTTACTCCCCCTCAACAAGCAATTCTAACTAATTTACCTATCATTTATACACTCTACTCCCCCTTTTGTCATGAGATAGGCAAAGGGGTATCCCCAATCGGGTTGCTTTTAGAAAAGAGAGATAGTATCATACAAGACATTTGCATAGTCATATACAAGAACTTTATGCAACTTTATTAATTTGGAGAGAAGCAAGGAGATTTATTTTAAGAAAAAAATGTGTAAAAATGTTGCTTTGGATGCAAGACATATAACTTCTAAGCCCAAGCAATGGTATTTGGCAAAGCAAATATCAAAAAAGTTTCCAAAGGAATTCAAACCAATTTGTACCCTTTTGTCATATGCAACAAGATATACTTTACAAAGATTTTATTAAGCATAAGCAACTATATCAATCTTTAAAGGCAAACCAAGACATGGATGCAAAGATCCCATTAGATTTTTTTGAATGAGATAACTGTATGATAGTAGTCTTGCTAAGCCATTTAAGAAGAGAGACAAAACTAAATTGGATGAGACATCCTAATTGATTAAATGGATACAAGATTTTTATTAAGTTTATTCTTGTCAATTGCATTCACACACATTTGCATTCAAGTTTAAGTAAATTTTTTAAAAAAAAAATACTATGCATATGAATTTAAGCATGTCAAAAACAAGTTCACATGTCATGGAGATAAATTATGGGTCATTCAAGTGTACTTTTGTAAGGTTTTAGATTTGTACATTCCATTGCGCAACTCTCTTTATTTGTTATGGTTAGTTGCTTAGATGTTTCTTGGTTGATATGTGCTTCAAAGGAGAAAAGCAACTTCTCATGCAAATATCGTCTTCAAGAGTTTAGTCTTGTCAATTGCATTCACACACATTTGCATTCAAGTTTAAGCAAATTTAAAAAAAAAAAAAAAAACCATGCATATCAATTTAAGCATGTCAAAAACAAGTTCACATGTCATGGAGATAAATTATGGGTCATTCAAGTGTACTTTTGTAAGGTTTTAGATTTGTATTGACTTGATTCCATTGTAAAACTCTTTTTATTTGTAATGGTTAGTTGCTTAGGTGTTTCTTGGTTGATATGTGCTTCAAAGGAGAAAAACAACTTCTCATACAAATATCGTTTCCAAGTGGAAAAACACTTACTTGGATGCTAAGGTATGAAGACTCTTCTTCTTCTTGCTAGGCATAAGCGCACAAACACATATTACATACATTTGTATCCCTGCATCGTTGTGCTAAATTTTTATAACACATTCACACACTTGTATAAAGTATGCTCATGCATTTTTCTTAATTTGACAAACATTGTAAAATTGCATGTTCTAGGACTATCTCTAGAAATTGGTATACTTGTGTGACATTGTATTTATTTGTTTGAGTTTTATTGTTTTGGACTTAAATATATTCTCATATGATTTCTTATTGAGTTTCGGTCATTTCGGTTACTCATTCATTAGTTTTTGAGTCCAAACTAGGAAGCTACGTTACTTTACGTTCTCTTACAATGTGTTTTCTTCGTCGTCATGTATCGAGTTGAATACACAACATTTTGTCATAGTTTCATAGTCATCATTGTGTGTGAGGGAGTCATGGTTTGTAATTCGAAGACGGATTCAAATTCGAAGTTGGATTCAAATTCGAAGTTCTAAGACCGAAATACGGCTAAAGAATGTGAGAGGAGCACGATAGAGGCAACCAATGGCCAAAGGCCATTTTGGCACCCTTCCCGAGAGGGTGCGTGAGCCTCACAAGAAGACCACCTCTCTGCCCTCGTGAGGCTCACGTGCCTCCACGGGGTAGATAAGGTGGCTGGCCACAATTGGCCATAATTGGCCACCGAAATCCTCTCCCTTTTTTTTTTTTTTTTTTTTTCTTTAAATACCTCATTTTCCCTTCCATTCCATGTGTGAAGAAAAATTGAAAAAGATAGAGTGCTAAAATTTATTCAAGTTTTTGATTTCTTATTTTGATCATAACTCTCTCATTTGAACTCCGAATCAAGTGATTTAAAAGCCAAAAATGTTGGTCTTGAAAAGAGGAACACAAATGATGTCTTGAATATCTGCATTAAATAAATCTCTACTCGTGAGTCATCATTTGTAAGTGAATCAATTTCTTTTCATTTTAATTTGCTATCATCTTATTGAATCTTCTTATTTGATCAACGAAATGTGTTAAGGATGATGTTGATTCATGTTCTAGGTTTGTTTGATTGATTTTTGAGTTTAAGCTTTTTGATCATATTTGAACATCTTTTAGCTAAACTTGATTAATATGGAATTGATTCTAAAAATCCTTTGTGTAATGAGCTTGATTATTGATTTCTAGATTTAATTATTGTGATATTCATTATTCTAATCTAATTCTTATTGATTCACATGCTTGGATTTCTAGATAATTTTGTGGTTGATTGATTGAAAGCATATTATAGTTATCTAATTGCATGTTCATAGAGTTTGTGTGATCTACTTGCTCAATTTGCTTGTGTTTGCATCACTTAGATCTTATTGCTTTGTAATAGGTGGAAGTCTCTTTTCGAAGTAAGTGAAGATTTGTTTAGAGCAAGAAGACTTGACTAGGACAAGTGGTCCAAATAGTAAAGCAAGAAGTCTTAGTTAGGATTAAGATGATCCGGATAACTATGCAAGAAGCCTTGTCTAGGATCAAGTGGATCTGAATAAACAAGCAAGAAACCTTCTTAAAGACGTGAGCGTCTTGGATAGGAAGTTTCTTCCTAGAGGTGTGTTGGTCACATCTTAGATAGGAAGTAGGCAAAGTGACTCACTAGGCCCGAGGGTAGAAAAAAAGTTGATAGCTTGGGGAGTGTATCATGTGTTGATTATCTTTGAGTGTGTATCTCCTTTTCATCATAGTGAATTGCGGTTTGCCGATGGTTGTGGTATCAACCCGTGGATGTTTCCTCTTAGGAGGTTTACCACGTAAAAATATCTTATATTGATCTTAGTACTTTAAGTTTCTTTACTTCTAAAATTTGTATTGCTATAACAGTTGTGTAATTGAACTCATATTGATTTGTTAAAGTAATCTATTTGTTAAACACACCAACTGTGTACAACTTTGTTGTATTGAAAAGGAAGTTTTAAAGAATTTGAGCACATACCTATTCACCCCACTCTAGGTATATTTTACACTATAATTGATTAAGGGAATTTCAACTTTCCAATCAATTCTCCTCGTCCAAAAATGCATTATTGAACATTAAGGTGACATGGATTAGAAACAAAGCAATGATTCACACTTATTAAATAAAAGTACCATATAAGCATATATGTGCAACTAAGATACTCAAGCAATTTATAAAGAAGCATAAAGTTTATTAAATTTTTGCATGTGACAATAATGCAAGTTTGCTCTCTTTACTTGAGCTCCCATCATGGGGTCAATTTTCACACCTAATCAATGAAGGGCATGAGGCCTTATAGACCTACCAAGTCCATTGGACCTAGTTGAACCTATGGGAGACATGTTAGCACAATATCATGCAGGTTCTTCTTTTCTAATCGACCTAGGCGACACATTTTCATTTTTAATGGTCATAGTCAAAATATTACTTGATTTCTTAGGATCATAGACTCTAAGTTTCCTAGGCACATGCATATTGGCTTTTCTATGTCTATTTATTTCCATCATGTTCTCAACCCTACATTTTTTAATGTACTTAAAGCAATTTGGCTTAATATGCCCATCAACACCATAAAAATGATAAGTAGGTATAAAATGAGGAGTCATACCATATCCTTGTGAGGTCATTGGAGACTTGTCATGCATTTGATGTCTTCTTTGGTGTTTAACCAGTTCTCTCCTTCTTTGTTGTTGAACCGAATTGGGATGCCTCCTTGGTTGAGTTTGTATGGCTTGCCTTCTTGGTTGGTGAAACCTTGGTTGAGGAAAGCTTGGGTGTGGAGCTATTGAATGTTGAGGTTAAGCTTCACACTTTGTTGGTATCTTCACTTGGTCACTCTTGGATGATTCTCCAGGTTTAATATTCCTTTTGGGATGTTGCAATGGAGGAGGTAACTTAAGAACAATTTCCTTCACAAAAGTTGTCTTGTTCGAGGAAGGCGTAGACTTATCATCTACAAAGCCAATCCCTTTCTTGTCATTGAGCTTTTTTCCAATGCTCAACATGTGGTCAAGATTTTCATTGATGGAGGTCATTTTAGCAAGTAACTCTTTAGCTTCCTCAAGCTTCTTCTTCATCAAGTTTTCACTTTTTTTGACTTCTGACTACATCATTCAAGTGAGTCACCTCAGTTGTAAGCTTGAAAATTTCTTCATTTAGTATTCGAATCTTCTTTTTACTCTTCATCATAAAGTCTTCAAAGTAATTGCTGTAATCTTCAAGATCTATATATTCCCTAAATCCTTTGTTAGAATGGGATGAAGAACTCTTATTGCTAGAGACATCTTCTCCACTTTGCCTCTCACCGACCGAGTCAACTTCCTCATCAAAACCTTTACCTTGGTCATTTGATGTTATACAAGCAACTTCCCAATGAGTAGCTGCATCAACCACATCTCTAGATACTTTTTTAAGGTCATAATTCAAGGCATCTTTGCTTTCTTCTTCAAATTCCACATAAGAGGCTCCCAAAGGCATGAAGTTAAGTGCAAGTTCTTCATCTCCTGAAGAATCTTCTTCACTCTCACTCCATGAGGCGACCATCTCCTTTCCTTTTCTCTTATCCTTTAACTTGCCACACTCCATGGAGATGTACCAGAATCCTCTACATTCAAAGCATTGAATGCCTTTTCTTAAAGTCCTCTCTTGGTTTGGCTTGCCATTCATGAACATAGTCTTCTTATTGAAGTCATTCCCTCTAGAGCTATAACCATTCTTTTGTAGCTCCATGAATTGCTTGAATCTCTTCACAATTAGTGTCATGTCCTCATCCGAGTCATCCTCCTCTGACCTGGCAAGGTTCTGGTTTGTACCGTCTGAATCGGAAAGAACCGAAACCTGAAAAATCATAACCGAAACTGAATTTTTAGTTTCGATTTTGGTTCCCATTTTTTTAGAACCGCCCGGTTCAGGAACCGACTGTTCCGGTTCATTTCAAACCGGCGGTTCAAGTTTTTTTTTTTTTTTTTTTTTTTTTTTTTTTTTTTTTTTTTTTTTTTAATATAAAAGCTAAAAGCTAAAACCTAAATTCCTAATATGATATCTTCTCTAACTCTCACTCTCTTATTCTTCTTCTCCTTCTTCTCCTTCTTTTTCTTTTTCTTCTTTTTCTTCTTCGATTTGCTCTTCTTTTTCTTCTTCTTCTTTTTTGATCTCCTCCTCCTTCTCTTCTTCTTTTTCTTCTTCTTCTTCTTCTTCTTCTTCGTCTTCTTTAATTCTTCTTCTTCTAATCTTCTTCTTCTATTCATGAAAGATGATTTGGTATTTTGGTGCCTTGGTGGTGGTTTGGGGTTGATTTGGGGATTAATGAGAGAAACGATCTGGGTTGTGATGACTGGGTTGTGTCGTTGTTAAAAATATTTACAAGGTTATACTAACAACCTAGGAGGGGGGGGGGGGGGGGGGGGGGGGGGGGTGAATAGGTTAACACTCTAATTTTAAAAACTCTTTCGTAACTTATGTCAAAAACCTTAGTGATCATACAAATTAACATTTTAACATGATTGTTATGAAAAAACAATTAACACATGTATACTCAATTCACCATCCTTAGTCTACACAACATATAACAAGAGACAATATATCTTATATACAAGTATATTCAATGTAGGGCAAATTCCACAAGTTGTACTTTGAATATTACAATGTAAGTACACTGTAAACTTTACAACTTGATATAGAATATCATAAGATACAATGTTCAAACACTTACACGATACAAGAAACAAATGTTGATTCAACAAATAATGTGTGCATCTCTTTCTTTACAAATATCTTGTTTACAAAGATATGAGAACATGAAGATCTTAAACAAGATATATTGATCTTACACACAAAAATAAAGAGATAGAGATAAAGACATTTGACACATTGTTTTTTATGTGGTAAACCTCTAAAGAGGAAATGTCCACGGGTTAAATTCACAACCATTGGTAAAGCAATTCACTATGATGAAAAGGACTTACACACTCAAGGCTATCAACACATGATATCCACCCTAAGCTATCAACTCCTAGTCTACCCTCGGGCCTAGTGAACCACCTAGTCTACTCCCTATCCAAGGTGTGTCCTACACCTCTAGGAAGCAACTTCCTATTCAAGACTCTCAAGCCTCTAGGAAGATTTCCTTGCTTAGCTATCTAGATCACAAATGATCCTAGTCAAACTTCCCTAGCTCAACCATCCGGAGTATCACACTCCTAGCTAAGACTTTTGCTTAGTTATCCGGATCCTCTTGATCCTATCTAAGACTTCTTGCTTGGCTATCCATAACACTTTCCTAGCCAAGTCTTCTTGCTCAAATTAAAGCTTCACTCACCTTAACAAGAGACTTCCACCTTTTGCAAGGTAAATGATCTAAGTGATGCAAATGATGCAAGCACATTCAACATAGGACATATGATCAATACAAACTATGGAACTAGAATTAGACAATGAGTACACAATGTATGATATTCTAGTTTAACAATCCAAGTGATGCAATCATACAAGATGATGCATGAACATATGAAATGTATGGATCAAGTACAAATCATGTACATATAGACTTAATCATATGAGCACACAAGTCAAATATTGTCTAGTCATAAAAACATGAATTGAAACCTAGAGCATATGAAACACCTAACACATGTGATTCCTAGTTTCATTCACAAAGCTAACACTTGAATAAATCATATACATAAAGCACATTCAAGTTATTAGAAACATATACCAAAAATGCTAGTCACAAAATATGATCAATGAATATTCTAACAAGTATTTAGAGCAAGGATATAATGAATAATCAATTAAATCCTAATTTGCTCTAAACACAAAATCAAATGTGCTAATCCTAGATTTGTTTAATAAAAGGATCTAAGCACATGCTAAGATTATTAATCAAAAAATGAGTCAATCAAAATACAAATAACCCTAGATATCAAGCTAATCACAATACAACTCACAAACATATGAAAAACTAGAATTCTAGAAAACTAGTGCATATTCAAGTCTCTAATTAGACTAGATTAGCTTTGATTTGAAGCTATCCTTTTCAATAGCTTTAATCAAACATACACATACATATAGAAGAAGAAAACCCAAGGTAATTGAAGATCATAAAAGAAGAAATCACAAAGTTTGGTTCAATACCTTGGAATCCCATGCGGTTTCGGTTTTGAGGGTAGAACTATCACAAACCTCAATCAAACAACTACATACCTTTTTGGAGAAGGTAGGAGACTTGAATACGAAGATTCTCTAACTTGAATCACTCAATTCAGAGTTTGAATGAGAAAGTTATGGTGTTTGGAAGTTGGGAATATTGGAGAGAAAATTATGCACTCTATCTTTTTCAAATTTTCTTCTTAAATGAAATGGGAGGGAATGGAAAACTTTTAAAAGGATTCAAGAGAGGGAAAATGAAGACCAATCAGAGGCAGCCACATTAGCTACACGTGTGGGCCGCGTGAGGCATATGTGGGCAGAGGGCTGGTTTGGCCATGTGCCACACATGGCTCACACGTGGACTTAAAGCTTGGCCGTTGGCCAGGCTTGCTCCTTTCGCGCTTTGCTAGTGTTCTTCGGTCGTATCCGGGTCTCCAAACTCTGATTTCGAATCCATCTTCGGGTTACAAATTGTGACTCCCTCACGCACAACGAAGACTACAAAACTTTGACAAAAGGTTAAGAATTCATCTCGGAAAACGGCGACGAAAACAACTCAATGAATGAGAACGCATAGTAGCAGTCGAAATCTAATGAATGAGTAACTGAAATGACTGGGACTCAATATGGAATCATAAGAGATTTTGTTCAAGTCTAAAATACATGAAACACAAACAGATAAATACAATATCACAGAAGTATGCCATATCCAAGCGATAGTCATAAAACATACAAATCTACAATATTTGTCAATACGTGACCAATGCATGTGCATACTTAAATGTGTGTGAATGTGTTATACCAAATTTTTGCACAACAATGCAGGGACACACATGAATGAATTGTGTATATATACGCTTACGCCTTGCAAGAGGAAGAAGAAACTTGATACCTTAGCATCCAAGTATACGATTTTCCTCTTGAAGAGGATATTTGCATAAGACGTCGCTTTTAACCTTTGAAGCTTCTTTTCACCAAGAACAACCTAAGCAACACCTATTACAAATATAGAGAGTTTTGTAATGGAATCAAACCAATACAAATCAAGAACCTTACAATCTCCCCATTTGGCTTTTCCATGGCAAAACCTCATCCTCACCATACATTGTTCACTCCAATAAACTCAATATTGATAGCATTCTTTCATCCTCACATTCTCACATTACAAAGAGATCCCTAGACTAAAAGAACTTCAAGTCTTCATGAGTCTTCTAGAATCCCTTTTTTGATCTTTAAGGAACCTATGAGCAAAATAACAAACCAACAAGAGATCTTCTTCCAAAGAAGAAGGGTGAGATATTATAACATAAACAAATAACAAAACTTCCCTTATCTCATACAAAAATGCATTATCTCAAGTGAATAACATGCTCTTCCTAAGTCTCTCAACCTTGTAAAACCAAAAATGTCTCCCCATAAATATAAGAATTCTCCCCCTTAAGACAAAGTTTCCATTTAAAGACAAAGAGTCTCACACATTTAGAACATTTCTCCACACAAAGTGAGGTATACATTTTTCTCCCATATATCAAACATGGATCCCTCCATATTAAACATGGTGAGGTATACAATTTCTCCCCCTTTTTGTCAAGGAATAGACAAATGACACGAGATAAAAAATGAGATATTAAGCAAACAAATCGTAAAGAAAGCGAAGTTGAATAAACTAAAGCCCCTTTTATAACCAATTGAATTGATTACACTACAATTACTATCGACCCCAAACAAAGAGGAACTCATTGCAACTATACTCAATTAAATTGATTATAACTGCAATTACTATCGACCCCACATAAAGAGGAACTCATTGCAATTACTCTCTTATTAACCTCAAGAATGAAGAAATTGATTGCAATCTCAACTACTATACAACCCCAAATAAAGAGAGGATGATTGCAAACACAATCATAAAATTATTACAAAAAGTTTCATACATTAATTGTGATAAAAAATACAAAGAAATATCATAATACAAAGAATCATCATGCAAATCAAGACATGAAATAACATCTAAAAGATTCATTATATCAATCAAAGAATATGCCAACAAATAACAACTTGAACCATATGAACATATCATAAAAGAGAACAAAGTCTAGCATACTATGCTCTCCCTTGATAAGTGCTCTATCTAAGATCAAGATAGAATATTGTTCACACATTTTCTATGAAAATAAATCTCCTTGTATCTCTCCATTTAATTGAGTTGCATAAAGTGTCTTATATGATTATGCAAATGACATGTATGCTTCTATATCTCTTTGCTACAAGTGACCCGTTTGGGGAATACTCCTTTGCCCATCTCATGGCAAAAAGGGGGAGTAGTATGTTGGTAAAGGAAGAATGCTTATTATGCTATTTGTAATAGCAAAATTACATGTTGGGGAGAATACACATTGAGGGGAGTAACCCTTTGAGGGGAAGCATTGCATTGTACATACATTGTATAATGTTATGCTCAAATTCTTAAATGACAATGCTTGTTTATGTTCTCACTTGATTAATCTCACATTTACTTGTATTGGAAAGTGTAGAAACTTTGTTTTGAAGGTTTGGTTGTTCTACAAGAGATTGAAGTCTTGAAGTTTTATCTTTCTAATATTTTTTTGTAATGTAGAAAATCATTGTATGCCCGGTAGTTTCTATTTTGTTGTGGGCATCAATTTGAGTAGTGATTTTGTTACGAAATAGCCAAAGGGGGAGATTATTAGTTCCTTAAGTTTGATTAGCTTATTTTGGTGACAAACCATATTTGGGGTTTGATGTAAGGGTAGCTTAGGCATTTAATGGTTGGTGTTTTGCACAATCAAGGCTCTCTCTAGACCTCAAGAGAAGAATCACAAAAGGTAAAATTCTAAGTGCTTACTTGCTTTGAAGAGATAGTTGCACACACTCACAACTCATGCATATGTTTAATTCTTGTATGTTGTGTGTCTATTTTGTGTGCATTAATGTTCATTAATCTCTCTTCTTGCATATTAATATGATCGCATCTTGTATGTCAAATGCCATGTCATGTTTAGACTTAGGATTGCATACATAATGTAAGGCGCTGTACAAAGCACTGTTGAAAGCGTTGTACGTACAGCGTTGTTGAAAGCTTAGTACGTACATCGCCTAACTGAGACCTGGTGGAAATGGGATTGGTGCTATACAGACTTGATCGATTTAATTCAGTCATTGTTCGGTTGTTGTACAAAGCGCTGACGTACAACACTATGTACATCGACCATCTGGTTCTTGAGAGAATAGATTGGTTCTGTACATGCGCTTTACAGAAGCGTTGTACGTACATTCCCTAAGGCAAATACAGGGTTATTTGTTCAAAACAACCACATTTCACTTAGTCACCCTATATATATGTCTCTTTCATCTTAGGTCGTTTTCAAGAGTTCAAAAAACATATTTTTCCCTTATAACATATATCAAGAGAAAAATTCACAATAACTCTCTTTTAAACACTCAAAGTCATTCCTTTGTGCATCAAAGTTCATATAACATTATCTATGACCATATATGATGCATCCATGCATGGTTTTGCATCATCACATCTTGCTTGGTAATTTTTCACTAACTACATCTAATATTAGTGTCTTTCTTAGCAAGCCATCTATTTTATTACTTGTATGCTCTTAGAATATTATTCTAGTTACAAGATAGAGATTGTATGTGGTGTATTGATTAAGTGTTGTATTGTGATAGCTTTCTAGGTTTTCATAATCTATGTTTAGCTAAGCTTTATGACATGTCATTTAGCTATTGATATCTAGGAATGAATTAATTGTCATATTATCATTCTAGATAAGCATCTAAGAGTCCCTAGCTTTCTTTGCTATTTGAATATCATCATATATTCACTTAGGACATTTTATCTCTTCATTGAGAAGTAAGTCTTGTGTAGCTTCTAGGATTAGGTAGCTTAAATAACAAGCAATTGGACTAGGTTCACTTATACCGGGATTATGTAGTGGTGGTGAGTTACATATCGGGATTATGTTGTAATCTCCATTGCCATTAGTAGATTCGAGGTTCGTGTGTGGCGCACATAACAGCACGTGATTTTTTCCTGTGAGGGTTTCCACGTAAATATTTTGTGTCATTTATAATTCCGCACTTGTTACACTTGATATTTTATATTGACTAAATATGGGTATTTTTGGAATATTGACTTATAATGAAAATTAGGTATAATCGGATAAAATCTATTTACCCCCTCTAGATAGTTTTATACACACGGTGCACTATTAGTTTCAATTGGTATCAGAACGGGTTCCTAAATATACATAGGTGATCCTTTGCTCATTTTGGTGTGTTTTGCATTTTGTGTGTTGTTTGGTCATTCAAACATTTGCATTCATTTTATTCATTCATATACACTATGAGTGGAAACGGTGGAAATGGTGGTAGCAACGAGGGTGCTTCTAGCACAAGGCCTTCACTTCTTATCGGGTTGAATTATGCCTCTTAGAAAGGCAAGATGGAGTCGTACATATGTCAAATCCATGACTGGGTTTGGATGGTGGTTGAAGACGGCTACACATCACCCATGATGACTCCTACGGGTGGAGGAGAGGATGTACTCAAGTCTAAGGCTCAATGGAACACGCAAGAGTTTGAGGCATCGAAATGGAATAGGAAAGCGATGCATGCCATCCTATGTGCAATGGACGAAAATCAATATAAATTGATTTAAAACACTAGGATCGCTAAAGAGGCATAGGACATCCTAGAAGTTGCACATGAGGGAATCGAAGTTGTTAAGGACTCAAAGCTTCAAGTTCTCCAAACGCAATTTGAGTTGCTTAGGATGGATGAGAACGAATGCTTTAATGACTTCGAAATTAAGTTGATGGACATAGTCAACCAAAGTCATAAACTTGGTAACCCTTACTCAAATAGAAGGATCAAGCAAAAGATTATGAGATCGCTTCCCGAGAGATTCGAGTCCAAGGTGACGGCTTTAAAGGAGAATAACACCTACAAGGATATAAAGTCGAGTAAGGTGAGTGAGAGGCTTCTAGCTTATGAGTCTAGGAAGGGTCCTACCTCCACACCTTCAAAAAAGCAAAAAGGAATTGCTTTGAAAGCCTCCAAATATGAGAATGAGGAGAATGATGACTCGGACGAAGAAATGGCCTTATTGATGAGAAGGTTCAAGAAATTCTACAAGTCTAAGAAGAAAGGATTTGGATCCAAAGGCTAAGATTTGAAGAAAAAAACTCTCTTCAAGAAGTTTGAGCCTAGGCAAGAAAAGACCAAAAGGAAAGGGGTCCGATGTTATGAGTGTGGTGGCATAGGTCACTTTGCCTTTGCGTGTGCTAATCACAGTATCAAGAAGAAAGGGAAAGTGATGGCCACCACATAGAGTGGGAGTGATGACTCCAATGAAGGAGATGAGTCTTCGGATAATAAAGAACTCATGGCTAACTTCATAACCTTTACCTTTTATCACAGGAGCAAAAATGCTAGTGAAGTCGAGAATGAGAGTCAAGTGGAAATTTACTCAAGTGATGATTGCTCTTCATCACAATCCATAAATGAAAATGTGTATAGGATAGATCTCCAATACTACATGGTGAAGTTTAAGAGTTCAAGGATAAAGCACAAGAGAGAAATTAGGAGGTTAAAGGAAAAAAACCTAGAACTCTTAACATAAGTTGACCACTTAAGTGAAGAAGTGGTGAGAACCATGGAGAGTAAAGATAAGCTAAGAAAGGAGTTAGACTTATCTAAGAAGAGTGAAGAAGGGTTGAAGAGGGAGCTTGAAGATGCTAGAGAGTTAATGGCCAAGATGGACTCTAGCACTAAAAACCTTGACCACATGTTAGATGTTGGGAAAGGCCAAGTGACAACAAGGGTCTTGATTTTGAAGATAACAAGATGTCTTCCACTCCAAGCAAGACCATATTTGTCAAGAGCATGAACCTCAAGGAGTCTCCTCCTTATCAATTACCTAGAAAGAAACTTGACCTAGGAGAGTGTTCAAGAAGTGCTCAAGTGAATGTGGCACCAAAAAGTCTACCTCAAGCTCATCTTACAAGAGCTCTTCAAGCTAACTTCCCTCAATCGAAAGTCCATCAAGGGAAGAAAACTATCATGCAAGCTCAATCGAGGAAGCAATCAAGTCTTGGTCAACAATAAAGAAGGAGAGATCCTTATCTACAACCAAGACAACCACAAAGGCATAGGAAGGCTCCATTGCCTCCTCAAAGTTATGGTATAATTCCTAACTTTATTCCTACATGTCATTTTTGTGGTATTGATGATTAGACCAAATTGCTTTCGTTATATAAAATTGCGAAGAATTGAAAGCATGATAGAAAAGAAAAAGGCTAAAGCTAAGATGCATGTCTCTAGGAAAAATGAAACACATTTGCATAATCTTAGGACTTCTAGAGCCCAAGTACCAAAGACCACTAGGAAAGAAAACATTTCACCTAGGTGGATTAGAAGAGATGAACATTTTTGCCATGTTGCACAAATTGCCTTGAAGACAAATTCTTCTAACTTTTGGTATCTAGATAGTGGGTGCTCTAGGCACATAACGGGAAACAAAAGTTTTTTTTTTGAGATTCTTGTCATGGGGGAAGGAGGATGTGTCACCTCTGGTGATGGATCCAAGAAGAGAGTTAGAGGGAAATGAACCATTTCTATTCCCAGATTACCCTCATTGTCCAATGATTTATTTGTTGATGGCTTGAAAGGCAATTTGACAAGTATTTCACATCTAAGTGATGAAGGACTTTCCGTCTTATTTAGCAAAAATGATTGCTCAATCCTATTGCCCAATGGACAAACCTTGTTAAAAGGAATGAGATTTAGCGACAATTGCTATTGTCTTGAAGCTATGATAGTCTTTTGCAATGTGTCCAAGGATGAGCAAATTGAGTCGTGGCATGAAAGACTTGGCCACATGAACTTTCGGTATTTACGAATCTTAAACGAGTTCAATGTTGTGCATGGCCTTTCCAAGCTTGGGAAGAAAGCCAATGGTGTTTGTGGACCTTGCCAATAAGGAAAACAAACCAAAAGCATGCATAAAAAGGGCAAGTATGTCTCCACCAAGTAGCCCTTAGAGCTTCTCCATATGGATCTTATGGGTCCAATGCAAACCGAAAGTTTAGGTGGAAAGAGATATATTTTTGTTTGTGTAGATGATTTCTCTAGGTTCACATGGACATATTTTCTTAGAGAAAAATCTAAAACTTTTGATAAGTTTAAAATGCTTTGGAATAAAATTCAAAATGAAATGAACTCAAATATTAAAAGCATTAAACGGATTAGAAGTGACCATGGGAGGGAGTTTGAAAATGCCACCTTTGAAAGCTATTGCAATAGCTTAGACATCTTCCATGAGTTTTCGGCTTCTAGGACACCTCAACAAAATGAAGTTGTTGAGAGAAAGAATAGAGTCCTTCAAGAGATAGCCTGTGTCATGTTGCTTAGCAACAATGTCCCTAGGAAACTATGGGCTGAAGCCGTCAAGACGGCTTGCTATATAGGGAATAGAGTTTTCCTAAGGCCCGGCACTAGGCAAACCTCCTATGAGTTGTGGTCCTGTAAAGAGGTAGAAAGTCAAATGTAAGCTACTTCCATTCTTTAAAGCAAATGCTACATACTAAACGACCGTGATCAACTTGGCAAATTTGATGTTGAGAGTGATGAGTGTATCTTTATTGGCTATGCCTTAAATAGTAGAGCCTATAGAGTTTTCAACTTGAAGACTCGTACCGTCATGGAATCATCCAATGTTGTCATTGATGATACAAGGCTCAAGCCTATTGACCATGAGAAAGACGTTGCTATAGATGATGACTCTCATTTGGAGAAGGTTGTGGAGACTCAAATTGTTGGGACGTCTAACCTTAATGAAGAGGACACACAACCTCTTGATAGAGTTCCTCTCTTGAACTCTAATGAACCTGCTCCATGGGTTAGGAAACTCCATGATAAAGATGACATCATTGGAGAAAATTAATGAGGGTGTTAGGACTAGACGTCAATTAGCTAATCTTATTAACTACAGTTGCTACACTTGTTACACCTTTCAAATAGAACCCAAAAAGGTTGATGAAGCCTTGAATGATGAATTTTGGGTTCTTGCCATGCAAGAAGAGTTAAACCAATTCAAAGGAATGATGTTTGGACTCTAGTTCCTAGGCCTAAGAGCACTAATGTGATAGGCACCAAGTGGATATATAGGAACAAATCCGATGAGGATGGCAACATAGTGCGTAATAAGGCTAGACTTGTTGCACAAGGGTACTCTCAAATTGAGGGTATTGACTTTGAGGAGACATTTGCACCCATTGCCCGTTTAGAGTCCATTGGGCTTCTCTTATCCATTTCTTGTGTGCACAAGTTCAAATTGCACCAAATGGACGTCAAGAGTGCATTCTTCAATGGCTTCTTGCAAGAGGAAGTGTTTGTAGAGCAACTCAATGGGTTTATGGATACACACCACCCCAACCATGTTTATCACCTCAAGAAGGCTCTATATTGGTTGAAACAAGCACCGAGGGCTTGGTATGAGCACCTCACTCAATTTCTTGTTGATAATAACTACACAAAGGGTAGTGTTGACAAGACTCTATTCATCAAGAAAGACAATGATGAGCTTTTTATAGCTCAAATATATATTTATGATATAGTGTTTGGCTCTACCAACAACACCAAAGTCTAACAATTTGTTGAAGTCATGTCTCATGAGTTTGAGATGAGTCTTGTTGGTGAGCTAAGTTACTTCCTAGGCTTGCAAATGAGGCAATTAAATGATGAGATTTTTATAACCCAAGCCAAATATGCCAAAAACCTAGTGAAGAAGTTTGGACTAGAAAATGCCAAACATTGTGATACACCTATGAGTACCACTTTGAAGCTAAGCAAGGATGCTAGTGGTAAAAGGTTAAAGCAAACTCTATATCGGGACATGATTGGAAGCTTGCTTTATTTGACCGCAAGTAGGCCCGATATATCTTTTAGTGTGGGTGTATGTGCTAGGTACCAAGCATATCCTAAGAAGTCTTATCTCTTTTCCATAAAGAGAATCATTCACTATGTGAATGAGACATCCAACTATGGGATTTGGTGCTCTTTTGACACTAATGCTAATTTAGTTGGTTTTAGTGATGCAGATTGGGCAAGAAATTGCGATGATAGAAATAGCACATCGGACGGTTGCTTCTTTCTAGAGAATAACTTGTTCTCTTGGTTTTGTAAGAAGCAAAACTCGATTTCCTTATCCTCGGCTAAAGCCGAGTACATAGCCATAGGGAGTGGATGCGCACAACTCCTTTGGATGAAGCAAATGCTAGTCGACTACGGATTCAATCAAGGTACTCTAACCCTTTTTTGTGATAATATGAGTGCTGCTAATATTTCCAAGAATCCGGTACAACACTCTAGGACTAAGCATATTGACATCTGCCATCATTTCATAAGAGAACTAGTTGAAAATAAATATATAGTAGGTACTAATGATCAACTAGTAGACCTATTTACAAAACCCTTGGATGCAACTAGGTTTAAAACACTTAGTAGATCTATTGGAATATGTTTGGTGGAGTGATGTGGTTTGGTGATTGACCCCATTTGGGGAACTCAAACAAAGAGAGCAATTGCATACTTGTTGCATGTAAAAATTTGAAAATTTATATTCTTCTTTATTGATTGCTTTAGTATCTTGGTTGCACATATGTATATATGTTTTTATCTCAATAAGTGTGAACCATGCTTTGAATGCAATCCATGTTATATTTATGTTCAAACATGCATTTTGGGACTAAGAGATTTCCTTAGGAAGTACTTATTGAATGACTTATAATGATCTCCATGACATGATGATTCTTAATGACATGTTTAAATTATGAAAAGCATGAAATTCAAATGACATGCTCAAATGAAAAAACATGAATTGATGATTGCAATTCTTGCATCCGTTCTAAGGATTCCAAAATCCAAATGTCTCTCTTTCTTTATTTGTTGAACATGTCTACTATCATATAGATATCTTATCCAAAAAAATCAAATAGGGTGTAAAGTTACTCATGACATGTTTCGCTTATAAAGTAGGATATAGTGCTCTAAAATTGAAATCAATAAATTCTCTATATCCTTGCTTTGCTCATGACAAATGGTAAAATTGGTTTGAATTCTATTGGAAACCTTTGTCATTTGCTTTGCCAAATACTTTTGAATTTTGGACTTGAATGCAATATGTTTTGCATGCGAAGCATTTTTAATCACACATTTTCTATGAAAATAAATCTCCTTGTATCTCTCCATTTAATTGAATTGCATAAAGTGTCTTATATGATTATGCAAATAAATGTCTTATATGATTATGCAAATAACATGTATGCTTCTATATCTCTTTGCTACAAGTGACGCGTTTGGGGAATACTCATTTGCCTATCCCATGACAAAAAGGGGGAGTAGTATGTTGGTAAGGGGAGAATGCTTATTGTGCTATTTGTAGTAGCAAAATTATATGTTGGGGAGAATACACATTGAGGGTGAGTAACCCTTTGAGGGGGAGCATTGCATTACACATACATTGCATAATGTGTGCTTAAATTCTTAAATCCAAATGGTTGTTTATGTTCTCACTCGATTAATCTCACATTTACTTGTATTGGAAAGTGTAAAAACTTTGTTTTGAAGGTTTGGTTGTTCTACAAGAGATTGAAGTCTTGAAATTTTTATCTTTGTAATGTAGAAAATCATTGTATTCCCAGTAGTTTCTATTTTGTTGTGAGGATCAATGTGAGTGGTGGTTTTGTCACGAAATAACCAAATGGGGAGATTGTTAGTTCCTTAAGTTTGATTGGCTTATTTCGGTGACAAACCATATGTGGGGTTTGATGTAAGGGTAGCTTCGGTGTTTAATGGTTAGTGTTTTGCACAATCAAAGCCCTCTTAAGACCTCAAGAGACGAAGCACAAAAGGTAAAATTCTAAGTGCTTACTTGCTTTGAAGAGATAGTTGCACACACTCACAACTCATGCATATGTTTAATTCTTGTATGTTGCGTGTCTATTTTGTGTGCATTAATGTTCATTAATCTCTCTTCTTGCATATTAATATGATTGCATCTTGTATGTCAAATGCCATGTCATGTTTAGACTTAGGATTGCATACATAATGTAAGGCGCTATACAAAGCACTATTGAAAGCGTTGTACGTATGTCGCCCAACTGAGAGCTGGTGGAAATGGGATTGACGTTGTACAGACCTGATCGATTTAATTCGGTCGTTACATCGCTATGTACAGCAACCATCTGGTTCCTGAGAGAATAGATTGGCGTTGTACAGGCGCTTTACAGAAGCGCTGTACGTACAACGCCTAAGGCAAACAAAGGGTTATTTTTTCAAAATGACTACACTTCACTTAGTCACCCTATATATATGTCTCTTTCATCTTAGATCATTTTCAAGAGTTCAAAAAACATATTTTTCCCTTAGAACATATTTCAAGAGAAAAATTCACAATAACTCTCCTTTAAACACTCAAAGTCATTCCTTTATGCATCAAAGTTCATATAGCATCATCTATGACCATATAGGATGCATCCATGCATGGTTTTGCATAATCATATCTTGCTTGGTAAGTTTTTCATTAGCTTCATCTAATTTTAGTGTCTTTCTTAGCAAGTCATCTCTTTTATTACTTGTATGCTCTTAGAATATTATTCTAGTTACAAGATAGAGATTGTATGTGTTGTATTGATTGAGTGTTGTATTGTAATAGCTTTCTATGTTTTCATAATCTATTTTTAGCTAAACTTTATGACATGTCATTTAGCTATTGATATCTAGGAATTAATTAATTGTCATATTATCATTCTAGATAAGCAGCTAAGGTTCCCTAGCTTTGTTTGCTCTTTGAATATCATCATATATTCACTTAGGACATTTTATCTCTTCATTGAGAAGTAAGTCTTGTGTAGCTTCCGGGATTAGGTAGCTTAAATCACAAGCAATTGGACTAGGTTCACTTGTACCGGGATTAGGTAGTGGTGGTGAGTTACATACCAGAATTAGGTTGTAATCTCCATTGCCATTAGTGGATTCGAGGTTCATGTGTGACGTACATAACAGCCCATGGTTTTTTTCCGTGAGGGTTTCCACGTAAATATCTTGTGTCATTTATAATTCCGCACTTATTACACTCGATATTTTATATTGACTAGATAGGTGTATTTTCAAAATATTGACTTATAACGAAAATTGGGTAAAATCGGATAAAATATATTCACCCCTCTAGATAGTTTTATACACACCATGCACTATCAGTTTCTGGAATGAAGGATATAATCATTCAAGAGAATCAACAGTACTTAAAGGAAAAAGATATAATTAGAGAGGTATTGGACTTTATGACCTAGCTCTAATTATGAAATACTTATGGATGATCATATCATATGTAATAGCTATATCAATGGACACTGATAAATTGGTTGTGTAAAACATCTATAGTTATGAAAGTACAATCTTGGGTTTTTAGTGGAATAACTCCAAGGTTAATAATCGTGAAATGTTAATTAAAGAGTTTAATTAATTTTTATAAGTATTGTTGGAGCTCAAAACTGTGGGTCCATTAGGTCCCCTTGTTAGCCCTATACGATTGATAGTAACAAGACTCACGGAGAATTGGATGGTCCAATTAATTGTGTTACGAAAGTAACTTAAAATATATTTTGGGAATTAATTAAATGATGTGATTATTTAATTAATATATTATTTAATTATTGAATTAAATATTATGAAATAATATGATTATTTTATTGACATATTAATAATTAAGAATTATTAATTGTCATATGGAGTTTCAATTTCTAACCTTGACAAGAGCAATAAAACAATAAGTGATTAATTTTATTTACTCTAAATAGGTCAAAGGTTCAAACCCTTGTAAAAGTAATAATTAAAAAGGGATTTGGAATCCTATTTTAATTTGGATTTACTAAATTCTAGGTTCATAGTGTATAAGATATACTTATCAGGAAAAAGAAACAATTCGGAACCCTACAAAGAACAGAGGTGGGCGGCAACTGTAGAGGGAAAAGAAAAAAGAAAAAAAAAAAATTTCTTTCATACTAGGGTTGGCCGAATTTATCAAGGGGAAGCAAGGTGTTGTCTTTCAGTTCTCTCAAGCCTCCATTCAACCGCTCCCGAAATCCATGACGTGGTATCCTCAAATACATATTCTAACCAAGAAAAAAATATAAGAAAATAATGCATGCAATGTAAATACAATAAGATCCTATTTAAATTTTGACTTCTGAGGCTTCAAAAAAGCAAAAACATCTATTACCGAATCCGAATCAATTATAAAAACAAGTTCTCTTTCAATATAAACAACCATACAATTCTCAAGAAACTCGCCATATATCTTGTTGTGCAAAGACGTTTTGATAAGTTTTATAGCTGAAAATAAAACTTAATTTTATTATTAATTTTACAACATAAACTTTAAAATAAATAAAAAAACTTATGCTTTTGGTTTGTTGTTAAGGGGTTAAAATTTCTCAATTTGATTTTTGAGGTTAAAATTTCTTAATTTGATCTTTCATTTGGTTAAAGAAATACAATTGGTTTTAATGAGTTTGATGCATGTTTTTAAGTTATTGGACTATTATTAAGATAAAGTAACATATGGTAAATTAAATCAGAATCGGAATTGGACTAGAATATACTTAGAATTAAATGTGGTGTATTTAAAACTATTAATATTTTTTTCTTTTTTCTTTTTCAGAAAGCTAGGGTGGCCCAACCATGCCTTATTCCGCCATTGTATACATGCAATCACATGATACAAAAATACGAAATTCCGGTGCACCATACACCGGTTTTTTATAGATTGTCCCGATATATATACATATATATATATATATATAATAATATTGATTAACTTAAATCAAAATAAATCTAATATTTAATAAAATGATATATAAATATATATAATTACTTAAAATAAACCTTATATTTATTTATATTTACTTGGTTTAATCGGGTCGATTCGGTTTTTGACAAGGCAAAACCTTCCATTATTCATTTAAATCTGATTTTTATTTTTTTAATCGGATTGACTCATTTTAACATGATAACTTGATTCGATCATGTAATTTTATAAATAATAAGACACGTTTCTGGTGGGACAAACCCATCTGAAGAACAAAATCGTGAGGCCTGCGAGGCCAAGCACACATGTTAACGAGTGTCCCATTGAAACTTTTCTAAGAGAGAATAAATTCAGAGGACACGTAATGAGTGCCTCATTGAAAATTTATTATTTTTATTATTTTTTTATTTTTTTTAATTTTTTAAACTTTTTTAAAGGACACGTAATTGTAAGTAGAGAGAGGTGGTTTGAGTGGATAACTTCCGCCAACTCAACAGTCATGACCGACGAAAATCAATCTCTTTAGTTTGTTGAATTTATTGACAAGAAAAAGACTTTTATAGTTCATGATATGACGAGTATCCAATAAAATTTCAAAATGCCCAATCTTCAACATGATTTGTCACACACAAACTTATCAATTTTCATTACTTCACCAACTAAGAAACATCGAGAAATAGATTACGTGGTTCCTTAAACAACCATTCACCTGTTAATTTTTTCAGAAAAAGACATCATTGATATGGAAAAATCTATTCTCTAAAAAGGGTGATGGCGGCTCTAATCACATCAACTGTGCCAAGTTGTGAATGCAAGTTTTTTTGACATATCACTTATTATTAATATTGTACAATATGTACATATCAATTATAATGTGAGTTGAGTAGTTGACGAGATAAGGTTGGTCTGATAATAAATCCTTCACCTATACCAAAAGATTGTAGGTTCGAGTTTTCTTCATACCTGCATCACGATGTTACATATTCGAGTTTCGCTCTCCTAAAAAACCCTGAATTAATATAATGCTTAAAAAAAAAAAAACATATAACAAAGTCTGTATGGACACAAGACTGTTTCATGACATATAAAATTATAGACTAATTTTATATATACTTAAATACTACGTAAATTTGGATATATATTTTTTTTTGAATAGAGAGGACTCTAGCCCACGACATCATAGTGTGATGTAGGTCATAGTGTGATGTAGGTGTAAGAGGTTTACTACAAGGCCAACCTCTATTTGTCGATACTAATCTAGTATCATTGATTACAAAGTTGTACAATTTAATAATATCAGTTTTGTGAATAACAAAAATGACATAAAAATTCAAGTTTATATATATATATATATATTTATACAGTCTTTCTACTATCAGTTCGTCCTGATATAAGAATGTGGACTATAGATTATGGAGAAGTTTTGACAAGTACATAAAGTTTGAGTCAAAGTATATAAATATAATGATCAACATTCTTCATCCTGATTATTTTATATTAGAACGAATTGGCAATAGAAAAATTATGTATATATATATACAGTCCCGATCTGGTCAGGACGTTTTAATATAATTTTATCAGGATGTTGAATGTGAGCCACTCATTATTGAGAAACTTTGACAATTAGTGCATACACACTTGAGTTAAAGTATGTAAAAATAGTGGTTTACATTCAATATCCTCATGAAGTTATATCAAAAGGCACTGACTTGAAAATTTATATATATATACATATATATATATATAATTTTTCTATTGTCAATTTGTCCTGATATAAAATATTTCAGGATGAAGAATGTGGACCATTAGATTTACATACTTTGACTCAAAGTGTATGCACTTGTCAAAACTTCTCCATAATTTATGGTTCATATTCTTCGTCTTGATATATTTTATATCAAGACAAACTGACAGTAGAAAGATTGTATATATATAGGGTGGTTCTCTAGTAAGGACGTCCTGAAATTATAAGTTATAGACGTCCAACCATAGCCACACATTCATATTGGGTGTAGGTATTTGTTAATGTGAGGCTGTGGGTTCACTGTTAATATGTGGTTGTGGTTGGACGTCCTGAAATTATATATAAATATATATATATATATATATATATATAATACTCCTCTAATCAGGACCGTCATGACTTTATAATTTCAGGACGTCTAGCCACACATTCACAATGGGCCCACAACCCCACATTAACAAATATCTACACCCAATATGAATGTGTGACTGTGGTTGGACGTCCATAACTTATAATTTCAAGACATCCTTATTAAAGAACCACCATATATATATATATATATATATATATATATATACATATGGGTCATTTTTGGGTTACAAATATATATAATATTATCGCATATGAATTACACGTAATCACACAATTAAATTATTGTGATCGCATGTTAAAACATACAAATCACATATTAGTTGATGTGGTTATATCAAAAAAGACATGATTACAGTCAAAATTTTCAATGTTGTATCATGTAACGTTACAACCAAGGACAGCCCTTTATATATATATGTATATATCTCGGTCTCATTTACATCAGTGCGCACTGATGTAACTACATTAGTACCAATGCATGTAGACCATTGATTATGGAAAAGTTTTGACAAGTGCATACAGTTTGAGTCAAAGTATGTAAATCTAATGATCATATCCAACGTACTGATGAAGTTATATCAGTGCACACTGACTTAAATATTTCTGATATATAATATCCAACACATAAATGAAGTTATATCGGTGCGCAATGACTTGAAATTTTTTGTTATATATATATATATATATTATTTTTATTAAGCGTAGGGAAATAGCAAATTCAAAACTAACAGTCAAAATTTCAGCTTCTAAGTTACGGTTACTTGCAGAGTTCCGGTTTTTGTTTTTTGTGATGTTTACATGTTTTTGTAAAATTTACAATGCATGACGTTTTCGATTGTTGCTGAGGCTGACTTGCTGTTTCTCGAACTTCTTCAGTCTGCTTTCATTTTCAAGCTTCTAATTTGGTAAATTTTCAAGTATAACTAGCTGGTCGCATCATTTATTTTTTCCTGGAAATAGTCTCCTTTTCTCATATTTTCTTGGTAATTAGAGTAAGTTTTTCTCAAAAAAAGGACTGAGAAATTGAAGGTGAATTGCTGCAGAACTTGAAATTGGGTGGCTTTATTTTATGTCAATTAAGCAGGCTTGATAGAAGTGCTTCTTCTACATAAGCTGCTGCTGCTATGCATCCCATGCTACTCATCCCCACAAAATCTAATATCTTCTCTGAAGATTTAGAAAGTGAAGAGAGAGATTCCCACAAAAGGGTTTCCTCTAAAGGCTTGTTTGCAGGCCAAACTTGCAAGAAAGTCCCTGTTAAGGAGACTACTTCACTCATTTTAACAAAGGTAATGAAAATATAATTACATGCTCTTATGTTTTGTAAATTGAAAAATGACAGGTCTCATATCAATCGAGTTTGAGGTTGATTATGGGTCTGTTTCATTTTGTTTCTCTAACCGATTAGTGATATATGGTATAGCATAATTCAGGGGTAAAAACAACTGTATAAATTTTGATCCAGTTTTGTGTGTAGAATTCCAAAGGGAAGAAGACGATCAATGAGTATGTAAAAGAGCGGAATATCAGCCGCGGAAGCTATGGAAAAGTGGTATAATATATATGATAAAAGAAATTTGAAATTACTAGATTCTTATTCCATGTTAAAAGCAATAAAAACTATTGATGTACACTTGGTGCAGGCGTTGTATCTAAACAGCAAGGATGGAACTCCATATGCTATCAAGGTTGCTGAAAATTTTGGGATTGTTATAATGAAATTTAGAGGTTTTGGAGTTTATCTTCCTTTAAGGTTTAAGCACAATTTGTTTTACAATTTGGTTGTTGTTGTAGACAGTATGCAAGTCTCGTCTGCGCAAAGTTCGTGTGACACAATTAGAATCAGCCATGGCAAATGTTTATAGAGAAGTAACATCTGTTTCTAATCACTTGGGTAAAAAAAATGGAGGATTCTTGGTGATATTTATACCGTTTTCAGATGAGAAGTAAGATCTGTTTTTTTTTTTGTCATTTGCAGGTTTCAATACTGAAAAGGTTGGATCATCCAAATATAGTTAATCTCTTTGAAGTGATTGATGACCAAAAAGCAGATCATCTCTATATGGGTATATATATGAACAAAATCACGCGATGAAATGTGAACTATAGCTTGAATTCTCTGATATCTCTTGCTTTCTTGATTTGTTATAATGCAGTTCTTGAGTATGTAGAAGGCAATCCTATCAACAACATTTCACAGATTGATGAAAAAACTGCAAGAAGTTACTTCAAGGATATAATTGCAGGTCTCATTTATTTGCATAGTCATGTAAGTAGAAAAATAAAAATAAAAAATCTATATGCTAAAGTTGAAATCAAAGAAATGATTGATTGTTATTGATTTTGCTTCGATTTGATGTCTTATGTATTTCTTACTCTGACAGAATATCGTGCATGGAGATATAAAACCCGCAAATCTCTTGCTGACAGGAAATGGAAGAGTGAAGATTGGTGATTTCAGTTTCAGCCAGGCTTTTGAGGTGATAACCGGTTGATGCTGTGTGAACTAGTAATATTCCTGCTTAAAGCCTTTTGTGCATAACTGACCTTTTTTCGATTTTGCAGGATGAGAACGATGAGCTCCGGAGATGCCCCGGAACTCCAGCTTTTACTCCACCTGAGTGCTATTTAGGTATGTACATCAATCCAAAAATAACAAGTCTTGTCAAGAATATGTCAAATTTATGACTAGTCATAAAAACTTGCTATGCTTCATTAAAAAATGTTGAGAAACAATAACTTATGACTGAATTATAAGTTTCTGGTAACTGATTCAAACTATTTTACACATGGCAGATACAGTTTATCACGGAAAAGCCGCGGACACATGGGCAATAGGTGTTACATTGTATTATATGGTAGTAGGCTGCTTCCCTTTTCTTGCTGACAACTTTCCTGAAACTTATCATCAGGTGACATTTCTTGTTATTTGTCTTGCTGTATATATTTCCATTTTATGTACTTTTTATTATTTGTTCATTATATGATTGAATTCCCGATGATGACAGATTGTAAATAGTCCTCTCTCACTCCCAGAAGAATTGGATCCTGAGCTAAAAGATCTGCTCCAATGCCTTCTTTGTAAAGGTGAATTCTGTTTTCTCGTGTTAGATTATGTATCAGTGAAATCAAATTGAAAAGGGTAAATTTAATTACATGCACCTCAGAGGAGATCAATAGAATTGATCCGAGAAAGCAGAACAAACAACAATGTAAGTAAAATAATGTGTCCATTGTTATTGTTCTGATATGCAGATCCAATGCAAAGAATTAGATTAGATGTTGCAGCTGAGCATCTATGGGTCACTGATGATAGAGTTGGAGACTGAAGCCTATTATTTGTGCAAATACCTATAGTTATTGCTGTTAAAAACCGGTATATTAGTTAGTATGGTTATGTGAAAATTAATTCTTTGTAGGAAGAAACCATATTAATTCTTAGAAAATTTTCATTATTTGTAGATCAGTGAAATTAATTCTTTTACATTTGCACGTTTTTCTGACAAATTAATCAATGAAGAAGATCAATGGTTGTGATTTGTTCGGCTCCAAACACCATAATGTCTGTGACTGAGACTTGTTGGACTGTGAAATCATGCATATGCTATTACACTGTAATATTGTCCAGTCATACAGTTATAATCTTTATTTTTCATCCATAGATCCATGTTCCGTTGCCAACCGATTTAACTTAATTCACTGAACCTGGGATTCGATTGTTTAGGTTAATAACCCAAATTAGCTTCTATTCTTATTCTTCACTGTGTTTAATTATATATGTAATGTATATATATATATATATTTTTTTAATACTATCAATAGACTGTACATCTTGTACACTTGATCGATACATTTGTCTGTAATATTTGAGAAGTTAAAATCTGATTATTTAATATTTTTTACATGAAAAAGATGTTCGGTAAAATTTCAAAAAGTGATTATTTGAGAATCTAGGTTGATTTGGCTGAAATTTTAAGATGGGAATCTACTGTCAGATTTAATGTATTTTTTTAAAGACTAAATTATCTCTATTGATTTAACATAAATACAAATATATCTTGAAAATACACAAACTGTATCTAAGGTTTAATAGGTTTTAATCAAAAATAATTACCAACTTTCGGTTAATCAATATTATCAAATCACCCAGTAATAACAAGCAAGCAATCAACGATATCAAGTGTCGAAAACAATAAAAATACCATGATTGATTTATATGAGAAACCATCCAACTTGGCAAAACTCACAGGTTATCCATCTAGTCGTTTTACTCGCTTACAGTTATCAAATCCATTATTTGAATGAAAGTTTATAACCTAGGTTGACCTCTAATCAAACCCTCTTTGGTCACTAACACATTCCATTCTACCTGTGGACCTTTAATAGTGATTCTAGACCAATTGCTTATGCACTAACACTCTTAGTCACAAGGGTTGACTCAAGAAGAGATTAAACAACCTAAGTGAATATATCAAAATATTCTAAATGCAATTAATGCTAGACAAACACTAAATGCTTAATCAGGAAATTAAATATGCAAGAATAATTCCTAATTATCAATATCTAGATGTAAAACTTAAAGACTTAGCTAGAGAGGGTAAGAATGTCCTAGATGCAAGCTATCATGAAGAACAATCTCAATCAACAAACAATGACTCAAACATATTCAAAATAAGCTTAAGAAAAAGGAATCATGCATTTAATCACACAATAAATGCTAAACCTAGGCAAAGATGAACAATAACAAAAATAATGAACTCTAAGAGTTTAACTTACCTAGTTACGAAAACAAAGAAGACCTATGCTTGGATGTTGAGTGGAGATGCTAGATGCATATGAGATTTGAGCTTGGTAGAGTAAAAATGGAGTCTTAGATCTCTCTCTCTCTCTAGAAACGACGTAGTTTTGATGGGGTTTACACGTACCGCGGCAACATCACTGGACAACAATTTGTCACGTATATGCACGGTACGAACCGTGCATGAACCGTGCACGTACTGTGCAACTTTGCTGGAATGTGATGTCTTCTCGCATATGCGCTATACGAGCCGCGCATCAACAACGCGTGAACCACGCAACATCACTGGAAGATGTGCGTTGTTCATACTGTGCTCAACACTCCAAATGCAATTTTTGACACAAGAGACAGCATGGACATGGGAAAACAAATGCAAGAAATAATGAGCATGTTGACAAAGGCTGTTTGTATGTGTGTAAATTGACTTTGTCAAACAATATTTATAAAACCTTACAAAGCCCTAAATGGTTTGAAAATCACAAGTATGGCGGTAAGTGAGGTGTATTCTACAAGGATCAGGACAAGCGAAAACTAGTTGATACTTAAGCAATATTATTACAATAAAAGAAAAGTAAATGGTTGATGTTGTGAAATGTGAAAGAGCATACAAATAAACTAAACTAGGAATGCAACTAAAATGGAATGTAAATGGAGTGAAAGATATATATGATGGAAACTAAGGAGTTAACGAACTCGTAAGCGAACATTGGGCAAATGCAACAAACTCGTAAATAAGCACGTTATACAAATGTAACCAACCTAGGGTGTATAGAATTGGTTATTTATCGTTAGCAAGGGGTCAACCTAGGGTGTATAGCGAGAACCTTCTACTAGAGATTAATCCCTCATGAGCAACCAACCTAGAGTGTACAGTGTTAATTGCTCATTTAGGATTCTAACCATAAATGTTCATCTATCTATCAAAGACTCAACCTATTACTAACGTAGCCATCCTAAAGTGTATAGTAATGACCTCTAATTCTCTCACAAGTGGCCGACCTAGAGTGTATAATGAATGCCACCTGTTTAAGATTAAATGAAGCTTAAGGTTATTCAACCGAACTCTACTCAAAGGTTAGTTCTCGTAAAATCACTAAAGTAGCAAACCTAGGGTTTATAGTGAATGCTTCTAATCCTCTTACTAATGCCGACCTAGAGTGTATAGTGACAGTCACCCGTTCGAGGTTCTGTTATAGTGCCGGGATTCCAGAAATCCCTTCCATTCGATAAAGCAACAAATAACCAAATAGAGTGTATGCCTAGTTGTCTACACAAATATAATCCAAAGAAAACTTGCTAATATAGTGTATCCAAGACAAGCAAATCAAATGAAAACCATTCATGACAAGAGAATAGAACAATGAATGATAGAAATATATATATAATAGAATTTATATACAAAAGCTCAATATTCAACAAACTAATCTATCAACCCCTTAGAGGGGATTTAACTACCCATTACAACAAATAAGACAACTGAAAGGAATGAGAAAGAACCCTTAGAGATCATCTCCTTTCTTGAAGTTCCCTTCAATCTCTAGATCCTTTGAAGTTGAGTAAAAAGTGAGTGAAAAATGAGAGTAAATATATTCCTAGATCTAGGTTTACAAGTATTAGAATTTCTCAGTGTAAAAGCTCTTTTAAAACGTCCCCATCACTTTCTATATATACTACCCATAAAATAGGTTACAAAAATGCTTTAAAACGACTTCTGGCACGCGCAGAGTGTGGGTGGAGTGCGGTTCATGGACCTGCACTCACCCTGACTTTAATGATTTCTTCAACTTCCAGCTTTCTGGTCTGGGCAAGAGTGCGGTTGGGAGTGTGGTTGGATGACCCACACTCACCCGCACTTTATCGTTTCTTCAGATTTCCAGCTCTCTGGTCTCTTTTTCTTGTTTGAGTAACGGGGGAGACCGAGCTCTTTCCTCAAGCTGGTGATATTGTCCCACACATCTGCAAAACTCCCAATGGTTTCTGCCTTACCTTCAGCTATCTGCCTTATATTTTCGAGAACCTCAGTCTTGAGGTTTTGAATCCCGTCCAGCAGAGTCTGCCAAGGGACTGCCTCAGAAGGCTCATGCGGAGGTGGGGGTATCTGATCATAGTCCATATAGTCTTGTTCGTACCCCATTTGCTCTAGAACCTCTTTAGCTTGCCTACTTGTACTTGCTCATTGAAAAACTTTCTTCTTTCTAGTTTTGACTCTAACACCGGAAGGGTCCCGCTCTCTTAATTGGTTGTTCCAAGTGGCCTCTATCAACAGGCCCTAAGCCACCCTCAAACAGATCAGCCCCGAAATCTACCTCTACCTCCTTACAAAAAGCGGTGATTAGGCTAGGGAATATGAGAGGCTGCTTGTCCACCTTTATGCTTCCTAGTTCAAGTATCTTCCTTTTGACCAGAAAACCAATGTCAACCAACTCTCCATGAAGGTTGCAATAAAGGACCATGGCTGCATTGAAATTAACCGAAGTCCTATGCTTCCTACGGATTAGGGAATAAGAGATGAAGACGTGCCAAAAACCCAACTCCAACCTCAGGTTGGTGTACTTCAAGCGGTAATCTAGGGCAACCCAAAAATCCATTGGTCGGATCACTAATTCATTGGCGAACTCTACATTCTGTGTAAGGAAAAGGGTCATTCCAAGTCACCCCATTACGGAGTCTTCTAACTACCTCTTGATCATCTGGGAGCTCGGTCCTGTAATACTTATTGATGTCAGTTGTAGTCATTTGAACTTCTACCCCTCGGACCAGTACGAAGGACGTTTGTTGAAAATCTTCTAGTACCATGCTAGCATAGAACTCCTCCACTACTTTTCTGCAATACAGAGGAAGAGTGCTAACGAAAGTTCCCTACCCTCTCTTTTCAACTACCTGAGGTATATGAGTGTCATCTAGCTTGTGTACTGCTATCATTCTCTCTACCACAATGTCACGTTGCATGAAATACTTCATGCAGTTAGCAAAATTGGGGAGTCTAACACAATGAGGCACTTGAGATGTCCTCTTTGACCTTCTCTCAGAACCTTGTCCCACTTGGCTAGCAGCCTTCTTGGTTCTCCTTGACATATGCACAAGAGAAACAATATATTTAAGAGGACATCATATAAAGGAAATAGAGATCAGTGAAAATTTCAAAGCAACAAAATTTATCATTTTGACTAATAGAGTGCGAGTGTAGTACGGGTGAGTAACCCGCACTTTAACTCGATGCCTAGTTCCAGCAAGTGCAAAACCATACAACACACACATTCATGCCCACTAACACATACTTGATCACAATAAACAATGATATTTGCTTCAAAGTAGGCATACAAATCCATTTAAGCATATAAAACCCTAATTTCAAAATTGGAAACCTACATGAGCAATTTAATATTCAAACTAAACACAAACACTTCTCATGCACAATTAATCAACAGCTTATCATTCCAATTTCAAAATCACTCAATCAATTAGTTCAAAAACCTAAATTTTAGATTACATTCATGTGAGGGCAAAGAACAACACAACTTCTACCAAATCACTACAACATGCTTTCACAAAAATCTCAAATACATACATCATAGATAAGCAAAGAATGGGCACTGGTTCGTGACCCATTCTTGATCAATGAAGTACAAGCAACAGAGAGAAAATTATTGAAAGAAAAGGACGGAAATCAAAATTCTAATAGCATATAAACACAATGGGAGATAGATTTCATACCTTTGTTGCCTGAAAATTGAAACGTGGAGCACACGAAATACCTTAGGGTTTGTAGAGGGTCAAAAGAGAAGGGTTTTTGGTTTTTGTTAGGGTTGAATGTGGTGGAGCCCTAATGAAAATGACCAGGTATATATATACCACATGCTCAGAGTGCGGGTGGAGTGCGGGTCAGTGACCCGTATTGTACCTACACTTTATTACCTAATGTGCTCTGTGACTCGGAGTGTAGTTGCAGTGCGGGTGGGTGACCCGCACTGCACCAACACTATTACCAGTGCTGGTATTGAAATATGCTCCTTATCTTTCCTGCATAAAAACACCACAATTAACAATTTATCAATCCTTACATATCAAAAATCACCCAAAACCAAAACTAACTATCAATATTGTAGAAAATACTAAAACTAACTCAAAAATGGGTGTAATGCACTTAAAGTGAGACATGGTCAACCAAAGGAGGTTTGACAAGATTGGGGGGCAAACTCTTCTTAGCTACCCAAATGGGTGACAATGGCCCTAATAATGCCTCTGCTCCCTTTTTCCTCACTTGACCTACTAGGTCCTTCCTCACCCAAATTTGTTTAACCTTTGGTGGGTACATCCTAGACCTCGATCGACTCATTCTAAACCTTTGAAATTTAAAACAATGGGCCTTAATGTGCCCTCTTTTTGCACAAAATTAACAAGTCACAAAATAATTAGAAAAACTCCTTATTCGGTTGTTGGCGTGTGGCCCTTGGTATTACCGAATTTGGAGGGATTTCAACTCTTTCTCCGCCACGTCCAGTTGGACTATAAAGTCACACTCCTTGACTTTAACGAGCTTCAATTCTTCCTCTTTCTTGTTCAAACGTGCTTACACCTCCATTACGGCATTGGTTGACTTCTCAACCCCCATAAGCATCTTCCTTGACCTCATAGCATGTTCTTCCTCAAACTCTTCCGATAGTTTGGCCAATTTAGGCGTTCTTCGTTATAAGTGGTCCGAGCTCTTCCCATTGACTCCGATATATTAGGTGTGATTGGACCCCCACACGCATCATCCACTAGCATTTGCATGATAGATGATAGTCCAGTGTAGAAGGAATTCACCTTCAACTCCAACTCTAGAGGGTATGTATGCGATGGCATCTAAGCAAGCAATAAGTTAAACCTCTCCCATGCCTCGCGGAAAGGTTCACTGTCCTCCTCGTAAAAAGATGCTTTCTTTAACCATAGGTCCTTTGGCTTTTGTGACAGGAAACATTTGTTGAAAAAGACCTTCCACACTTGACCCCATGTCACCAATGATCCTAGCCTCAGATTCATGTACCAAGTCATAGCCCTATCCTTCAATCAGTACTGGAAGCATCTGAGGTGGAGCTGCTATCTTGTTGGCACTGCTTGGCGAGCCATCACCGGAAAGGTCTCTAAGGTGGCACCATACTGCTTCATGAATTGAAGGCAATCTTCAGTAGCTCTCGCACTGAAAGATGGAAAGAGACTAATATGCATACTCTTCAATTAATACTGCTTCGGCACATCATGAAGTACTATGGCCGTATGCACATTTCCTACAAAGGGGGGTGTATACTTGCCCATGGTGAGATCCAACTGTTCATCCCCATGTACACTAACCTAATGGTCATTAGCTTGCTGCTTATACTGATTTGGACCATAAGCATGTTACTCATACTGATTCGGACCATAAGCTTGTTGCTCATATTGATTCGGACCATAAGCATGTTGCTCATACTGATTCGGATCATAAGCCTGTTGCTCATTCTGATTTTGAGGGACTCCTTCTTCCATATTCTTCTTAATTTGTCTAACTATTTTTCCTACTTGATTGATATTATCGTTGACCGGTAAAATTGCTCTTCTTAATGATCTTCTTCCATGTATAAACCTAGAATTCTGAAATTCCGCAACAAATTCCGCATGAGGTAAAAAAAAAAAAAACTCAAACAAACTTGAACATAAATGTAACTAAAAATAACTACTACTTAAGTAAACTAATCAAAGCTAAACTTGTCGATCCATAGCAACAGTGCCATTTTGACAAAGGCTGTTTGTGAGTGTGTAAATTGACTTTGTCAAACAATATTTATAAAACCTCACAAAGCCCTAAATGTTTTGGAAAACACAAGTATAACAGTAAGTGGGGTGTCATCCACAAGGATCGGGACTAGCAAAAACTAGTTGATACTTAAGCAATATTAATGCGATAAAAGAAAAGTAAATGGTTAATGTTGTGAAATGTGAATGAGCATACAAATAAACTAAACTAGGAATGCAACTAAAATGGAATGTAAATGGAGTGAAAGATATATATATATATATATATATATATATATGATGGAAACTAAGAAGTTAACGGACTCTTAAGCGAACATTGGGCAAATGCAATAAACTCATAAATAAGCATGTTATACAAATGTAACCAACCTAGGATGTATAGAATTGGTTATTTATCTCTAGCAAAGGGTCAACCTAGGGTATATAGCGAGAACCTCATACTAGCGATTAATCCCTCATGAGCAACCAACCTAAGGTGTATAGTGTTAGTTGCTCATTTAGGATTCTAATCATGAATGCTCGTCTATCTATCAAGGACTCAACCTATTACTAACGTAGCCATCCTAGGGTGTATAATGATGACCTCAAATTCTCTCATTAGTGGCTGACTTAGGGTATATTGAAGGCTTCTAATCCTTTTACAAATGCCGACCTAGGGTGTATAGTGACGGTCACCCTTTCGAGGTTAGATTAAGAACACGGTTATAGTGCTGGGATTCTGGAAATCCCTTCCATTCAATAAAGCAATAAATAACCAAATAAAGTGTATATCTAGTTGTCTACACAAATAGAATCCAAAGAAAACTTGCTAAGAGTGTATCCAAGACAAGCAAATCAAATGAAAACCATTCATGGCAAGAGAATAGAACAATGAAAGATAGAAATATATATATAATGGAGTTTATATACAAAAGCCCAATATTCAACAAACTAATCCATAAACCCTTTAGAGGGGATTTAGCTACTCATTACAACAAATATGACAAGAGAAAGGAATGAGAAAGAACCCTTGGAGATCATCTCTTTCCTTGAAGTTCCCTTCAATCTCTAGCTCCTTTGAAGTTAAGTAGAACGTGAGTGAAAAATGAGAGTAAATGTATTCCTAGATCTAGGTTTACAAGTATTAGAATTTCTTAGCGTAAAAGCTCTTTTAGAACGTCCCCATCACTTTCTATATATACTACCCACAAAATAGGTTACAAAAATGCTTTAAAACGACTTCTGGTGAAAGCGCGGAGTGCGGTTCAGGGACCCATACTCACCCACACTTTAACGATTTCTTCAACTTCCAGCTCTCTGGTCTGGGCAAGATTGCAGGTGAGAATGCGGTTGGATGACCCACACTCACCCGCACTTTATCGTTTCTTTAGATTTCCAGTTCTCTATTTAGGCAAGAGTGCGGGTGAGAGTGTGGTTGGCTGACCCACACTCACCCACACTTTATCAGGTATTCAACTATCAGGTCCTTGTTATGGGTAAGAGTACGTGTGAGAGTGCGGTTGGCTGACCCACACTCACCCGCACTTTATTATTTCTTCAGATGTTAGGTCCCGGGTTTGGTTAACAGTGCGGTTGGGACTCACGCTATTGGAGCCTCTGATGCCATTTGTCGATCTTTCTGCCTCTTTTAGTCCCTTTTCATCTGAAAGTCCTGCGATATGCTATAAACAACAGAAATGGATAAATGCCTGCAATTACGAACACATAGCCCATATGTGACACTAAAATGCAAGAAAACGACACAAAGGATACATAATTGAGGGTCGAAATATACAACATATTTGGCGCGATCATATGCATGAAGTGAGTTGAAACATAAATTCACACCTTCAAGGAACACACAAATGTAAAAGATATAGAAATGTATGAATTGTGTGTGTGTATGCAGCTAGATCTCTTCAAAAATTCAAGAATAAGTGATATAATTTTGAAGTGCTCTTGAGCTTGAGGTTTTTGGGATGCCATTGAAGCTTGACACGAACAATGAAGAACCTAATCTACCCTTACAAATTAACCCCAATGTGAAACGTCAATGAAATAAGCCAATCAAAATATGAGGAACTTACATTCTCCCTCTTTGGCTATTTCGTGACAAAACCATTACTCAAAATTAATCCTCACAAAAAGAAGCTAATGGTCAACAAATGTTTTTCTAAAATATATAAAGATACCTAAAGTCTAGAGCTTTAAGTCTTCAATCTCTTGTAGAATAAACAATAAACAAACCTTACAAAACATAGTAACTATACTTTCCAAAACAAGTGTATGTGAGGTGATCAAAAGTGAAAGCTCAAATATAAAAGCATTTGCATTAAAGTAAAGCAATATGAAATATAGTGCAATGCAATGCACCCCCTAAATGGGTCACTACCCCTCAAAACATAATTTTCCCACAATAAACAACATACCAAAAACTGCCCTATCGTTCATAAATACTACTTCCCCTTTTTGTCATGAGATAGACAAAAGAGTATCCCCAACCGGGTTGCTTTAGCAAAGAGAGTTATTAGCACAAAAGATGATTGCATAATCATATACACGAACTTTATACAACTTTAATAATTGAAATAGATTCAAAGTGATTTATTTCAAGAAGAATGTATGAAGATGTTACATTGTATGCAAGACATATAACATAAAAGTTCAAGCAATGGTATTAGGCAAAGCAAACATCAAAAGGGTTTCCAAAGAATTCAAACCAATTTTTATCCTCTTATCATAAGCAAACAAGATATAGTTTCTAAAAATTTTGTAAGAAAATAGTAACTATATCTATCCTTAAAGCCGAACCAAGACATGGATATATAAAATCTCATTTGACTTTTCCAAATGATTCATCTGTATAATAGTAGCCTTTGTTGCACCTTTAAGAAGAGAGACTTTACTACATTGGATGTAACATCTTTATTGATTGAATGGATACAAGATCCTTATTGATTATAGTCTTGTCATTTGCTTTCACATACACATTTGCATTCAAAGTTGAGCAATCAAAAATATCATGCATATCAATTAAAGCAAGTCATAATAAAGTTCTCATGTCATGGAGATAAATTATAGGTCATTCAAGCGTATTTCCCAACTAACTCTCATAGTCTAAAAATGCATTATTGAACTAAAAAATGACATCGATTACAAACAAAGCAACAGTGCACACTTATTATATGAAATACCATATAAGCATATATGTGCAACCAAGTTTCTCAAGTAATTAATGAAAAAACATAAAGTTGAACAAAGTTTTGAATATTTCAATTCACGCAAGTTCACTCTCTTTGCTTGAACTCCCCTCATTGGGTCAAAAACCAAACCAAATCAATGCATATTTCAAATCCTAATAGACCTACTAAGTGCCTTGAAACTAGTTGAATCTAGGGGCTTTGTGAATAAATCCTCTAGTTAATCATTGGTTCCAACATGTTCAAGTGCAATACATTTGTTTTCAACTAGCTCTTTAATAAAGTGATGTCTAATATCTATATGTTTAGTACTAGAGTGTTGTATAAGATTCTTGGAAATGTTATGTAAATAAAATCACGGTTAAATTGCATTAAGCTAACCTGGAGGGGGGGTGAATAGGTTTTAAAGCCTTTTTCGATCCCCTGAAATAAACAAAAGTTTGTCCCTCTAGATAGCTTATATCACACGTCAATAAACACAAACAAGCATGCATAGACTATTGATAAGCATATTCAATTGATAGATCAAACGTAGCCTATGATTTGCAAGAGGAGGTTATACCAAAAATACATAAATTAACAAGTACTTGTATTCATTATAAATGTCTCAGTTGTTCAAGTACATAGTGTTGATACAAAGTCAATCAAAGATATTGTCTTACAAGAATGTAATCAATGACAATTCAGGAAAGATCAATATGATACACGTAAACAAATATCAAAGAGATAAAGAAAGAGAAACTTGATGCATGATATTTTTTACGTGGTAAACCTCCGAAGAGGAAACATCCACGGGTTGAATCCACAACCACCGGCAAAATGTTTTTCACTAGTTAAATAAGAGTACACCCTCAAAACTAACCAACTCTCATGTATCACTATCTATTGGATATCCCTCCTATCTATTCCCACTAAAGAGAAACTTGACTTCTCTCTAACCGAGACACATCATATGCCTTAAGAGAGTATCCTTGCTCAAACTTACTAGAGATCTCACAACTCTTGCCAAGACTTCCCTTGCTTGGACTTACTAAGAGCCTCACACTCTATGCCAAGAATTCCCTTGCCCTATATTGAAGAATCACTTAACAACAAGAGACTTTCTTGCTCGGATTTATTGGAGACTCACACCCATTTCCAAGACTTCCCTTGCTCGGACTTACAAAGAGCCTCACACTTTTAGCCAAGACTTCCCTTGCTTGGATTTACCTAGAGCCTCACACTCCTTACCAAGACTTGCACCTTTTACAAGGCAAGTGATCTATGTGATGCAAATGATGCAAGCACAATCAACATAGAACATATGATCAATATGAACTATGGAAACTAAAATTAGACAACGAGCACACAATATATGATATTCTAGTTTGCAATCCAAATGATGCAATCACACAAGATGATGCATGAACATATGAAATGTATTAATTAAGTACAAATCATGTAGAACTAGACTTAGTCAACAAAGCTCACAACAAAAATAGTCTAGGTCATAAATACATGAAAACCAAAATCTAGAATGTGCCAAAACACCGAACACTCTTTAATCCTAGATTTGATTCATGCTACGAAATCTTGATATTGAACATGATCATGAAGCACATATACAAGCATTTAGTACATAAAAGAAAATCCTAGAGAAGTGGTTAGATCTTCAAACTTCTTCTATAAATCAATTAGAGGATGTATTCAAATATCAATTAATTGAATCCAATCAAAGCTCTAAAAACATACACAAACATGTCCTATTTTTGAATTTGATCAAGCAATGAAACATAACACAACTAGGAATTATTTATCATTAGAATATCAATAATTAATGCACAAATATTCTTAGATATAAAGCTAATCACAATACAACTCACAAGCGTGTGAAGCTATCCTTCTCAATAGAATTCATCATAGTAACACATACAAATAGAAGAAGAAAACCCAAGGTAATTGAAGATCATAAAAGATGAAATCACAAAGTTTAGTTCAATACCTAAGAATCCTGTGTAGTTTTGGTTTTGAGTGAAGAACCACCATAAAAATTGGTCAAATAGCTACAAACTCTTTTGGAGAAAGTAGGGGACTTGGTTACAAAGATTCTTCAACTTGAATCACTCAATTCAAAGTTCGAATGAGAAAGTTATGGTGTTTGGAAGATAAGAAAATTAGAGAGAAATTTTCAGCTCAATATTTCAAATTTTCTTCTTAGAATTAACAAGTGAGAGAGATAGAGTATTTAAAACAGAATGGGAGGGAAAACTAAAAGGAGTGGGACTCACTTCAGAGTGGCCATCTTGGCTGTCCCCGTGAAGGCGCGTGGCCACCATGGGGAGGCCGAGAGGCCTTTTTCCTGTGGTGGCCACGAGTCTCCACGAGAAGACCTCCCAAGTTGGTCTTATCTCCTTTCGTCCTTCTCCTCGCGTACCCCTCACATTCTTCGATCGTACTTTGGCCTCTAAACTCAGAATTCGAATTTGTTTTCGGATTACAAACCATAATTCACTAACACACGAGGACGACTATGAAACTTTGACGACTGGATGTGAACTCGACTCGATATATGATGACAAAGACAACGCATTGTAAAGGAACGTAAAGTTTCGTATCTTCCTAGTTTAAACTTGAAATCTAATGAGTGAGTAACTGAAATGACCGGAACTCAACAAGAAATCATTTAAGAGCATATTCAAGTCCAAATCACTAACACTCAAACAAATAAACATATGGCCACACAAGTATGCAATTTCCTAGAGATAATCCTAGTACATGCATTTCTATAATGTATGTCAATCTAAGATCAATGCATAAGCATACTAAAACATGTGTGAATGTGTTATACTAATTTGGCACAACTATGCAGGGACATATATGAATGAATTGTGTGTGTGTGTGCCTAAGCCTTGTAAGAGGAAGGAGGTCTTATTACCTTTGTAGTCAATAACGTTTTCCTTGCACGAAGGCATCAATTTTCCTGAACCGTTGTCCATTTCCTTTTAAATCTTGACAAATCACACAACTAGGAAAACTAAACAATACAAAGCAAATAATTTTTTGATATAGAATAATGCCAACACGACTCAAAATTCTAACATGTTAATAGCACTTAAATTATCACAATAAAAAGTTAGAGTACCTTGATCAAAGCCGTAGTCCATAAGCATTTGTTTCATCCATAGGAGTTGCATGCAAGCACTCCCTACGGCTATGTAGTCCGCTTTAGCTGTGGACAAGGATATGGAGTTTTGCTTCTTGCAAAACAAAGAGACAAGTTGTTCCCAAGGAAGAAACAACTGCTCGATGTATTCTTCCGGTCATCACAAGCAATTGTTTCATCCATAAGAGTTGCATGCAAGTACTCCTTATGGCTATGTATTCCGCTTCAGCTGTGGACAAGTATATGGAGTTTTGCTTCTTGTAAAACCAAGAGACAAGTTGTTCCCAAGGAAGAAGCAACTGCCTAATGTACTCTTCTGGTCATCACAATTTCCTGCCCAATCTGCATCACTAAAGTAAACAAAACTAGCATTAGTATCAAAAGAGTACCATATCTCTATCCCATAGTTGGATGTCCCATTCACATATCGAATGATTCTCTTCACTGCGGAGAGATGAGAATCCTTATGATCCGCTTGGTACCTAACACACACCAACACTAAAAGCTATATCGGGTCTACTTGCGGTCAAGTAAAGCAAGTTACCAATCATCCCACAATAAAAGCTTTGGTCCACACTTTTGCCACTGAAATCCTTGCTTAGCTTTAAGGTGGTACTCATGGGTGTGTCACAATATTTGGCATTCTCAAGGCCAAACTTCTTCACTAGGTTCTTTGAATATTTAGCTTAGGATATATAAATCCCATCATGCATTTACTTAATTTGCAAACGTAGGAAATAGTTCAATTCCCCCACTATACTCATCTCAAACTCATGAGATATGACATTAACAAATTGTTGGACTTTTGAGTTATCGGTGGATCCAAACACTATGTCATCAACATAGATTTGAGCTATAAAGATCTCATTTTTCTTGCTCTTGATGAAAAGTGTTTTGTCGACACTCCCTCTAGAGTAGTCATTGTTGACAAGAAATTGAGTGAAGCGCTTATACCAAGCCCTCAGAGTTTGTTTCAACCCATATAAAGCCTTCTTGAGGTGATACACATGATTGAGGTGGTGTGGATCCATAAACCCCTTGGGTTGCTCAACAAACACTTCCTCTTGCAAGAAGCCATTGAGAAAGACATTCTTAATAACAATTTGGTGTAATTTGAACTTGTACACACTAGATATGGACAAGAGAAGCCTTATAAACTCAAGATGGGCAACATGAGCAAATGTCTCCTTAAAATCAATACTTTTAATTTGAGAGTACCCTTTTGCCACAAGTCTAGCCTTATTGCGCATAATGTTGTCATATTTATTTGATTTGTTCCTAAACACCCATTGGGTGCCTATGACATTGGTATTCTTAGGTCTAGGAATTAGAGTCAAAACCTCATTTCTTTTAAATTGGCTTAGCTATTTTTGCATAGCTCTTTTTGCATGGCAAGAACCCAAAACTTACCACTGAAGGCCTCATCGACCTTCTTGGGCTCTTTTTGAGAGGTGGAACAAGTATAGCTAATTTGATTAGCTATTTGATGTCTGGTCCTAACACCAACATCAATATATCCAATGATATCATCTTTGTTATGAAGATGCCTAACCCAATGAGCGGGTTCTATACAGTCCAAAGGTGGATCTCTATCAAGAGGTTGAATGACCTCTTCAGCTTGACTTAACTTCACATCCCTTGAAGTCTTGCCACTTTTCTCCAAATGAGAATCATTAACAACATTAAAATCCTCATTATGGTCAATAGTCATAAGCCTACAATTATCTATGACAACATTTGATGATTCCATAACACTACGAGTCTTCAAATTGAAAACTCTATAGGCTTTATTCTTTAGGTCATAGCCAATAAATATTCCCTCATCACTTTTAGCATCAAACTTTCCAAGTTGATCATGGTCATTAAGAATGTATCATTTGCTTCCAAATTAGTGAAAGTAGCTAACATTTGGCTTTCTACCCTTCCATATATCATAGGAGGTTTGCTTAGTACTAGGGCTTAGGAAGACTTTATTGTCTATGTAGCAAGTCGTATTGATAGCTTCAGCCCAAATATTCCTAGGGACATTGTTGCTAAGCAACACACACGACCCATCTCTTGAAGGACCCTATTCTTCCTTTCAATAACCCCATTTTGTTGAGGTGTTCTAGGAGCCAAGAACTCATTGGAAATACCTAAATTATTGCAAAAGTTTTCAAAACAAGCATTTTCAAATTCTCTCCCATGATCACTCCTATTTTTTTTAATGCTTTTAATATGAGAGTCTTTCTCATTTTGAATTTTAGTGCAAACATTTTAAATTTTTCAAAAGCTTCTGACTTTTCTCTAAGGAAATAAGTCCAAGTAAATATAAAGAAATCATCAACACATGTGAAGATTTATCTCTTACCATCAAGACTTTCGGTTTGCATTGGACCGATAAGGTCCATATGAAAAAGCTCTAATGGATCATTGGTGGTGAGATACTTGCCCTTTTTGTGCATACTTTTGGTTTGCTTTCCTTGTTGTCAAGGATCACAAACTCCATCAAATTTCTTCCCAAGTTCAGGAAGACCACGCACAACCTTGAACTTTTCCAAGATTCTTAAATCTCGGTAGTTCATATGGCCTAGCCTTTGATGCCATAACTCAACTTAATCACACTTGGACTGATTACAAAAGATAATAATAGCTTCAAGACAATAAAAATTTTCACCCGATCTCTTTCCTTTCAACAAGGTTTGTCTATTAGACTTTAGAATGGAGAAATCATTCTTACCAAACAAGACAGAGAAACCCTCATCACTAAGATGAGAGATGTTTGTTAGGTTTTAGATTTATGTTGGCTTGATTCCATAACAAAACTCTTTTAGTTTGTATTGATTAGTTGCTTAGGTGGTTTGTGTTTGATATGAGCTTCAAGGAAGGAAAGCAACTTCTCATGCAAAGTTCTTCTTTAAGAGGAAAGATGCTTACTTGGATGCTAAGGTATCGAGATTCTTTCTCCTCTTGTAAGGTGCACACACAAACAATGCATACATTTGTGTCCCTGCATCATTGTACTCAATTGGCATAACACATTCACAAACATAATTATTGTATGCACATGTTTTAGATTTAAATTGATAACTTCTGTAAAACTGCATGTTCTAAGACCATCTCTAGGAAATGACATACATGTGTGTACTTGTGTTTGTTTAGTTGTGTTTTATTGATATCGGCCTTGAATATGCTCTCATATTGTTCCTTATTGAGTTCTGAACGTTTCGGTTACTTATTCATAAGTTTTCAAGTTCCGAGTTGGATTATATGAAACTTTCCGTGTGTTTATCATCCATGGTTTTCGTCCTTGTGTATCGAGTCGAATTCTAAGTTTTTGAGTCGAGTCGAATTCTAAGTTTTTGATAAATTTTTTATAAATATCAATGTTTATGAGTGAGTTAGGGTTTTTTAATTCAAAAATGGATTCAAATTCCAAGTTATGAGGCTAAAAAACGGCCAAAGAACGCGAGATGAGCACAAAAGGGAAGAAAGAGGAAGAAGGGTAGAAAATTGCCAAAACATCCCCTCTTATGTGGAGGCGCATGACCTCTATAGGAAAGGTACCCCTTTGCCCCCGAGAAGGCCACACGCCTCCATAGGGAGCTGAGGTGGCGTGGTGCCAATGGTTGCCCAAGATCCCTCTCTCTCTATGTCATTTCCCTTTCATATATATTCAAATTTTGTAAGGAAATTTTATAAGTTTTTAGGTTTTTGTTTTTGTAATATCTCACTCATTTTAGAGCCGATTTTGGTGATTCAAAAACCAAAATTCATTGCATTTCAAAGGAGAATAAGTACCAAGTATTTTCGAAGTTAATTGGATTCTAGAGTTTATGATGTACTTTAATCTTCATCAAGTGTTAATCATTTTGTAAATAAATCATATTCTCTACACTTTTCTTGTGATCAATTTGTTGAATCTCTTGATTTGAATATGAAATGTGTTTAGAATGATTTGGATTCTATTTTTGGACTTGTCTGAGTGATTTTCAAAATTAGCTTCTGTAATTTTCAATTGAATATGTTTCTAGCTAATTTTGATGAACATGAACTTGAATCTAGAAAAATTTGTGTTTGTTCTTGATTGTTGATTTCTAGGTTTTAGTCACATATTTCTTAAACTAGAATATTTTGATTGTGATTTCATTTGTTCAAATCTAGTTCTTATTTGAATGAATATGTTGAGGATTTCAAGTGTTGATTTGATCACTTGATTTTAAAGCTATTTTTGTGCTTTTTGTTTCAAATCTTCTATTCTAGCTTTGATTGACATGTTTAGATTTCTAGATATCTTTTGTGTATGAATTGAATTGCATATTCAAGATTTCATATTATATGTTCATAAAGGTTAGTTTCTTATGTTTGTGAGCTTGAATTGTGATAACTAATTATTCATAGAGTGTATTTGATCTATATACTCTATTTGCTTGTGTTTGCATCATGTTTGCATGTTTGCATTTCACTTAGATCATTGCCTTGTAAAAGGAGGAAGTCTCTTGTTGGAGTGTGAAGCTCTAACTTGAGCAAGAAGTCTTAACTAGAATTGTGAAGATCCAAATAGTTAAGCAAGGAAGCCTTGACTAGGATTATGAAGATCCAAATAGTTGAGCAAAGAACTTTCTAGAGACACGTGAAGTGTCTTGGATAGAAAGAGGCAATCTCTCACTAGTAAAAGGCCCAGGTTTGATTAACTACAAGAAAAACTGTCTTTGCTGACGGTTTTTTTATGACAGTTTTACAAAACTGTCAACAAACTTATAATAGTTGATAGTTTTGTAAAACTGTCAACTATTTTCAAAATTTTTATTCATCTATAATAATTTTTTTAAACTTTTACTTCCTATTTTCAATACCAAACAAAATCTCGATATGAATTTATTTAACAGTAAGATATCGGTTTTTGGGCAAACCGATATTGGATAAGTAAAATTTTAAATTTAATAAATTTACTTTTTAATCATTTATTTTTAAAAAAATTCAAAAAAAAAAATTTAAATTATATTTATTTATTTTACACCCTCTTGTTTCATACTAAGAGACACGTTAATAATTCAATTACCCATATAAATTAGTATTCTAAGTCTTACATTTGTTCATTAAATTACAAGATGCATGTTGAGAAATATCTCCCATGTAGTGAGAGTTGTATTCTAAAACATACTTATTACAATTGATGTTACGAGTCTCCTATATGCCATGTTTGGTTGGATGGAATGGAAGGGAAAGAAGGCCATTTCATTCGTTTGATTTATTAAAATGCAATGGAATGGTGATTTAAACTAAAATGGAATGTCAATTCCATTCCAAACTAAAATTTATATTTCATAAATACCCTCATATGCCCCAACTCCATTCCAAAAATACTCTCCTTTCCAAAAATAATATATTATTATATATTATATTATTATAATATATATATATAACAATATATAAACATATATAATATAATATGTTTATATATTATATTATTACATATAACCGGCAACATTATCTGTTAACTGAAATTTACCAGCAAGGTGGATTTATAATTAACGACTTTTAATGGACCACGATCAAAATTGACCACGGTCGGAGGGGTATCACGTAGTTTGATACTTATGATTTCCAGTAAGCACAATTCAATATAGGTGATGGTTAAAAACAATAGGACAATCGTTTGTATTATATTGAGAAGGAGAGGAATACAATGAATGGCTTTTTGCGTAACATAAATACAATCTTTAACAATATTCTTCACCGGTCACTGCAGGCGAAATCTGACACAGTCGACGGTGGAGATCTCGTGCATGTCGATAAGTAGAAAAAGCTGTGTCTTTAGGGTTCGAAAGAATCGATCCCTTCATAGTTGAGCATAATGTCACATATATAGGTCCCATTACTTGCCATGCACTCATATAACTTCGGTCTAGGGTTTCAACAATTATGGGACTTTCCTTGGCGATAAGCGAAGATATCGTGTGGAATCTAATCTCTAAAATCAAGTGATTCTTTCTTGGGTAGATTCTGGTAGAAACTGCTTTAAAATAGGACTCTTAAATGGCGCGAATGAGTTCTCCTCTTTAATGATAAAAATGATGGTGTTTTAATGTTCTTCTTTTTAGCTTTAAACCTTGGCAGCGTCTTTACCTGATACTTGGATTGTTTGGCGAGCTAGTTCTTTGCGATGTTAGGGTGTTTAGGTGTCAGGGTACCCCGAAGCCCTTCGTCCTTCTATGTCATGATTTCCACTGGTCCTTTGCTCACTCCGATTTTAGGACACCAGTTAATGTTGTGGCGAGGTATCGGGATGACATGGTGGCGGGGTTCCTGATCTATGTAGAAGTGAGATACTCGGTCCATGCAGAGGCAGGATACCCGGTCCACACGGGAGCGGGATACCCAGCCCACACGGGAGTGGGATACTAGGGTGGTGTAGCATGGTTTGCGGGGTTTTCATTCTTATGATCTTGCTTTGGCTTTTTTTTGGGTATATACACCGATATGTCGTCCCGATTTTCTCTAAGAGATAGGCGCATGATACCTGTTAAAACACTTCTTCCTTTATTTCTGGGTGAAAAATTCTTCTTTGGTCCTTGGCCATTTTTAACGGTTAACACTATCTTTCACTAGTTGGTAGAATGTACACCTTTAAGCGATCAATACACATGATCCACCCTAATAATCGTTCCAATCGCTACAAGAAAATAATGCATTTCTTGACAGATTTATAACTGTCAAGGATGCTATTATATATATATATATATATATATATTATGACATTTTTTAACCGTCAAGATATCATTTTTTTTTTGGTATTAAAAACATTCAATATTTAATTATAATATTTAATTAAATAACATTTTTTATATTTATATACCACCTCACCAGTCAGCCACCCGCCGCTGTCGCCGTTCGGCCACCCGCCGGCCCTGTTCACTTCTGATAATAATGACAATTAATTGTCATTATTATAAATTGAACTGGAAAACTCAAGTCAAAAGTTGTAAGTCTTTACCACTTGACTAAACAATTTGATTTGTTAACAATTGAACAATATTTATATATGAGCTGCCCTTGGGTGCAACGTTACATGATGCAACGAAATTTTTTTGATTGTGATCATGTTTTTTTTTTGTACAACCACATCAGCTAATATGTGATTGTATGTTCTAACATGCAATCACAATAATTTAATTGTGTGATCACGTGCAATTCATATGCGATAACATTATATATATATTTATGATCACATGTAATCAAATGTGATCACATACTATTTTTTAAAATTGTATTGTGTCATGTTGCACTCAAGAATGAGCCTATATAACCTATATGAGTTGTTAGAAATTAAAAATTAAAAAAAAAAAAAAAACTTGTTAGATAAATTTAAATTTATTCAACTAATCAAAATTCTAATTTCTACGACAGACAAGTATTAAAAAATATTTATTGAAATTTTTAATAAAATTATATTTTTTAAAATATATATAGTCGGGTTATTGGTCTATACTCTATGGTCACATTTGGTTACATGGTGGAATGGTAATCGGAATGGAAAGGAAAGGAAAACTAAGTTTTTTGTTTGATTGGAACTTTAGAATTAGTCTCTGAATCAGTATAATTTTGTTTGGTTAACAACGGAATGGAATGGAGTTAACTTTATTTTGACCAAAATACCCCTAATTATTAAACATTCATAATAACATAATATATTATGGATAATAATAATAACATATAAAAGTATGTATAATATTATATATATTATTATAATATATAACATATTATGTATATAAATATATATTATTATAATATATAACATATTATATATATATACATATATATTATAATAATTTAATATATATATTATTATATATATTTTAATATATATTATATATAAGTAATATTAATATTATTATATATTACATAATATAAATATCATATATTATATAGTATATATTATATATAATATATAATATACTTTTATGTAATATATATAATAATGTATTGTATTATATATATTATATATAATATATGTAATAATATATAATATATATATAATAATATAATAGTATAATATATATAATAGATATAATAATATATATATGTTGTAAAATCAACCCGTGGATGTTTCCTCAAATTATGAGGTTTTACCACGCTAAAAAAATCTTTATATTGATTTTTCTTTTATTGAATTCATTTACTTTACATTGCAGTAGTTACTCTAAATTGATATATCTTTTATATTTATTATTACTAACCATCTTGTGAAGCTTTTTGGTGCTTGTTTTTAAGAGTGCTTTGATAGTTTGTTTGTGCAACAATTAAAGTCCGAAAAGTTGTTGAAAATTGGTTCCAACCTATTCACACCCCCCATCCCAGGTTGCTAGATATCCATCTTAGAAAATTTCAATGTTTATGGGATTGGGTTGCAAACCATCAACATACAAACCATTTGATAAAGAGTGTAAACTGGGAATGGAAATTGATTGCACTATAAAAGTACCTATTTAATACCCCTATTTCCTATTACTTTGTGTTTGTTTATAGGGTAAAACCAAGTTTTTAATGGTTTAAATAAGTGTTTCAGGTAAATAGGGAAGTTCAAGGGCAATTGTGTCTTTTTCGACTTATTAGGGGTGAAAGTACAAACATTCGGGATATTATTGAATATTATGTGAATAAATAAGAGTACAGGGAGCAAACTGAAATTTGCCAGCCAAGCAGCGTAACAACACAACGTGATATATTGAAACAACTTGTTTTGGCTTAGCCTACTAACGTCAGGTCGCCTTCTTCATGCAAATGGGTCGACCCGACCCTCAAAGGACCCGGTTTAGACCTAATCATTTTCGATTGTTTTTCAAGTCAATTCCTGCCCATATCGGCAACCCACATCCCGGTGATCCTAATGCCACCATTTTCAAGTCTTCATACTAAGGTTTTCTCTCTCCAACAATTCCTCCAAACTCCATAGAAGTCCAAGCTTCAAGCTCACCACCAACAGCCTCATTCCTACGGACTAGACGAGAAGGAACCAGCTGGGAATCACAGTGAATTTATTCTGCTGGAATAAACCCACAAAGCAGAGGAATTGAACTCACGGCTAAACTTTTAGAATTCACCACGACTTCTGACGGTAGGAATAAACCGGCGAAGCAGGGGAATGGAACCCGCGAATCGCCAATTTCAGAGGGAGAAACTTGTCCTTTCACGTCCAAACCTTTCCCAAACCTTTCCCAAACCTTTTCCTCTGTAAATATACCTCTTTTGTTATCTTAAACACAATCCCTAATATCCAACATAACGTAGAATAACCTAAAATCCCCAAAAACAGCCCACACACCTTTAGCTTGTAACTAGACTTTAGGGTGGTTTTCTAGCCACCAATGTCACAAAAATCAACCCCAATCTCGACCCAAGTCATCATCAATACATCATTAACAAACCAAAACCTCACCATTCCCACATCATTTTGTCAACCTTTATCATGGTTCTTATTGATTCTGAGCTTGGAAAAGCAAGAGGAGTTGAGCTAGCTTGAAGACTTCACCAAGATCATTGGGTTGTATATTTTACTTCTCATATTTCCTTTAGTTTGTTGTTGATGTGTAACTAAACATTTATGTTCTTTGAGATTAGTTGTATCTATTATTTTATTTGAGCTTTAATATATGTATGCTTGTTAATTGATTGACCAATTGTTAGCTTGCAAAATAGGATTTACTTGATTAATGCAAACCTTGCTTAGTTTGGTTTAACTTAGAATTGAAGTGCTTAATTGTTATCAACTAGTAATCAGGTATTTTGCATGATTTATCATTTCCCTAACATATCTATTCCATTCCCATACCACCTCACTTCACATCTAGCTTGCATGACCAATGCATGATTTTAGTTAATGTTAACTTAGATAATTGTTGTTGGTAAGCTTAGTGATTAGGTTAGTTAATTGCCTAAGGGAACGACAACCCTTAGTTGTAGTTGGATTTAGTGTTAACTCAGTTGTAATTTGATTAATGTGATCTTAGTGTAATCTTAGTGAATTAGTTAGTTAATTTGCTTGTGACAATCTCCATTTACTTTTCTTACATGTAATTAGTGTAAATATATTGTATATATTATCTAAGACCTAGAACTGTAAAAGGTACCACACCTCTTTATGGGAACAACCCCTTGCTTAGATACTATACTAGTCATTTGACTCGTGTGCAATTGCGAGGTAGTTTAGAATGATAAACCTTTTTGATGGCATAACGACGGTCGGTCAGAAATGTCTCCTTTCCCTATGACTTTCTTTTTAGACCCATCACCAAAGGTGCCAAATCCACATTCCTCCATAATAAGAGATTCAAAGAAACTCTTATTTCCTGTCATATGCCTAAAGCACCCACTATCCAAATACCAAGTATTAAAGGCATTTGCCTTCAAAGAAATTTGTGCGACATAGCAAAAATATTCATCTATTTTAATCCACCTATGATATACATTCCCTTTCTTAGGAACATGCATATTGGCTCCAGCTCTATTTCTTTCAATCATGCTATCAATTCTACATTTCTTGATGTATTTAAAACAATAAGGCATAATGTGATCATCAACACCACAAAAATTACATGTAAGAATAAAGTAAGAAGTCATACCATATCCATGTGAATACATTGGGGCTTTCCCATGCCGTTGAGATTGTTTTTGGTTTTGAACCGGTTTTCTCATTCTTTGTTGTTAAACCGAATTAGATTGCTTCCTTGGTTGACCTTGTATGATTTGCCTTTTGACTTGGTGGATTTTTGGTCGAGAAAAGCTTGGTTGTGGAGCTCTCATTGGTTGAGCTTAAGCTTGACTTCTTGGTGGCATCTTCACTTAAGCACTATTTGAAGACTCTCCGAGTTCCTCCTTTTTCATATGATGTTGAGGAAGTGGAGGTTCCTTGATGCCTTTACTTTTGACGAACACCGTCTTTTTTGAAGAAGAGGTCCCATTGTCATCTACTTGCTCAAAGCCCCTCTTGTCACATGGCTTATTCCCAATCCACAACATTTGATTAAGTTTCTCAATGCTTGAGGTCATGTTAGGACTTTGAGTCATGTTGGCATTATTTTATATCAAAACGACATTTATTTTGTATTGATTAGTTGTCTAGGATTCATGGTTTATGAAGCTTCAAGGAAATTGGATATCACATCAAATAAAGTAAAGCCTTCAAAAGCAGAAAGCATCAAATGTATATATAGACATCATTCCTCTTGCAAAACCTTTAGACACACATACATGCCATTCATATATGTCCTTTCATAGTTTTACACCTTGGTATAACACATTCACATACTTGATGAAGTATGCACATGCATTAGATTTAATTTGATAAATATTGTGATTTGCATGTTCTAGGAATATGTCTAGGAAATGGCCTACTTGTGTGACTTTGTATTTATTTGTTTTAGTTTTATTATTTTTGAACTTGAACATGATCTCATTTGATTCTTTATTGAGTCCCGATCATTTTGGTTACTCACTCATTAGATTTCGAGTCCAAACTAGGAAGCTACGCTACTTTTCATTCTCATACGTTGTGTTGTTTTCGTCGTCATGTATCGAGTCGAATTCATAACCTTTTATCAAAGTTTCATAGTCTTCCTTGTGCGTAAGGGAGTCACGGTTTTTAATCCAAAGGTAGATTCAAATTTGGAGCTCGGAGACCCGAATACGGCTGAAGAACGCAAGAGGAGTGCAAGGGAGGCGTACAATGGCCAAAGACCATTGAAGGGATGTCCTGTGAGAGGCGTGTGAGGCTCACGGGCCAAGCACCCTTTTGCCCCATGAGGCTCACATGCCTCACATGGGCTTGGTGATGTGTCACCTTGTGATTGCTCCCAAAAATTCCCTCTTCTCATTTTTAAATACTCTCCTTTCCCTCCTAATTCATTCTAAGAAATTTTTTTGAAAAAGAGTAGTGCAGAATTTTCTCTCCAACTTTTTCAACTTCCAAACACCATAACGTTCTCATTCGGACTCTGAATTATGTGATTCGAGCTGGAGAATCTTCGTAATCAAGTCCCCTACCTCTTACAAAAGATTTTGCAGTTGTTTGATCAATTTTTGGCATGTTTCTTCACTTAAAACCAAAACTGCATGGGATTCCTAGGTATTGAACTAAACTTTGTGATTTCATCTCTTATGATCTTCAATCACCTTAGGTTTTCTTCTTCTATATTTATGTGTATGTTTGATGAAAGCTATTGAAAAGGATAGCTTCAAATCAAAGCTAATCTAGTCTAATTAGAGACTTGAATGTGAACTAGAATTCTAGGTTTTTACATGTTTGTGAGTAGTATTGTGATTAGCTTGAGAAATAGGGTTATTTTTGTTTGATTGCCTCATTTCATGATTAATAACCTTATCATGTGCTTGGATCCTTTAATTGAACAAATTTAGGATTAGCACATTTAATTTTGTATTTAGAGCTAACTAGGATTTAATTGATTATTAATTATATCTTTGCTCAAAGTACCTGCTAGAATATTCATTGATCATATTTTGTTATTGTAGCATTTTTGTTATATGTTTCTAATATCTTGAACATGTGCTTCATGTATATGATTTATTCAAGTGTTAGCTTTGTGAATGAAACTAGGAATCGCATGTGTTAGGTGTTTCATATGCTCCAGGTTTCAATTCATGTTTTGTAACTAGAAAATTTTTGACTTGTGTGCTCACATGACTAAGTTTAGTTTCCATAGGATGTATTGATCATATATTCTATGTTGTATGTGTTTGTATCATTTGCATCACTTAGATCATTTGCCTTGCAAAAGGTGGAAGTCTTATATTGGAGTGAGTGAAGCTTCAACTTGAGCATTAAGTCTTTAATAGGAGTGTGAGGCTCCAGATAGTCAAGCAAGGAAGTCTTGGTTAGGACAAGTGGTCCGGATAACCAAGCAAGGAAGTCTTAGTTAAGAGTAAGGGGTTCGGATTAACTAAGCAAGGAAGACTTGGCAAGGGGCTAGGCTTCATGTAAGTCCAAGCAAGAAATCTTCCTATTTTTCTTCTCTTGACTTTGTTCAAATTTCTTGAAAGGGTCTTCTTCATCAATTCTTTGCCTTCGGATCCAAAACCCTTCTTTTTGAATTTTACGAACTTCTTTAATCTCTTCACCATTAAGGCCATGTCTTCATCCGAGTCATCATCAACAACAAAAAAATTGATCTTTTCCAATGGCTAAATGTCATCGGAAATAAACTTTTTCGACAGGAAAAAGCCGTCAGAGGTCATCACAAATACGTTTGTCATAAATAACCATTCACTGACAAGCCGTCACAAATACTACCATTTCCAATGGCAATAGCCATAAGAAAAGATAAAAATACCGCCGGTAATAGTAATCCAAGGTGGTCAAAATTACTACCATTTCCAATGGCATATTGCTATTTCCGACGGCTTTATTGCCGTTGTCGAATTATAAAAAAAATGGCATGACTTAACTTGATAGGCACCATCTCACCCAGCAGGCACCACCTCACCCGACACGCACCACATCACACATCAACTTTAACTCCATGAAACTCATGTGGTTCAAACCCTTGACTTGGATGACAGTAAGGGTTACCCTTACCATTTTGCTATAACTTTATATCTGATATGTTTTGCTTACTATTTATATATAAGCTATTAATATGTTTGTATAATATCCAATTAAATTTTTATTTTTGTATACTATTTAAATATAGCTATTGAGATGTTGTTTCTTAAAATAATATTTTATTAAAATTATTAGAGTTTGTTTAAAAAAATCTGATATAGTAGCGTCACTAAACATAATTAAAAATAACTAAATGTTCTTGTGATTACTAATAATTTTGCTATATTTTATATTTAGTTAATTTAGTAAGATGTGTCCATAAAATAATTCAAATTAAATTTTACCATTTCTGATGGCACTTTTTATGTCATCAGAAAAGTGGGTAATATTGACGGCTTATTCGACTATTTCCGACAGCTCAAATGCCAATGGAAACGCGGTACTTTTTTTTTTTTATTATTATTTCCAACAGCACAAAAAATCCCACAAGTCATCGGCATAACTTGGCAAATTGACACAAACCGAATCAATCTTGCGAATGTCATGTATGAGGGCTGATGCGCCCAAACCGGTTATACTAAACTACAAATATTTACCCTATTCTACCTCGGCTATTCAAAGGGGGCGCGCGAGTGTTTCACCCTTTGCAAGTGCACAAGTCGTTTAACTCGTAAGGGTGCATAAGTACGGGTTATCGTTCCCACGAGGAACTAGGACGAAAAGAAAGTTAAATGATTAGTCGAATGCTTCATAAAGTAATAAAGTAACAAATAATGAATAAAAGGCTAATCTAGTGCAATACTAAAATGAGATGAAGATTAATGAGATAAAGATGCTAGGTGAGGTATGAAATTAACAATGATACACCACTAAGTAACCACTCTTGTAAGTTTTAGAACAAAATCACTAAGGCTAGTTCCATTTATAATCAAAAGCACATTCAACAACTCACTCAAGGTACCCTTTAAAGTCTTAGATGGAACATTAAGCTGGTGTTTGGTTGTGGAACTGTAATTTAAAGTGTGATTTACAAATATTTTACCATTAATCACCACACTCTACTTGGTGAATTATTGGATGACAATACACAAATCAAAAGTCATGAAGTAAGTATTTCATCAACTCTTAGTCCAAATTACCAATACATGTTCTTCAAAAGTCTATGAGAAACATGTCATGATTTAGTCATTTAAAGCATTGATAAGCACAAAATGAATATTTATAAAGAAGAGTGATAAACAAGGTGGCTCACATCATTACTTTCCTAGATCCCCCAACAAAAGTGGGTTAGTTACACATGGTATATAAGAATAGCATAAGTAAGAAGAAAATGAATAAATACAACCCGTGAAGTCTTGTCATATTCCAAGGGAGAACAACCCTTCTCCATAGCAAACACAATTAAAGATTATCATAAGTAGCTCTTAAGAGTTGATCTAACTAATTACTTGACTAAGATAATTGTCTTAAAGCTATTCTATGCTAAAGAGAGAGTCTAATTATCTTCTAATATATCTCACTTGTGTTTATTACATCAGAAAAGTGTATATTTATATCTTTAGGTTGAAGTTGGAAAAGGAATTGCTGTAAATTTCCTTGACGCGACTTCTGCGGCTTCGTTCCGCGAGTTAAGTCCTACAGGGTACTCCTCCAGAGCCTCCTCGGCTTTGGATCCCCTGTTTCATAGCTTCTTTGTTGTCGGAATGAACCAGCGGGCTTTATCAAAACTACTTGGCAAGCTCACACCTTCTGTGTGGCGAGCAATAATCCGCGGAATGAACCTGAGGCATAATTCCCAGCGAGTTCAAGTCTTTCTGGCTTACGGGCTCTTTCTCACTGACTTCATCCCACGACTTTGTGCCGGTTGCTCTTTCTCGCGAGGTTTTTCTTTCATTGGCTTTTGCTCCTATTTTGACCTCTTTTCTCAAACTTCGTGCAAACACCTTCCTAAATTAGTATATTACTTTTACTTAACCAAAACACATGTTATATACACAAAAGTGCTCGGAAATGAACACGGGTAGGAAAAGGGAGCGCTAAATGTGAATATTTGGAGCGTGATCAAGGGCCTCATAATGTTCCTTAACATCCCTATGTGACTTTCCTGGCAGTTGATTGGCGATATTTTGCCATCAGACAATTTTTCAAGATAAAAATGCTTATAATAAGAGGGAGTTCCTAAAGAATGGCGCCAATATCTCACAAATCCCTTCATCATAATCCTGACAAATGTTTTGTGAATTTTTGTTGCATCAAAGTGTTCACTCCTGATTTTTGCACATATATGTCATTTTCTGGATAGCAATTTAGAGATAATCAGGTGTATTAATGCTTACTACGAAATAGAGTTTATATAATTATTTTATCTAACTTTTTATTTTTCAAGAAAAAATAAATCATGAAATTTTTATTTATACAAATTATTTGAAGAAACTTTATATAAAAATACGTTTTCGAAATTACAATAAAAAATTGTTCTTTTCCGACAGCTAAATTCTGTCGGAAATGTGGACTATTTCTTGTGGCAATTTGGTAGTCAGAAATGTTGGTTACTTTTTTCTCATTTCCAACGAAACAAAGACTATTTCCAACGACCATTGGACCGTTGTAAATGTGGTATTACAGTTTTACTCATTTTCGATGGCACTTTTTGTGCCGTCAAAAATGGGAGCAACATTAACGGCACAAAGACTATTTTTGACAGTCATTTGGTTGTCGGAAATGTGGTATTAGATTTTTATTCATTTTCGACGGTACTGATATGGCCGTTGGAAAAGGTACCATTACTTACGACAATTAGCGCCATCAGAAATAGTTTGTCACTGATAGGCATTTTTTTTTGTAGTGATCCTCCTTTTCAATCTTGGAAGTCTTCAATGCTATTCCTTTTTGCTTCTTAAGAGGTGTAGATGTAGGAGCCTTTCTAGACTCATAGGATAGGAGTCTTCCAATCACTTCACTCGGCTTCATCTTTTTATAGTCACTATTTTCCTCAAGTGCCATCACTTTGGATTCGAAACTATCGAGAAGTGACCTCATGATTTTTTGCTTGATCCTCCTATCTGAGTATGAGTCACCAAGTTGATGGCTTTGATTCACAATATCCATTAACTTCATTTGAAAGTCACTGAAACACTCTTGCTCCTCCATCTTAATTTTCTCAAATTGTGTTTAGAGGACTTGAAGCTTGAAACCTTTGACGACCTCGATTCCGTCATGATTCGTCTCTAGTATTTCCCATGCCTCTTGTTCATTCCTTGTAGTTTGAATCAACTTATATTGATTGTCGTCTATAGCACAAAGAATAGCATGCATTGCCTTGTTGTTCCACTAAGAGGACTCGAATTCTTGAGTACTTCACTGTGACTTTGGCTTGGGAATAACACTTCCATCAGTCTGAGTCATTTCCAGAGGAGTATAACCATCTTCTATTGCCATCCATGCTTGATCATCTATTTGACAAAGGTATGACACCATCATGCCTTTCCATGAGGCATAGTGCACCTCGGTGAGCAAATGGGGACTAGTACCTGAGGCTCCCTCATTTTTGCATCCATTCCCACTCATAGTGTTTGGGTGTATGTATGCAAATGAATGCAATGAAATTTACAAATGCAAGACACACAAATAAAAGCAATGATCAGATAAGTATGTCTAGGAACCCGCTATGATACCAAATGAAAATACACACATTGTGTCTAATACAACCTAGAGGGTGGGTGAATATGTTTTAATAAAAAATAATTACAAACTTTAGATTAATCAATATTATCAAATCACCCAATAATAACAAGCAACAATCAACGATATAAAGTGTGGAAAACAATAAAAACACGATGATTGATTTATGTGAGAAACCCTCCAACTGAGAAAAACTCACAAGTTATCCATCTAGCCGCTTACGGTCCTCAAATTCACTATTTGAATGAAAGTTTATAATTTAGGTTGACCTCTAATCAAACCATCCTTGGTCACTAACACATTCCATTCTAATTGCGGGCCTTTAATAGTGATTCTAGACCAATTGATTGTGCAATAACGCTCTTAGTCACAAGAGTTGACTCAAGAAGAGATTAAACCTAAGTGAATTTATGAAAATATTCTAAATGCAATTAATGCTACGCAAACACTAAATGATTAATTAGGAAATTAAATATGCAAGAATAATTCCTAATTATCAATGTCTAGATGCAAAACATAAATAATTCCTACTCGGCTTTATTTGGTATCGCTAGCCTCGTTTGTTTCCGTTAACACTGCGTTAGTGCTAGGTGGCCTATCCATATGGACCGCCAACGTGTCCTTTTCAGCTGATCTTTGACTTTCTGCTTACATGGCAAGATTGGTTGATGTTGTCTTATGACGTGTCTTCTTGGAAAATATTATGTACAACAGATGTTGATAGAGCTTTTCAAAGAGACCTGGAAATTTCTAGAATCTCTTCAAGATTTCTAGATCTTTTTAAAAGAAAAACAAGAAAATGAGATCTTGAGCTTTTCTAGTTCTCTTCAATTTTTTTTTTAATTATCTTGTTTTTTTTAATATTTTTTTTATTATTTTATATCAAAATGACATTTCCTTTGTATTGATTAGTTGTCTAGGATTGACGATTTAATAAGCTTCATGGAAATTAGGCAACTTATCAAGCTAAGTAAAGCCTTCAAGAGGAGTAAGCATTGTTGCATATAAAGGTATAATAAGACCTTATTCCTCTTGTAAGATGTTTAGGCACAGACACACATATTGCATCCATATGTTTCCCTGCATCGTTGTGCTCAATTGGTATAACACATTCACACACTTGATATTGTATGCTCATGCATTAGACTTAAATCGACAAAATTGTGTAAATGGCATGTTCTAAGACTATATCTAGGAAACGACATTCTTGTGTGTTCTTGTGTTTGTTTGTTTGTTTGTTTTAATTATATTAGACTTGAATTTGATCTTATATTATTCCTTATTGAGTTCTGGTCGTTTGGGTTACTCATTCATTAGTTTTCAAGTTCCGAGTAGGAAGTTACGAAATTTTCCGTTCACTTACCATGCATTGTCTTCATCTACGTTTATCGAGTTGAATTCATAACTTTTGGTCAAAGTTTCATAGTCATCCTTGTACAAGAGGGAGTCCCAGTTTGTTATTTTAAGATGAATTCAAATTTGGAGTTCAGAGGCCGAAATACGGTCGAAGAACGCGATAACACGAGGGAGGCGAAGAATGGCCAAGGCCATATGCACCACTTCCCATGAGAGGTGCGTGAGCCTTTCGGGAAAGGCTTTCCTTTGCCCCCGTGAGGATCACATGGCTCCACATGATGGCAGAGGTGGCACCCTTGATTGGCCATCTAATTCTCTCATTCCCTCTCTTTTAAATATCTCATTTCTCTCCCATTTCATTCTACAAAGAAAATTTGAAAAAAGAGAAGTGCATAATTTTCTCTCCAACGTTTCCAACTTTCAAACACCATAACTTTCTCATTTCTTATCCGATTTAAGTGATTCAAGTTGTAGAATCTTCATATTGAAGTCCCATACCTTCTCCAAGTGATTTTGTAGCCGTTTGATCAATTTTTGTGGTGGTTCTACACTCAAAACCAAAAATGCACGGGATTCCATAGGTATTGATCTAAGCTTTGTGTTTTAATCTTTAAAGTCTTCAATTACCTTGAGGTTTCTTCTTCTATTGAGAAAGTAGAGCTTCAATCATAGGCTAATCTTGTCTAATTAGAGACTTGAATGTAAACTAGTTTTCTTGAAATCTAGGATTTCACATGTTCGTGAGTTGTATTGTAATTAGCTTATTATCTAGGACTATTTGTACTTTGATTGACTTTGTTTCATGATTGATAGCCTTATCATGTGCTAGGATCTATTATTTAAAAAAAACTAGGATTAACATATTTGATTTTGGATTTAGAGCCAATTAGGTGTTAATTGTTTATTGTGTGAATATGTGCTCCAAATATTTGCTAGGATATTCAATGAGCATATCTTGTGAATCTAGCAAGTTTGTGTATGTTACTAATATCTTCAATATAGCTTCATGTATATGATTGATTCAAGTTTTAGTTTCATGAAAGAATCTAGGAATTAAATGTGTTTAGGTGTTTTCACATGTTCTAGATTTTATTCATGTATAGTAACTAGACTATTTTGACTTATGTTCTCACATGCTAATTATGTCTAGTTCCCATAGAATGTATTGATCACATGTTCTATGTTCAGTGGTTGTTTGTATTTGATCACACTAGGAAGTCCTTGTAAAAGGCATGAAGTCTTGGCTAGGACAAGTGGTATGGATAGTCAAGTAAGAAGTCTTGGTTAGGATAAGTGGTCTGGATAACTAAGCAAGAAGTCATGGCTAGGATTAGGGAGATCCGAATAGCTATTCAATTGAGGCTTTCTAGAGGCATGAGTGCCTTGGATAGAAAGTTTGCTATGACATTGGTAGGCCCGGGATATTGATTAGACATAGAGTCCAATAGAGAGAGTTTCATGGGTTGTTTCACTCTTGAGGAATTTTTATCTATCAATGGTGTTGAGTAGACATGGAATCGAATAGAGAGTGTTTCACACTTTTGAGGAATTTCTAATCTACCAATAGGGTTGGGCAAACATAGAGTCCAATAGGGAGTGTATCATGAGTTGGTCACTTTTGAGGAATTTCTAATCTATCATCCAATATACACTACAAAAAAATGTGTATTTGTATTGCATCAAAGTGTTCACTCCTGATTTTTTCACATAAATGTCATTGTCCGGATAGCAATTTAGGGAAAATCAGGTGTATTAAATGCTTACTACGAAATAGAGTTTATATAATTATTTTATCTAACTTTTTATTTTTCAAGAAAAAATAAATCATGAAATTTGTATTTATACAAATTATTTGAAGAAACTTTATATAAAAATACGTTTTTGACACTACGATAAAAATTGGTCTTTTCCGACGGCTAAATGCCATTGGAAAAGACCATTTACCGTCAAAAATATGGACTATTTCCGACGGCAATTAGGTCGTCGAAAATGTTGGATTACGTTTCCTCATTTCCAACGGAACAAAGGCTATTTCCGACGGCCATTAGGCTATCGGAATGTGGTATTACATTACTCATTTCCGACGGCACTTTTTGTGTTGTTAGAAATGGGAACAACATTGATGGCACAAAGACTATTTTCGACAGTCATTTGGCCGTCGGAAATGTTGTATCAGATTTTTACTCATTTTCGATGGCACTGATATGGTCGTCGGAAAAGGTACTATTACCGATGACAATTAGCGTCGTCGGAAATACTTCGTCATTGATAGGCATTTTTTTTTTTTTGTAGTGATATATAGTACCCAATAATTGTAGTTTCAACCCGAGAATGTTTCTTCTTCGAAGATTTTACCACGTTAAAAAATCTCTTGTGTTACTTCTTCGTATCTCTACCTTTTATATTTGTATATGTGTATGGTTGAATCTTGTTTCATAGTCTTCATTTCAAGATATCTTTGTAAACAAGATTGTGTAAAGTGTGGGATGTAAGCACTCAATTTGATCAAAGTTGTAAATATCATTTTATTTGTACATTAACTTATTTGTATATAATCATATCATGATTAGTACTTGCACATATTAGACATATTTGTGAATACAAGTATTATTTGTTATATAAGATACATTGTCTCTTGTTGTATCTTGTGTAGACTAAGGGCAGTGAATTGAGCATACATGTGATAATTGTTTTCATAAAAATCATACTAAAGGTTCAATCATACTAAAGGTTAATTTGTATGCTCACTATGATTTTGTCAAAAGTCTTGAAAGAGTTTTAAAAATAGAGTGTAGTCTAAAGATTTTGTCAAAAGTCCATCCGTAGGTGAATATTTCTCTCATGGAAGTAGATATCTCTCAATAGTCAATAATAGTCATGTGAACAAATATCTAAAGTGGAAATTGAAGGAAATAGCCCTTCCTAACTTAAAAGAGCAAAAATGTCCATTATCAATGTTTCTTTTTCCTAAAATGTCCACTTGAGGACCAAAATACCCCTTTCACTTAAATGGAGCAAAATGACTCAACAGCCCCTTACATGTGATATTTGACCAAACTACCCTCTCTTAAATTTGGGCGCCAATCTCTCAATCTGTATTTCTAGTTCATCATATTTGAAACGTAATCCACTTCATTTCATGCCATTTTCCTTTATCGCCCCTCTCGGCTTCTTCATCTTCCCCGCCCCCTTCATCTTCATTACCTACCCATCCCGAACACTAAGCTTCGTTGTCCTGTGTGTGTTCGACTCCTTTCTTCGACATTAGGATTTCCTGTGAGAAATCACACACCCAACCCATCTTGATTCCTCTTTGAAGCTTGGGAAATCGACCACCCAATCCCGATTCCTCTTTGAAGCTTGGGAATTCAACATTGTACTTATTAAGCGTCGTCATCCTGTGGGTCTTTGACTCCTCTCTTCGAACACTGAGCTTTGTCGTCCTGTGGGTGTTCGACTCCTCTCTTCGACATTGGGATTTCCAGCGAGAAATGGGAGGCAAAGGTGATTACTCAGTCAACTATCAACTGTGACAATCTCAATAATTGATTATTCATTTTTATTTTTGTATTAAATATTTTGATCCTAACTTGTGCCCATTGATGCCCACTGAAACCTTTAAGAGGACCCTTTGTTATTTTGTTCTAACTTGTAATAATATATTGAATTCAATGTGTTTATACCATTGTTTGAAACGTTTTTAGTATGTAATTTATGTTTGAGGAATTTCAGTGTTAGAAAATCTTAAAATGTGAGAGTTATGGGGCAAATGTTGAATTTTGGTGTGGTGAATTTACACAAACCCATACACTATTCTTCAGTCAATGTTTGACATGTTCAGTATGCAAGTTTGGGTTAGCCACATTAGAAATTTAGTTGAAACGAGAGTTGTTGTGAAATTTTGTGAAGTTTTTTCTTCTCTTATGCTCTGTTATCAGTTCAAAAAGACCGTTTGTAAACTAGCTGCCTAGTCATGAAGAGACATGAAATTATGTTTTTCACCCTTTATATTTCTTGTAGTACTTTTGACGATGGTATTTGGAAATGGCTTGCTAGATGGATCTTTGTAATTCTAGAAATGAAAAAAATATACATACTTTTGATTCTGAATGTATTTGATGGTTGTGATTGTATCTCTTCCTTTCTAGTTTCTATACACAAAATCTTTTTGTATTCTTGTCTACAAAAAGCCATAGAAAATTGAATGAGAAAATGTTTTTGAAATGATGATTTTTGTTATGTCTTTCTTTCTCTTTTGTTCTCCATGCATCTAGGTTTTTGTATACGTGTATATGCTGGATTGTAATTCACCTATCTATTCGATGATGAGATTTGAATTTCAACTTTTGTAAAACTGTCTTTAAAATTGGATGGTTAAAAGACACACATAACATAAGGCTAAAGGTGTTATATATATACATAGAGAGAGTGAGAGAGTGAGTAAGTGAGTGAGGGAGAGTAGTAGTAGTACCCCACAAAACAAACACATATGCAATAACTTTGATGCCATATCTTTCAACAAATGTGTATGGTAATAGAGATGTATTGGTTCATTATCTGAATGATTGTAATATTATTGTCAGGTCCTACGGAATCAATGATTGCGTTCTTAGTCCGTTACGGTGGTTATTTGAAGGGTTACCAGTTAGTTGGTTCGACGACTTTTGCATGTTGTGTTTCCAAGAGTGTAAAGGGAATATATAGTGAAATTATGGAAAAGTTGTACAGTCGGATTGGGGTATGTAGGGACAGATTTGAGCTGAAGATTTCGTCATAGGTTACAAGAATTTCATTACTTATTAAAGCTGACGACGAGGTAAATTTTATCCTTATGCACATCAAATCCGATTGGCCCGAAATTGATGTTGAAGTGGTCGACAAATCTGAGGGCATACATGAAACTCTGAGAAAGGCAAGAAATACAACAATAAACTTAGAATGTACAGAGTCACTTTTTACACCCACCACTAATCTAAACTCCCTAGTTGGTACTCCATAATAGAAATCAATCAGTGGTAGTAACCATCCGCTTGCGTCTGTTCCTTCACCTAACAATACATCACCATGGGTTAATCAGGGGAATTCAGCATCAACAAACATGAAGGCAGAGGTGGATGACACAAATGGTTCTGAAACATCTGATACGGAGGATGAGAGTCGTACTGACGATGATACTAATAATGACCCAAATGATGTTTCAGAAGTTCCCTAGTCTGGTGAGCAAGCGGTAACTGGTGCTAGAGAAACCCCAATAGATGGTGAAGAAGAACAAGGAGGAGGCAGTGGAGCACCCAACAATTCTGCATTTTCTATGATATCACGGTGGATAATACCAGGGTCAGAACTGTACTCAATTCAACCCATTCGGTCGAAGGACTTGTTTGAAGACCAAGATGACCAAGGTCCAATATACAAAGGACAGATCTTCAAGGACAAATAAACCTTGAAAAGGACTGTAGGGATGTATGCATTTAAAGAGAGGTTTGGGTTTAAGGTTAGACGATCGAACCATACACGATTTGCAGCAACATGTACAAAAGTAGGCTGTGAATGGGTTATTAGAGCAGCGAAGTTTAAAAATGGGACCTATTGGCATGTTGAGTCCTTTGTTAAGGAGCACACATGTGGTTATTCAGGCAACTACAACGTTGATTTTTCTCGAGTGACTGCCTATGTAATCAGTGAACTGTATGCTAGAAAATATGCCGATCCTGGACGCATAATCCGTCCTAAAGATATAATTTCTGATTTTAGAGATAAATACGGCATAAACCTCTCATACAATAAAGCCTATAGATCTAAAACATTCGCTTTGCATAAGACATTCGACGATCCGTGGGAGTCATTTAAGATGTTACCGGCATTCTTTTACATGTTGGAATAATCCAACCCTGGGACTGTAACTAATCTTGTTCTCTTCTTCTCAATTCTATTGACTCTCCCAACTGAAACCCTAGAGAAAGAATTCATTTTTTAGTGAGAGTAAGAGAGATTTCTTGAGAGAGAAAGCTTCATGAAAGCTTGATTGACTCTCCAAACCCAAAACCCATGTGCATCTAACATGTTTCATGCATCAATCTTCCATGGGTCTTCATCATTCTTGACTTGGTAAGTAAGAACAAACATTTCATCTTTGTTTATTATTCTTAAAGTCCAAGAGCTCATTTTTATTGCATATGATTTGTAGAAATCCTTTATTGAATGCATTTATTGATGAATGATGACATAATTGGGTTTGTATTTTGATAGCTAAATTGATTAGGTCATTTTTGCCTAAATAGCTAAGCCTTGAATATTCTTGTGGAATTGATTGTTGATTAGGTTGATAGATTAATGTTTATTTATCTAGCCAAACTCTATTGAATGTTCATGTGCATTTAATTGACAATTATGTTATTAGAAATTCTCTACAACTAATTGAGTTCACATGCATGGACATGTTGACTTTGTGTGATAGCTAGGATTGTTTTGTGATTGATAATATCTAGCTAAGTTCTTATGCTTTGCATTTAGAAATTGTTGATTAGGACTCATTGATTGCATTTGTTAATTGCATATTTATTGTTCTTGCCATGTTAATGACAACTTAGGTTGATTTGGCTTTGGTTGTTGACAATTAGGTTGCTAGAATCACTTTGCATCTAATTGAGGCTCATGTATGTACATGTAGACTTTGTTGATAACTAGGATGTTGATTTGTATTATAACATCTAGTTAAGCATATAGTGTTTAGTCTAGCACTCATTGCATTTGAGCATCATTGTGATATACACTTAGACTTGTTATTCTCTTTATGAGTCAAAGTCTTGTGGCTTCTAGGTGAAGTTTCACAAGCAAGTAAAGTCTTGTGACTACCGGTGTGTATTGCTCAAGCAATTGGTCAAGTGCCACTATAAAAGGCCCGCGAGGTAGATTAGGAGTTGCTCACGCTAAGAATAGTGTATTAAGAGATATCACTAAGGATTGAACCAAGAGTGGAGAGTGGTAGTGTCCATAGCTTGAGGTTATCTAGGGTGAAAGTCCGAGAATCACTTTAGAGTGTAAATTCCTTTTCATATAGTGGATTTCGTTGACCGTGTGTGGCGCACATATCAGCCCGTGGTTTTTCCCAGTTGGAGGGTTTCCACATAAAAATCAAGTGTCCTTTAAATTTCTGCATTTTAATTAAAGTAAAGTGAGTGAGTGAGTTGTGTTTGAGAACAATATAGACTTAAGAGTTCTACATGCAATTGCTTTAAAATAAAAAGTTCTACAAGACTACAACTGCAACAATATTTTATTCAATCACAAAACAATGATAAAAATGAAAGTAAACATACCTGATCGAATACATTTGGAATCCATGAAATCAATTCTTTGTTCATCCATTTCTTGACTATATGTGAAGAAAAAAAAATTATATTTCCTAATTGATGTTAGGTTTGATTAAGTATATATTATTAGGTTTTATTTTGATTGGGTGTTCAACTTATGAGTGTAGGAAATAAATTTAATTTTGAATTATAAAACCATGTATTTTAAGCAATTAAATATAAGGGTACTTTAGAAATAAAAAAAGTTTCATTAAGGTGTGGGAAGATATTTTGTAGATGGTAATAGATCCGCCCATAAAATTATCATTAACAAAAATTATAAAAATAGAGTGTGAATAACTATCGGATAGATTGTCAATAGCATTACTCTTCTAAAAAACAAAAAACTCAAAGACATTACATAATCTTATTTTTCAAATGCAATACTCAAACTGTATCTTATTTCATTTTTAGAAAAAATAACTGCCAACAAGGTTTTAAATTGATGGAGAACGTACGCACTCTAATAAAAAAAAAAGGGTCCCGTTGATGTGTGCAAATCAAATGGCACACATTAACTTACGTTAACTATATAATGCTACATATCTATATATATTGGTATCGAGGATCCCGGACTTCGTCCAGGCACCCATCAGCTTGTCCTCCCCAATTGTGTGACTTGTCGTGGCCTGTACATTGGATCATGAAGTATGACAGATAGGAAACCCCGACCTACACCCCCTATAGCACAAAGATGCAAGAGGGTAAATTAGAACTTGCCTTCACCTGGGTAGGATTCTAACAGCTGACCTAGTAGTTACCCGTATTCCAAGTCCGTCCTTCCACCGACTGAGCTAATGCTTTGATGGTTGGCCACAATGCAATTGCAAAGAGAAAAACCAAGGGCTTGGAATCAAGCCTTGGACCACCAAGGCAACCACCTTGTGGTTTATAATGCTACATATTAACAAAAAGAAATTCTACAATATGGGAGTCCGTGTAATACTGTGTAACGTTAGTGTTTTGTTAACAGCACAAGATAACATAATCCATTTAAAATTAATCATTTATTTGTAATGGTGCTTTTATTATTGCTCATCTACTAAGTTAATACATTAATCCGTTAATTAAATCACTTAGAACTTAAAATAATCACTTATTAAACCCAACTTGCCTTAATGAATTTCGGTCAACACATTTTTAGAGTGGATTGCAGAAAGATAATGTTATAGAATAATGACAATATTGAGCCAGATCATTGAATGTGAAGTGTAACTTCTCAAACATTAATGTTACTTCCAAGAAACCTCTTGGGGAACCTTCTCATGTACTACTTTAATTTGGTCAATTAGTTATGGATGTTCTTTTGACTCATCAACTTTTCAATGCAGTCAGAAAACAACTTCCAAGCTTGGGCAACAAGTCAAGTCTCTGTTTCTATATAAAAAGTCTCTCCGAGCTAGAATGTACACATAAATCATTCAAACTTTTTTGAAAAAAACATCAAGTACTGGCTTGTTGGAGAAATATGGAGCTGGAGTTGTCATTGACAGAAGACATCCTGTTGAAGATAGGTGTTTTTGTGCTTGTTCAGGTTTTGGTGTATCTAATTCTTTCGAATTCTTCGGATATCTTCTCAAGGAACAAGATGATGAGATCGCTCAGCTTCAAGCCTGCTCGTTCTGTTAGCATTCGTCGGATTCTGGCTGCCATCTCTGATATACCACCAGGCGGAGAGGCATCGCCTTTATCAAGAGGTTCAAGATCAGCAAGACAAGAATTTCCTATCATTAATGACAAGGAATCTTAAGCTCTAGTTTACGGATAACATAAAATGTTTAATGTAATAATTGTAGTTCTTTGATATGTTCATTCTTTTGTTCTTTGAATATTATATACAGTGAAGATTTTATACAAATATGATTTACTAATTTCCTTGTTGAGATATATATTATAGGTAGCACAAAATATTGATTTCTGCTTAATTTTCTGGATTTGCTAGATTTCATATACCTTTTTTGAGATACAGATTGCTTATAATCTGACCGACATGTTTGATGTTGTTACCAGGCTGGCTTGAACCATGTGGTACGAAACAAATACACTCAAGTCATCATACCACCAATGGTTACATTAGAAAAAATTGTCGGCAATCAAGTTATGTGGACCACAGCTCATTGTAATATTTAAAAAATAAAAAAATAAAAATAAAAAAATAAAAAAAAATAAAAAAAAAACCCAATCTTAAAAGTTACAAGTCCTATATATGTTGGGTGTGCAACTAAAGTCCCACATTGGCTAGACATAGGGATGATCTTGGGTATATAAATATGGAAACAACCTCCATTGGTGTAAGGCCTTTTGGGTAGTGACCCAAGAGTAAATCCGTGCGGGCTTAGGCCCAAAGCGGACAATATCACACCAATGTGGAGAATGTGGGTTACATACTTATAACAAGTGGTATCAAAGCCGACCCCCAGACTTAGCCAGCCGTATTTGAACCGAACCAGGAGGTGGTGGGCCCCAGGTAGCTCACGATGGGTCTGTGATGTTAGCTCTCGAGGCAGGAAATGCTCCAGATCTTCACGTAAGACGTGTGCTCCGACACGGTGGAGAGGAGTGACCTCGATGGAGTGTTCATCTTAGCATTGATGGATGGATGATCGTTTGAGGGGAGGCCCAGATCGTGAAGATAATGATGGTCCTTTGTTCGAGAGGAGGATTGTTGGGTGTGCAACCAAAGTCCCATATTAGCGTAAATATGGAAATAATCTCCATTGGTGTGAGATCTTTTGGGTAGTGATCCAAGAGTAAATTTGTGTGGGCTTAAACTCAAAGCGGACAATATCACACCAACGTGGAGAATGTGGGTTCCATGCTTATAACTGTATATATCTACAAAATCGATTATTATAGTGTTGATAGCCTTACGGTAACATTTATTAAAATATTTGAATATTTTTATTGAGTCATTTCTTATTATAGATTGAAACCGTGTGTATTGTATTATGATTTAGGTAGTAAATAAAGCCATACTCTGCCGGAGAAGCGATTTCTTCCTTACAAGCATTTTCAACGAACGCGTGAACGTCGTGGAAACAAAAACTCAAAAAGCATATGTATGTGATGTCAAGACCAGCTCAGCCTACTACAATTTCTATCTCTTCGATGGGGTCACACAATACAATTCACAATATTTTTCACATGCATTAATTAATTAGGTTTGTGTTCATCATCAACTTTGTGTTGGTCATTGACGACCTAATCATACATGGAACGTGGTCAAACTATGATTTCCTTAATCATCTTATCAAATGATCAATACTCAAAATCATTTAGGGAACAAGTGAACAACGAGCCCCAATATCAAACCAGTCTTGTCAGATTTATTTTATTTTAAAAAAACAAAAGAGAAGAAAGTATTGGAAATAATAATTAAGGAACAATATCTGGCCCAATAATCAATGGTGTATCAACTTTAAAATAAATAATAAGTACTGTATCAGTTGTAGTGGCTGATTTTGCATGGCTCCTCCACCAACTTTGTCTAGACATTTGTGTGCGTGAATAATACCTTGATCATTTAGACCTGGCAAGGTTCCGGTTCCAACCGTGGAACCGGACCGAAACCGGAATCGGAAAAACCAAAACTGGAACAGTAATCGGTTTTTCAGTTTCGGTTCCTATTTTTTCGGAACCGGGCGGTTCGAACCGGAATGGAACCGGCGGTTCCGGTTCGGTTCGAACCGTCCGGTTCCAGTTTTTTTCTTTTTTTTTCTTTTTTTTATAATTTTTTTTTACTTTACAAAATATTACATTTTATTTATTAAAAAATAAAATATTAGAGTGGACATTGTAAAGTATTGAGTCATGGCCCATAACCCTTGTCCAAACAATTATGTGTTCCATTCCCTTCTCCTCCTTTTTATATAGGTTAAACATCTCATTTACTTCTCTATTTTTCCAATGTGGGATGTGGGATGTGGGATGTGGGATGAATGATAAGAAGTCATATTATGCATTTTTAACAAATATTTCAATTATTTCTTTTTGTGTTAGTTTCGAATTATACCAGAATATGGAATATTATAATAGTTCAAAAAAAAAAGTTAATGATTCCAATAGGTTATTAATATATGAAATTAGTTAATAATGTATCAAAAAAAAAAAAAATCAGTTAATGACTTCTTTTTATCCCACATCCCACAGTGGAAAAATAGAAAAGTGAATGAGATGTCTAACCTATAAAAAAAAGAGGAGAAGGGAATGGAAAACATAATTACTTGGACAAGGGTTATGGGTCATGGCTCAATACTCTACAAAGTTCTTTCTAAAATTTTATTTTTTTATAAATAAAATGTAATACTTTGTAAAAAAAATTAAAAATTAAAATATATATATATATATATATATTTTTTTTGGCCGGTTCAGAATCGCCGGTTCGGTCGGAACCGAAACCGGAACCGCCCTAGGCCGGTTCTAGTTCCGATTCCACCCAAACCGGGAACCGGAACCAGAACCGAACCTGAACCTTGCTACCTCTATGATTATTCATTGATATAAGAGGGTATTTATACATGTTACAGCCTAACAGAATAAGAAAGTAATTGAACCTAAAACATATAAGGAAATAGATAACAATTTAGTATATACAATCCTATATGAACAGGGTTAACAGATGTAGTTGGCTATGTGATGTCTTGAGTGCTTCTACTACTAATATGCCCCCGTAAGATAGAGCTTCCACTGAGGATGCGTATCTTGAACCGATGATCCTGAAAATACTTGCGGGAGAGTGCTTTGGTCAGGGAGTCTGCAAGTTAGTCTTTTGTATGGACATGGGCTACACGTAGCTGTTGGCGAACTACTTGATTGCACACAAAAAAGAAGTCGATGGCAACATGCTTCATGTGGTTGTGTAAGATAGGGTTAGCGCAAACATACGTGGCACCGACGTTGTCACAGTAGATAACAGGGGTCATGGGCACCCGTGTTCAAAGTTCAGTGAGAAGATAACCGATCTAGTTTAGTTTTGCAGCTGCGAACGTGATAGCCAGATACTCGGCCTCTTTCGATGACCATGCAATTGTGTGTTGCTTTTTTGAGCTCTAGCTGATAGAAGTGGAGCCAAGGAACACAATGTGCGCCGTAGTGGAGTGTCGGTCATTTGGATCACCTGCCCAATTTGCATCAGCGAAGGCATGAAGCCAAAATGGAGATTTTCGGTGTATCAACAATCCATGGTCTAGAGAGCCTTTAAGATATCTGAGGACCCGCTTCATCGTATTCCAGTGGTTTGTAGTTGGACGATGCATGAACTGAGATAATTTGTTGACTACAAACGAGATATCCAGATGAGTCAGGGAGAGATATTAAAGAGAACCGAGGACTTGCCTGTATTGAGTGGAATCAGTGGGAGCACTACCGTCATTGAGTTTCAGAGATTCAGTGAGTGAAAGTGGGGTGGAGACTGGATTTGCTTCAAGCATGTTCGTTTTACTCAGGATGTCCCAGATGTACTTGTGTTGAGAGACAAATAGCATATGCATGGAGTGGTGAGCTTCAACACCAAGGAAGAAGGAAAGGTGATCGAGATCTTTTAGGGAGAATCGATGAGCTAGAGTTGCAATGAAATCACGGACTTGTGAGTCTGATGAACCAGTGGCAATGATATCATCTACATATACCAGGAGATACAAAGTGTGTCCAGGGTGATGTTGAATGAAGAGGGAGGCATCACACTTGGAGTTGGTGAACCTGGTGGCTAGGAGAAAGTTGCGAAGTTCAGTATACCACTCAAGCGAAGCTTGACGGAGGCCATAGATTGCCTTCTGAAGTTTGCACACATGTTGCGGTTGAGTTGATTGAGTAAATTTAGATGGTTGCACTATGTACACATCGTTAGTGAGAGTACTCTGCAAAAAAGCATTATTGACATCTAGTTTGCGTAAAGACCAACTATTAGTGATAGCAATAGTTAGTATTAGATGAACTGTAACAAGTTTCACTATAGGACTGAAGGTTTCAGTGAAGTCGACGCTAGGGCTTTGGTGAAAACCTTTGGCCACAAGTCTGGCCTTGTAACGAGCCATCGAGCCATCAGGGTGGCATTTGATTTGAAATATCCATTTACAACCCACCACATTTTGGGAAGAGCTAGGTGGAACCAAATCCCAGGTGCCATTTTTCACAAGTGCATCACACTCCGTACTCATGGCCTACCGCCAGTGTTGTAGTAAGTGCTAGGCGCTAGTTGGGCGAAGACCCAGCGCCTAGCTTCTAGGCTATTTAATCGGCGATTAATCAGAGATTAATCAAAAAACACAATTACAAACAAATTTCAATCATCAAATGAAAAATCCAAAGAAGACACAATCATAAACCAATCCAAATCATAAACCAATCAAAATCCACAATCAAAATCCAATCATAAACCAATTCAAATCCACAAACACCCATCCAAATACAATCACAAACCAATCCAAATCCAAACATAAAGACACAATCAAATCAAAATGAAAAATTGTAAGTTCTAAGTTCTAAGAGCAAAAAAGATCGATGTAGTAGCAGTAGCACATAACATGCGCAACACACCAACAAAACAGTGCAAAAAAGATTTTTTTTTTTTAAATAAAAAATATATATATATATAGCTGCAACACATCTGTATTGATTTCCTATGGTAAAGTAGAGATGAATTGGAAAATGGTAAATAAACTATTTGTCATTTGAATATTTGATAGGATAGGACACAACTGCCCCACCCCAAACCCAAAATCCTATATCAGGAAGCTCTATTGTGCAAGAATCAAGACTAACCAACTCCAACTTCTCTTAAAAAAGCTGAGAACCTCCCAACATGTAAGCAGGTTTTTACAACATATGTGCATGATGTTAGGATTATGCTCAATAGCAAAAGTGTAATGTTGTAATTAACAATCTTTTTCATATTAATAAAGAGATTTCTGGTTTAACAAATCGTATAGCATTTATAGTTTATATTATAATTGTCAAAGTAAATAATCATAAGGTCTAAAGACTATGGGAAAAGAAGAATTGTTCGTACATCTGGATATGTATGTGGTAGACACAATTCTTTAGTTAGTCTTGGATAATGTTCACAACTTAAGTTAAAGGTTGGGCACCTTTATCTTGTTAAAGTTGTAGAATTCTTTTGTTAGCATTTGAGTGGGATCAAATGAGATATGATGAGTCTAAAATCATCGGAGTGTCTTCGAGCAAAAGGATCTAGTGCACTGGGTGCATTGAACTGGATCACAATGAAAAGCTTTATCTAGAACCGTCAATAGATAATAGTCTTTTCATTATCAGGACAATCGGAGGGTCTATCTTAATCCTGAGATAAATGATGGACTTATGGTTGCAAGTGATATCATTTGAGTTATCAATGAGTACGATTATATCGCATAGTCTATCCTCGATAGTTTGGTGATATTCATTTGTTAATCGATAGAGGACTTCATTTATAGATATGGACATCGTGGCTCCATTTAATTAAATGAGAGTATAATATCATCATATGGATGTTTTGAGGTAATTGGATATTAAATCTCAACGTTGAGTTTTCAATAGTGTCTATTGAAAACATGGCTTCTGGACAAGTCAAAATATCCAAGTTCAAAACGTGGTCATATGAGTAAATATGGTAACTTGGAGAGTTATAGGCGGTCTATGAACTCTTGGCGATTACTGATATTAATCACGAGGATACACTATCTCCAATATGATTGTCTAGGGTATGAATGAGGAGCATCTTCCTTTTCTATCTTTATTTAAGAGTTCAGTTTTAGCTCTTTAGTGGAATGAGTTAAAATTAATGGATCGGACATAATTGAATCATTTGTTGATTGTGATTAGGTTATGTCTATTGAAGTTTAAATTTAGATGGCCCGCCAAGATCCCCAATCCACACGGACTTGCATGGATCACTTGATATATTCTACCGGACCAATTTAAGGGTCCATCTAGAATTGCATTTAATATATTAAGAATATAATTTGCACATTATTTAAGTAATGGGCTGCTCAATTATATTAATATATTAATGAAAGACATGTGGGCTTGTTTCTTTTAGTAAGAATGGGTCTGGTTCACATATGGGCTTTTTATTTAAAGTCCAATAGATTAAATGAAATAAGAAAATAATGTTAGGCCCAATCTTAATCAAGTGGGGCGGCAAGGTTAAAATATTAACCTAAAATATTATTTTGTTTCATTTGTTTTAATTAAATAATAATTAATTTATTTATTGATTAATTGTTTAATTGAAACAAATCTTTCCTAAAAGTAAAAGACTTGTTTGACAAGGATATAAATAAATTAGTTTTATTTATTTAATCAAATAATGAGTCTTTTTATTTAGTCAAAAATAAAAGAATAAAAATCAAGGAGTTCGATTAGGGTTTGAAGTCTATTAAGTTGAAAAGAATTAGGGTTGAATTTAAGTCACCCTATATAAGTGACATTATAGAATTCGGCCAACCCTAATCTTAGACTACATAGAATTCGGCAACCCTAAAGGAAAAAGAAGAAAAAATTCGGCCAACCTATATATGTGTTCTTATAGGGTTCGGCCACCACAATCGATTGTGCTTGAGTTTTTTATTTCTTTCTTCTTCTTCTTAATTCCAAGAGAGAGTTTTTATTCTAAAAAGACAAAAGAGAGTGTGAAATTATTCTTTGATAGTATACTATTGCTTAATCATCAATAAGCTTGTGTATACGATATCGATCTAGGTTCACGCGAGTTTCGATCATTAGATTGAGAACTCAAAAGTGACCGGAATAATTTTTGACATTCTTTTGATTGTTTTGTGACTAACAAAGAAAAGAAAGTTTTTTGTTTGGTCCATTCACAGGTTTGCAATTCAAAGAAAAGGGAGACCACGCTCCTAGGTGATCCACGTTCGTGCTCGGATTGAAGGTCTTGCGGATTACCATCGACGTAAGTCAATCGGATCACGCGACAAAAGGTAATTTACTTTTGTTAACATATATGCATGTTTATTGATTAAAAGGGTTTAAGGTTCATAAAGGAAAAATTTTAAAAGTCACTAAATCGTTTTTAGTATCGCTTCCGCTGCGTTTACCACTTTTATTTATTGTTTTTCCCTACACATGCACAATTATATATAGATTTCAATATAAAATATTAAAGGTCTCTAAATGCAAGAATGATTGTAGCAGTGAAAAACAATTTAATCATATTTGATTATGATATCTATAATCTATTTCTTAATTGAGGACACAAAATTAATCGGCGAAGTTTAGGTCATCTAACCATATATAACTATTTGCCACATAACCAGGAAGGTATGAATGTATGATGTACACATTAAGCATTAAAAATCTCTATTCGCCTTACAAAACACGCATAAGTTGCAATACTAAAGTCAAACACTGTTCTTCATGGTTATTCATGCATTCAATCAGATGAAAGAATGGTGCATCTATTGGACCTCAAACCAGTCCAATAATAAAACCACCTAGAAAATGCCATAAAACAAGACTTTAAAGAGGACAAAAACACCAATTACAAATCCAATCGCACAAAAACATGCCCACCATAAATATGATGTAATTAAAATAAGAAAGCAATAGAATAGAACTGAGCGTGTTCACAAATCAAGACATGATAGCTTGATAAATTACAGTCCACAAATCATAATAATCCACATTAATAAACATAGAGATGATCATTTATCTTTAGAAAAAAGGAAATCAATACACATGTAATTTCTAATTTTGATTTTTTAATCACTGTAATTCAAACCAATTAAAGCTTCAAAATCAAAATTTCTAATTTGAATCTACAACACAAACTACAAGGAACAATCGAACAACCAAACCCACCAAAGATCTAGCACAAAACACCTAACAACAACCAAAAATGGAGGATTTGTATAAGAGACAGTAAAACGAAAAAGATGAGAACATACCTGCGAACTGGAAATGGCGACGATGGCGGTGATCCCGATGACGGAATGGTGGCAAGTGGCAAGCAGCAGGAAGTCTTTGGTCGTTGATGGTTTAGGTTTGACATCTGTTTGGTCAAAAATCAAAATGAGATGATGGAGATTGAAGGGAACAACTAATGATTGATGAAATTAAAGTGAAAATGAAGTCATTTTTCGAAAAAAAATTGGCTGGGCGACGTCAAAGCCGTTGAACACCGCGTAGCCGACTAGTCCGATTAGTCACCGAGCGTGAAAGGCAGCCGACTTCACCCTTTTCGCCATAGCAGCCCACTGCCTACCTGTATTACTCCGAGTAATCAACCAAGTAAGCCGATTACTAAAACATTGTCTGCCGCCATTCCAAGTGTTTACGAGCTTGGGTGAGGGTTACTGGTTCAGTCTGAGATGGTGAATGAGTGGAGGTGTGAAGATCAAAGATCGCTTTAGGTTTAAATATATTGTTCTTAGATCGGGTTTGAATTATTTTTATGGGAGAGCAATGGTGCGGATCAAATGGTGGATTTGGCTTAGAGGTTTGCTCATAAATGGGTACCGAGTGAGTGGGATAGGTTGACGTGTGTTGGTCAATTGGTGTGTTGGTGTAGCGGGACTAATCAGGTTGATGATTGATGTGTGTAATTTGGTTGTGGGGAGCTGTTTGTAGTGGAGGAAGGTGAGTTTATGGAGGCTTGTGGACAGGTATTGTGTCATGAAGAAAGGCATCAGTATGGAAAAATGGAGTGAGAGCTGTGTGCGTGTGGTCGTCTTGCTCGGATCGGACAGTGGGGGGATGAGACTGCAGCCATGTGTTGACATATTAGGGGTTGGGTGGAGAAATGGGGTTGACACTTTTGGTGAACGAAAATTCCGTTTGAACAAATACGACATGACAATAGACAAAGACATGATTGGTAAGATGATCTAGACATAGGTACGCACTATGTTCAGTGGAGTACCCAACAAAAACTCAAGGTATGGAACGAGGTTGTAACTTGTGAAATGTGTATGGACGTACCAAGGGTAGCATAGGCAACTGAATACACGTAGTTTATGATAATTCAGATCTTTGTCAAAGAGTAGGCAATATGGATTTTGGTGATTAAGAACTGGAGTAGGCATACACTTGATCAAGTAAGCCGTAGCCTGAAATGCTAGAGACCAGTATTTGAGTGGCATGGATGCATGGTGAAGTAGGGTTAATGCCGTTTCCACCACATGCCTATGTTTGCATTCATCAGTGCCTACATGTTCAGGTATGTGAGGTGGAGATTTTAAGTGTTGGATACCAATGTTTTTCAGGTCAAGACCAAGAGACTTAGCCTCCCCACTGCCATCTGTGTAGACAGTTTTGATTTGGGAGCTAAAAAAATTTTCAACAAACGTCTAAAAACATGTGGAACATCCGACTTATTTTTAAGAGGATATAACCACTTATATTTAGAAAAATAATCCACAAAGATGACATAATAACGAAATTTGTCAAAAGACGATATGTGAGCTAGACCCCAAACATCAGTAAATAAAATCTTTAAAGGTTTATTATTGGTTAATGTCGATTTACCAAATGGTAATTTATGACTCTTATTACATAGGCAAGTAGAACAACGAGAAAATTGTGACCCGGACTTGGTGACTAGAAGATTTTGAGATTGGATAGGCTTCTGGAGAACCTCTAGGGATGGATGACCTAGACGACAATGCCAAGCCAGAGTGGAGACGGTAGGGTGTAATGACGTGGAATGAAGGTGGACTTGTGATGATGGGTGACGCGGCTAACAAGATGGTGGCCAAAAATAAAGATTTCCTTCATTTTGGCCACGGACCAAGGATGCACCCGTGATAAGATCCTTCACAATGAAACAGTTAGGAAAAAGTTCAATGGATGTGTTATTGTGAGAACAAAATTGAGATACAGAAATTGGGTTGTGTGAGATTTTGGGAGAGCACGGGACATGTTTGAGATGAAAAGAATTATCAGATGTATACAAAGATGTAGAGCCAGTGTGAGTTATAGGAATAGTTTTACCGTCCCCAAGCATGATGTCCTCTGGACCACCATACTCTGAATGTAGTGACAAATTCTGAAGATCCGCTGTCATGTGGTGGGAAGAACCAGAGTCTAGTATCCAATTGTTGTTGTTGTTATGCGGACCAGATTGTTCAGATATCATATGATTTACCTATGGCTAGGCATGGGCTGTCGAAGGTGGACGGGAACGACATGTGCGGGCAGTGTGACAAACTTTGTCACATATTTGACATATCGGTCAATTGTTATTGTACGAAGCCTGTGGACGCCATTGATTCGAATGGGATTGGTTCGATGGGTTGTTGTAGCGATAATAGCCACCCTGATTTTGATTGAACCCATGTCTGCCATTCTGGACTGTTCTGGAGTTGAAATTATGACCGTGAGAATTATTGAAGCCCTGGTTCTGGTGATGTCCCATGTTGGTGGATGAGTTTCCTTGTTGGCCACAACCTCGTCGATTATAAGTGCATTGATTGAACTGTGTTGTGATTGTTGGACCCTGTTTCTTTTTTTCATCATGGTGAAGGAAAGATTCATGGTCAAGTAACTTGTCATAGAGTTCTTCAAATGATATTGGGGTGTCTCGGGCATGAATGGCTGATGCAAGAGGCAAGTAGGCTGGTCTAGTCCATTTAGTGTGTGAATAATGGTTGCACCATCATCAACGGGATGACCAATCAATTCAAGATTATCAAGGATGGTCTTGATCCCTTGCATGTAATCCGCTATGGATTTATCTTCCAAACTAACGTTTGTTAGCGAATCGAGAAGATCGAGCTTACATGTATTGGACCTGTTGGTGTAGGCGACTTCAAGTTTCACTCATGATTGAGTAGAAGTGGTGGATCGGGTGACTATAGACTGTGCGGCTCTCATGCATGAGACTTGAATTGCATGGAGAAGAAGACGATCTTGACGAAGCTAGAGTTGATAGTCTGGATTGGCTGTGGCTCGATTGGATTATTGATCGGCGGTGTCAGTTAAGGTTGAAACAAATGTTGATGGACATGGCTTGGTGCCGTCTAGATATCCTATAACTCCATAGCCAAAGAATAGGTTTTCAAATTGCGATATCCAAGCTGCATAGTTCCCTCCTTTTGTGAGTTTGATAGGAATCTGAGTGGAGTTGATTGCAATGAGGGAAGATGGTTGGTTATTGTTGGCCATGAGTGTAACTTGAGGTAGAGAGATGGAGGAGGAGGAGGAGAAGGCAGTTACGATTGGATTTGGAGGAGTCCTGGTGTGCGTTCAGTTTAAGGTTTTTGGAAGAAGAAAAGAAAAGAAATTTGAGAAGAAGAGGTTTTAGGGTTTTATGATCTCAAGCTATTTCTTAGCTGAGCTCTGATACCATAATAGTTTAGATATTTGTGTGTGTAAATAATGCCTTGATTATTCATTGATATAAGAAGGTATTTATACATGTTACAACCTAACAGGATATGAAAGTAATTGAACCTAAAACATATAAGAAAATAGATAACAATTGAGTATATACAATCCTATATGAACACGGTTAATAGATGTAGTTGGCTATGTGATGTCTTGAGTGCTTCTGCTGCTAATACTCACCAAGCACATATTTTAATCAATTTGACCTTTAAATGAATTAATCATATCATATGTTCTTACCAACTTAATTGCCTTAATTAATTCTGGATTTTGCCACTTTCAGAGCAAACTACAGAGAGAAACTTTAAGAATTTGTTTCTTCTAAGAAATTACCTTTCTCATGTAATATTTTTGGTCAATTGATTATGGATATTCTATAAACTTTTCTATGCGCACAGTAGTTTTCAAAGACTCTATTTCTTGATTCTCCCCCTCTATATATAACAAGTCTCCAAGCTACAATGTACACGTAAATTATTCGAACTTCTCCAAAAAATAAAAAAATAAATCAAGTGAATTGTTAGAGACATATATAATGGAGGTGGAGTTGTCATTAGTGTATGTTGTCCGGGCAAATATAGGAATATTTTTCCTTGTTTCAGGTTCTGTTGTATATAACCTTTCCAATTCTTTGGATATCTTGTTGAAGAACAAGATAATGAGATCACTCAGCTTCAAGCCTCCTCATTCTGTTAGCATTTACCGGATTCTAGCTGCCATCTCTCCAACATACCACCAGTCGGAGAGGCGTCTCCCTTATCAAGTAGGTTCAAGATCAGCAAGCCAAGAATTTCCTATCATTAATGACAAAAAATCTTAAGCCCTAGTTTAGAGATGATAAAAAAATGTTTTATGATGTGTTTGGTATAAGGGAAAGATGGAGGGAGGGAGAGGGTTGGAGGGAGAGGAGAAGGAAGGGAGAGCAAATCCCTTGTTTGGTTGGAGGGAGAAGTGAAAGGAGAGGAGGAGAGGAGGAGAGGAGGGAGAGCTTCTCCTTCTGGGCCCATAAAAATCAATCCACCCAATTATGGGCGAATGAGAAAGGAGGGAGAGAAGATTGGATGGGAATGACTGAAATGCCCTCTAATTTTTCATTGCCTTCCAATTTTTTTAAGGGTAATATAGTAATTTTATAAATTAAATACCATTCCATCCATCCAACCCTCATTTCAATATCAGACAACATGGAGGATTGATGTTATCCTCTCCATCCCTCATACTCTCTCTCCCTATTAATTCATTCATCTCTCATACTCTCCCTCCCTCCTTCCAAACATAGCCTTAAGTACTAATTGAGTGAAATCTCTAAAGGAAATGTTTTGGAAAACTCTTAGCAACTTGTGAGAAGAGGCAGCTTTCTATTAAATAGAAGTATCATGTACAGTTAGATCATTACACGTGTCTATATACAAAAACCCTAGAGAATATTCTTTGGTATCTATGCCAATGATTGGAAATTCTAGAACTTTACAACACTATAATGAAACATTACATGTGTCTGTATTAGTGACCAGAAAACAGGCCGTTTAACTTTCTGTTCTAACATCCCCCTCAAACGAGAGAGGGTCTTGGACACCTCTAGTTTGTGAGTGAGGAATCCATTCTTGATGAAGTCCTATATGCACATGAATGGGGATAAAGTGTTAAAGAAGGCTTCTGATCGTCACATTTATGTACCTATTTGAAGTCCCCATTACCTACATTTTGTACTCGTTTTCAAGCATGTTTGTGTATACAATATGTTTTGTTAAGCTTATGTAGGTTATGTTCCCTACTGATGGTGTTTATGCTTAAAGTAAAGTTTGAGAAGCAAAAATGAGCAAAAAGCGAGATTTGGAGGCAAAAGAGGTTGAAATTGTAAAAAGCTCATGCAAAACATCCAACTTCGGAGGATCATATCTCTTTTCTCAGATGAAATCATATTTTGATCCATATATATTCGGAAAGCTTCGGAAGTCTAGTTTCCAGCGGGTTTTACGAATTGTGATTCCGATTTTCTATAGGGATTTATGCCCATTTTAGTAACTGTTGCGTAGAAACCCGCGAACCACCCACGAAGTACCCGTGAACAGAGAACCAAAAATGACTTCGCAGGTCCATACCCGCGAACTGACAGGATAAGCCCAAGGATAGTTTTTTGGCCATTTTTTAGAGGGGCAATGTTGTCCTTTCATGCCAAAATCGTGCCCTAGCCTCCCAAGCCTATAAATACATCATTTTCTTCAAAAGATCCATAAAATTCAAGACCCAACATCCATACACACACAACCTCTCTACACTTCATCTTTTTCACAACAAAAGAGAGAAAGAAGCTTCTTTCCTCCATAGATTGCCTCACCACAACCACCTTCTACCTTCACCCTTTCATCTTCAATGAGGATTCAAGAGGAAATAGCCATCTTTGCTTGTCTATGAGGAGGAAGGACATCAATAAAGCTTAGAGATCCGAGATGACAATTGAGTCTTCTCTTTTACTCTTCTCTTGTTATTTTTTTTTTAATTTTTTTTGTCTTTGATGTGTATCCCCTTTAGGAAAATATGTAAACCTAACACCAGTGTAATTTATTTGATTGACTTGCATTTAATTTCTTCAATTTAGTTTCATTCAATGTTCTTAATGCTTTTGATTGCTTCTTGGATTGATTAAAACAAGCTATGTTGAATGGAAGAGATGTGTAAAGAATATACCAATCCTATACATCCCTGCTAAAATGAAAAGGGTGGATTTAGAATATACCAATCTAAGCCACCCTAACTATTTTAATCTATCTATGCTTAAGGAGAAACTCTCTCTAAACGCAACCTAGTAGTTGTGAGTTGAGAGTTTAGCGATTTGAGAAACTCTCTCTAAATGCAAACAAGTAGTTATGAGATAAGAGTTTAGTGATTTGAGAAACTCTCTCTAAACACAACCTAGTAGTTTTGAGACGAGGTTTGCGGTCTTTCAAATTACACCTAATGGTAGATAGCTCTAAAAGATTGTTGATGCGGTTAGTCATTCTAGGTGGCACGAATGTTTTGGTGGTCATGAGTACCTTGTGTGTACATTATCTTGCATCTCTCCTATCCGCATCATTTTCGTGACTTAGGGTGCTTGTCTTAGGAGTAGATTAATTTAATTAGGAGTAGCTTAATTTAGAAAGGCAAACACTCGGTCATATTTATCTCATTTAATCATCATTCTCACCCCTCCATATTCTATTATTTTCTTATCTTTATTTTCCATGTTCTTTCACACACACACACGATCAAAGCTTACACTACACATACCACTTTCACCGTTGCCATGTTCTCATTTACATTGTTTTCAATAAACACTAAAACGTGAAATGGTCGACGGATGACACCTTCCTATGGAACGATACCCTTACTTGCACATTGTACTAGTTTATTGCTATACATGTCTTATGACTCATGTCTTCACGAGGTTGATTTTAAAATATAAATATTTTTGACGGGCCGTATTTTATTAATAACATAGAATCGGATATGTCAAATGGCGCCTTTGCCGGGAGGTGGCATATCCATTGATTGTTTCTAGTTTTAGCTAATAATGTAGTAAGTAAATATTTTATAGTTTTCTATTTGTTTGTCGTTGGTGTTTGTTTTGTTGTTTTTGTGTGTGTTGTGAAAATAACTGCCTCTCTTGTCCATGCCTTTCATTATCTGTACAATTAATGTTTAGGCTACATCATGACATTTGGGGATATCTCCAATCGAAGGAAATGTATCATTAAGGGCATTTGAATCTTTTAGGGTTAATTTTGCCAAAAACAATTGTGAGGATATATTTGTAATTCAGTCCTCAAAAGGGTATTTTTGCTAAAATCCTTAATTTTATTTAAATTTTATCCCAAAAGTTTTGTTATTTACATTTTTTTTAAAAAAATTTGACATGGTCCCCAGCGCCTCAAATATAACGAAGCCTGCTTTGCTCTGCTGGCAGACTTGGAGGACTAAGATTGGCCATGGATGATTAGCTTCAACATCTATTGAAATTCTTTGGATTGAATCTTCATAGTAGAAATGAACAATGAAGATAATATTATTTGGAGTATGAGAAATATTCCCATCATTTAAGTTCAATAAAATTGTTTTTTTTTTTTTTTCAGCCATAAATAAATAAATAAAAAGTTGTTTTGTTATGCTTTTCTGGATCATGTAAATTTCACTGATCTCAAATGGGATTTAATTTGCTTATAAGCTGACTCACTCAGGGATGTGCCTAGGGCTAGGCTAGGATGGGCTCAAGCCCACCTTAGTTTTTCTAAAAAATTTTGAAAAGTTGAAAAAAAAATAATAATTAATAAATTCCTGATCTAATCGGTAAATGAGTAGCCGTGTAGGAGTAGGATTGTACCATTGTAGCAGATATTTAAACTTGTTTAAATACTTTTTTCAATCTCTCAATTCACAAGACAAGGATTTTTGTTCTTATATTCTTATTTTCTTTAATAATTATTATTATGTCTCTCTCTCACAATTCTCCAAGTTTACTTAAATTTGGTATATTCTCTTTATTGACATCAATAAAATGTTTTTATGAATATATTATAACTTTAAATATTTAGTTTTGTATTGAAATTTTAGGATTACTATAATTTTAGTTTATAAAATTTTAGGAGTCTCATTTATTCTAATTTTAAATTTACAAACTAAAAATTTTGTTTAATGATTCTTTTTGTTTTGGTTGAAATTTACAAACTAACATGCATGTTTGTTAAGTTAATTTTTTTTTTTTTTTTTTGGTTTTTAATTATTCCTTTGTTTTTAAGTTTGTTAGTAAATAGTAATATAAATGCAAATTTATTTCCTTATGTGACATGAATGCTCCATCATAACTAAACTAATATACTAATCAAATAAATTATAATTTTTTTGAATCGATAAGTTTGATCTTTTGAAAAATCGTAGGATACAACATAATTAGTTTTTGATTGTATTTGCATTTGCATTTCATGTTTAATTTATAACTTGTTTTGACCTTTTTTTTATAATTAATTTTGTGAATGTATTTATTTAGGATATACATTTGCAGGTAAGCCTTGCTATGTCATTATTTTTAATTAATACAATTTTAATTAATACAATTTTCTTGTATTGTTAATGATCGATAAAAAAAGATTTGTTCTTGCCCATTCTAGTGTTTAATTCTAGTTATGTCCTTGACTCATATAGTTTCAAAATTCACAACTCTAATATTAAAAAACACAAGTCCGCAACCACTACAAGAAAAAGCACAATTAAATGACAGTTAAAAACCATGACAGTTGGTTTATTATTATTTAAATAAAAAGGGTAATTGTTTTATATTTAATTAAATAATATTTTTTATTTTTATAAACCACCTCATTCGACTACACTGTTGCTGCCGCCGTCTAGTTGCTGTCCAGTCACCATCAACTGATGCTGGCAACAGCCCTCGCCGAAGCAACCCACATTTGATAATAATGGTAATTTATTATCATTAGTGGGTATCGAACTTGAGACCTTAAGTTCAAAGGTTGCAAGTCTTTACTAGTTGACTACAATCTTTGATATTGTTAACTATTGAACAATATTTATATATAAATTAGAAATAAAAATAAATAAATAAATAAATAAATAAACTTGTTAGATAAATTTAAATTTATTCAACTAATCAAAATTCTAATTTCTATAACAGACAACATATATTTAAAAATATTTATTGAAACTTTTAATAAAATTATATATTTTTAAACATTTATAGTCGAGTTATTTGTCAATACTCTATGGTCACATTTAGTTACATTATGGAATGGTAATGGGAATGACAATGAGAATAAGAATGAGAATGAAAGAAAAACTAAGTTTTTTGTTTGGTTGGAACTTTATAATTAGTCTCTAAATCAGTATTATTTTGTTTGGTTAACAACGGAAATGAATGGAGTTATTGTATTTTGACCAAAATACCCCTAATTATAAAACATTCATAATAACATGATATATTATGGATAATATTATTCAATAAACACGAATCAAGATATCTGTTACTAAAATCGGCATTCACAATTATTCAACAAACAATAAACAAAATGCCTTTTAATAAGCTTGACATCTGGTATTATTCAACAAACGAGAAACAAGATACCTGTTACTAAACTCGACATACAAAATTATTCAACAAATAAGAATCAAGATAAAGCCAATCGAATTCCTTCAAAAAAGACATAAAAAACAAAACAATATTACAAAACAATGTTGAGAAGAGAATGTGCGTTGATCATAGTAACGTGGAGTCAGGATTATGGATGTGTGGGAAGGCTTCAATGTTGCTGAAAAGACGAATTCCAGTCTTCACGCAACAGACAACAACCACAGTCGAATTCTTTTGATAAGTTTTTAGGGTTTTAATTTGGGGATTTCCTAATAACTTTTGTGAAACCAACTTTGTAATACCTTAAACCCTAATGCTAATCTATAAAAACAAGACATTGACAAATTTGCTCTTCAGACTGAATAGTCTGTTGGTTTTGTTATTTACATGATAAATTTTTTTAAAAAAAATTATTTCTTGATTCACTAATCCTGATGTATTGTCATAGGGATTTGGTACTTTTAAAAAAAAAAAAAAAATTATATAAACAATGTGTAGAATTAAATTGTCATGAAGAGCAATACTTTATTGTTTATCTAACTCATTGTCCATCTAAACTGAGATTCACTATTACTAATTTTTTTTTTTAAAGTCAACAAATACATTCAATGCATTCAACATATCTAGGTAGTGATTACCTTATAGGCTTTAATTAATTGTTCAATGCATGATCAATATTTAAACTCAATTAAAAACTTTATGTTTTGATAACCCAATAGGCTTCAATTAATTGCCCAATGTATAATCAATATTTTTATTAAATAGAAAGACAAAAAGATAGTATTGCTTTATCCAAAACTCAATATAGTTTTTATTGCTTCATATTGTATGGTCAGTTAATGTCTCCTTACTTCCCAAGCCAATTGCACACTTCCCACGCAAATTATTAATGTAACTTTACATTGATGTTCATCGATCTAAAATTAATTTCCAACAGTTAACATCATTGCATTTTCTCCATTTACCATCATTAGTAATCATGATTTTTTTTAAAAAATGCAGATTTTGGTTAAGAATTTTTTTACTATTATTAAATTTGTATTATTTATCTTAATATTTATTACCAATTTACCGATTTGTCATTGTAATTATATTATTGTTACAACTATAAAATTAATACTGTAATGTTGATATCAAGAGACATCAATGTTAAACCTATGTAATATGGTTTGCCGATTCATGGTTCCTACATGCACATAGTACCACAGTATAAAATTAACATACATTGGCTATAACGTTATTACTGACTGTGTATACTAGCTCAATTCATGTTCACATAGATATGTATATAAATTGAAATGTATTAGGTATTGAAATGTATTAGGTATAACGGTGATATTACAAATTGTTGTATAACTATAAAATTAATACTGTAATGTTGATATTAAGGGAAATCAACTTTAAACATATGTAATAAGGTTTGCCGATTCATGGTTCTCACATGCACATAGTACCACAGTATAAAATTAACATACATTGGTTATAATGTTATTACTGACTGTGTACACTAGCTGAATTCATGTTCATATAGTCATGCATATAAATTGAAATGTATTAGGTATAACAACGGTATTACAAATTATTGTATAACTATAAAATTAAAATTGTAATGTTGATATCAAGGGAAATCAACTTTAAACATATGTAATAAGGTTTGCCAATTCATAGTTCCCACATGCACATAGTACAACAGTATAAAATTAACATATATTGGTTATAATGTTATTACTGACTGTGTACACTAGCTCAATTCATGTTCATATAGTCATGCATATAAATTGAAATGTATTAGGTATAACGGCGGTATTACAAATTGTTGTATAACTATAAAATTAATACTATAATGTTGATATCAAGGGAAATCAACTTTAAACATATGTAATAAGGTTTGCCGATTCATGGTTCACCAATTCATGGTTCCCACATGCACATAGTACTATAATATAAAATTAACATACATTAGTTATAATATTATTACTGACTGTGTACACTAGCTCAAGCGATATTAATATTGTAATTTTTTTTTTTTTTTTTGAAAAAGATAGCTTGGGCTTCAGCCCAGGCTAGATTGTATATACCTTCACCTCTAGTTAAACCTATGTAATATGGTTTGCCGATTCATGGTTCTATAAAATTAATAGTGTAATGTTGATATTAATCATACAATGGTTTGTTGATTCATGGTTCTATAAAATTAATATTGTAATGTTTATATTAATCATACAATATGACTACCCAATTCATGTCTCCATATGCACAGAATATTTTGCAAATAATTAACATTTTATTGTATGCATGTGGTAAGTCATTGAATATGTCATTAATGTGCATCCCATCACAAAGCAGCAAATCTTCAAGCCTTTTTTTTTTTTTTTATTCTATTTAACGATTTTTTTTTTATTGAAATTAAAAAATGCTCCCACATGCATTTATTAATAAAGATGACACCTGAACAGTCAAGATAAAGAGTGAAATTGCAATATTCCTTATATTGTTTCACTGGTTAAGTAAGTGCAACATATTCTTCATAAACATTCAAGATGATATATTGCAAAAACTGTGGAGATTACCGATTCCAACTCCGGATAGTTGAACATATGGATGGTCAGATTGCAGTTCCGGAAGACATAAAAAATCTGGATCAAGGTTTTTTCTTCACAGTTCAATTCTACTACACCACTAAACTTGTTTATCCGAATCGCATTTTAGCAATTGAAGAAAATGCAATGCAATGCGAGTTTCACGTCCAATTTGATGAACTTTACATAGAAGATGAATATTCATTGTCAAGTAAGTTGCGTGGATGCTTTTTCGGTAGTGACCTACCAAAAGATGTTGAACACACTATGACGAAAATAATTGTGGATATGTCAATGTCTATAGCGTGTGCTACGCTAGAGTACAAAGTTGCACCAATTTTGGTGTAAATTGGGATTGTGCTTCGACTTTCTATGAAAGAAGAAAGTTTGTTCAAGTCTGAATTGATAAAGATGTAAATTGATAAGGGGTTGTTGCCAGGAGAACATTATGTGATTTGTTTTGAAGATTTTTCTTCGTCGGGAGGGGAAATTGTTTTGATGCCATGCTCCCATATTTATCATCATACTTGTATCACCAAGTGGTTCGAGAAGGCACTCAACTGCCCAACCTGCCGTTTACAACTGAAATTTTCCTATGAGTAAGCTATGTTCGTATTTTTTCCATTGCAATATTTTGGGTTGATTGGACTAGGTCATCTGATTTGTTTTTTTAAAATTCTATTTTATGTAATCACACCGTTCAAGTGTCTAATATTTGTCGATCACACCTGTTTGTGTTAGTTTGTAATATGTTTGACATCAGATATAGTGCACTTAAAACATCCATTATTTTGACCTCGAAAGACATTCGCTTGCATTTTCAGTAATGTATAAGTGGAACCTTTGGTTTAATGTATGAACAGGAGCAATTTAAAAATACATCCGTATGAAAATTATAGCAGGGATCCTCAACAAACTTAAAAAATATATTAAAAAGAGTGATTCTAATTCCTATTTTTTTGGGTAGATGCAGTGGGCAATCATAAATAGACAACACTTGGGTACTGACTAGTTAGTACCTTGGGTGCTGACCAACCAGTAGGGTTTTGCCATGTAGCCCATTTGGCAGCTGTATGCAAGTAGAAAAATGTAAACAGTTTAAAGAAAAAAGCCACGTGGCAACACCCCATTGGAGGGGTCAGTACCCAAGCAATTTCCATCATAAATTGTAGTGGATTATACATTTTTGGGTTTTTAACTATTGACACATCAGCATGCATATTGATTATGGAACTACATTGTCAAAAATTAAAAAAAAAAATGCAAATTCATCTAACCAAAATTCCAATCGTGTATTAAACGCATCAATAAATTTTCTTGGATAAAGGAATGTAGCTAATTCATTGAATAAAGTTATGCTGCTTGCATGGAACGGATGTTTTATTTAAACTTCATTAAAATAATTAGGTTGTAATAAGTGATAACCCTATATGCTTTAAGTAATTGTCCAATGAATGATGAATATATGTATTACTTTCTCGAAAATGCAATATAGATTATTATTTCTTTCTATTGTATGGTCAATTAGTGTTTCGTTAATTGCCAATTGCACACTTCCCACACGCATTAATAAATTAAAAACCTATCGGGTTATAAAAACGTAAAGATTTCAATGACGTTTGAAATATTGATCATGCATTGGGCAACTAATTGAAATGTATAGTGATATCATAACCTAAATATTTTAATGGAGTCTAAATATTGATCATGCATTTGGCCATCTATCTGCATCCCTTTATCCTTTCGTTATGCATTTAAGTAATCACTGAAAAATGCATGTAGATACAATGCGTTTACATTTCTCAATTAATATGATGTTTTCAAACTATTCAATAGCAAAAGTTCATAGACTTAAGAAACGTACCATGTAATTACAAACTAAAAATTAAAATAACACTAACAAAGGAAATTTTGCAATCGAAGATTCATCATATTTTTTGTCGTATGACAAATATCATAATAGGAAAAAAAAAATAGGAGAAACAAAAGAGGATTTGCTTTATAGAAGTTATATTGAACAAATTTTATAGGAAAATGATTCAGTTGATATTGGATATGTACAAATTTCACATCCTCAAGAAATTAAGCCTAAATTGACAATAAAAATCTATTAACGCCGTCAACTGGTTAGATATGGTAAATCTATTAATTTGATGGATTCATTTAATGATTTTGAAAATTAAAGCCAAAAAATTCAAACCGCCATCACAATATCTAATGGATATAATAGATGCAATCTGAATTAAAAAAATTTCTAGTGATTTACTGAGATCAGTGAGAATGTAATAATAGAAACAATTCAAATATGCCATCACAATATCCAATGGATTAGATAGATGAAATCTTAATTAAATAGTTTTCTACTGATTTGCTGAGATCAAGAAGAATAAAATAATTGAAACAATTAAAATTCGTTTCCACATAAAAAAACCGACTGAATTAAAAAAAAATTAAATAAGTTGGTTCAGCCGAAAAAATTAATTGGAAAAAAGAGATGATGATTACTAATTTTTGGTAATATCAACTCACACTCTAAAAGTAGTAATACATAAATATTTATAAAATTTATTGCGGTGATTCAACTGAAATGATTAATGGGAAATAGGGATCATGATTAATTATTTAAACAAAATTATAATCATTGGAAAATTTTATTAAAGCAATATTAAATCGTATTACAGTTTCGACAAAAAACTGTAAGTAAAGATAATGGTTGATCATATCTTTTTTAATTAATAGCTGATGATATGTTGTTTTAAAGTTATAATTAACTTTAACAAGTACAAGTTAATCCAACTTTATCAATTAGTCCAGAAATAATAATTCACATCCGTTGAATCCAATCAAACTGGATATCGATCAATCAATAGGTATGTTTTAGAAACGCAACTAAAACGCTCAAGAATTATATAAGATGAGTTTCACAAACACAAGAACTAAAGACGTTATATAATTACAAACAAAAAGAAACACACATTTTTTCTTCATACAAAGAAACACAACAGAACTATACAAAACATGATCATGAAACCCAAAAAAAAAAAAAAAAGTTCTAGGTGTGATTAAGCGCACTTTACATAAAAGAGTAAAGGATAAATAAAAAAAAAAAAAAGTACCAAAAGTGCATCAGTCATTTAACATATCATTCACATGACTTAGATCAACAACATCTCAATTTCCTTCCGGATGAATCTTTTTCATATAGTCCTTAAAAAGCTTAAACACGTCCTTCATACCTAGAGTGTACGCACCAGATACATCTTTTCCAATAAAACGTTTGAACTTGATTTGGTCAATGGCAGGGTGGCAAAAAAGCTTACAGTTTACTGCATTTAAATCGCGTTCCAATTTCTATATGTTACGAACCATCATCTCTTGATTATCACGGTCGAAGTTAGAGTCAGTTTTCAATTTCTTTGTCGGGAGTTGCTGAAGGGTTTTCCATGGTGGAGAAACAAAGAAAAAGCTGATTGAAAATACAGATAGAGAAAGAGATTAATATGGAGACAAAACGTTATTTGGTGAATATAAATAGAGTATATAAAAAGAATAGTCACAACTGGGTATGAATGCGATAAACCATCACACCATTATCAGACCCAGTCGAGTATAAATTTTCATCTCTACTTCTTCTAATTACATATGAAAACCAATAATCAGAAATATATTAAATCAAAATTATTAAATTACAAAAATAGTAATCCGAAGCTATGAAATAACAGAAAAAATATGTATCCAACCTGGCGGTGTGTAGATTGTTTGAAGATTGATGGATGTACACTACAGACCATGAGAGAGAGAGAGAGAGAGTTTTAGAGAGAAAGAGATTAATATAGAGATAAAACGTTATTTGGTGAATATAAATAGGGTAAATATAAAGAATAGTCACAACTATTGGCATTCGGTGCCAAACACCTAAAATCCAAAACGGTCAGAGAAAGATTAATAAAGAGAGAAATGAAGTGGTGTATATATATATAAGTCATAATTGTTAGCATTTGGTGCCAATGAGACCCTTTGGAATCCAACCTGGTGTGACATAATTTTCTTATAACTTAGTGTATAGTTCAATGATGTGTTACCATATATAGTCTTATTAAACTTTTATTACTTTGCAAATATAAAATATTATACTGTTATACCTCATACATAAACAAAATTAATATGGCACCATGCATGAATTGAACAATTGTACACATAAGTGATAACGTACATAAATGACTATATGTGAAAATGAATTGACCTATTGTACACATTTAGGAATAATTCGATAACTACTATATGTTAACTTGCCATTTGTAGTAATGCATGCATTTGGGAAGGGAATCATATGATACAGGTATAACATTGGTATCCTTTGATATAAACATTACACTATAAATGCTTAAAACACTTTATAAGTATATGGGGACAAGAATTGGATAGTCGGACAACAAATGACTAAATGTGAAAATGAATTGACCTATTGTACACATTTAGGAATAATTCGGTAACTACTATATGTTAACTTGCCATTTGTAGTAATGCGTGCATGTAGGAGGGGAATCATATGATGCAGGTATAACATTGGTATTCTTTGATATAAACATTACATTATGAATGCTTAAAACACTTTATGTGCATATGGGGACTAGAATTGGATAGTCAGATAACAATTTGTACTACATTTATAATTATTAAATTTCAATTAATATAAATGACTATATGTGAAAATGAATTGACCTATTGTACACATTTAAGAATAATTCGGTAACTACTATATGTTAACTTGTCATTTGTAGTAATGCGTGCATGTGGGAGGGAAATTATATGATACAGGTATAACATTGATATCCTTTGATATAAACATTACACTATGAATGCTTAAAACACTTTATGTGCATATGGTGACAAGAATTGGATAGTCGGACAACAATTTTCACTACCTTTATAATTATTACATTTCAATTAATATAAATGACTATATGTGAACATGAATTGACCTATTGTATACATTTATGAATAATTCGGTAACTACTATATATTAACTTTCCATTTATAATAATGTGTGCATGTGGGAGGGGAATCATATGATACAGGTATAACATTGGTATCTTTTGATATAAATATTACATTATGGATATGGGGACAAGAATTGGATAGTTATATGATAGGGAAGATGAAACATTAATTTTATTCTTAATGATTCGGGATATTAAAGAGATGAAAGAGGAATAAACAAATATGAATAAACATGTGTAATAAATGCATCGTTTGAGATAATGTTTTATGGTGTGTTAAGGTTATTTGAGTAATTTTATAGATATGATATATAAATAATAATAAATAAATAAATAACCTAACAATGTGAACAATATAAATAAAACATTCAGAAACCTTAAAACTCTCTCTCTCTCTCTCTCTCTCTCTCTCTCTCTCTCTCTCTCTCTCACGGTCTGCAGTGTACATCCATCAATCTTCAAACAATCTACACCACGCCAGGTTGGTTACATATTTTTTCTGTTATTTCATAACTTCGGATTACTGTTTTTGTAATTTAATAATTTCGATTTAATATATTTCAATATTTTGTGATGATTATTGGTTTTCATTTGTAATTAGAAGAAGTAGAGATGAAAATTTATATTCGAATGGGTCTGATAATAGTGTGATGGTTTATCGCATTCATACTCAGATGGTGTAGCCACGTTTTCCTGATTTTATACTTGCGTTAAGTGTTTGCATGTACTTGATCTGACTTTTAGATTGTTATTTTTGAAAATTAGATAAATCTTAATATTTAGATAGATTTTTTTTATTGAAAAATAGTAGTAGTTGCAAATTATTTGTTTTTTTTTTTTTTGGGAAGGTTTTATTCATATTCACTCACTTGCACAATAAAATGTTTTGTGTCATCTTCCTCTTCTTCAAACGTACGTGAGTATGGGGAGGGAAAATGCAAATGTGGGCTACCATTGAGAGAATATCTTGCTATTTTTTTTTTTAATTTATACTTATATAGATTGATTTATAAATTAACGCAGCTTACATTTCAAGTGTTAAACTACAGAAAGAATTTGGTGGATGCAATTACTTCAAATGGTTGGGTCCTAAAGTACTAGTTACAATTATCCCAACAGATATCTCATTGAATGAAGAATTGCAGAGGTTACAAAGGGAAATTCATAGGTCGGAACGACTTCATCGGTTCTACGAAAGCGAAAATATGGGCTTAACAAATCGTGTTTAGGTGTTGTAGTTTGATTTGGCTAAGAAGAGGGCAAAAATTCAGAAAACTAGGGCTTTTATATTTTTGTCGTTGATTGTCATTCTTTGGCTGCTGTGTAAATTCCCATAACAATGTGTAAGGTGGAGTAATCGAATAATACCAATGCTATATCCTCCATAACGTAAAATTACTCTGGTTCCTGTAATTTCATTTTATTTAATGTGATCACATCATTTATGTAGATCTATAGTAGTGTGTTCTTCATATTAGGTTATTTATGTTGTACCTTATTAATTGTCATCGGAGGTAAGGTAAGTCCATGTTTTGAGTTGGAGGATAATTTTGGTTAACTACGTATATGACAACTTTTATAATCATTAAAAACTTATCGATATGGCCTAGTACAAAATATACAAACAAAACTAGTTAAATTTCAATGGAAGTCATCTGGACCATATAGACACATAATTAGTATACATAAAATTATGTGTTCTTGTGGTCCAATTCAAACTACATAAATCAAACAAAGTACATGTCAATTAAAATCATATAGCAAACAAACCAAAGAGAATTATCAACACAACAAACAATAATGAAAGTAACTAACATTCATGAGAATTAAATAACAATCCAGTGACAACCAAATACATATAACAAACAAGACAAATGAAAAAAATCCAAATGTATCATTAACCCAAAACACTAATGAAATTAAAGTGACTAATTGTCTGATTCTTTTTTTGGACAATTACGCCAATCGTGCCCAGAAATGTGGCAAACACGGCACTGATTTGGTCTTTTACACTTCTACGGCTTGGCTACTGGTGTAGTAGGTGTAGTCGGACCAGTGGGCCTGCCTTTGGTCTTCACAACATTTGGATCTTTTAAAATTTGGCTCTTTGCACCAGAATAATCACCATTTTTGTTTCAATTATTTTGGAACTCATCATCCAACCCTTGCACAATATTTCCCACAATATTGAGTTCACTTTTAATCAAATTGAAACTTTCTTCCGTTTGGCTCCCACGATGACAAGGATAGTTGCACTCTGCACTCAATGAAGCGAACCGGGCAATATCAACACTCTTCAAACAGTCATCGTCAGGTTGGAGATGAATACGAACATCATCTACAGCTGAATTCGTCCACCTCTTAAATATCAAGAACTCTGGAATCTTTGTAATGTTCTCCACTTTCATAACATAAAACATATGACAGCAGTGAATTCCTTTATTTTGTAACAACTTGCATTCACACGAAAGTATTGGCAGATTATGTTTTGATGAATCCCAATCACCATCATCAACGACTTGCTGAAAATCAATTATGTACCTATTGTAAAAAAACACTCACAGTCTTTTTATATGGAGAATTATATTCGGTGAGAACGTATTCGACTTCATTCTCCTCATTCCATGGTGCAAAGTGTGAATACTTTATTGAATCATTGATCTCTTTAGTAATGTCACAGTAGATACGATAAGTGTAGATGGAAGATGCATGCTTCTCCAACTACTTCATGTGGCTTAAGATCACTGGACTCTTAGTTTTTGAAGCATATTCGTCGGTAAAGAAATTTTTTCTTAACCTCATGAGTGCCATATCGATTTGAGGGAATAAGTCAAACAATTTCTCACGGCTGCAAACATATTCTTTCATGTATTCATTGACTCTGATCTTTGAGTGCTGCGTATTCCGGCAAAAAAATGGCCCTTGGAATATGTTTCTGCCCATCTATGTCTCTTTTTGTACATCATATTAACCCAAACGTTGTCTTCGAGACCATGTTGTTTTATCATTTCATTCCAACATTCATCGAATTTGTCCTCGTCTATATGGTCAAAGATGAAGGATCTAAATGTCGATGACTTCTTAGGGTCATTAATGTGAGCACATGCGTTTCTTGCTACGTGCCATCCGCATACCCTATGCTGACAGTTTGGAAATACCTCATCAATTGCATGTGGCATTGCTTCGTCTCCATCCGTCATTGTAGAAAGGGGATGATTGCTGCCCATTGAATCCATGAGTTTAGTAAGGGCCCATTTGTATGAAGTAAATGTCTCATCTAACAAAAGTGCAGGACCAAATACACAAGTAGCAATATGGTTGTTTGTACCGACAAATAAAACCAAAGGCTTGCCATAGGCATTTGTCTTGTAAGTGGTATTAAAAACAAGAACATCTCTGAAGCACTTGTACTCGAATAGAGAATGTGAGTCCCTCCAAAATATATTAGCAAGCCTATCATCATCATCTGTGTTGAACCAGTAGTAAAAGTTTGGTTTACTAAGTGCCTTTGACTCGAGATACGAAATTGCTGCTTGTGAATCGCTTTCAAAAGCTTTTGATCGTCTCATCTTAGCAGTCTTGTTATACACGTCCTTCTAAGTGAATCCAATTTTGGAGTATCCTCCTTTTTGGTCAACCATGTACTCAAATGTTTGACAACCTCTTATGAAGTATTTGCCCATGGCGTCAATTTGGGCATAGTCACCTTCTTCTAAGTTTCTGTGAGATCGATGAGATGAAACCTCACGAAAAGTTGCTAATTTGTGTGAATGATCATCCATGAATACCCTTACGTTGTACTTTAAAGTATCACTGTCTAGGCCAATTGAGAAACAAGCTTTGCAATTCTGTCTTGTCTGCAGCCTTGGCTTGCGTTTCCTATTTTTATTGGTCAAATACTCCTCCCTTCTTGATCCTTGCTTATCACAAACCCACTTTCTCATTGATACTCTACCTTCACGATCATGGTCCAAGTTCATCGCTCTTATATCAAACCTATTACCCCTAGCATAACCAAGATAAAATGACCTTGCATCATCCACAGAATCAAATTTCATATTTTTGATATGATTGAAATTATCAACATCTTGATCGCCACTGCCTTCCCATGACGAAAATTGGACAGAATTAGCCCCAGTAGAACACATTATTTGGTGTGAAAAACAATCCTTCCTTGTTGTCAAGCTTACTTTGCGATCCACTCCCATCCATTACTATACAAAGTCAAAACAGGATGATCGAAGTATAAGCAAAATTTTAATCGCAATAAAATGTGTTGATCGAAGGATAATGAAAGTAATAGCAAACAAAAAAATAATATTGATGCAAGGAAACACCGACATTTTGAACATGCATCATTCAGCATAGAAATTATACACACAATATAGACAACATGATTGAGGTAAGGAATCACCGAGATTTTGAACATGAATCCTTCAGATTAAAAATTATAGAAATATCACTACAGAGATAAGATATAGAAACAATTACATATAGGAAAACATTATTGATTCTATGAATTATAAAACTAATTAACTTCATATTGATTTCTAAACTAATCAAAACAACTGTATGGATGTATTCAAACAACCGTATGGATGTATTCAAACAAAAAGTAATTTCATATTGAATTCAAAAAGAACAATTCAAAGATAAGATACATACCTTTGAAATCAAACTTGATGAAGCAAAAAAGAATAGGTTGGAGACGAGATTTCAATACGAACACAAATAGACGAGTCAGTACACCAGACCAAAACACCAATGAGTAAGACAAATGATCGATTGAAGTGGATATTTACCTGTGAGATCAAACTTGATGAAGCATAAAAGAATAGGTTGTAGACGAGATTTCAATACGAACGCAAATAGATGAGTTTGAACACCAGACCGAATCACCAATGAGCAAGACGAATGATCGATTGAAGTTGATATTTGGAAAAAAATACGACTGAAGTGTTTGAGCTGGTAATAAAGAAAAGTTCACAAGAGTTTTTGAGCTGGTAAACCAGAAAAGTTCAGAAGATAGCGTTAGGAAAGAGAAGAGTTGGATTTGGAAAGGAGAAGAAGTGTTTCTGTACGCTTAAACAGAAGAAAATTACGTTGGGAAGGAGGAACATTAAAAACGATAACTATTAGGCTTTGTGAAGAAAAAACGGTCATTAGGTTTTGTGACCTGCTAAGAAGGTAATATTATGATGCATCAGGAATCACAACAACTTTAAAACATAACCATTAGATGTTAAAGTTGGACAAATCAAGGGTCAAGATTTGATGAGCTGGATTTTTTTTAAAAGATGTATAGAAACACCGGTGTTCTATAGATTGTCCCATATATAAATATATTGTATTATACATGTTTATATACCGTTATATATATTATAATAATATAATATATAATAATAACATATTATTTTTAGAAAGGAGGGTATTTTTGGAATGGAGTTAGGGCATATGAGAGTATTTATGGAATATAAATTTTAGTTTATAATAGAATAGACATTCCATTGGTTTTTGGATGGAATGTTCATTCCACCAAAATGGTGGAATCCCCATTCCAATGGAATCACATCAAGTCATGTAGTCAAGTGGTAAGGACTTCCAACTATTGACTTGAGACTTCCAACTATTGACTTGAGGTCTTGAGGTCTCAAGTTCAATTCCCACTAATGACAATTTATTGTCATTATTATCTAAAGTGGGTGGCCGGTGGCGGCGACGACGGTGGGTGGCCGGACGACCGACTACGGTCGATGGCGACAACGAGCGGTGGTCCGGCGGTAAGAGAGATGGTTATTATAAATATAAAAAATGTTATTTAATTAAATATTATAATTAAATATTAAATAATGAAAATTAAAATATATATATAAAAACATTTCTTGACGGTTTTTAAAAAACTGTCAAGAAAAAAAAAATTATAACGGTGGTGGGTGGCTGGTGGCGGTCAGCGGCGACAGCGGGCGGTGGTCCAACGATGAGGAATGTGGTTATTATAAATATAAAAAATATTATTTAATTAAATATTAAATAATGAAAATTTTTAAAAAAAAAATTATAAACATTTCTTGACAGTTTTAACTGTCAAGAAAAAAAAAATACTTATAACGACAGTTCATGGCCAGAGGCGATAACGAACGGTGGTCCAATAGTGAAAGAAGTGATTATTATAAATATAAAAATGTTATTTAATTAAATATTATAATTAAATATTAAATAATAAAAATTTAAACATTTCTCGACTTGTCAAGAAAAAAAAACTTATGACAGTTTTATCTTTTATGGTTTTTCTACTTGTGAATACACGATATTTATGAAATTCATGATCATGAATCATGATTATAGTGTGCAAAATCTCGATAAAGGCATTATATTATTTGCTTATAAGCTATTATTGCGTGCACGTACGTAATTGAAACAGTAAACATGCATGCCATGTCATGGCCTGGTCAGCCTACCACAAACTTTATTTATTCAAATGGGTGTCGGTCACAATTCACATTATTTTTTTTTTCCATTGTTTTGCACGTGACTTTTTAATTGTCACATGAATGAATTTAGGTTTTTATAGATCAACACCCTTGTCTTGGTCATCGGTGGCCTAATCATGGTCAAATTAAGTTGGGATTAGGATCTCATTAAGTAGGTATTTGTTGATCAATAATTTATCATTTCAAGTGGCTGCTTTAATTTTGCATGGCTCCTCCACTAAGCTTATATAATTAATCAATTTAAGCTTAAATTAATCATGTTTAGACCCATCTCGACTTAATTAATTTCCGGGTAATGCACTTTGAGAGCATACTACAAAGAGAAAACTCCTAGAATTTGTTTCTTCTAAGAAACCTATATATCAAGCCTCCAGGACCTTTTCTTGTTCTGTTTTTGGTCAATTAGTAATTGTGGATATTATATGAGTTCTTTTCCTCGATCAACTTTTCCTTGCAGTCAGATTACAACTTCTTGATTCCCTCTTCTATATAAACAAGTCTCCAAGCTAGATTGTACACAAATCATTCAAACTTCTGAAAAAATAAAAAAATAATTAAAAAATCAAGTGGGTTCTTGGAAGAATAATGGAGATGGAGTCGTCATTAGTAGAAGATGTCCTGGTAAAGATAGGAATGTTTGTGCTTGTTCAGGTTTTGGTGTATCTAATCCTTTCAAATTCTTCAAATATCTTCTCGAAGAACAAGATGATGAGATCGCACAGCTTCAAGCCTGCTCGTTCTGTTAGCATTCGCCGGATTCTGGCTGCCATCTCTGACATACCACCAGGCGGAGAGGCGTCGCCCATATCAAGAGGTTCAAGATCACCAAGACAAGATTAATTTCCTATCATTGGTGAGACAAGGAATCTTAAGCTCTAGTTTACAGATAATAATAGAATTGTTGAAGCATTTGTATAGTGATTTGATATGTTCATTCATTTTATTCTTTGAATATTGTATCTAATGGAGAATTATATACAAAATTGTTTAATTCATTCTTTGTATTGGAGTACAAAACAAAAAACTATAGACACTTAAAACATAGTATATATTGATTCATTCTTTTGTTCTTTGAATATTAGATCCAGTGAATTAGATTTTATATACTGATATGATTTAATTTCATGATTTTCCTGTATAGAATTATAAAACAAAATCTATCTCTCTTATTCTGTCAAATAAATGAATATATAATCGTTTTACTTATTGATTAAGGTTATATTCGGGATTACTTTGCCTAAAAAATAATACACTTGATTATAGTTTAACGAAAAGTGAGTAGGTGTTTGATAAACTAAATTTTAAAATTGTTTTGCTTTTGAAAGAGTGGAAAATATATTTGATTAAACAAAACAAATAAACATCAATCAATTGGTATAATAATTATATATTTAAAAATTAAATATAATAAATATAAAATATAATTATAATAAATATTAATTTTTTTGAAACATAATAAATAATAAATTTTGAAAATATATATTAATAATTATATATTTCAACATACCGCATGTGGATTTATCCACCTTCGACGACTAAGACATCCACCTCCAGCATTGGAAGTGGATCGACCTCCTCTGGCAACACCTCCTCCATAATTTCTGGTGAAGGAGGAGGATCGACATCCTCCGACGATGCCGAATCGACCTCTTCCATAAAATCTGGAAATAGAGTAGGCGAGATGCCTCCTTCGTCATTGGAGAAGGATCCGTCAATGGAGGAACCAGATTTGGTGTCACTAGAGGAGGTTAATCCTCCTCCGACAATGGACGAGGCATCTCGTCTCCTCCATTTCCAGAATTTATGGAGGAGGAAGCCAAAACTAGAAATGGAGAAGGCTTACCTCCTCCGCTGCTAGAGCAGGAGCTGGCTTCCTCTAGTGATGTAGTCATCGGATAATTCTAGTCCTCCTCCGGCCTTGATGTCTAGCAATAGCCACCATCTATTAAACTTTTATTTTTTTAGTTTTAATTTTTTATTATATCATTATTAAATATAAGGGCAATACTATCGTTTATTAAAATAATGAGGATATATTTTTTTTATGAATACCTGGACTAGACCTGAAACATTAAAGGCAAGCAGCATTCCTACTATGTAGGCACCCTGCTCAAACCCTATCCCATGAATGCTTCCTATCCATGTTAATATTAATTTTTTTTTTAAAAGAGAAAAGAAGCAAAAAAGAGTATAAAGGTACAAGGGAAAGAAAACCCAATCATACAAAGAAAAACAAAGGCAACAAGCCCAAATAAAGACAAAAAAAAAAAAAAAAAACTAATTCTCACGCCATGAGATGTGTTTAAGAAACCGCCTTATTAAAATGTTGATAGTAAAACCAAGTGGGAAACCTATTGAAAGAAAAAGAGTGTAGCTTTCAACCCCAATGCAGGAAAGTGTAGTAAATAGAAATGTAACTTCTCATGCTAGAAGCTAGCCACGAAGATAAAAGACTATAAGCACAGACATGCATCCTGTGAAAGAAAAGAACCTTAATAACACAATCTGAAATGAGGCCACCCATTCATATCTTATCAATATGACACAGACAAAAAGTTGGGGCCAAAAAGTAGTCTCCTACTGAACCACGGTATCAGTATGTTGGGTATCGGGATACCAATTTAGCGTAGTGGCGGGGTACCCGGACTATATAGTATCGGGATACCCAGACTATATAGTATCGGGGTCTTTAGGTCCTTGATTTCTGTGCCTCCCGGTATCTTGAGATCCAAGCGTCCTTGATCTTGATCCGGATTGGCAGAAAGTGTATCAAGTCAATTTAGTGGAGGGGTACCGGTCGATTTAGTAGCGAGGTACCGAGATGCTTTTCTATGATGTCTTCCTACTTCAAATCTGGATGGAAAATTCTCCTTTGGACCCCTGCCATTTTTGGTGTTTAACAACAATGTAATAGCATATGCATGATATCATAGTCCAACAAGTCTCAGTCACATAAATTATGGCATTTGGAGCTGAACAAATCACAACCATTGATCTTCTTCATTGATTAATTTCTCAGAAAAATGAGCAAATGTAAAAGAATTAATTTCAGTGATCTACAAATAATGAAAATTTTCTAAGAATTCTGTTTCACATATTAATTGATACAAATATGGTTTCTTCCTACAAAGAATTAATTTTCACATAACCATACAAACTTATATATAAGTTTTTAACAAAGCAATAACTATAGGTATTTGCACAAATAATAGGCTTCAGTCTCTAGCTCTCTCATCAGTGACCCATAGATGCTTAGCTGCAACATCTAATCTAATTCTTTGCATTGGATCTGCATATTAGAATAATAACAATGGACACATATTATTTTACTTACATTGTTGTTTTCAGTATTTGAGTAAGATCATATAACAATTAAGTACAAAATTTTGGTTTGTTTTGCTTTCCCGCACTCTCACCCGCACTTTTGCCTAGACCAGAGAGCTGGAAATCTGAATAAACGATAAAGTGCGGGTGAGTGTGGGTCATCCAACCGCACTGCCAACCGCACTCTTGCCCAGTCTAGAGAGCTGGAAGTTGAAGAAATCATTAAAGTCAAGGTGAGTGCAGGTCCATGAACCGCACTCTACCCACACTCTGCGCGTGCCAAAAGTCGTTTTAAAGCATTTTTGTAACCTATTTTGTAGGTAGTATATATAGAAAGTGATGGGGACGCTTTAAAAGAGCTTTTACACTGAGAAATTCTAATACTTGTAAACCTAGATCTAGGAATATATTTACTCTCATTTTTCACTCACTTTTTACTCAACTTCAAAGGATCTAGGGATTGAAGGGAACTTCAAGAAAGGAGATGATCTCTAAGGGTTCTTTCTCATTCCTTTCAGTTGTCTTATTTGTTGTAATGGGTAGCTAAATCCCCTCTAAGGGGTTCATAGATTAGTTTGTTGAATATTGAGCTTTTGTATATAAATTCTATTATATATATATATATATATATATTTCTATCATTCATTGTTCTATTCTCTTGTCATGAATGGTTTTCATTTGATTTGCTTGTCTTGGATACACTATATTAGCAAGTTTTCTTTGGATTATATTTGTGTAGACAACTAGGTATACACTATATTTGGTTATTTGTTGCTTTATCGAATAGAAGGGATTTCTGAAATCCCGGCATTATAACAGAACCTCGAACGGGTGACTGTCACTATACACTCTATGTCGGCATTAGTAAGAGGATTAGAAGCATTCACTATAAACCCTAGATTTGCTACTTTAGTGATTTTACGAGAACTAACCTTCGAGTAGAGTTCAGTTGAATAACCTTAAGCTTCATTTAATCTTAAACAGGTGGCCTTCATTATACACTCTAGGTCGGCCACTTATGAGAGAATTAGAGGTCATTACTATACACTCTAGGATAGCTACGTTAGTAATAGGTTGAGTCTTTGATAGATAGACGAACATTTATGGTTAGAATCCTAAATGAGCAATTAACACTGTACACTCTAGGTTGGTTGCTCATGAGGGATTAATCGCTAGTAGGAGGTTCTCGCTATACACCCTAGGTTGACCCCTTGCTAACGATAAATAACCAATTCTATACACCCTAGGTTGGTTACATTTGTATAACGTGCTTATTTACGAGTTTGTTGCATTTGCCCAATGTTCGCTTACGAGTTCGTTAACTCCTTAGTTTCCATCATATATATCTTTCACTCCATTTACATTCCATTTTAGTTGCATTCCTAGTTTAGTTTATTTGTATGCTCTTTCACATTTCACAACATCAACCATTTACTTTTCTTTTATTGTAATAATATTGCTTAAGTATCAACTAGTTTTCGCTTGTCCTGATCCTTGTAGAATACACCTCACTTACCGCCATACTTGTGATTTTCAAACCATTTAGGGCTTTGTAAGGTTTTATAAATATTGTTTGACAAAGTCAATTTACACACATACAAACAGCCTTTGTCAACATGCTCATTATTTCTTGCATTTGTTTTCCCATGTCCATGCTGTCTTTTGTGTCAAAAATTGCATTTGGAGTGTTGAGCACAGTATGAACAACGCACATCTTCCAGTGATGTTGCGTGGTTCACGCGCTGTTGATGCGCGGCTCGTATAGCGCATATGCGAGAAGACATCACATTCCAGCAAAGTTGCACAGTACGTGCACGGTTCATGCACGGTTCGTACCGTGCATATACGTGACAAATTGTTGTCCAGTGATGTTGCCGCGGTACGTGTAAACCCCATCAAAACTACGTCGTTTCTAGAGAGAGAGAGAGATCTAAGACTCCATTTTTACTCTACCAAGCTCAAATCTCATATGCATCTAGCATCTCCACTCAACATCCAAGCATAGGTCTTCTTTGTTTTCGTAACTAGGTAAGTTGAACTCTTAGAGTTCATTATTTTTGTTATTGTTCATCTTTGCCTAGGTTTAGCATTTATTGTGTGATTAAATGCATGATTCCTTTTTCTTAAGCTTATTTTGAATATGTTTGAGTCATTGTTTGTTGATTGAGATTGTTCTTCATGATAGCTTGTATCTAGGACATTCTTACCCTCTATAGCTAAGTCTTTAAGTTTTACATCTAGACATTGATAATTAGGAATTATTCTTGCATATTTAATTTCCTGATTAAGCATTTAGTGTTTGCCTAGCATTAATTGCATTTAGAATATTTTGATATATTCACTTAGGTTGTTTAATCTCTTCTTGAGTCAACCCTTGTGACTAAGAGTGTTAGTGCATAAGCAATTGGTCTAGAATCACTATTAAAGGTCCACAGGTAGAATGGAATGTGTTAGTGACCAAAGAGGGTTTGATTAGAGGTCAACCTAGGTTATAAACTTTCATTCAAATAATGGATTTGATAACTGTAAGCGAGTAAAACGACTAGATGGATAACCTGTGAGTTTTGCCAAGTTGGATGGTTTCTCATATAAATCAATCATGGTATTTTTATTGTTTTCGACACTTTATATCGTTGATTGCTTGCTTGTTATTACTGGGTGATTTGATAATATTGATTAACCGAAAGTTGGTAATTATTTTTGATTAAAACCTATTAAACCTTAGATACAGTTTGTGTATTTTCAAGATATATTTGTATTTATGTTAAATCAATAGAGATAATTTAGTCTTTAAAAAAATACATTAAATCTGACAGTAGATTCCCATCTTAAAATTTCAGCCAAATCAACCTAGATTCTCAAATAATCACTTTTTGAAATTTTACCGAACATCTTTTTCATGTAAAAAATATTAAATAATCAGATTTTAACTTCTCAAATATTACAGACAAATGTATCGATCAAGTGTACAAGATGTACAGTCTATTGATAGTATTAAAAAAATATATATATATATATACATTACATATATAATTAAACACAGTGAAGAATAAGAATAGAAGCTAATTTGGGTTATTAACCTAAACAATCGAATCCCAGGTTCAGTGAATTAAGTTAAATCGGTTGGCAACGGAACATGGATCTATGGATGAAAAATAAAGATTATAACTGTATGACTGGACAATATTACAGTGTAATAGCATATGCATGATTTCACAGTCCAACAAGTCTCAGTCACAGACATTATGGTGTTTGGAGCCGAACAAATCACAACCATTGATCTTCTTCATTGATTAATTTGTCAGAAAAACGTGCAAATGTAAAAGAATTAATTTCACTGATCTACAAATAATGAAAATTTTCTAAGAATTAATATGGTTTCTTCCTACAAAGAATTAATTTTCACATAACCATACTAACTAATATACCGGTTTTTAACAGCAATAACTATAGGTATTTGCACAAATAATAGGCTTCAGTCTCCAACTCTATCATCAGTGACCCATAGATGCTCAGCTGCAACATCTAATCTAATTCTTTGCATTGGATCTGCATATCAGAACAATAACAATGGACACATTATTTTACTTACATTGTTGTTTGTTCTGCTTTCTCGGATCAATTCTATTGATCTCCTCTGAGGTGCATGTAATTAAATTTACCCTTTTCAATTTGATTTCACTGATACATAATCTAACACGAGAAAACAGAATTCACCTTTACAAAGAAGGCATTGGAGCAGATCTTTTAGCTCAGGATCCAATTCTTCTGGGAGTGAGAGAGGACTATTTACAATCTGTCATCATCGGGAATTCAATCATATAATGAACAAATAATAAAAAGTACATAAAATGGAAATATATACAGCAAGACAAATAACAAGAAATGTCACCTGATGATAAGTTTCAGGAAAGTTGTCAGCAAGAAAAGGGAAGCAGCCTACTACCATATAATACAATGTAACACCTATTGCCCATGTGTCCGCGGCTTTTCCGTGATAAACTGTATCTGCCATGTGTAAAATAGTTTGAATCAGTTACCAGAAACTTATAATTCAGTCATAAGTTATTGTTTCTCAACATTTTTTAATGAAGCATAGCAAGTTTTTATGACTAGTCATAAATTTGACATATTCTTGACAAGACTTGTTATTTTTGGATTGATGTACATACCTAAATAGCACTCAGGTGGAGTAAAAGCTGGAGTTCCGGGGCATCTCCGGAGCTCATCGTTCTCATCCTGCAAAATCGAAAAAAGGTCAGTTATGCACAAAAGGCTTTAAGCAGGAATATTACTAGTTCACACAGCATCAACCGGTTATCACCTCAAAAGCCTGGCTGAAACTGAAATCACCAATCTTCACTCTTCCATTTCCTGTCAGCAAGAGATTTGCGGGTTTTATATCTCCATGCACGATATTCTGTCAGAGTAAGAAATACATAAGACATCAAATCGAAGCAAAATCAATAACAATCAATCATTTCTTTGATTTCAACTTTAGCATATAGATTTTTTTTTTTTTTTTCTACTTACATGACTATGCAAATAAATGAGACCTGCAATTATATCCTTGAAGTAACTTCTTGCAGTTTTTTCATCAATCTGTGAAATGTTGTTGATAGGATTGCCTTCTACATACTCAAGAACTGCATTATAACAAGTCAAGAAAGCAAGAGATATCAGAGAATTCAAGCTATAGTTCACATTTCATCGCGTGATTTTGTTCATATATATACCCATATAGAGATGATCTGCTTTTTGGTCATCAATCACTTCAAAGAGATTAACTATATTTGGATGATCCAACCTTTTCAGTATTGAAACCTGCAAATGACAAAAAAAAAAAACAGATCTTACTTCTCATCTGAAAACGGTATAAATATCACCAAGAATCCTCCATTTTTTTTACCCAAGTGATTAGAAACAGATGTTACTTCTCTATAAACATTTGCCATGGCTGATTCTAATTGTGTCACACGAACTTTGCGCAGACGAGACTTGCATACTGTCTACAACAACAACCAAATTGTATAACAAATTGTGCTTAAACCTTAAAGGAAGATAAACTCCAAAACCTCTAAATTTCATTATAACAATCCCAAAATTTTCAGCAACCTTGATAGCATATGGAGTTCCATCCTTGCTGTTTAGATACAACGCCTGCACCAAGTGTACATCAATAGTTTTTATTGCTTTTAACATGGAATAAGAATCTAGTAATTTCAAATTTCTTTTATCATATATATTATACCACTTTTCCATAGCTTCCGCGGCTGATATTCCGCTCTTTTACATACTCATTGATCGTCTTCTTCCCTTTGGAATTCTACACACAAAACTGGATCAAAATTTATACAGTTGTTTTTACCCCTGAATTATGCTATACCATATATCACTAATCGGTTAGAGAAACAAAATGAAACATACCCATAATCAACCTCAAACTCGATTGATATGAGACCTGTCATTTTTCAATTTACAAAACATAAGAGCATGTAATTATATTTTCATTACCTTTGTTAAAATGAGTGAAGTAGTCTCCTTAACAGGGACTTTCTTGCAAGTTTGGCCTGCAAACAAGCCTTTAGAGGAAACCCTTTTGTGGGAATCTCTCTCTTCACTTTCTAAATCTTCAGAGAAGATATTAGATTTTGTGGGGATGAGTAGCATGGGATGCATAGCAGCAGCAGCTTATGTAGAAGAAGCACTTCTATCAAGCCTGCTTAATTGACATAAAATAAAGCCACCCAATTTCAAGTTCTGCAGCAATTCACCTTCAATTTCTCAGTCCTTTTTTTGAGAAAAACTGACTCTAATTACCAAGAAAATATGAGAAAAGGAGACTATTTCCAGGAAAAAATAAATGATGCGACCAGCTAGTTATACTTGAAAATTTACCAAATTAGAAGCTTGAAAATGAAAATAGACTGAAGAAGTTCGAGAAACAGCAAGTCAGCCTCAGCAACAATCGAAAACGTCATGCATTGTAAATTTTACAAAAACATGTAAACATCACAAAAACCAAAAACCGGAACTCTGCAAGTAACCGTAACTTAGAAGCTGAAATTTTGACTGTTAGTTTTGAATTTGCTATTTCCCTACGCTTAATAAAAATAATATATATATATATATATAACAAAAAATTTCAAGTTAGTGCGCACCGATATAACTTCATTGATGTGTTGGATATTATATATCAGAAATATTTAAGTCAATGCGCACTGATATAACTTCATCAGTACGTTGGATATGATCATTAGATTTACATACTTTGACTCAAACTGTATGCACTTGTCAAAACTTTTCCATAATCAATGGTCTACATGCATTGGTACTGATGTAGTTACATCAGTGCGCACTGATGTAAATGAGACCGAGATATATACATATATATATATATATAGGGCTGTCCTTGGTTGCAACGTTATATGATACAACATTGAAAATTTTGACTGTAATCATGTCTTTTTTGATATAACCACATCAACTAATATGTGATTTGTATGTTTTAACATGCGATCACAATAATTTAATTGTGTGATTACGTGCAATTCATATGCGATAATATTATATATATTTGTAACCCAAAAATGACCCATATGTATATATATATATATATATATATATATATATATGGTGGTTCTTTAATAAGGATGTCTTGAAATTATAAGTTATGGACGTCCAACCACAGTCACACATTCATATTGGGTGTAGATATTTGTTAATGTGGGGTTGTGGGCCCATTGTGAATGTGTGGCTAGACGTCCTAAAATTATAAAGTCATGACGGTCCTGATTAGAGGAGTATTATATATATATATATATATATATATATTTATGTATAATTTCAGGACGTCCAACCACAACCACACATTAACAGTGAACCCACATCCTTACATTAACAAATACCTACACTCAATATGAATGTGTGGCTATGGTTGGACGTCTATAACTTATAATTTCAGGACGTCCTTACTAGAGAACCACCCTATATATATACAATCTTTCTACCGTCAGTTTGTCTTGATATAAAATATATCAAGACGAAGAATATGAACCATAAATTATGAAGAAGTTTTGACAAGTGCATACACTTTGAGTCAAAGTATGTAAATCTAATGGTCCACATTCTTCATCCTGAAATATTTTATATCAGGACAAATTGACAATAGAAAAATTATATATATATATATATATATGTATATATATATATATATATATATATAAATTTTCAAGTCAGTGTCTTTTGATATAACTTCATGAGGATATTGAATGTAAACCACTATTTTTACATACTTTAACTCAAGTGTGTATGCACTAATTGTCAAAGTTTCTCAATAATGAGTGGCTCACATTCAACATCCTGATAAAATTATATTAGAACGTCCTGACCAGATCGGGACTGTATATATATACATAATTTTTCTATTGCCAATTCGTTCTAATATAAAATAATCAGGATGAAGAATGTTGATCATTATATTTATATACTTTGACTCAAACTTTATGTACTTGTCAAAACTTCTCCATAATCTATAGTCCACATTCTTATATCAGGACGAACTGATAGTAGAAAGACTGTATAAATATATATATATAAACTTGAATTTTTATGTCATTTTTGTTATTCACAAATCTGATATTATTAAATTGTACAACTTTGTAATCAATGATACTAGATTAGTATCGACAAATTGAGGTTGGCCTTGTGGTAAACCTCTTACACCTACATCACACTATGATGTCGTGGGCTAGAGTCCTCTCTATTCAAAAAAAAAAAAAAATCCAAATTTACGTAATATTTAAATATATATAAAATTAGTCTATAATTTTATATGTCATGAAACAGTCTTGTGTCCATAAAGACTTTGTTATATGTTTTTTTTTTTTAAGCATTATATTAATTCAGGGTTTTTTAGGAGAGCGAAACTCGAATCTGTAACCTCGTGATGCAGGTATGAAGAAAACTCGAACCTACAATCTTTTGGTATAGGTGAGGGATTTATTACCAGACCAACCTTATCTCGTCAACTACTCAACTCACATTATAATTGATATGTACATATCGTACAATATTAATAATAAGTGATATGTCAAAAAAACTTGCATTCACAACTTGGCACAGTTGATGTGATTAGAGCCACCATCACCCTTTTTAGAGAATAGATTTTTCCATATCAATGATGTCTTTTTCTGAAAAAATTAACAGGTGAATGGTTGTTTAAGGAACCACGTAATCTATTTCTCGATGTTTCTTAGTTGGTGAAGTAATGAAAATTGATAAGTTTGTGTGTGACAAATCATGTTGAAGATTGGGCATTTTGAAATTTTATTGGATACTCGTCATATCATGAACTATAAAAGTCTTTTTCTTGTCAATAAATTCAACAAACTAAAGAGATTGATTTTCGTCGGTCATGAGTGTTGAGTTGGCGGAAGTTATCCACTCAAACCACCTCTCTCTACTTACAATTACGTGTCCTTTAAAAAAGTTTAAAAAATTAAAAAAATAAAAAAATAATAAAAATAATAAATTTTCAATGAGACACTCATTACGTGTCCTCTGAATTTATTCTCTCTTAGAAAAGTTTCAATGCGACACTCGTTAACATGTGTGCTTGGCCTTGCAGGCCTCACGATTTTGTTCTTCAGATGGGTTTGTCCCACCAGAAACGTGTCTTATTATTTATAAAATTACATGTCGAATCAAGTTATCATGTTAAAATGAGTCAATCCGATTAAAAAAATAAAAATCAGATTTAAATGAATAATGGAAGGTTTTGCCTTGTTAAAAATCGAACTGAATCGACCCGATTAAACCAAGTAAATATAAATAAATATAAGGTTTATTTTAAGTAATTATACATATTTATATATCATTTTATTAAATATTAGATTTATTTTGATTTAAGTTAATCAATATTTATATATATATATATATCGGGACAATCTATAAAAAACCGATGTATGGTGCACCGGAATTTCGTATTTTTGTATCATGTGATTGCATGTATACAATGGCGGAATAAGGCATGGTTGGGCCACCCTAGCTTTCTGAAAAAGAAAAAAGAAAAAAATATTAATAGTTTTAAATACACCACATTTAATTCTAAGTATATTCTAGTCCAATTCCGATTCTAATTTAATTTATCATATGTTACTTTATCTTACTAATAGTCCAATAACTTAAAAACATGCATCAAACTCATTAAAACCAATTGTATTTCCTTAACCAAATGAAAGATCAAATTAAGAAATTTTAACCTCAAAAATCAAATTGAGAAATTTTAACCCCTTAACAACAAACCAAAAGCATAAGTTTTTTTATTTTATTTTAAAGTTTATGTTGTAAAATTAATAATAAAATTAAGTTTTATTTTCAGCTATAAAACTTATCAAAATGTCTTTGCACAACAAGATAGATGGCGAGTTTCTTGAGAATTGTATGGTTGTTTATATTGAAAGAGAACTTGTTTTTATAATTGATTCGGATTCGGTAATAGATGTTTTTGCTTTTTTGAAGCCTCAGAAGTCAAAATTTAAATAGGATCTTATTGTATTTACATTGCATGCATTATTTTCTTATATTTTTTTCTTGGTTAGAATATGTATTTGAGGATACCACGTCATGGATTTCGGGAGCGGTTGAATGGAGGCTTGAGAGAACTGAAAGACAACACCTTGCTTCTCCTTGATAAATTCGGCCAACCCTAGTATGAAAGAAATTTTTTTTTCTTTTTTCTTTTCCCTCTACAGTTGCCGCCCACCTCTGTTCTTTGTAGGGTTCCGAATTGTTTCTTTTTCCTGATAAGTATATCTTATACACTATGAACCTAGAATTTAGTAAATCCAAATTAAAATAGGATTCCAAATCCCTTTTTAATTATTACTTTTACTAGGGTTTGAACCTTTGACCTATTTAGAGTAAATAAAATTAATCACTTATTGTTTTATTGCTCTTGTCAAGGTTAGAAATTGAAACTCCATATGACAATTAATAATTCTTAATTATTAATATGTCAATAAAATAATCATATTATTTCATAATATTTAATTCAATAATTAAATAATATATTAATTAAATAATCACATCATTTAATTAATTCCCAAAATATATTTTAAGTTACTTTCGTAACACAATTAATTGGACCATCCAATTCTCCGTGAGTCTTGTTACTATCAATCGTATAGGGCTAACAAGGGGACCTAATGGACCCACAGTTTTGAGCTCCAATAATACTTATAAAAATTAATTAAACTCTTTAATTAACATTTCACGATTATTAACCTTGGAGTTATTCCACTAAAAACCCAAGATTGTACTTTCATAACTATAGATGTTTTACACAACCAATTTATCAGTGTCCATTGATATAGCTATTACATATGATATGATCCTCCATAAGTATTTCATAATTAGAGCTAGGTCATAAAGTCCAATACCTCTCTAATTTTATCTTTTTCCTTTAAGTACTGTTGATTCTCTTGAATGATTATATCCTTCATTCCAGAAACTGATAGTGCATGGTGTGTATAAAACTATCTAGAGGGGTGAATATATTTTATCCCATTTTACCCAATTTTCGTTATAAGTCAATATTTCGAAAATACACCTATCTAGTCAATATAAAATATCGAGTGTAATAAGTGCGGAATTATAAATGACACAAGATATTTACATGGAAACCCTCACGGAAAAAAACCATGGGCTGTTATGTACGTCACACATGAACCTCGAATCCACTAATGGCAATGGAGATTACAACCTTATTCCGGTATGTAACTCACCACCACTACCTAATCCCGGTACAAGTGATACTAGTCCAATTGATTGTGATTTAAGCTACCTAATCCCGGAAGCTACACAAGACTTACTTCTCAATGAAGAGATAAAATGTCCTAAGTGAATATATAATGATATTCAAAGAGCAAACAAAGCTAGGGAACCTTAGCTGCTTATCTAGAATGATAATATGACAATTAATTAATTCCTAGATATCAATAGCTAAATGACATGTCATAAAGTTTAGCTAAACATAGATTATGAAAACATAGAAAGCTATTACAATACAACACTCAATCAATACAACACATACAATCTCTATCTTGTAACTAGAATAATATTCTAAGAGCATACAAGTAATAAAAGAGATGACTTGCTAAGAAAGACACTAAAATTAGATGAAGTTAATGAAAAACTTACCAAGCAAGATATGATTATGCAAAACCATGCATGGATGCATCCTATATGGTCATAGATGATGCTATATGAACTTTGATGCATAAAGGAATGACTTTGAGTGTTTAAAGGAGAGTTATTGTGAATTTTTCTCTTGAAATATGTTCTAAGGGAAAATATGTTTTTTGAACTCTTGAAAATGACCTAAGATGAAAGAGACATATATATAGGGTGACTAAGTGAAGTGTAGTCATTTTGAAAAAATAACCCTTTGTTTGCCTTAGGCGTTGTACGTACAGCGCTTCTGTAAAGCGCCTGTACAGCGTCAATCTATTCTCTCAGGAACCAGATGGTTGCTGTACATAGCGATGTAGCGACCAAATTAAATCGATCAGGTCTGTACAACGTCAATCCCATTTCCACCAAGTCTCAGTTGGGCGACATACGTACAACGCTTTCAATAGTGCTTTGTACAGCGCCTTACATTATGTATGCAATCCTAAGTCTAAACATGACATGGCATTTGACATACAAGATGCAATCATATTAATATGCAAGAAGAGAGATTAATGAACATTAATGCACACAAAATAGACACACAACATACAAGAATTAAACATATGCATGAGTTGTGAGTGTGTGTAACTATCTCTTCAAAGCAAGTAAGCACTTAGAATTTTATCTTTTGTGCTTCGTCTCTTGAGGTCTTAAGAGGGCTTTGATTGTGCAAAACACTAACCATTAAACACCTAAGCTACCCTTACATCAAACCCCACATATGGTTTGTCACCGAAATAAGCCAATCAAACTTGAGGAACTAACAATCTCCCCATTTGGCTATTTCGTGACAAAACCACCACTCACATTGATCCTCACAACAAAGTAGAAACTACTGGGAATACAATGATTTTCTACATTACAAAGATAAAAATTTCAAGACTTCAATCTCTTGTAGAACAACCAAACCTTCAAAACAAAGTTTCTACACTTTCCAATACAAGTAAATGTGAGATTAATCGAGTGAGAACATAAACAACCATTTGGATTTAAGAATTTAAGCACAACATTATGCAATGTATGTGTAATGCAATGCTCCCCCTCAAAGGGTTACTCACCCTCAATGTGTATTCTCCCCAACATATAATTTTGCTACTACAAATAGCACAATAAGCATTCTCCCCTTACCAACATACTACTTCCCCTTTTTGTCATGGGATAGGCAAATGAATATTCCCCAAACGCGTCACTTGTAGCAAAGAGATATAGAAGCATACATGTTATTTGCATAATCATATAAGACATTTATTTGCATAATCATATAAGACACTTTATGCAATTCAATTAAATGGAGAGATACAAGGAGATTTATTTTCATAGAAAATGTGTGATTAAAAATGCTTCGCATGCAAAACATATTGCATTCAAGTCCAAAATTCAAAAGTATTTGGCAAAGCAAATGACAAAGGTTTCCAATAGAATTCAAACCAATTTTACCATTTGTCATGAGCAAAGCAAGGATATAGAGAATTTATTGATTTCAATTTTAGAGCACTATATCCTACTTTATAAGCGAAACATGTCATGAGTAACTTTACACCCTATTTGATTTTTTTGGATAAGATATCCATATGATAATAGACATGTTCAACAAATAAAGAAAGAGAGACATTTGGATTTTGGAATCCTTAGAACGGATACAAGAATTGCAATCATCAATTCATGTTTTTTCATTTGAGCATGTCATTTGAATTTCATGCTTTTCATAATTTAAACATGTCATTAAGAATCATCATGTCATGGAGATCATTATAAGTCATTCAATAAGTACTTCCTAAGGAAATCTCTTAGTCCCAAAATGCATGTTTGAACATAAATATAACATGGATTGCATTCAAAGCATGGTTCACACTTATTGAGATAAAAACATATATACATATGTGCAACCAAGATACTCAAGCAATCAATAAAGAAGAATATAAATTTTCAAATTTTTACATGCAACAAGTATGCAATTGCTCTCTTTGCTTGAGTTCCCCAAATGGGGTCAATCACCAAACCACATCACTCCACCAAACATATTCCAATAGATCTACTAAGTGTTTTAAACCTAGTTGCATCCAAGGGTTTTGTAAATAGGTCTACTAGTTGATCATTAGTACCTACATGTTCAAGTACTATATATTTATTTTCAACTAGTTCTCTTATGAAATGATGGCGGATGTCAATATGCTTAGTCCTAGAGTGTTGTACCGGATTCTTGGAAATATTAGCAGCACTCATATTATCACAAAAAAGGGTTAGAGTACCTTGATTGAATCCGTAGTCGACTAGCATTTGCTTCATCCAAAGGAGTTGTGCGCATCCACTCCCTATGGCTATGTACTCGGCTTTAGCCGAGGATAAGGAAATCGAGTTTTGCTTCTTACAAAACCAAGAGACCAAGTTATTCTCTAGAAAGAAGCAACCGCCCGATGTGCTATTTCTATCATCGCAATTTCCTGCCCAATCTGCATCACTAAAACCAACTAAATTAGCATTAGTGTCAAAAGAGCACCAAATCCCATAGTTGGATGTCTCATTCACATAGCGAATGATTCTTTTTATGGAAAAGAGATGGGACTTCTTAGGATATGCTTGGTACCTAGCACATACACCCACACTAAAAGATATATCGGGCCTACTTGCGGTCAAATAAAGCAAGCTGCCAATCATGTCCCGATATAGAGTTTGCTTTAACCTTTTACCACTAGCATCCTTGCTTAGCTTCAAAGTGGTACTCATAGGTGTATCACAATGTTTGGCATTTTCTAGTCCAAACTTCTTCACTAGGTTTTTGGCATATTTGGCTTGGGTTATAAAAATCTCATCATTTAATTGCCTCATTTGCAAGCCTAGGAAGTAACTTAGCTCACCAACAAGACTCATCTCAAACTCATGAGACATGACTTCAACAAATTGTTAGACTTTGGTGTTATTGGTAGAGCCAAACACTATATCATCAATATATATTTGAGCTATAAAAAGCTCATCATTATCTTTCTTGATGAATAGAGTCTTGTCAACACTACCCTTTGTGTAGTTATTATCAACAAGAAATTGAGTGAGGCGCTCATACCAAGCCCTCGGTGCTTGTTTCAACCAATATAGAGCCTTATTGAGGTGATAAACATGGTTGGGGTGGTGTGTATCCATAAACCCATTGGGTTGCTCTACAAACACTTCCTCTTGCAAGAAACCATTGAAGAATGCACTCTTGACGTCCATTTGGTGCAATTTGAACTTGTGCACACAAGAAATGGATAAGAGAAGCCCAATGGACTCTAAACGGGCAATGGGTACAAATGTCTCCTCAAAGTCAATACCCTCAATTTGAGAGTACCCTTGTGCAACAAGTCTAGCCTTATTACGCATTATGTTGCCATCCTCATCGGATTTGTTCCTATATATCCACTTGGTGCCTATCACATTAGTGCTCTTAGGCCTAGGAACTAGAGTCCAAACATCATTCCTTTGAATTGGTTTAACTCTTCTTGCATGGCAAGAACCCAAAATTCATCATTCAAGGCTTCATCAACCTTTTTGGGTTCTATTTGAGAGGTGTAACAAGTGTAGCAACTGTAGTTAATAAGATTAGCTAATTGACGTCTAGTCCTAACACCCTCATTAATTTTCTCCAATGATGTCATCTTTATCATGGAGTTTCCTAACCCATGGAGCGGGTTCATTATAGTTCAAGAGAGGAACTCTATCAAGAGGTTGTGTGTCCTCTTCATTAAGGTTAGACGTCCCAACAATTGGAGTCTCCACAACCTTCTCCAAATGAGAGTCATCATCTATAGCAACCTCTTTCTCATGGTCAATAGGCTTGAGCCTTGTATCATCAATGACAATATTGGATGATTCCATGACGGTACGAGTCTTCAAGTTGAAAACTCTATAGGCTCTACTATTTAAGGCATAGCCAATAAAGATACACTCATCACTCTCAACATCAAATTTGCCAAGTTGATCACGGTCGTTTAGTATGTAGCATTTGCTTTAAAGAATGGAAGTAGCTTACATTTGACTTTCTACCTCTTTACAGGACCACAACTCATAGGAGGTTTGTCTAGTGTCGGGCCTTAGGAAAACTCTATTCCCTATATAGCAAGCCGTCTTGACGGCTTCGGCCCATAGGTTCCTAGGGACATTGTTGCTAAGCAACATGACACAGGCTATCTCTTGAAGGACTCTATTCTTTCTCTCAACAACTTCATTTTGTTGAGGTGTCCTAGAAGCCGAAAACTCATGGAAGATGTCTAAGCTATTGCAATAGCTTTCAAAGGTAGCATTTTCAAACTCCCTCCCATGGTCACTTCTAATCCATTTAATGCTTTTAATATTTGAGTTCATTTCATTTTGAATTTTATTCCAAAGCATTTTAAACTTATCAAAAGTTTCAGATTTTTCTCTAAGAAAATATGTCCATGTGAACCTAGAGAAATCATCTACACAAACAAAAATATATCTCTTTCCACCTAAACTTTCGATTTGCATTGGACCCATAAGATCCATATGGAGAAGCTCTAAGGGCTACTTGGTAGAGACATACTTGCCCTTTTTATGCATGCTTTTGGTTTGTTTTCCTTATTGGCAAGGTCCACAAACACCATTGGCTTTCTTCCCAAGCTTGGAAAGGCCATGCACAACATTGAACTCGTTTAAGATTCGTAAATACTGAAAGTTCATGTGGCCAAGTCTTTCATGCCACGACTCAATTTGCTCATCCTTGGACACATTGCAAGAGACTATCATAGCTTCAAGACAATAGCAATTGTCGCTAAATCTCATTCCTTTTAACAAGGTTTGTCCATTGGGCAATAGGATTGAGCAATCATTTTTGCTAAATAAGACGGAAAGTCCTTCATCACTTAGATGTGAAATACTTGTCAAATTGCCTTTCAAGCCATCAACAAATAAATCATTGGACAATGAGGGTAATCTGGGAATAGAAATGGTTCATTTCCCTCTAACTCTCTTCTTGGATCCATCACCAAATGTGACACATCCTCCTTCCCCGATGACAAGAATCTCAAAAAAAAAACTTTTGTTTCCCGTTATGTGCCTAGAGCACCCACTATCTAGATACCAAAAGTTAGAAGAATTTGTCTTCAAGGCAATTTGTGCAACATGGCAAAAATGTTCATCTCTTCTAATCCACCTAGGTGAAATGTTTTCTTTCCTAGTGGTCTTTGGTACTTGGGCTCTAGAAGTCCTAGGATTATGCAAATGTGTTTCATTTTTCCTAGAGACATGCATCTTAGCTTTAGCCTTTTTCTTTTCTATCATGCTTTCAATTTTTCGCAATTTTATATAACGAAAGCAATTTGGTCTAATCATCAATACCACAAAAATGACATGTAGGAATAAAATTAGGAATTATACCATAACTTTGAGGAGGCAGTGGAGCCTTCCTATGCCTTTGTGGTTGTCTTGGTTGTAAATAAGGATCTCTCCTTATTTATTGTTGACCAAGACTTGATTGCTTCCTCGATTGAGCTTGCGTGATAGTTTTCTTCCCTTGATGGACTTTCGATTGAGGGAAGTTAGCTTGAGGAGCTCTTGTAAGATGAGCTTGAGGTAGACTTTTTGGTGCCACATTCACTTGAGCACTTCTTGAACACTCTCCTAGGTCAAGTTTCTTTCTAGGTAATTGATAAGAAGGAGACTCCTTGAGGTTCATGCTCTTGACAAATATGGTCTTGCTTGGAGTGGAAGACATCTTGTTATCTTCAAAATCAAGACTCTTGTTGTCACTTGGCCTTTCCCAACATCTAACATGTGGTCAAGTTTTTTAGTGCTAAAGTCCATCTTGGCCATTAACTCTCTAGCATCTTCAAGCTCCCTCTTCAACCCTTCTTCACTCTTCTTAGATAAGTCTAACTCCTTTCTTAGCTTATCTTCACTCTCCATGGTTCTCACCATTTCTTCACTTAAGTGGTCAACTTATGTTAAGAGTTCTAGGTTTTTTTCCTTTAACCTCCTAATTTCTCTTTTGTGCTTTATCCTTGAACTCTTAACCTTCACCATGTAGTATTGGAGATCTATCCTATACACATTTTCATTTATGGATTGTGATGAAGAGCAATCATCACTTGAGTAAATTTCCACTTGACTCTCATTCTCGACTTCACTAGCATTTTTGCTCCTGTGATAAAAGGTAAAGGTTATGAAGTTAGCCATGAGTTCTTCATTATCCGAAGACTCATCTCCTTCATTGGAGTCATCACTCCCACTCTATGTGGTGGCCATCACTTTCCCTTTCTTCTTGATACTGTGATTAGCACACTCAAGGGCAAAGTGACCTATGCCACCACACTCATAACATCGGACCCCTTTCCTTTTGGTCTTTTCTTGCCTAGGCTCAAACTTCTTGAAGAGAGTCTTTTTCTTCAAGTCTTAGCCTTTGGATCCAAATCCTTTCTTCTTAGACTTGTAGAATTTCTTGAACCTTCTCATCAACAAGGCCATTTCTTCGTCCGAGTCATCATTCTCCTCATTCTCATATTTGGAGGCTTTCAAAGCAATTCCTTTTTGCTTTTTTGAAGGTGTGGAGGTAGGACCCTTCCTAGACCCATAAGCTAGAAGCCTCCCACTCACCTTACTCGACTTTATATCCTTGTAGGTGTTATTCTCCTTTAAAGCCGTCACCTTGGACTCGAATCTCTCGGGATGCGATCTCATAATCTTTTGCTTGATCCTTCTATTTGAGTAAGGGTTACCAAGTTTATGACTTTGGTTGACTATGTCCATCAACTTAATTTCGAAGTCATTAAAGCATTCGTTTTCATCCATCCTAAGCAACTCAAATTGCGTTTGGAGAACTTGAAGCTTTGAGTCCTTAACAACTTCGATTCCCTCATGTACAACTTCTAGGATGTCCTATGCCTCTTTAGCGATCCGAGTGTTTTAAATCAATTTATATTGATTTTCGTCCATTGCACATAGGATGGCATGCATCGCTTTCCTATTCCATTTCGATGCCTCAAACTCTTGCGTGTTCCATTGAGCCTTAGACTTGAGTACATCCTCTCCTCCACCCGTAGGAGTCATCATGGGTGATGTGTAGCCGTCTTCAACCACCATCCAAACCCAGTCATGGATTTGACATATGTACGACTTCATCTTGCCTTTCTAAGAGGCATAATTCAACCCGATAAGAAGTGGAGGCCTTGTGCTAGAAGAACCCTCGTTGCCACCACCATTTCCAACGTTTCCACTCATAGTGTATATGAATGAATAAAATGAATGCAAATGTATGAATGACCAAACAACACACAAAATGTAAAACACACCAAAATGAGCAAAAGATCACCTATGTATATTTAGGAACCCGCTCTGATACCAATTGAAACTAATAGTGCACCGTGCGTATAAAACTATCTAGAGGGGGTGAATAGATTTTATCCGATTATACCTAATTTTCATTATAAGTCAATATTCCAAAAATACCCATATTTAGTCAATATAAAATATCAAGTGTAACAAGTGCGGAATTATAAATGACACAAAATATTTACGTGGAAACCCTCACAGGAAAAAATCACGTGCTGTTATGTGCACCACACACGAACCTCGAATCTACTAATGGCAATGGAGATTACAACATAATCCTGATATGTAACTCACCACCACTACATAATCCCGGTATAAGTAAACCTAGTCCAATTGCTTGTTATTTAAGCTACCTAATCCTAGAAGCTACACAAGACTTACTTCTCAATGAAGAGATAAAATGTCCTAAGTGAATATATGATGATATTCAAATAGCAAACAAAGCTAGGGACTCTTAGATGCTTATCTAGAATGATAATATGACAATTAATTCATTCCTAGATATCAATAGTTAAATGACATGTCATAAAGCTTAGCTAAACATATATTATGAAAACCTAGAAAGCTATCACAATACAACACTTAATCAATACACCACATACAATCTCTATCTTGTAACTAGAATAATATTCTAAGAGCATACAAGTAATAAAATAGATGGCTTGCTAAGAAAGACACTAAAATTAGATGTAGTTAGTGAAAAATTACAAAGCAAAATGTGATTATGCAAAACCATACATGGATGCATCATATATGGTCATAGATAATGTTATATGAACTTTGATGCACAAAGGAATGACTTTGAGTGTTTAAAGGAGAGTTATTGTGAATTTTTCTCTTGATATATGTTATAAGGGAAAAATATGTTTTTTGAACTCTTGAAAACGACCTAAGATGAAAGAGACATATATATAGGGTGACTAAGTGAAATGTGGTTGTTTTGAACAAATAACCCTGTATTTGCCTTAGGGAATGTACGTACAACGCTTCTATAAAGCGCATGTATAGAACCAATCTATTCTCTCAAGAACCAGATGGTCGATGTACATAGTGTTGTACGTCAACGCTTTGTACAACAACCGAACAATGACTGAATTAAATCGATCAAGTCTGTATAGCACCAATCCCATTTCCACCAGGTCTCAGTTAGGCGATGTACGTACTAAGCTTTCAACAGCGCTGTACGTACAACGCTTTCAACAGTGCTTTGTACAACGCCTTACATTATGTATGCAATCCTAAGTCTAAACATGGCATGGCATTTGACATACAAGATGCGATCATATTAATATGCAAGAAGAGAGATTAATGAACATTAATGCACACAAAATAGACACACAACATACAAGAATTAAACATATGCATGAGTTGTCAGTGTGTGCAACTATCTCTTCAAAGCAAGTAAGCACTTAGAATTTTACCTTTTGTGATTCTTCTCTTGAGGTCTAGAGAGAGCCTTGATTGTGCAAAACACCAACCATTAAATGCCTAAGCTACCCTTACATCAAACCCCAAATATGGTTTGTCACCGAAATAAGCTAATCAAACTTAAGGAACTAATAATCTCCCCCTTTGGCTATTTCGTAACAAAATCACTACTCACATTGATGCCCACAACAAAATAGAAACTACCGGGCATACAATGATTTTCTACATTACAAAAAAATATTAGAAAGATAAAACTTCAAGACTTCAATCTCTTGTAGAACAACCAAACCTTCAAAACAAAGTTTCTACACTTTCCAATACAAGTAAATGTGAGATTAATCAAGTGAGAACATAAACAAGCATTGTCATTTAAGAATTTGAGCATAACATTATACAATGTATGTATAATGCAATGCTTCCCCTCAAAGGGTTACTCCCCTCAATGTGTATTCTCCCCAACATGTAATTTTGCTATTACAAATAGCATAATAAGCATTCTTCCTTTACCAACATACTACTCCCCCTTTTTGCCATGAGATGGGCAAAGGAGTATTCCCCAAACGGGTCACTTGTAGCAAAGAGATATAGAAGCATACATGTCATTTGCATAATCATATAAGACACTTTTTGCAACTCAATTAAATGGAGAGATACAAGGAGATTTATTTTCATAGAAAATGTGTGAACAATATTCTATCTTGATCTTAGATAGAACACTTATCAAGGGGGAGCATAGTATGCTAGACTTTGTTCTCTTTTATGATATGTTCATATGGTTCAAGTTGTTATTTGTTGGCATATTCTTTGATTGATATAATGAATCTTTTAGATGTTATTTCATGTCTTGATTTGCATGATGATTCTTTGTATTATGATATTTCTTTGTATTTTTTATCACAATTAATGTATGAAACTTTTTGTAATAATTTTATGATTGTGTTTGCAATCATCCTCTCTTTATTTGGGGTTGTATAGTAGTTGAGATTGCAATCAATTTCTTCATTCTTGAGGTTAATAAGAGAGTAATTGCAATGAGTTCCTCTTTATGTGGGGTCGATAGTAATTGCAGTTATAATCAATTTAATTGAGTATAGTTGCAATGAGTTCCTCTTTGTTTGGGGTCGATAGTAATTGTAGTGTAATCAATTCAATTGGTTATAAGGGGGGCTTTAGTTTATTCAACTTCGCTTTCTTTACGATTTGTTTGCTTAATATCTCGTTTTTTATCTCGTGTCATTTGTCTATTCCTTGACAAAAAGGGGGAGAAATTGTATACCTCACCATGTTTAATATGGAGGAATCCATGTTTGATATATGGGAGAAAAATGTATACCTCACCTTGTGTGGAGAAATGTTCTAAATGTATGAGACTCTTTGTCTTTAAATGGAAACTTTATCTTAAGGGGGAGAATTCTTGTATTTATGGGGAGACATTTTTGGTTTTACAAGGTTGAGAGACTTAGGAAGAGCATGTTATTCACTTGAGATAATGCATTTTTGTATAAGATAAGGGAAGTTTTGTTATTTGTTTATGTTATAATATCTCACCATTCTTCTTTGGAAGAAGATCTCTTGTTGGTTTGTTATTTTGCTCATAGGTTCCTTAAAGATCAAAAAAGGGATTATAGAAGACTCATGAAGACTTGAAGTTCTTTTAGTCTAGGGATCTCTTTGTAATGTGAGAATGTGAGGATGAGAGAATGCTATCAATATTGAGTTTATTGGAGTGAACAATGTATGGTGAGGATGAGGTTTTGCCATGGAAAAGCCAAATGGGGAGATTGTAAGGTTCTTGATTTGTATTGGTTTGATTCCATTACAAAACTCTCTATATTTGTAATAGGTGTTGCTTAGGTGGTTCTTGGTGAAAAGAAGCTTCAAAGGTTAAAAGCGACGTCTTATGCAAATATCCTCTTCAAGAGGAAAATCGTATACTTGGATGCTAAGGTATCAAGTTTCTTCTTCCTCTTGCAAGGCATAAGCGTATATATACACAATTCATTCATGTGTGTCCCTGCATTGTTGTGCAAAAATTTGGTATAACACATTCACACACATTTAAGTATGCACATGCATTGGTCTCGTATTGACAAATATTGTAGATTTGTATGTTTTATGACTATCGCTTGGATATGGCATACTTCTGTGATATTGTATTTATTTGTTTGTGTTTCTTGTATTTTAGACTTGAACAAAATCTCTTATGATTCCATATTGAGTCCCAGTCATTTCAGTTACTCATTCATTAGATTTCGAGTCCTGCTACTATGCGTTCTCATTCATTGAGTTGTTTTCGTCGTCGTTTTCCGAGATGAATTCTTAACCTTTTGTCAAAGTTTTGTAGTCTTTGTTGTGCGTGAGGGAGTCGCAATTTGTAATCCGAAGATGGATTCGAAATCAGAGTTTAGAGACCCGGATACGACCGAAGAACACTAGCAGAGCGCGAAAGAAGCAAGCCTGGCCAACGGCCAAGCTTTAAGTCCACGTGTGAGCCATGTGTGGCACATGGCCAAACCAGCCCTCTGCCCACATGTGCCTCACGCGGCCCACACGTGTAGCTAATATGGCTGCCTTTGATTGGCCTTCATTTTCCCTCTCTTGAATCCTTTTAAAAGTTTTCTATTCCCTCCCATTTCATTTAAGAAGAAAATTTGAAAAAGATAGAGTGCATAATTTTCTCTCCAATATTCCCAACTTCCAAAAACCATAACTTTCTCATTCAAACTCTGAATTGAGTGATTCAAGTTGGAGAATCATCGTATTCAAGTCTCCTACCTTCTCCAAAACGGTATGTAGTTGTTTGATTGAGGTTTGTGATAGTTCTACCCTCAAAACCGAAACTGCATGGGATTCCAAGGTATTGAACCAAACTTTGTGATTTCTTCTTTTATGATCTTCAATTACCTTGGGTTTTCTTCTTCTATATGTATGTGTATGTTTGATTAAAGATATTGAAAAGGATAGCTTCAAATCAAAGCTAATCTAGTCTAATTAGAGACTTGAATGTGCACTAGTTTTCTAGAATTCTAGTTTTTCATATGTTTGTGAGTTGTATTTGTAGGGAAAAATAATAAATAATAAATAAAAGTGGTAAACGCAGCGGAAGCGATACTAAAAACGATTTAGTGACTTTTAAAAATTTTACTTTATGAACCTTAAACCCTTTTAATCAATAAACATGCATATATGTTAACAAAAGTAAATTACCTTTTGTCGCGTGATCCGATTGACTTACGTCGATGGTAATCCGCAAGACCTTCAATCCGAGCACGAACGTGGATCACCTAGGAGCGTGGTCTCCCTTTTCTTTGAATTGCAAACCTGTGAATGGACCAAACAAAAAACTTTCTTTTCACCACAAAGGAAGCATTTCCCTTTGATCTTGGTTACTTTCTTGGTCTCCTTCTTGATAGGCCCAAGTTGCTTTTTCTTCTGTTGTTTCTTGACCTTTTGACGGGCCTTAACAGTAGCAACTTTACCAACCATATGAATCTCTTGACCTTTGCCTTTCACAAGGATCTTTTCAGCAGTTTGAACATCTTGTATCAGGCCTTGTAAGGTGTATTCCCTTTTGTTCAAAGTGTAGTCCAATTTGAACTGATCAAAGGAATCTGACAATGAATTGACAACCATATCAATCTTTGTCTCACCATCTATCTCAGCGCCATGCAGTTCAGCAATGTTGAGATGTGCTATGACTTTCATCATGTGATCTTTCACAGCCTGTCCAGGTTTCATCCTAAGATTCATAAAAGCAGTCACTGCCTCTCTCTTAGTCGTCCTAGACTTCATAGCAAACATCTCCTCTAGAGACATCATTATATCAGCAGCGGACTCCATTCCTTCATGCTGCTGTTGCAACACGTCGGAGATAGTGGCCATAATGTAACATTTTGCCATATCATCTGAAGTCTTCCACTGCTCATACTCATCTTTATACATTATGCTAGATTCATTATTAGGAGCAGGTGGTTTAGGAGTAGTTAGAGCAAACTTATGTTTTTCACTTTGCAGCAACAACCCAATTTTCCTTTTCCATGTGACATAATTATCCGCAGTTAAAGTGTTATCTTTCAGAATGTTCATAAGTGATGGGGTCATGATTTCTGAACAAAACATATATAAGTAAATAATAATGATAAAGCACTTTTAAATATTTATCTTGAATTAAATAAATAACTCAATCATAAAATTCAACGGTGATCTAACACCCATAAATGTTACGCCTCCTTTGGGAGTTCGCACCATTTACTAGTTAGATTAGGTCCCACCTAATTGTTAACATAACAACCAGCGTTTTCAATTTTAGCCTTGCAATTTTATTAACAAGAACTCTTGGGAGGATATCAATAAAATTACATTGAGTGTGTTACCAAGATATCGACCCTCAATTTTCTCTCACGAAAATCCCTCCTTGGGGAGTAGATCTCGTTTGAGTCCATTGTCTAGTCTATCCTTGTAAGGAAGTATGTTGCTAAATTCCATTCATGGACGCCCCTTGGGGGGATTACCAATAAATAATAAAGCTCAACTAACCTTGGAGGCCATAGGTGTTACCAAAACACCTTCTCCCACTCAATTATTTAAGGCGTGTGATTAAATCCCATAGAATGATTTACCGAGTTATCTAGATGCCAATTTAGATACCTAAATCATTCAATGCATGTTCATACCAAAAAGAGATAAATGCGTGGCACTCATATTCTATATGTCATGTTATCATACAATAACAAATATTGTAATATTTAAGCATAAATTAAATAGCAACAACTTTGGCCCATCCTAGAAAAACAAGTAAATTACAATTTGTCAGGAATACAAGATCTTCAGGTGGCCCATCAACCATACGCTCATCCTTCGGCCCAACCCACGGGCGAGCACAACTCACAACCCCACTAAGGGGCTGCCGAGTGCAGCCCATGAGGACTCCAGGGCTGCCGTGCGCAGCCCACCAAGCTTGGGCTTGCCATGCGCAGCCCAATCCACTCATAGGGTGTGCACGGTGCTCGTTCATGGTTCCGGTTGCTTCGTTTTGCTTCGTGTCTTCGAATCTTCAAGACCTAAACATATTACGGCAGTATATATATAATAAATACTGCAGTATTAATTTTTTTTTTTATTCACTGCAGTATTTTACAAACAAAAAACTGCACATACTAAAAAAAATAAAAAAAAAAACTGCAGTAACCCTAAAAAAATACTGCACATAAAAAAAAAATAAAACCTAGCAATCTACCAAGAAGGAATTATGGCGATAATAGACCACCCTTCTTGTTACAACTCCGAAACAAAAATTACATTGAAAATCTATGGCCAAAATCGAGCAATAACAAACCACATAAAACATATATAAATCCATACATCACATGTAATTATATATTTGAATACCTAGAGTGTCATCTCTTTCTAAACATGCATAATCACAATAAAAAGAAATAGATCCACGTATATATACGTTAATTAATTAAAAGGGTTCAACCTAGGCTCTGATACCAATTGTAGGGAAAAATAATAAATAAAAGTGGTAAACGCAGCGGAAGCGATACTAAAAACGATTTAGTGACTTTTAAAATTTTTCCTTTATGAACCTTAAACCCTTTTAATCAATAAACATGCATATATATCAACAAAAGTAAATTACCTCTTGTCGCGTGATCCGATTGACTTACGTCGATGGTAATCCGCAAGACCTTCAATCCGAGCACGAACGTGGATCACCTAGGAGCGTGGTCTCCCTTTTCTTTGAATTGCAAACCTGTGAATGGACCAAACAAAAAACTTTCTTTTCTTTGTTAGTCACAAAACAATCAAAAGAATGTCAAAAATTATTCCGGTCACTTTTGAGTTCTCAATCTAATGATCGAAACTCGCGTGAACCTAGATCGATATCGTATACACAAGCTTATTGATGATTAAGCAATAGTATACTATCAAAGAATAATTTCACACTCTCTTTTGTCTTTTTAGAATAAAAACTCTCTCTTGGAATTAAGAAGAAGAAGAAAGAAATAAAAAAAAAAACTCAAGCACAATGGATTGTGGTGGCCGAACCCTATAAGAACACATATATAGGTTGGCCGAATTTTTTCTTCTTTTTCCTTTAGGGTTGCCGAATTCTATGTAGTCTAAGATTAGGGTTGGCCGAATTCTATAATGTCACTTATATAGGGTGACTTAAATTCAACCCTAATTCTTTTCAACTTAATAGACTTCAAACCCTAATCGAACTCCTTGATTTTTATTCTTTTATTTTTGACTAAATAAAAAGACTCCTTATTTGATTAAATAAATTAAACTAATTTATTTATTTCCTTGTCAAACAAGTCTTTTACTTTTAGGAAAGATTTGTTTCTTTAATTAAACAATTAATCAATAAATTAATTAATTCTTATTTAATTAAAACAAATGAAACAAAATAATATTTTAGGTTAAAATTTTAACCTTGCCGCCCCACTTGATTAAGATTGGGCCTAACATTATTTTCTTATTTCATTTAATCCATTGGACTTTAAATAAAAAGCCCACATGTGAACCAGACCCATTCTTACTAAAAGAAACAAGCCCACATGTCTTTCATTAATATATTAATATAATTGAGCAGCCCATTACTTAAATAATGTGCAAATTATATTCTTAATATATTAAATGCAATTCTAGATGGACCCTTAAATTGGTCCGGTAGAATATATCAAGTGATCCATGCAAGTCCGTGTGGATTGGGGATCTTGGCGGGCCATCTAAATTTAAGCTTCAATAGACATAACCTAATCACAATCAACAAATGATTCACTTAGGTCCGATCCATTAATTTTAACTCATTCCACTAAAGAGCTAAAACTGAACTCTTAAATAAAGATAGAAAAGGAAGATGCTCCTCATTCATACCCTAGACAATCATATTGGAGATAGTGTATCCTCGTGATTAATATCAGTAATCGCCAAGAGTTCATAGACCGCCTATAACTCTCCAAGTTACCATATTTACTCATATGACCACGTTTTGAACTTGGATATTTTGACTTGTCCAGAAGCCATGTTTTCAATAGACACTATCGAAAACTCAACGTTGAGATTTAATATCCAATTACCTCAAAACATCCATATGATGATATTATACTCTCATTTAATTAAATGGAGCCACGATGTCCATATCTATAAATGAAGTCCTCTATCGATTAACAAATGAATATCACCAAACTATCGAGGATAGACTATGCGATATAATCGTACTCATTGATAACTCAAATGATATCACTTGCAACCATAAGTCCATCATTTATCTCAGGATTAAGATAGACCCTCCGATTGTCCTGATAATGAAAAGACTATTATCTATTGACGGTTCTAGATAAAGCTTTTCATTGTGATCCAGTTCAATGCACCCAGTGCACTAGATCCTTTTGCTCGAAGACACTCCGATGATTTTAGACTCATCATATCTCATTTGATCCCACTCAAATGCTAGCAAAAGAATTCTACAACTTTAACAAGATAAAGGTGCCCAACCTTTAACTTAAGTTGTGAACATTATTCAAGACTAACTAAAGAATTGTGTCTACCACATACATATCCAGATGTACGAACAATTCTTCTTTTCCCATAGTCTTTAGACCTTATGATTATTTACTTTGACAATTATAATATAAACTATAAATGCTATACGATTTGTTAAACCAGAAATCTCTTTATTAATATGAAAAAGATTGTTAATTACAACATTACACTCTTGCTATTGAGCATAATCCTAACAGTATTGTGATTAGCTTGATATCTAGGGTTATTTGTATTTTGATTGACTCATTTTTTGATTAATAATCTTAGCATGTGCTTAGATCCTTTTATTAAACAAATCTAGGATTAGCACATTTGATTTTGTGTTTAGAGCAAATTAGGATTTAATTGATTATTCATTATATCCTTGCTCTAAATACTTGTTAGAATATTCATTGATCATATTTTGTGACTAGCATTTTTGGTATATGTTTCTAATAAGTTGAATGTGCTTTATGTATATGATTTATTCAAGTGTTAGCTTTGTGAATGAAACTAGGAATCACATGTGTTAGGTGTTTCATATGCTCTAGGTTTCAATTCATGTTTTTATGACTAGACAATATTTGACTTGTGTGCTCATATGATTAAGTCTATATGTACATGATTTGTACTTGATCCATACATTTCATATGTTCATGCATCATCTTGTATGATTGCATCACTTGGATTGTTAAACTAAAATATCATACATTGTGTACTCATTGTCTAATTCTAGTTCCATAGTTTGTATTGATTATATGTCCTATGTTGAATGTGCTTGCATCATTTGCATCACTTAGATCATTTACCTTGCAAAAGGTGGAAGTCTCTTGTTAAGGTGAGTGAAGCTTTAATTTGAGCAAGAAGACTTGGCTAGGAAAGTGTTATGGATAGCCAAGCAAGAAGTCTTAGATAGGATCAAGAGGATCCGGATAACTAAGCAAAAGTCTTTGTGATACTCCGGATGGTTGAGCTAGGGAAATTTGACTAGGATCATTTGTGATCTAGATAGCTAAGCAAGGAAATCTTCCTAGATGATTGAGAGTTTTGAATAGGAAGTTGCTTCCTAGAGGTGTAGGACACACCTTGGATAAGGAGTAGACTAGGTGGTTCACTAGGCCCGAGTTGATAGCTTAGGGTGGATATCATGTGTTGATAGCCTTGAGTGTGTAAGTCCTTTTCATCATAGTGAATTGCTTTACCAATGGTTGTGAATTCAACCCGTGGACATTTCCTCTTTAGAGGTTTACCACGTAAAAAACAATGTGTCAAATGTCTTTATCTCTATCTCTTTATTTTTGTGTGTAAGATCAATATATCTTGTTTAAGATCTTCATGTTCTCATATCCTTGTAAACAAGATATTTGTAAAGAAAGAGATGCACACATTATTTGTTGAATCAACATTTGTTTCTTGTATCGTGTGAGTGTTTGAACATTGTATCTTATGATATTCTATATCAAGTTGTAAAGTTTACAGTGTACTTACATTGTAATATTCAAAGTACAACTTGTGGAATTTGCCCTACATTGAATATACTTGTATATAAGATATATTGTCTCTTGTTATATGTTGTATAGACTAAGGATGGTGAATTGAGCATACATGTGTAAATTGTTTTTTCATAACAATCATGTTAAAATGTTAATTTGTATGATCACCAAGGTTTTTGACATAAGTTACGAAAGAGTTTTTAAAATTAGAGTGTTAACCTATTCACCCCCCCCCCCCCCTCTCCTAGGTTGTCCCCCCTCCTAGGTTGTTAGTATAACCTTGTAAATATTTTTAACAACGACACAACCTAGATCGTTTCTCTCATTAATCCCCAAATCAACCCCAAACCACCACCAAGGCACCAAAATACCAAATCATCTTTCATGAATAGAAGAAGAAGATTAGAAGAAGAAGAATTAAAGAAGAAGAATTAAAGAAGACGAAGAAGAAGAAGAAGAAGAAGAAGAAGAAGAAGAAGAAGAAGAAGAAGAAGAAGAAGAAGAAGAAGAGAAGGAGGAGGATGAGGAGATCAAAAAAGAAGAAGAAGAAAAAAAAAGAGCAGATCGAAGAAGAAAAAGAAGAAAAAGAAAAAGAAGGAGAAGAAGAATAAGAGAGCGAGAGTTAGAGAAGATATCATATTAGGAATTTAGGTTTTAGCTTTTAGCTTTTATATTAAAAAAAAAAAAAAAAAAAAACTTGAACCGCCGGTTTGAAATGAACCGAAACAGTCGGTTCCCGAACCGGGCGGTTCTAAAAAAATGGGAACGAAATCGAAACTAAAAATTCAGTTTCGGTTATGATTTTTCAGGTTCCGGTTCTGTCCGATTCAGACGGTACAAACCAGAACCTTGCCAGGTCAGAGGAGGATGACTCGGATGAGGACATGACACTAATTGTGAAGAGATTCAAGCAATTCATGAAGCTACAAAAGAATGGTTATAGCTCTAGAGGGAATGACTTCAAGAAGAAGACTATGTTCATGAATGGCAAGCTAAACCAAGAGAGGACTTTAAGAAAAGTCATTCAATGCTTTGAATGTAGAGGATTCTGGTACATCTCCATGGAGTGTGGCAAGTTGAAGGATAAGAGAAAAGGAAAGGAGATGGCCGCCTCATGGAGTGAGAGTGAAGAAGATTCTTCAGGTGATGAAGAACTTGCACTTAACTTTATGCCTTTTGGAGCCTCTTATGTGGAATTTGAAGAAGAAAGCAAAGATGCCTTGAATTATGACCTTAAAAAAGTATCTAGAGATGTGGTTGATGCAGCTACTCATTGGGAAGTTGCTTGTATAACATCAAATGACCAAGGTAAAGGTTTTGATGAGGAAGTTGACTCGGTTGGTGAGAGGCAAAGTGGAGAAGATGTCTTTAGCAATAAGAGTTCTTCATCCCATTCTAACAAAGGATTTAGGGAAGATATAGATCTTGAAGATTACATCAATTACTTTGAAGACTTTATGATGAAGAGTAAAAAGAAGATTCGAATACTAAATGAAGAAATTTTCAAGCTTACAACCGAGGTGACTCACTTGAATGATGTAGTCAGAAGTCAAAAAAAGTGAAGACTTGATGAAGAAGAAGCTTGAGGAAGCTAAAGAGTTACTTGCTAAAATGACCTCCATCAATGAAAATCTTGACCACATGTTGAGCATTGGAAAAAAGCTCAATGACAAGAAAGGGATTGGCTTTGTAGATGATAAGTCTACGCCTTCCTCGAACAAGACAACTTTTGTGAAGGAAATTGTTCTTAAGTTGCCTCCTCCATTGCAACATCCCCAAAGGAATATTAAACCTGGAGAATCATCCAAGAGTGACCAAGTGAAGATACCAACAAAGTGTGAAGCTTAACCTCAACATTCAATAGCTCCACACCCAAGCTTTCCTCAACCAAGGTTTCACCAACCAAGAAGGCAAGCCATACAAACTCAACCAAGGAGGCATCCCAATTCGGTTCAACAACAAAGAAGGAGAGAACTGGTTAAACACCAAAGAAGACATCAAATGCATGACAAGTCTCCAATGACCTCACAAGGATATGGTATGACTCCTCATTTTATACCTACTTATCATTTTTATGGTGTTGATGGGCATATTAAGCCAAATTGCTTTAAGTACATTAAAAAATGTAGGGTTGAGAACATGATGGAAATAAATAGACATAGAAAAGCCAATATGCATGTGCCTAGGAAACTTAGAGTCTATAATCCTAAGAAATCAAGTAATATTTTGACTATGACCATTAAAAATGAAAATGTGTCGCCTAGGTCGATTAGAAAAGAAGCACCTGCATGATATTGTGCTAACATGTCTCCCATATGTTCAACTAGGTCCAATGGACTTGGTAGGTCTATACTCGCCACTTCCACGAGGGAGGGATAGCTATGCCCGACTTGACCCCATGATGGGAGCTCAAGTAAAGAGAGCAAACTTGCAATATTGTCACATGCAAAAATTTAATAAACTTTATGCTTCTTCATAAATTGCTTGAGTATCTTAGTTGCACATATATGCTTATATGGTACTTTTATTTAATAAGTGTGAATCATTGCTTTGTTTGTAATCCATGTCACATTAATGTTCAATAATGCATTTTTGGACGAGGAGAATTGATTGGAAAGTTGAAATTCCCTTAATCAATTATAGTGTAAAATATACCTAGAGTGGGGTGAATAGGTATGTGCTCAAATTCTTTAAAACTTCCTTTTCAATACAACAAAGTTGTACACAGTTGGTGTGTTTAACAAATAGATTACTTTAACAAATCAATATGAGTTCAATTACACAACTGTTATAGCAATACAAATTTTAGAAGTAAAGAAACTTAAAGTACTAAGATCAATATAAGATATTTTTACGTGGTAAACCTCCTAAGAGGAAACATCCACAGGTTGATACCACAACCATCAGCAAACCGCAATTCACTATAATGAAAAGGAGATACACACTCAAAGATAATCAACACATGATACACTCCCCAAGCTATCAACTTTTTTTCTACCCTCGGGCCTAGTGAGTCACTTTGCCTACTTCCTATCTAAGATGTGACTAACACACCTCTAGGAAGAAACTTCCTATCCAAGACACTCATGTATTTAAGAAGGTTTCTTGCTTGTCTATTCGGATCCACTTGATCCTAGACAAGGCTTCTTGCATAGTTATCCGGATCATCTTAATCCTAACTAAGACTTCTTGCTTTACTATTTGGACCACTTGTCCTAGTCAAGTCTTCTTGCTCTAAACAAATCTTCACTTACTTCGAAAAGAGACTTCCACCTATTACAAAGCAATAAGATCTAAATGATGCAAACACAAGCAAATTGAGCAAGTAGATCACACAAACTCTATGAACATGCAATTAGATAACTATAATATGCTTTCAATCAATCAACCACAAAATTATCTAGAAATCCAAGTATGTGAATCAATAAGAATTAGATTAGAATAATGAATATCACAATAATTAAATCTAGAAATCAATAACCAAGCTCATTACACAAAGGATTTTTAGAATCAATTCCATATTAATCAAGTTTAGCTAAAAGATGTTCAAATATGATCAAAAAGCTTAAACTCAAAAATCAATCAAACAAACCTAGAACATGAATCAACATCATCCTTAACATATTTCGTTGATCAAATAAGAAGATCCAATAAGATGATAGCAAATTAAAATGAAAAGAAATTGATTCACTTACAAATGATGACTTACGAGTAGAGATTTATTTAATGCAGATATTCAAGACATCATTTGTGTTCCTCTTTTCAAGACCAACATTTTTGGCTTTTAAATCACTTGATTCGGAGTTCAAATGAGAGAGTTATGATCAAAATAAGAAATCAAAAACTTGAATAAATTTTAGCACTTTATCTTTTTCAATTTTTCTTCACACATGGAATGGAAGGGAAAATGAGGTATTTAAAAAAATAAAATAAAATAAAATAAAATAAAAAAGGGGAGAGGATTTCAGTGGCCAATTGTGGCCAGCCACCTTATCTACCCCGTGGAGGCACGTGAGCCTCACGAGGGCAGAGAGGTAGTCTTCTTGTGAGGCTCACGCACCCTCACGGGAAGGGTGCCAAAATGGCCTTTGGCCATTGGTTGCCTCTATCGTGCTCCTCTCACATTCTTCAGCCGTATTTTGGTCTTAGAACTTCGAATTTGAATCCAACTTCGAATTTGAATCCGTCTTCGAATTACAAACCATTACTCCCTCACACACAATGACGACTACTAAACTATGACAAAATGTTGTGTATTCAACTTGATACATGACGACGAAGAAAACACATTGTAAGAGAACGTAAAGTAACGTAGCTTCCTAGTTTGGACTCAAAAACTAATGAATGAGTAACCGAAATGACCGAAACTCAATAAGAAATCATATGAGAATATATTCAAGTCCAAAACAATAAAACTCAAACAAATAAATACAATGTCACACAAGTATACCAATTTCTAGAGATAGTCCTAGAACATGCAATTTTATAATGTTTGTCAAATTAAGAAAAATGCATGAGCATACTTTATACAAGTGTGTGAATGTGTTATAAAAATTTAGCACAATGATGCAGGGACACAAATGTATGTAATATGTGTTTGTGCGCTTATGCCTTGCAAGAAGAAGAAGAGTCTTCATACCTTAGCATCCAAGTAAGTGTTTTTCCACTTGGAAACGATATTTGCATGAGAAGTTGTTTTTCTCCTTTGAAGCACATATCAACCAAGAAACACCTAAGCAACTAACCATTACAAATAAAAAGAGTTTTATAATGGAATCAAGTCAATACAAATCTAAAACCTTACAAAAGTACACTTGAATGACCCATAATTTATCTCCATGACATGTGAACTTGTTTTTGACATGCTTAAATTGATATGCATGGTTTTTTTTTTTAAAAAAAATTTTGCTTAAACTTGAATGCAAATGTGTGTGAATGCAATTGACAAGACTAAACTCTTGAAGACGATATTTGCATGGGAAGTTGCTTTTCTCCTTTGAAGCACATATCAATCAAGAAACATCTAAGCAACTAACCATAACAAATAAAGAGAGTTGCGCAATGGAATGTACAAATCTAAAACCTTACAAAAGTACACTTGAATGACCCATAATTTATCTCCATGACATGTGAACTTGTTTTTGACATGCTTAAATTCATATGCATGGTATTTTTTTTTTTAAAATTTACTTAAACTTGAATGCAAATGTGTGTGAATGCAATTGACAAGAATAAACTTAATAAAAATCTTGTATCCATTTAATCAATTAGGATGTCTCATCCAATTTAGTTTTGTCTCTCTTCTTAAATGGCTTAGCAAGACTACTATCATACAGTTATCTCATTCGAAAAAATCTAATGGGATCTTTGCATCCATGTCTTGGTTTGCCTTTAAAGATTGATATAGTTGTTTATGCTTAATAAAATCTTTGTAAAGTATATCTTGTTGCATATGACAAAAGGATACAAATTGGTTTGAATTCCTTTGGAAACTTTTTTGATATTTGCTTTGCCAAATACCATTGCTTGGGCTTAGAAGTTATATGTCTTGCATCCAAAGCAACATTTTCACACATTTTTTTCTTAAAATAATTCTCCTTGCTTCTCTCCAAATTAATTAAGTTGCATAAAGTTCTTGTATATGACTATGCAAATGTCTTGTATGATACTATCTCTCTTTTCTAAAAGCAACCCGATTGGGGATACCCCTTTGCCTATCTCATGACAAAAGGGGGAGTAGAGTGTATAAATGATAGGGAAATTAGTTAGAATTGCTTGTTGAGGGGGAGTAAACCATTTAGGGGGAGCATTGCATTGCACTTCATTACATGTTGCTTGTTTTCTTCATTGCAAATGCAAATGCAAATGCTTGTATTTATTTTTCACTTGATCACCTCACATAAACTTGTCTTAGAAAGTGTAATTATCTTGTTTTGTAGGGTTGTTTATTCTACAAGAGATCAAAGACTTGAAGATATAGAATTTAGGTATCTCTTTGTAACGTAGAATAACTTGTTGTTGACCTTAGCTTTTGTTATTTGTGAGTGGTGGTTTTGTCACGAAATAGCCAAAGAGGGAGATTGTAAGTTCCTTATGTTTTTTTATTGGATTATTTTGTTGACAAACCACATTTAGGGTTTAAATGTATAAGGGTAGATTAGGTCTTCATTGCTCATGATCAAGCTTCAAAGGCATTCTCAAGATCTCAAGCTCAAAGATATATCAATTGTGCTTAACTCCTTGAAGAGATCTAGTTGCACACACACACATTTTTTTATGCATGCTTTGTTCATCTTGCATTTGTGTTCCAATTGTTTACATGTGTGCATCCATTACACACTTCACACACTGCACAACATTCATATTAGGTTAGGTGTGCTAGAATGCCTGGAAAAGAAATTTTATCTCTTCACTGTGGTACAGGTCCTCTTCCTTTCACCTGCATATACCACGGGGCCAACAGTGGTTTATTCTAGAGTGTATCACATGTAGGGTACCACGGTTGGTGCACTTGTCTGTACAGCGTTTCCTTCCACTACTTTGACCAGTGAGGTCTCTGTGTTGTACCACGGATGGTGCTTCCCTCTTGTCCAGCGGCTTGTACCACGGTTTTCTCCAGAGGGTTCCACGCTGTGTGCACCGCGGGCGGGACCTTTGCCTGACCCGTAGCACACACCGTGGTTTTGACGGGTTTTTGACATTCATGTTCAAAACGATGTCATTTTGTTTCGGCTTCATATATATATTTATTCCTTCTCTTTCTCTTAGCTGTTCAAGAGCTTAAAAATTCATATCTTAGAGTGAGAAAAAGTTCCTTAAGTGAGAGAAGCTCAAAGACTTCATCTTTACTCAACCAAACACATTCTCATAAGCATCTAACATCATTCAAGCATCATCCAAGCATGGGTCTTCTTTGTTTCTTTTACAAGGTAATTTGAACATGCCCTAGAACTTCTTGTTTCATCTTTTGTTCATGTTCGCCTAGAATTAGCATTTATTTTTGTGATTAAAGGCATAACTCTTTACTTAATGTTTTTTCTAACATGATTGAGTCTTTGTTTGTTGGTTGAGATGTGTTGTTTGTTGATAGCTTGCATTTAGGACATCATTGCCCTCTAGCTAAGTCTCTATGCCATGCATTTATACATTGTTGAATAAGACTCATTGATTGCATTTCTTGATTGCATTTATTGCTCTTGCCATGTTTAATGACAACTTGTGTTGATTGGCTTTTGTTTGATAACTACATTTTAGATTCTTATATCTATATCTAGTTAGGTCTTTCTGAGCTTTCATATAGTCATCTTGATATCTAGGATTGCTTATATTGTCATCATTTAATCTCTAGATAAGCATTTAGTGTAGCCTAGCATTAATTACATTTTGGATATTGTCATATATTCACATAGGTTGTTTATCTCTTCTTGAGAGTTAAGTCTTGTGGCTAAGTGATTAGTGCACAAGCAATTGGTCTAGAATCACTATAAAAGGATTGCAGGGTAGTAGTGGTGGGTTAGTGACCGAGAATGGTATGACTAGAGGTCAACCTAGGTTGTAAACATCATTACATATAGTGTATTTGAGAATCGTGTGTGGCTAAAAGGACAGCACGTAAGTTTTGCCCAGTTGTGGGTTTCTCACGTGAATCAATCAACGTGTTATTTATTGTTTCCGTACTTTAAATTACGTTGATTGTATTTAATTATATTAGGTTAATTTTTGTAATACTGACTAATCCGAAAAATTGGTAACTAATTGGATGAACAACCAATTCACCCCTCCCCCCCCCCCCCCCCCCCCTCCTCCTAGGTTGTTTAGTTAGGTTGTTTTAGACACGTTTATATATTTTCAAATACAATATATGTGTGTGTGTGCCTAAGCCTTACAAAAGGAAAGATATCTAAATATACCTTTGATATGCAACAATGTTTACTCCTCTTGAAGGTTTTAGACACGCTTCTTTGAAACTTGATTAACCATTGAATCTAGACAACTAATCAATACAAAAGAAATGTTGTTTTGATATATAATTATGTAAACATGACTCAAAAACCTAACAAGTGTATGCCCAAAAGGACTTGGATGTGAATTCGATCAAACCAGATCCCTAGAGGATCAAAAAAGGGTGGGATCTGATCATTTTTACAGAAGCAAACTCACATGTGGTCAATGTGAATCTCAACGATATGATTGTTATAGCAGTTCAAATAGGTCATCGAGATGTTCATCAAATGTTGATTGACAAAGAGAGCTCCGTAGGCATCTTGAGTGCTTACATTTTTGATCAACTATGACTAAACAGGAATGACTTACAACCATTGCCTATTCCGCTCATAGGGTTTGATGGCTCGGAGGTAAGGTCGCAAGGGGCAGTTAAATTGCCAATGAAAATCAGAATATCTCCATGCCAAAAAAAGTGTTGCTAGACTTTGTGGTTTTGGATATAGAGAATTGGTCGTACAATGCTTTATTGGGTAGGCCATTCCTGAACAAGACAAAAGCTGTCATGGCCATCTATGCTTTGATGATCAAGTTTCCAACAGAATTTGGCATATGTGTAATGATGGGATCCCAAGAGATGGCTCGAAGAGCGAACCTTGAGTGTATAAGGATAGAACTAAGAGTGATGGGCACCAAGCGTTCATGATAGAAGATGAATTACTAGTTATAGACGAAGAAAAAGCTCAAACAGAGGCCCCGACCAAGTTTAAGCTTGATCCAATAGAGGAACTCGCGAAAGGGGTGGATGAACCAACCATAACAGTAGTGCTTGACAAGAAAGAACCCTTTCATACTATCAAGCTGGGAGCAAGTTTGGCCGACCAAACAAAAGCAGACATGGTTGGGTTGATAAAGGAATACATGGACGTGTTCGTATGAAAACACAAAGTCATGCATGGAATCGATGGAAGGGTAATTTCCATAGTTTAGCAGTTGATATGGAGGGTAAACCAGTGGTCCAGAAACGCTAGAAGTTCAACCCATATAGTAACACAACAATAAAAGAGGAAGTTGAAAAGAAGTTCGCCATTGGGTCAATTAGAGAAATTAAGTGTCTATAATGGGTGGCCAGAGTGGTACTGGTAAAGAAGAAGAACAGTTAATGCAGGATGTGTGTAGACATCACTAATCTCAACAAATCATACCCTAAGGACAACTTCCCACTACCATAAATTGATCAGCTGGTAGACAACACAGTCTGGCATGAGCTTCTTAGTTTCATGGACGCATACTCTAACTACAACCAGATTAGGATGCATGAACAAGATGAGGAGAAAACATCTTTCACAACTAACTATGGATTATACTGTTATATTATCATGTCGTTCGAATTAAAGAATGCGGGGCCAATGTACTAGGATGTTTGCTCGCCAAATTGGCAGGAACATGGAAATGTACATTGATGACATGTTGACCAAGAGCATCATCGCTGAGAGACGTGTTGGACTTGAGAGACCTTTGATTTTCTAAGGAGATACAAGATGAAGCTCAACCCTAACAAATGTGTTTTTGGAGTACTCTTTAGGAAATTCCTCGGATTCCAAGTGCATCAGCGGGGAATCAAGGTCAGCCCGAACAAAATCAATGTGCTAACTGATATGAAGTCCCCAAGAATGCTGAAGGATATACAAAGGCTGACATGAAGCTTAGTTTCACTAAATAACTTCATTAGCATATCGAAAGATAAAAGCGTACCCTTTTTTCGAGCCATAAAAAAGGCAAGGGGGTCGAATGGAATGAGGAACGCTGGAAGGCATTCTAGCAAATTAAAGACTACCTCGGAAAAGCTTCGATACCGTCAAAGCTAAAACTCGGGGAGACGCTATACTTGTACCTATCGGTGACACCTATGGCAACTAGTTCCGTGTTAGTCATATTGGACGAGGGGATTCAGAAGTTGGTCTATTATATGGGCAAAGCCCTACTACCAACCGAGACCAAGTACTCGTTGGCGGAGAAAATGGCATTAGCACTAATTATAGCAGCAAAGAAATAGAGGCCATATTTTCAGGCTCACAGGATCGAGGTTTATACCAACTGTCCACTTAAACAAATCTTGCAAAAACCGAAGGTGTCGGGCAGACTAACCAAGTGGGCTGTAAAGCTAAGTGAGTTCGACATTACCTACACCCTAAAGGCATCAATAAAGGGGCATGCTGGAGCAAACTTCATGGTCGAGTTTACTGAGCTAGATGTTAAAGTGGTAACAATGATGGAAGAGAAGAACATAAAGGCTTTTTAGTGGCAGCTATATGTAGATGGCTCGTCAAACACGCACGACAGCAGGGCAGGGATAGTGGTATCCACCCTAATGGCAATGAACAAAATTCTGGATGGGTACCAAGCGAAAGATGAAACCATGATCGCTTATCTGGACGTGGCGAGAGCATTGTTGTGATGATTCAAATGTTTCAGAATCACCCAGATACTTCGTGAAGAGAATGAAAAGGCAAATGCTTTATCCAAATTAGCCTCAACGACAACCAGTATCTGGCCAAAAACAATCGCAGTTGCACATTTAGCTCAGTCAAGCATCGACGAGCAGGATGAGCTACTCATAAGAGAGATTAAAGTTGGAGAGAATAATTGGATTACCCTCATCAAAGACTATCTTAAGAAAAATATCCTCCATGAAAACACCTAAAGAGGCATGACAGGTCAGATATAGGGCCACCTGGTACACCATAATCGTGGGTGAATTGTATAAAAAAGGATGTTTCGAAGATAACCCCACTGCATGGTCTGCAGAAACCACACTGGGTAGGTGTTTAGCACATAGGACTTTCAGGCAAGGTTTCTACCGGCCAACCCTATTTGCTGATTCACAAAAAGTCACGGAAAGCTGTGAGACCTGTTAGAGAATCGTCAATGATTTTCGACAACCACTAGTGCTGTTGAAAAACCTTACCTCCCCATGGCCATTTGATATGTGGGGACTTGATTTGATCGGGCCAATGTCGATCGGGACGAGGGGCGGACCAAAGCACACTATCATGGCGATTGATTACTTCACCAAGTGGGTGGAGGCCGAATCACTTTTCCACATAACTGAAGCCAACATGACAAGTTTTGTAAAAAAATAACATTTTGTTTAGGTTTGGGATTCCGGATGTCATCATCATTGACAATGGAACTCAATTTAATAACCAAAACTTTAAGGAGTTGTGCCAAGCTCACAAGATCAATAATTACTATGCCACCCCCGCTCATCTGCATACCAATGGGCACACCGAGGCTGTGAACAAGATAATAAAGCATAATTTTAAAGCCGAGTTCACTGTCAAAAAAGGGAATTAGGCCGACAAACTTCATGAAGCGTTATAGGCATATCAGACCAATAAGAGAATATCAACTTAAGAAACGCCCTATTCACTGGCCTTTGGGACCAAAGTGGTCATCCCTGTGGAAGTTACTTTTAGCTCTCCAAGGGTCCAGCTGCACCAACCTAAACATAATGTGGACATGGTAAGACTGAACCTAGACGAGCTTGAGGAGAAAATGCTTTTATTCTGTTAAACAAAAATTGTATGCAATGTAATTAAATAAAACAAGAGTATATACAAACTAATCACATTTTCATTCTATAGATATATATAAATTGTGTATACTATAATAAAAAGAAAATATATATATATAGAACAATCTTGCTTTTTACTATGTATATACAGAGAACACATAATACAGAGAATAAAAATTGAACTCAGAAACATCTCAATCAAAGCTCTGATACCATTGTTAATTAAAAACTAAATAAACAAAGTGAAATTTACCTTTCACCAAATCGAATGAGATGAATCACATGTCAGGAGAAAAATCACCTTAAGAGGAATTTTTCACTCAATTCACAATATACATATCTATACTCTGATAACTCTCTGTGTGTTCATCAATCTCTATATTTTTTCTGTTGAAAACTTATTTCACACACAATAACCAATTGCCAAGATAATACCTGATTAATGAAAACGCGTTGAATTATGTTTTCAACTGCTTAAGTAGTTTTCTTCAGATAACTGTTTATGTAGTTACTTTAATAAGTGCATGGACTTGGCCCACTCATACACGGGTTTGGGCTATTGGCCCTACTTGGGTGTATGATGGGTCTCCAACCCAAATATATATATATATATATATATATATATACCAACACCAAGGATTGATTATATTTTCTAAATGTAGCATATATACTCGGTTCTGAATGGTAATTGGTATATTGATTAATCAACTCTTTTCCGATTAATGTGACAATTATTTGTTTATGAGGAAAAGAAATGAAACATTTATCTTTTGACTTCATTTGTATAGAGACACAACAAAAGAAGTAAAATTCCTTTAAGTTAAGACAAAATGAATGAAAATTATTTTCTTGACAGAAAACTGATCTCCTCACCAATATGGAAGTAATAGGTAGTGTTCTAAAAATCGTTCTAGATGGCTGACTAGGAACTAAGCGGCTCCGGTCATCGCGAGGAAGGCCGATTAGGCCTTCCTAGGCGGCCCGTCGCCTAGTCAACGATTAGAGCCTACTAATCGGCCGCCTAGTCTGATTTCTTGCACTGATTAATCAGTCTAAAATAAATAATATTAAAAAATATTGAGGAGACCCGGTCCTTCTCCACAAATGGAGGACTGTGGCCTCCTCATGTTGCTGGAGGAAGCGCTTCCTCCAGATCGACAAAGGAAACGCCAGCTGTTTTCTCCAATATGGGGGAATTTAGCTTCCTCCATATGAGATGGAGGAAGCCGCAGGTTCCTCTGGTGGATGATGGCCTCCATTTGTCTTTATTAGTTTAAATCTCTATATCTGTTGAAGACCACCATTCGAGATGAGATATGATGGAAGAAACAAAGTGTGTTTTAGTTTCAATTTACCCAAGAATTAATCCAATAGTAAATAATAACAATGCTGGATGAGCAACGGAGTTAATGGCTTGTTTTAACTATGGGGTTGCCTACAAATTAAGGAAGAGATTTTTATTGACAGATATTAAATTGGACCATTTTGATTGAGAAATCACATCTTTGATTATATATATAGTCCTAGCAAAATGGGCCAGGCTTCGGTGGGCTGCCCAGCCTCGCCCGTTTCGTTAACGAGCTCGGCCCGGCCTGGTTTGCTAGCTTAACGGGTCAGGCCCAAGCCCGTTAAGCTAGTAGGCCAGGTGGGGCCCCCAACGGTGAAGTACCGAGCCGAGCTTGGTACGGCCCGCCAGGCCAGCGACCCTTAAAATAATTTGAATTTTTTTTTCTAGTGAGCTCTAACGGGCCGCTCGTGGGGCAAGCCCGCCATAATTTTTTTTTTCAAAATTTGAATTGAGGGGTGGCTTTTGTAATTAACCAATTGACCGTTGGGGGAGAAAAAAATATCCAAAACTTTTAAAAATTACATTTTTTTTTTTAAATCTTTTACAATTTTTTCCAATTATACCTTTACCTATCTTTTTCCTATAAATACCCCCATCACCCTCACCTCATTCTCTACATTTTCTCTACTTCCCTACTCTCTTATTCTCTCTATTCTCTTCAATCTCCAACATCTTTCACTCGCTCTTTCAACTAATTTGTAATTTATTTTATTTATTTAATATATTATTTATACACTAATACTATTATACTAATATACTAAGTTTTTCCCTTACCAAGTTTTTATCCCATTGAGTTTTTCTTGGTAAGGTTTTTAACGAGGCAATCATGATTTGTAATTTATACATTTCACCACAAATTTAATACGAAATTACAAAAATATTATTCATCGAAAACTGATTAAGTGTTGTATGAAATGAATAATGTTATATTTCATATTAAAATTATTACATTAATAATTACACAAAATTATTACAATGTATAAAAAATAATATTGTATAAAAAAATGTTTTAAAAAAAAAATCGAAGCCCGTTAAGGCCTTAATGGGCTGGCATGCCACAGGCCCGGCCTGTCCCAACTCGGGCCCCAGACCCAAGTCGCCCCCCTCCCCCCCTCTCTCTTTCCTCTGACAGGCCGGCCCCGCCAGACCAGTCTCCCTTAACAGTCCGACCCATTAAGCAAACAGGCCTAACGTGTCGGGCCAGCCCGTTTTGCCAGCACTATATATATAATAAAGATTATAGTGGAGGTCAGCTTCGACGGCAGCCTCCTCCATTCGGTTTTTTTTTTAAAAATCACTAATTCAAAATTTATATTTTTAGAATTATAAAAGTAGAATTTTTTTATTTTTGAAATATAAAAGTAAAAGATTTTAAAACACAAATATATAAAAATAATTTGGTTGATGAGTTTTAAAAATTTAGATAGAGAATAAGGAAAATGAGACTGTGAAAGTTAAGAGATGGTAACTTGGTAAGAACTTGAAGAAGAGATTGAAATGATGTGGCAGAGGTTGAAACAATTGCTATGGTGTTAACTATTAACTGATCGTGTATAATGGCTATGTCATCCTCTTATTTACTAGAATATCATTTAGTGGTATGTTAACGGAATTTGACAGAATGACCACTGGTGTCACACTTTTTATCTAAAATAACCCTTTTGAAACGAATTTCCCATCTAATGGTCATTTTGATAGTGCTTAACTAAATGGATGGTCACCAAAGTAATTATCCCATTCGGTTCGGTTCATCTAAAGCCAGGTATTCTGCGCTTACAGCCTTGGGTCCCGGATTTTAACCCATCGCTACAGAAGTCCACAAATGCTCAGGTTTGGGTTAGGTTCTTTGATCTATCATGGGAATACTGGCATCCGAAAATTATTTCTAACTTGGCTAGAGGGATTGGGGTGCCATTGCGGTTGGACAAGGCTACTAGTGATGGGGATTTTGGTCATTATGCTAGAGTTCTAGTTGATGTGGATGTGTCATCAGTGCTGCCTACTTCAGTATTGCTGGAGAGGGATGAATTTCATAGTTCTTTTATAGCTGTTGAGTATGAGAATCTCCCAGCTTTTTGCTCCACTTGCTCTTCTATAGGTCATTTGCCTAGTTCTTGTCGTTGGAATAAGTCTTCTAAGGTTCCTTTGAGTAGTACTACAAAATCGACCTAGGATATAGCGGGGGACTCTAGAGTTTTTGGGATGGTGGTTTTCAGCTTGTTCGGACCCGTTCCTCTAAATCAGTTTATCGCCCTATTATTGCTCCTCAGGAGGAGGTCCCGTTATCCAATGTTTTTTCAGCTATTCACCAGGATGTAGATGGTCATGATTCAGTTGTTGTCCACACTTCAGTAGGGTCTAATTTGATCTCGAGTTCCACTTCGTCCGTTGGTTTGGTTCTTTCTTCAAATCCGTCTTCATCTACTGTCTCAGTTATTTCGAAAGTGGTTTCAAGTTCAGTTCCTCCAACGATTTCCCAAGCATTAAAGATTAGCAAGGATTCAGGATTTGATGACGGGGTCATTGATTCTGTTCTGGTCTCTAGTTCCTCGGTTGTTGATCCTTCTATTAGTTCTGTCAGTTCGGATGTAGGGATGGTGCATTATTCGAGGACTATTATTCAGGGTTCTTCAGTGGTTAATCGGGTTCGCCCTATGGTCTCTACCATTTTATTTAGGTCATTTTCTCGTCCGGGTCATACGGCTCGTCGACAAGTTAGGGTTCATGAGGTTTCAAGCAATCAATCATCTGAGGAGGCAGTTGTGTCTTCAGCTTCGAATGTCAATGTGGATCAGAGTAGTTTACGAGATGGATCCGGTTTTTCTTGCTCTTCAATTGTGGATCCTAAGGTGCAAATTCAGAGTTCGGGTCCGTGGTCAGCTTCTCAGGCTGAGCTTCGCCTCATTGCAGATTCTTCTTGGGCTTCCTAAATGAAGGAAGGTGAGTTAGTTGATGCTGAGATTGCTCAGAGAGCTTTGAAGGTTGAGCGTAGGCTGGCTTCTTTAAAGTCCGGATGCCGGGCTCCTTCAATGGTTTTCGATGATTAATGTTCTTTTTTGGAACTGTCGTGGGATCCGAGGTGAGCCTACAAGGCAGGTATTTTGAGAGTTATGTCGTTTACATAGACCTGCTTTGGTTTGTATTGCAGAGCCTATGGTTGATTTTTCCTCTATCTCTTCAGGTTTCTGGTCTTCGCTCGGTCTTCGCCTGGTTGGTATGAACGATAGGGGTGGGTTGATTCCGACTATTTGGGTTTTCACTTGTGCTTCATTTCTTGAGGCTCAGATAGTTCACTATCATGATCAACATCTTACTGTTTCGCTCTCGATCGGTTCTCGAGTGCACTATTTCACTTTTGTTTATGCGAGCACTTCTGTAGTGGTTCGTAGGTCTCTTTGGCAGTCTCTTCGAGATATGGTTAGTTTGGTTTCTTCTTCCTGGTTGGTTGTTAGGGATTTTAATACGGTTCTAGGTGCTCATGAGGCTTTGGGTTCTCGTTCTCCTGCCCGTGGTTCATGTGAGGATTTCAGGTTGATGATTGATGATTGTGATTTGATTGGCATTCGTTCTCAAGGCGCCCGTTTCATTTGGGTTAGAGGTCGCAGTAACCGCACTAGAGTTGAGAGACGATTAGATAGAGTTTTGGTTTCTAATGGTTGCATTTCCTGTTGGCGGGAAATTTCGTGTGTGGCTCTTCCCCGTATTTGTTCTGATCACTGTCCATTATTGGTTCGGTTATCAGATTTTGAGGTTTCTAGTCATCGAACGTTTCGGTTTCAGAGCATGTGGTTAGAGCATCCTGATTTTATAGCTATTGTTCGTAGGATTTGGAGCTCTCCTGTTGTAGGTAGCCCTTCTCAGGTTGTTATCTATAAGCTGAGGAACTTAAAGAAGGCTCTCAAGTCTTGGAATTGGGAGGTTTTTGGGGATCTTAACTCTACTATTGCTAGGAAGTCTGCGGAGCTTCATTCTATTTAGCTGGATTTGTCTAATCGGGGTTTTTCAGATGATTTTTTTATGGCCGAGGTGAGTGTTCATTCCGAGCTTGATGTGTTATTACGCAAACAGGAGTGCTTTTATCGTGACCGGTCTAGAGTTAGGTGGCTTCATGATGGGGATCGGAACACATCTTTCTTTCATGCCTCTATCAAATGTAGGCAGTATCGTAACACTATGTCAGCCCTTTCGATTAATGGGGTTCTCTCGGAGGATCGGCCTACCATCAGGGATCATATCATTAGTTATTATTCTGGCCTCTTTTCCTCGGATGTTTCTCGAGTTGGGAGAGATTTATCTATTGTAGATGATATGATTCCTTCCTTGGTAACTACCGCAGAGAACGCTTTCTTGACTAGCGTTCCATTTGCAGATGATATTCACGATGCGGTCTTTGCTATGGATGCTGCTTCTGCCCCTAGGCCAGATAGGTTTTCTAGTAGTTTTTATCAAAGATGTTGGGATGTTGAAGATAGTGATGTGGTCCTAGCTGTTCAGGATTTTTTTATCAATGGAGTTATTTTCCCAGGTCTCAATTCTAGCTTCATTATTCTTCTTTCGAAACTGAGAGACTCAATTTCGGTTGATCAGTTTCGTCCAATTGTTCTTAGTAAATTTTTTGTTTAAAATTTCTTCGAAGATTTTGGCTGATCGTTTAGCTCGGGTTGCCGCTAGGATTATTTCTCCTCAGCAGTTCAGCTTCATTCGAGACAAGCATATTGAGGATTGTATTGCTTTGGCTTCTGACTGTGTGAATGAGTTGCAGAAGAAGTGCTATGGGGGTAACTTAGCCATGAAGATCGATATTCGCAAGGCGTTTTACACCTTGGATTGGTCTTTCCTTTGCAGAGTGCTTCAGGCTTTTGGGTTTTCTTCTGTTTTTGTGGATTGGATAGACGGCATTCTTCGTTCATCTAGGCTTTCAGTTCTATTTAATGGGGTCCCAGAGGGGTATTTCTGTTGCTCTAGAAGAGTTCGTCAGGGAGATCCACTCTCTCCACTTTTGTTTGGTATTGCAGAAGACTTCCTTAGTAGATTATTGACGAGGTTAGTGGGTTCTTCTCAAATTCTGCCAATTTCTTCCCCAAGGGGTTTTTTGGCTCCAACTCATTTGCTATATGCAGATGATGTTCTGATCTTTTGTAGAGTCAATCAAAAGAATCTGAAGCATATCATGGGTGCTTTTAGGGATTATGGTGATATTTCAGGCCAGTTGGTTAACTGGGGTAAGTCTTCGATTTATTTCGGATCTTCTATCTCCCTCTCTCGGATTGGTATTTTGCAGTCTCTGGTTGGTATACAGATTAGGCAACTCCCGTTTTCTTATTTGGGAGCTCCTTTGTTTCGGGGTAAGCATCGAAAGACGGTGTTACGACCTATTGCGGATAAGATCTTGTCTAAATTCGTTAAATGGAAAGGCAAGTCATGCTATTCTGAGTCGGTCATCATTGGTTCATTTGTGCACTATTTCATGATTTATAAGTGGCCTTCTTCTTTACTATCACTGATTAACCGCAAGTTGAGGAACTTTTTGTGGACTGGTTCCTATGAGGAGACTAAGTTGGTTCGGGTCGCTTGGGATCGTTGTTGTAGGCCTTACTCACAGGGTGGTTTTGCTCTGAAAGATCTTAGGTTGCTGAATGACTCGTTGTTGTGGAAATTCACTTGGATGTTTATAACCTCTGATGGTTTTGCTTTCTCATTTCTACGGGAGAGGTATCTCAAGCATTTGCAGAAGCCTCATGGAGGGTATGTCACCTCCTCAATTTGGTCTTCTCTTCGGACAAATTATAGTTCCCTTCTTAAGGAAAGTATCTGGCTGATTGGCGAGAACTCTCAACGAGACTTTTGGCGGAATGATTGGTTAGGGGTCCCCATTTTAGAGCTTTTAGGGATTCCAGATTATTTAGCTAATCCTCTCCGGGCAAGGGTCTCAGATTTTATTCATGAGGGTAGATGGGTTCTGGACGATAGTTTTCGAGCGCGCTTCTCGGATCTGTGTTTCCGAATTGATAGGATTGCGATTTCTCATGTTATGGATTCTCTAGTTTGGGCTAATTCTCGGGATGGTTGTGTTTCTTACAAGACTACTTATTCTCAGTTTCTCCGTGATATTCCTCAGGTTGTTTGGTAGAGAGATGTTTGGTCCTGTTTTATCCCCTCCCTCTCGCTCAGCTTTGACCTGACGTCTTATGTTGAACAGGCTTCCTACTGATGATCGTCTTTGCAGGTCCGGGTTCCAGTTGCCTTCTCGTTACAATATTTGTGGGGTTAGTAGTGAATCTGCAGATCACCTTTTTCTTCATTGTCCCTTGGCGATTGCTCTTTGGGAGGCAGTTTTCTCTGCTTTCCAGCGATATGTCTCTACCGAAACTTGGCAATCCTTCTTCTTGCAAGCCATGTCAGTTTCCTTTAGTGAGCAGGTTAGAATTTTATGGAAAGCGGTTATCCATACAATGATATGGGGGGTGTGGACTGCCCGTAATCAGTGGATCTTTGAAGGTAAGTCGGTGGACTTTAGATCCATCCTTTCTTTGGTTTGGGGTGCAGTTTCAAAGGCTAATCGACTTGATATTGGTTGTATGCATAATTATATGGATGACCTTTTAATTCTTCGTCATTTCGGTCTTTAGGGTCGCCCTTCTAAAGCCCCGGTGATCAAGAGTGTGATTTGGTCATCTCCGGCTCTTGGTTGGATCAAAGTGAATACAGATGGCGCTGCTATGGGCTCTCCAGGGTTTGGTGGTTGTGGTGGTATCTTTCGGAACTACAGAGCCTTTGTGAAGGGTTGCTTTGCTATTCCTCTTGGTCAGGTTTTTGCTTTTGAGGCTGAGCTTCTGGAGGCCTTTTTGCCCATTAATTTTGCATGGAAGTATAGGTGGCATCATCTCTTGAAAGCGATTCTTCTTATGTGGTTCAGCTTCTTTCTTCTCGTTCTGAGATGGTTCCTTGGAGGGTTCGTCAAGCGTGGCAACGCTGCATCTTTCAGATCTCGCAGATGGATTTTCAGGTTTCCCATATTTTCAAGGAGGGGAATCAGGTTGCAGATACACTTTCTAAGCATGCTTTGGAGCTTCAGGGTGATTCTTGGTGGTTCTCTGCCCCGTCGTTCTGTTCTACTTTAGTTGACAACGACTGCATGGGTCGGGAGTCTTTTCATTTTTCTTGATGTTTTCTTTTTCTTTTTTGTGTGCCTGCATGCCTTTTTTTGTTTGGAGTTGTTTTCCCCTTGGTTCTTTGTGCTTTGTTGTTTTTTGTCTCTTTTTACTTTTATATATATATATATATATAAATATATATATGGATTCTGTCTAAGGGTTTTTCAGCATATGATCGTTTATGATGTTTTTTCCCCTTAGATCAGTCCAATTTTATTTATAAAAAAAATAATATTAGTTTATATATATATATATATATATATTTATTTATATAAACAGCAGGCTTATCAGTAAGTGTTTTTCAGGTGCTGTTTTTCGAAAATGAAAATGAAAATGAAAACAGTGTTTTTGGTTTCAGTTTCGAATTCTAAAAACGCGTCTGGTAGCATATACTGAAAGCTGTATTTTGAAAATGAAAACAGAAAAAACACATCTGGTAGGTTAACTGAAAACTAGCAAAAATTGAAATATCATTTTTTGCATTTTGGTTAATATTATTACAATTATAAACAAATTGATTAAATAGTTAACCAATATAATTTTTGTATTGTAATTTATAAATTAAACAAAAGAAACACATCACAAATTACTTCAAAAAAAAATCAAATAATTAATTAATCAAAACTAAAATCTTAAATTATAAATAAGTATTATTTTAATAAATATAAATAACATTAAAATATATATATATTAAAAAAAATTTAAAAAGAAGAAAAAGAAAGGAAACCAGATCAAAGAAGAACAAGAAAAGAAGAAAAAAAATGGAAGAAGAGGAAGAGGATCAGAGAAGAAAAAGGAACGGAGAAGGAGAAGGAGAAGAAGAAGCATCAGAGAAGGAGAAGAAGAAGGTTCAGAGAGAGGATTGGAGAAGAAGAAGAAGAGGATCGGAGAATTTTTTTTTTAAAAAAAAATTTAAAAAAAAAATTAAAAAATAAAATAGAGTGAAAAACATGAAAAACATTTAAAGGTTGTTTTTTAAAATTTTCACTTTTAACGCTGATTTTTTTTTTTCTATTTTGTTTTTGCCTTTTGAAAACAAAATGAAAAATAATTAACGAACGCGAATTCGAAATCGTTTTTGAAAACCAAAAACGAAAACAAGCTGAAAAACAGTTGCAGGACGGGCCTTTATTTTTCTTCATTTCCCAAATTATCAAGTTTAGTGTACTATTGAACTTCTTCTTTCTTTCTTTTTTTTGGTATTTTTTTTTTCAATACAATGCAATAAAATAATTGAATAAAAAAAGTTACAAAAAATAATACCTTGATAGAGCTATAACAATAGCAGACACTAATTGTTCCACCATTGGAGCTTTTCAAAAAAAATAAAATAATAATAAATCCACCATTGGAGTCTGCCATTGTTAGAGCTCTATCGAGTTAATAATTTTTATATTTTTTTATTGAATAATATTATTGCATTGTATTGAAAAAAATTGAAAAAAAGGAGAAGAAATTCCATGGCCAACTAGACCTGATATTTATTTATTTATTTTAAAGAAAAAAAATGATATTAATTGATAATTAGGTAAAAATAAATAAAGGGCTATTTGGGAAGCAAGTGTTTGTTTGAATTGTAAATAAAATGAAACTCAAATCATTTATAATGGCCCAAAGTTTAATGAAAGAGAGAATGGTTTAAGAGAATAGGTTGAGAGAGTGATCTAAGCTCATTCATAAAAATTTCAAGCTAAACATACTTTTAATCTCTTCTATCTTTTCAAATACAATATCTGAGCAGCAATTGTAATTGAAAGATTCATACTTTTATTTAGGGTTAGACTAAATCAATTTAAATTTATGATTTAAAATTTTTATTTCAACCTCTCAATCATCAATGTGCTCTTAATCCAAGAGTTATACTTAAATACATTCAAATCTCAACCATTAGATTAAGAGTATATGAATGGTTGAGATGTTGAAATTAAAATTTTAAATAAAAAAATTTAAGTCGATAAAGTTTGATACATTTATGTCATTGTAAAAACATCACCAAAAGACTTTTCAAATAAGATATTTGTTAAAGTTAAATGAGTCACGTCAGTATATTTTGCTCCAACAAACTCTTTAAATGAATTTTTCAAATAAAATTTTACTTCTCTTTCTTTAATATTGAAGAGCAACTTTTCCCTCTTTAATTATTATTATATTATTTTTTTTTATATTACATCATCATTAATATTTAACATTTTTATTATTTTTATCTTTTTAATTAAATTCAATTAATATATAATAAGTTTTAATTTATAAATTTTAATATCATAAAAATTATAACATTAAAAAGGTCTTACCCAGTTCTTTAAAATGAAATTAATATTAAATATTTAATAATAACATATTAATAATTTTGAAAAAATATTAGTTTCATATATATATAAAATTAATGCATTTAAAAAGTTAAATAATTTTATTAAAATAATAAAACCTATTTTAAATTAAAGATTCTTTTAGAAATACTCTCTTTTTTTACTCACCAAATTGTCACGTAGTTGTAAATCGACATTTGAAGAGCTTTTCCTGGTGATGTTCTAGCATGCGAAGTCAAAAGCAATGAGT